>CM061557.1:108879019-110129019 GCA_030864225.1 Capsicum baccatum var. pendulum | reverse complement strand
ATTTGTACCGCTAGATACGCTTTAAGCTCGAAAGAGTTAAAGTGAAATAATCCTCGAATAGGTCGAAAGACTCCTGGATTTACCATCGAATACAATTCTCTATAAGCACATGCATGTCTGAATTCCGCACACTCATAGCCAATAGAGACGTATAAATTAGAAGGTGGACATAACCCCAACTTCTCAATTCTCATTGTTTTACAACCTCCTAAACATTCTTTCTTTTTACTTTGCTATTTTCAGTTTTTACTTTAATATTTTGGTTACACATTACAATCCCCCCTTATTACGAGACTTGCACTAAAAGTCTAGTAGTCGTTGCTTACTTGTTGACCAAGCTATTCCCTGAGGGATCGATTCCCAACACAGTTGGGTTCTATATTTGACTACGACCGCTTTACACTCCTACGAGAGCTGTAGATTGAGCGTTATCAGTCAGCTTTCAGCGGCATTCAATCAAAGAAAAGCTGGCACCCTACCTAGCGTCACTATGCAAAATCCAAGAAATGACGGATCATGTATGGCTATTACTTCCAGGAGTGGTAAGGTGTTGGAGAATCCATCCAAGGGCAAGAAGGTGGTTGATGATATAGCAAATAAAGTTATTGATGCAGAATGTGAAGATGCCGAAGAAACTGAAAAGTGTCTTCATGATGTCACCCCTAGATGTCTGCAGCCTGAAAAGATTGATAATCGGAAGCAAGATACAAAGGAAGTGGTGGAGAAAACTATTCCCCTTCCACCACCACATTTTCCTCAAAGACTAAAGAAAAAAGCTGATGACACCAGGTTCAGTAAATTTATGACTATGTTGAAGCAGCTGACTATTAATGTTCCTTTGGTAGAGGCACTGGAACAGATGCCTGGGTATGTAAAATTCATGAAGGACCTTTTAGCAAAGAAGCGGGCAGCAAGTTATGAGCTGGCAGATAATGTTCATCATTGCAGTGCAATCGCTAAAAGATCATTAGTTTAGAAAAAGGCAGATCCTGGTGCTTTCACTATTCCTTGCACTGTTGGATCTTTGAATTTTGCCAAGGCATTATGAGATTTGGGGGCTAGCATCAATTTGATGCCGCTATCCGCTTACAGGAAGTTGGGTTTGGGTGATCCTACATGAACCAATATGCGGCTTGTGATGGCAGATAGGTCGGTAAAATGACCTGTTGGTATCTTATATGATGTATTGCTGAAGTTTTCTACCTTCATTTTTCCTACAGACTTTGTTATTTTGGATTGTGAGGTGGACTCTGAAGTTTCCATAATCTTAGGGCGTCCTTTCCTTACAACAGAAAGTGTGCTTATTGATTTAAGAGCCAATGAACTTTTATTTCGGATGAATGACGAAATGGTCCGTTTTGATATATGTAAATCAATGAAGCAGCCCAAAGATATGAATGTGTTCTCTGTAGCTGATGTGTACTATAAGGATGAGAAAGAATTATCTGTAGAGAAGCAGCTTATTGTCGAGTCATTGGCTGCTGTTCTAATGAATTTTGAGCGTGAGGATGTTGAAGATTATGAAGAAACTGTTTGTGCTCTAATAGGAATAGGGGTGTATTCTCATGCTCCCAAGAAGCTGGACCTTGATCTCAAAAATCGACCTACACCACCAGCGAAACCATCCATTGAAGTGCCACCAATGTTAGAATTGAAGGAGCTACCCAGTCATCTAAAGTATGCATTCTTGGGAAGTGGAAACACACTTCCGGTTATTGTTGCGGCTGAATTGGATGAGCAGCAAGTTGCAGCTCTCATCTCTGTTCTGAGGAGATACAAGAGAGCCATCGGTTGGACTATCGCCGATATTATTGGTATCCCGCCTCGGATATGTATGCACAAGATTCAGCTTGAAAAAAATTGCAAACCCACTATTGAGCATCAAAGACGTTTGAATCCACCTATGCAAGAGGTAGTGAAGAAAGAAATTATTAAGTGGTTAGATGCAGGGGTAGTGTATCCAATCTCCGACAGTAAATGGGTGATTTCGGTACAGTGTGTGCCCAAGAAAGGGGGCATGACAGTAGTTGCAAATGAAAAGAATGAGGTAATTCCACTTTGACCTGTCACAGGCTGGAGAGTGTGCATGGACTACCGCAAGCTGAATTCGTGGACGCTTAAGGATCACTTCCTAATGCCATTCATGGACCAAATTCTTGATCGATTGGCAGGGAAAGGATGGTTTTGTTTCTTAGATGGGTATTCCGGCTATAATCAGATTTGTATTGCTACCGAAGATCAAGAGAAGAAAACGTTTACATGCCCATATGGTACGTTTGCCTTCAAACGTATGCCATTTGGGCTATGTAACGCACCTGCCACTTTTTAGCGTTGTATGATGTCCATTTTTTCTGATATGGTTGAAGACACCTTTGAGGTGGTCATGGACGATTTTTTAGTTGTAGGTGAGTCGTTTGAATCATGCTTAGTGAATCTAAGTATGGCGTTGCAGAGATGTGTTGAATTCAACTTGGTGCTAAACTAGGAGAAATGCCACTTTATGGTTAAGGAAGGTATTGTTCTTGGGCACAAAGTTTCTGAAAAAGGAATTGAGGTCGATCGAGCAAAGATTGAAGTTATCGAGAAATTACCACCTCCAATTTTTGTAAAGGGAGTTCGTAGTTCCCTCGGTCATGCAGGTTTTTATCGAAGGTTTATTAAAGACTTCTCCAAGATTGCTAGTCCATTATGCAAACTTTTGGAGAATGATGCAAAAGGGAAGCTAGTTGAAGCTCCTATCATTATAGCGCCTGATTGGTCTCTACCGTTTGAAGTTATGTGTGATGCAAGTGGGGTAGCTTTGGGCACTGTACTTGGTCAGAGAAGAGAAAGGTTATTTCATCTAATCTACTATGCGAGCAAGGCCTTGAGTGTAGCCCAGAAGAACTATACCATCACGGAACAAGAGATTCTAGCGGTTGTTTATTCTTTTAAAAAGTTCCATGCTTACTTGTTGGGAACCAAAGTGATGGTTCATACAGATCATGCTGCCCTGAGATATTTAATGGCAAAGAAGGATGAAAAGCCGAGGCTAATTCGATGGTTATTATTATTGCAAGAATTTGACTTCGAGGTAAAAGATAGAAAAGGTTGTGAAAACCAAGTAGCTGATCATCTATCTAGACTTGAGAATGAGCACATAGCGCAGCCCGATCTTGAGATTGATGATGCATTTCCCGACGAAGAGATCCTAGCCACAATGGTGGAAGAGTTACCATGGTACGCAGACTTCGCAAACTACATGGTAATGCCTGAGAATCTCTCTTTTCATCAAAAGAGAAGGTTCATGCATGATGTGAAACACTACTTATGGGATGAACCATATCTTTTTCGATGATGTGCGGATGGTGTTATTAGGCGATGCATATCTCATGTGGAGGTGCCTAGCATATTGGAAGCAAGTCATGCTTCCCAAGTTGGGGGTCACCATGCAGGTGATCGGACAACCAGGAAGGTATTGCAAAGCGGCTATTATTGGCCTTCATTATTCAAGGATGTCTATGATTTTATGAGAAGATGTGATAAGTGTCAGAGGCAAGGCACAATTTCAAAGCATCATGAGATGCCAATGTCTAAGATTCTTGAAGTAGAGCTATTTGATGTGTGGGGTATTGATTTCATGGGCCCATTTGTGAGTTTGTTTGGGATGAAATATATCCTAGTTGCTGTGGATTATGTATCCCAATGGGTCGAAGCAGTAGCGTTGGCTGATAATGAAGGTAAGCGTGTTGTAGCATTCTTGAAGAGAAATATCTTCACTCGTTTTAGGGTACCACGTACCATCATAAGCGATGGAGGATCACACTTTTGCAACAAGCTGTTCAGAGCCGTTTTGGTGAAATATTGGGTCAAGCAACATAAGGTAGCCATACCTTACCACCCACAAACTAGTGGGCAGGTAGAGGTTTCTAATTAAGAGATCAAGCTGATCCTTGCTAAGACTGTAAATGCTAGTAGGAAATATTGGTCTCGGAAGCTGGACGATGCCTTATGGGCTTATAGGACTGCGTTCAAGAAACCAATTGGCATGTCCCGGTATCAACTAGTTTATGGGAAGGCTTATCACTTGCCAATTGAGCTCGAACATAAAGCATTGTGGGCGTTGAAGCGACTTAACTTAAATTGGGATGATGCTATTAATCTGAGATTGGAGCAGCTGAATGGGATGGATAAATTCCGTCTACATGCGTACGAAAGATCAGACCTCTACAAGGAATGAATGAAAAAGTATCATGATCGGCGGATTATCCAACGAAACTTTTAGAAGGGTGATATGGTACTTCTTTTCAACTCCAGACTGAATCTATTTCCAAGTAAGTTGAAGTCTAAATGGTCTGGTCCGTTCAAAATAAGCCAAGTTTACTCGTCTGGAGTAGTAGAGCTGGAAGACAATAATGGTGGTGTCTTTAAGATGAATGTCCAACGAGTGAAGTCATATATCGTTCCTTTTGACTCGATAACATTCATGTCCACCATCTATCTCGATGAAGTCTAAGTAATTTAGATAACTATGTCGTGCCGCGATAATAAATCAAGTGCTACATGGGAGGCAACCCATCGTTTCTAATCGTTTTGTTTTACAAGAAGTTTGTTTTTGTTAAATAAAAAAATCCAAAAAGAAGAGTTGAGCCACGACCAAAACTAAGGAGCTTGGTGGGAGGCAACCCATCTTTCCAATTGTTTTTGTTGTTTTTGATTAAGTGTAGGTGCAAGGTGTACAAAGGAGGGGATTAATCCCAAACATTTTGATTTGGAAGTGTGCCATGTTAAAGGTGGTAAGTTAGGAATGAAGGAGCAAAGGCTATCGGTTAGGGATTGCCTATGCAAATCTAGGCAACGAACAAGGCAAGGCCTATGTAAATCTAGGCAACGGACAAGGCAAGGCCTATGCTATGGCCTATGTTCTCTGAATCAACAAGGCTATAGCATAGGCGCCGTCTATGCTCAACTAGGCAAAGCTAAAGGCGCCACCTATGCCATTACCTAAGATCTCTGAATCGACAAGGCTATAGCATAGGCACCACCTATGCTCAACTAGGCGATAGTATAGGCGCCGTCTATGCCCAACTAGGCAAAGCATTAGGCGCCGCCTATGCCAAGCATAGGCAAAGCATTAGGTGCCGCCTACTTATGCTTTTTGGTCTCCTAACCCGATTTTACATGGGACAAACCCGACCCAAGCCTTGGTCTATAAATAGACCCTTAATCTTAGAACAAAATCTCATTGTTTGCTCAAGATAGGCGCCACCTAACCTTCCAATTTCTCTCAAAACTTTTCTTTTTGCTCATCTAGTCTTGCAAGATCATCTTCCCGAACTACCACCAAGTAAGTTATTCCTGTATATTCCGTAGTTGTTGAGATGCTACGTTTATAATGATTTGTTAGATCTTGAAGTGGTCTTGGTTATTGGAATATGGTTGGTTTGTCATGATACATCTAGTTGAGTGAAAGAATACGTGTGGGCGTTCTTGACTTTGTTCCGACTGGTACTTGATTGTTATGCATTGTCATATTTTTCATAGAATTGAAATTGTCAAGTTAATGCATATTCTTGGAAGTTGAAAGCTTGAATGTTTGAGTAACTCGTTCATCGAGATGCCGATCATGATTGACTACAAACATAAGATGTTGTGATTATTTTTTATGCAATAACTTGATACGAACTCTATGTAGTAGTCTTGTTCAAAAAGTGCATAATCCAAACATGAAAGTATAGTCAAGATTACATGAAATAAAGTTGGTACGAATAGTTAAGATGACATGAAAGTATGACTGTGCTGAACATGTTGTTGGAACATATCGCCTAAATATAGGTCGATAAAGTCTGAGTAATCGACATCACTCACTTAATTAGTTTGTGCCTACAAATTAAGTGTGGGGTGGTGCCACTACTGTTTATTTGTTGATTAAATCTTTTGAGATGAGCTAACATGAATCTATTTTAATCTCAGGTAGAATGGCACCAAAAGGACGACAAGGGAAAGAAAAAGTGTCCACCTCACAGAAAGGTCAGAAAAGGGGAAGAAAAGAGCAAGCTGAATCCTCCTCGCTGCAAATACCTCGACGCAATTTTGGGGTAAAGTGGGTCCTAGTGGAGGAAGGAAAGGAGTGGTACAATATCAACAAAGTGAAAAAATATGTTCACTTGGAGTTGATACAAAAGGAGAGTCTAGCGAAAAGAGAACCTCGCATTTTGGCTAAAATCATGGCGCTAAATCTTGATTTTATTTTTCGAGATATGGGAGAATGTTATCTTGATCTAACGCGAGAGTTTTATGCAAATTGGTCCCCAAAGACTACTGGAAGTGAAGTAAAGATTTGGGGCCAAGTCTTGCAACTGAATGCGGAGTTCTTCAACACTTTTCTGGGTCTTCAATCTGTCGATCCATCACTGCTGAAGAAGCTTCATCACAGACCTCCCTACAGGGCAATCAGACACATACTGTGCGGAACTAGATCAATGGCACGTTGGAATCGTCACAAAGATACCGGTCGGCATAATACCTTCCTGTATGCTTCCCTAAATAGAGAAGCTCGTATTTGGTTGTGGATAGTCAACTTTTACCTCATTCCTGGGACACAGTACACAAATATCACACGTGATAGAGTATGCTTGGTGTACGCTCTGATGACTAATATTCCCATCAACATTGGTGCGGTTATACGATCGTCAATGCGTAAGGCTAGGCTTCACAAAAGATCCCACTTCAGCTTTGGCAATTTGTTGACTGTGATATTAAGGAAGGAAGACATTGAAGAGGAACCTGCAGATCATAAGCTTCCACATAACCCAAAAAAGGTTGATCTAATGAAAGTTAAAGAGCCTGAAACTGGGCATGGCATCAACCTGACAACTGCAGAAAGACATGCTCGCGATGAAAGCTTCTTCCGCCATTTATATGGCATGACGAGGTTTAACATGATGAGTGGGGGTCGTGTTCCAACTAATGCAGAGCTCCAGCAGTTGGATTATGACTACCCGATGAATGAGCATGCGCGGGCTATGTGCGGAGTAGGGGTACATTTAGAGGAACCTCTCGATGATGATGTGTCAACTCATGATGATCGCTGAATGCCAGAATTAGATGTCGAGGAGAACTCTGATGACAACAACTCTGATGATGATTTCGATGAAGGGGGTATGACCCCAGACATAGAGGAAGAGTCCGACTAATCAGGTTTTTCTTATTTATTTTCTACTGAGGGCAGTGTGTCCCGTCTAAGTGTAGGGTTCCGGTATTTGTATGCTGTACTTCTTTGCCTACATTTATTTATGTTGTTTGTTTGAATTAGTCGTAATTACTTTGTTCAGATTTTGCATGAAATTATTCTGATAGGCGGCATGGTATTATGACAAGAGTTTGTGCTAAAATCAGTACTATTGAGACATTTAGGCTCTAAATGTGACTCACTGTGTGATAAGTGTATTATTTAATTCATTCATCTTTTGGGTCAAGAGTCTATACTGCTCCTAATAAAGTTGACCATGTATATTCTATGTTATGGCTGATGCTAGAACTTGCCTGGTGTGTGTAAAACGAAATAAATAGTGTGAGTTTAGGAGATGATTTAGGCATTTATTTGGCAGCCTGTGATTGTTTACCTTCTTTTTACCTACCCGTGTACATTATCCTAGTTAACCCCCTTCTAGCCTTTAGCTATTTTCTTTGACAACCTCATATGTATCCTAATCCATTTTTTTTCAAGACCATAATTTGATCCAAATTCCTAAGCACTTTAAATTGTAGAGTCATGTGACAAAATAAGAGGAAATTGGGTGAAAGTGATGCCTCAGAGTGTATTGGTACTTGAAATTGTTGTGAAAAAGAGTGGCTATCATAGAGGTGTTTTATAAAAAAAAATAGAAAAAAAAATGGAAAAAAAGATAGTTGTGTTTATAATTGAATAACAAAATAGGTGAAAAGGGGTGGTAGATGAAAGGAAAGTAGAGAGGTTGTTTAAAAGAGAGTGTTAATGGCATAATGTGATGTATTAAAGCGCTTAGGGAACATAGTCACTATTTCTGGCCAAAATAGTCCTACCTGTCCCTTAGCCTACATTACAACCGGTAAAGACCTAGCTGATCCTAAGCTTAGCATTCTAATATTAGTGGAGCATTACACTAAGGGAAAGCCTATGGTCATCAGTTGCAACATATGAATTCTTTGTGAGAGAGAGAGAGCAAGGAGAGTCTTTTACCCATGTTTCGAAAAATGGTTGTGAGTGATTATGGGTGATATCTTGTGTGAGACACACATGGTTGACAAGTTTTGGGTAGTTTTGTATGATTCTTTGTGCCTTAATTTGTGGACACAAATTAACCATCATCATGAGTCTATGTTGGAGGTTGAATTGTTTCTAGTAGTGATCAAGAAAACTACTCTTTGTTAATGATTGTTGTGCATGTCTTGATGAACATTTCGTGCTGTTACTGTGAAATTCTAAGTAGATGTTTGCATGGACATAATATTTTGTTCGAGGATGAACAAAGCTTTAAGTGTGGGGTGGTGATGTTGGGTGTATTTATACCCCTAAGAACCATAATTTACCCATATTTTAGGCTAAATTTGGAGGATAAAATATATAATTCCTCTACTTTTTGTCCCTTTTCCTGTAAGTGAGCTAACCTATGTGATTAGCATGTTTTCAGGTATTAATGATGAAGATTTCAGTACTTTGTAGACCTTTGGGAAGCAAAGGAAAACTTTATATAAGAGGGAAGGAAACTTTTGGGAATGTGACGCATGGAGAATTTGTCCCGGACTAAAGTAGTATTTTTAAATACTTAGGGGTGCAGCAGTAATTTAGTAGGACAAGGATGATATAAAAACCTTATTTGCTGAATTTTTCAGCATTCATTCTATTCTTTTCATTCGACAACTTTAGTATTATTCACGTTACAAGTTCTGTAAGGTTTGAGACAGAGAAAAACACGGCTTTCTTGAGCAACGGATAGAACGACATTCTTCTACCTTGTTGACGCAAAACATTATCCCATCGCGAAGATTATTCTAACTTTGGTATGATGATGATGTCTTCGTTGATCTCTGTTGTAATCATGAGTAGCTAAACTTCTCTATTAGGGTTATGGAAGCCTTTTGATATACTATCTATTACTATGAGTTTGTGAATTCTTGATGCGTATGCTACTTATATCATTACTCTCTTCGTTTTAATTGAATTCTTATGGTTGCAAACGTAGGAATATGCCATTATAGCATTAACATGTTCGAGAGAAAAGTTACACGTGTGGAAAAGAGAGTGTGACAAGGAAATAGAGCTACCAACCCCTATTTACACGTTAATTCCTTAACCGGATTAATTTCTTGGAGAATTCGTACCATTAGTTATACGCTTTAGGCTCGAGAGAGTTAAAGTGAGATAATCCTTGATGGTTGAGAAACACTAGGATTTACCATTAGAATACGAATCGCTATAAGTGCATGCATGTCTGAATTCCGCATTACTCATAGTTAATAGATACGTAGAACTCATAAGGTGACATAACCCTAATTTATTATTCTCTGTGATTAAATCTTACTAAACAAAGCATTCCCGCTGTTACTTTAATAATAGTAATTCACACCACAATTAAATCCCCCCTTTTCCATAGAATTTTCGACCAATAGTCTACTAATAATTGCAACACTTAGTGACCAAGTATTCCTTATGGGATTCGACACCCAACCGCTTACACTTTCTTACGAGAGCTGTAGTTTGGGCGTTATCAAGTACCTTATATGGCTAGTACGGTGACAAAATCTATCTCAAAAAAGCTTGAAATTCATAAAATTTGCAAATATGATGGGAACTCAGACCCTTAAGATCATTTGGTTTTTGTTACAAGAACCATAAAAAATAATGACTCGAGATAAAAAGAAGATGAGTTTATGATGCTGAAGAAGTTTGGATAAACCTTATCATGAGGTGCCTCAATCTAGTATTTATTTTATTTTACCCAAAACTCTATCATATTGTTTAACATGTTGGGTTATAGTATTATTAGGGACTACGTTAGGTCTAAGAAGGTACAACTCTGGAGTGGTAAAGTCTTCAAGATAGAGCAAGAAGATATGAAGTTGCTTCAGGAGTTCATCAGGAAATTCCAGTATAAAGGAATATATCTGTCGATTGTGTAGGATTACTGGGTAATGGAGATCTTTGCTAAAGGTTTGAACTCAGAGAGCTCCATTGCCTCATTTAGGTATAAAGAAATCTTGGTTGAGTTTCAGGGCACAACATGGGAGGATGCTCATAATTGTTAGGTTTCAAATGTCTTAATTGAGGAAGACTACTGAAAGGCATAAACAAGTCACACCAAACATGGAATAAGCCAAAAGCTATGATGAACAGTGATATGCTAGCAACATAACTGCCCAGAAACCATCGTGATGGCTTGACCCAAGTTCTTTATCTCAAGGAACATATATGGACTACGTTGATAATGAAATAGTTGATATATTGATGAAAAACCTAACATATTATAAGCCAATACTATTTTGAGAAGTGAGTGTATAGGGATTTATAATGAAGGGGGTTATAGGCTCAGGGAACTACAAACCCTATAGTATACACTATCAAAGAGGTGCCCCTACCATTAGTGTATTCTTTTAGGATCACCAAGTATAATTTCTAAAAATATTGTATGCCATAAGTGTGACACCTTGGTTGAAACATTCAAAAGGTGACGTCTCCCACATTCGTCGGGAGGTGCATGAGATGAAGCCATGAAGTTACAAGTTTGGGCTCTCAGCCTAAAAGGAAATATTAAGAAATACAAATAAAAATATGCAAAAAGGCCATATAACACATAAAAACATAAGGGCATAAAACAATTCCTTTATTTTATGCCCCAAAATGGGATAAATTTAGTAAGCCCATAACAAGTTATAAATTATAATTCCTAAATAGGGGTATGAAATATAATCTTAAAATAGGCCATGAAATACTAATTGCATACATATAAAAGGAGGTACATCTTTTAAGGATATCCATCACGTTTAATTTTCCTTTCTCCTCTCATCCCCCTCATAAGGTTGGTAGGGTGAAGAAGTCGCAGTTAAGCATGGAAGGTTGTGATACCCCTCTTAGAAAAGTATCTTAAGGAAGCTCCCAATATTTTCCAGATTTATTTTAGGAAAAAGGATAAAGGAACACAAAGTTTTCTTTGTCCTTGTAAAGGAAAACCTCTCCATGAGTGAGATTATAGAAATGGATAGAACCCAAGGATATGTTATTCCTAGTAGCCTTGCACCTGAAACCATACTTGCAAATGGGAGACGCCTTAGAGGCAAATCCAAACCCCATAATAGCCAAGATGGAGACTTTTTTCTCAAATATGTCCCTGGCTTTTCCTCCTTCTAGACTTCTACTCTAATTTCTACATTGATCTAGTTAATAAATACTGGTGATTGATATTACCTAAATCGAAGACAAGGGCTGAGCAAGAACTAGAGAAGAAACAAAGAATGAATCTAAGATAAAGCCATCATAGAAAGGGGTTTTGGAAGTGAAAGAGCAATACGCATCTATTTAAAGGTTGAGCTTCATTAAATCCTGATTAAGTAGGCCTTTAACTGAGTAATAACAACACACCATCTAGTATAAACATTTATAAAAAGCTAACACGGCATGATGCATCTTAGAAGGCAAAGCATGTGAGAAGGTTATCTCACTCATTTGTGAGAGTGTTAACTTTTTAAATTCTTCACTACCCAAATATATAAAATTATTTACTTTAGAACTTGCTCACAAAAATGTCACAAAGCAATGAGACCAGTACACAAAAGGATTCTTACAAGGAGAGCACATAGAAAAATATAAACTAAAAATATCTTTATATACCAATAAAGAAACCCCTGAGATAGGCTTAGTCATTGTTGTTGTCATTGCCTGATCTTGCATCAGAGATATTTTCATCAAAGATGGAATTATACTCTTCAATATCCCATTCCAAGAGTTCCTCTAGGTCGACCAATGATTGGGACTTTATAATCTCTGTATCAAAAATATAAGTAATATTACTTAAGTTCTTGTAAGATCATGACCCATATAAGATGGGTATACCAAACACTTTTCCTAATTAGCTTGCTCTTATGGAGCTAGTTTGTCCCATCTAATGTTTTTAGATTTTCTTATAAGTGGCGTACTTCTATTTGGGAGGACATTGGATAACACTGAGAGAAATAAGCTTTGATATTACTAGATGATCTTGACATTAATAGGTTTAGCTCCTCTTCAAGATAAGATAGTCTCTTAAAATACCCTCGATTAGCTCTATCTACATGACATTATCCTAAATAAACAAATTTGCCTCCGTGGAGGGCGTCTTTACAATATGTGTCTCTCTTGAATCAAATTTCATATAGTTTAGCTATCAACAATTTAATTTTGGACTCTCACTAGGTTTAATTCATAGAAATTGCCAATTGACCCCATACAAAGGATAAGCCTTTCCCAAGATTCTCACACCTTAATTCTAACTTCTTTTGGTCCCTCATTATTGTTAAAGGCTCTCAGTGGCCAATATGCTATCTTGGGCAGATAAAATAAGAGAGGTAGGAAATAGTTATATAGATCAACTTGTTGCATCCAAATGCACATGCAAGTGTATGTGACCTGACAAGTTATATAGAACATGTAATTCTAGATAGTAAATCGATAAACTGATGACTAAATTGATTTTGAACTTAACTATTTAGTGGGTAAAGAAAAAATATAAGTTGATTGAGAGATTACAACTTGTGAAAAAATAAAGTTTAGAATATAAAAGTTATTGTTAATTTTTATGATTTCTAAGGTGATTGGTATTATAGGGTTGCAGTCTAGTAATAAGCCAGTTGATTTTAGCAGATAATTTGCTTTTATTTAGTTAAACATAAAACTGTATTCAACCAATAAACATTATGTACAACTAGATATTTGGACTATGATAGCATCTTAATGAAAAAGTAACAAGAATCAGGCAAGTATATATGGAAAACAATTTAACCTATCTAAAAAAATAGCCCATTTACAAATGTGTTAACATACTATGTACAGTTGCAAGGTAATATCCCTATTGAGTAGCTTGGAGGTTGTCTTATGCTTGATGATTTTTTTACTATTACTCCACTACTATAATTGGTATAAAAAGATGCAAGTATAAATCCTAGGATAACATATTTTGGGGTTTTCCTTCTGACCTTACTAGATAACCATTACATGTGACTAGCCCAATCTTTAGTTTGTCTAAGAGCCCCCAACCAATTTAACAACCTTTGCAAAACTTATTTAGAGTATTCATACCAAAGAAAAAGTGACTTTGAGTTTTGATCATTGGCTTCTCACAAAGTATGCAATCAGTGTTGACTGATATGCCCTATTTGCTCAACCTATCTATTGTGGAATTTCTCTGATATAATGCCATCCATAGAATAAACTGGTTTCTTAGAATAATGTAATACCCCGTATATTTCTAAGCTAGGAGACGAACCATTTTTCCTACGTATGAAAGCTCTTATCCTGTGAGTAGCATACATGACTTACAATGAGTATCCTAGCGATAAAATAGCTTATGATACATTAAGAATGTTCATATGAGTCACTTAAGGTAAAACAAGCTAAGAGTTTTTGAATCCATCAAGTTTTAGTGTTTGGTTTTACAAGGGTCATATTTGAATGAGTATAACTCGATGTTAATGTGAAATTTTGGCTGATTTAGGCCCACAAAATTGTAGAGAATCGAATTATCTTTCCAACGATACCAATTGTTCCTTTATCCAATACCCGAGTGAAAAGTTATGCCCATTTTCGTGAGAGACGGTAAGGATAGGCGATTGGCTAGGCGCCGCCCAACCAAACTTAGGCGATTGGTTAGGCACCGCCTAAGTCAGTTCCAATGCCAAAAACACTCCATTTTGAGTTATTTTGAGGGTAATTAAGTCTTTTAACACTCCTTACACGTCCCTAAACTTAACCCTACAAAATATATTGCTTCTAAACACATTACAACCCTATTAACATCTCAAAGCTCATCATCCAAGAGCACTAAAAGAGAAAACAATTAGGTTTGCATAATTAAGCTTGAAGATCCAGTTTCAAGAAAATCCCTCCGTCAATCATCAAGAGCCTCCCTTCCAAGGTATGTGTAGTGTTCATCTATGGATTTAATTTGTTCATAGAGCTCAAGAATCCTGCTTTTAAATATTGTTTTGTAAAACTTTTGTGGTGATATGAATATGTACTTGTTGATGATGGATATTTAAGTTTCAAGATGATATCTAAGGGCATTTTCATGAAATATATGTGGTTGTTGGTTGAAAATCATGAACTTTGGGTGGTTTAATTTAATGCAAGTATAAAATCCACCTATGCCTTAAAGAATGCATGCAAGGTGTTTGGTAAAATGCCTAGGATGCTAGAAATTCCTATTTACATGATTCCATCATATTCACATGACAAGTCCATGTTAGCTATACACTTCAATATGAATTTCCATGCTAATTATGTATTCTTATAGTAGTGGCATGAAGCATGTATGATGATGAAGATATGAATTATGTATGCGAATTATATCCATGCCTTTCCTACCATGTTTGAGATGTTGAATAAATACATGAAGTTTAATAGCCCCAAATCATTACAATATGAACTAAATATTACATGTTGTCGTTCCCTTATGATTGAATGGTTTCCATGCCATTGCTATGAATAGTATATGTTGTCGAAATACCCATGATATTAGAATATGAGATTTATGACTTGATTATAAGCATTCCTATTCATGATAGATATTATGATGACCATGTACTTTATGAAATCCCCCACTCATGTATTATGGATTGTTATTGATGGTGGTGTACTCAAGAAATTCAAGTTCTGTCAGTTTCCTTCCATCAAGTCCTGGGGGTAGTTGTACCCGAAAAATATAGCTGTGTGCTTAGAGCCATGTCATGTCTTCACGATACTCTCAGTCAAGCCATGATCTATAGAATTCAGTCAGTCATATGACTCAGGAAAACTCAAAAATCTCAGTAATCTCAGTAGTCCAGTAATCTCAGTAATCTCAGTGCTCAGTAACCTCAGCAACCTCAGTATTTACAGTCAATCTCAGTAACTTCAGTACTCTCAACCAGTCCTCAGAACTCATTACATTCCATCAGTCATTGAAATCTAGTAAACTTAGTTTAGCTCTGCTAAAAAATACCACTAGTATCAGTCCAGTTAATCAGTATAAGTTCAGCTAATCAGTTCAGTTCAGTTATTCAGTTCAACTTACTTATTCAGTTTAGTGTCCTTCAGATGGGAGTAGAAGTTAGCACCAAGTGAACCCAAGGATGGGAACTCACCCGCCAGTTCAGGGTGTGATTCTTAGTATTCATCCTTGTGTTCCAGAACTGCGTAGCCAACGTAGGTTGAGACATCTTAACCCGTCATATTAGGGTTGATGAGGTGGCTTAACTCATCAGTTTAGGGTTCCCACAGTTCTCATTTGAGTACCTGCCAGTATAGGGTTCTTACAGCTGTCCTTACCAGTGGCGCAGTATTGACACCCCTCCAGTCGGGGCAGAGATTGGACCCCAGCTTAGCTATTATAGCATATTTAGGGCATGCCGGTTAGATAACTACTTACCATAGTTTTAGTTACAGATTTTAGGACTGTCAGCGATAGCTACCCAGTTTCAATAAAGAACTTAGATAGCTCTTCAGATTTCAGTATATCAGGGTTGTCAGATACAGTCAACTCAGAAATAGAATAGAACTCAGATAGTTTCCTTCAGATTTATGGACTGTGAGATATAGTCACTTATGCTATCAATCACAACAGTTATCAGAACTCATGCTATAAGTACTCAGCTTTAGGACTGTCAAATACAGTCAATCAGATCAGTTCTTCATAATTTGAACTGTCAGAAACAATCATTCATTTATCAGTAATGCATTATCAGTCTCTTAGTATTCAGTAATACAGTATCACATCCATCACTTATTAGTGATTTACATATCAATATCAGTAAACTCAATGTTTTAGAATCTCATTATCAGTACACTCATGTTGTCAGTATTCATACTCAGTAGTCTGTATCTCCACGAGTTCAGTTACAGTTACGTATGCATGTATGTACTCTTACGTTCAAATCAGTCAGTATTTTCCATGCATATAACCCTTTGCATTTAGCCTACCTCACTTGTATACTCAGTACATTCAGACATACTGATACATTTGTGCTATGGTGCTTTCTCTTGTGTTACACCATAGGTTCAGAGGCATGAGCTCCAAATCAGCAGTAGATTCCAGGATCAGTTATCAGAGTTAGACGTGAGTCCTCATCTTTCGAGGACATGATGATTTCATTTCTATTTCAGTTTTCACTTTATTTTAGTAGTTGGATTTAGTTAGGGACATGTCCCATCAACTCCTTATTCAGTTCAGTTAGAGGCTTTTCGACTAGATGTCAGATTAGATGTTCAGACTTCAGTATTTATGTTCCTTTTTGGTATTATTATACCATATTTTTTAAATATGTATTAGTATTGAACCTTATGGCCTTACAGGTTATGTTTCCGCATATTTTATGAGATATTATGCAGTTTATAGGTATAGATATCAGTCATGGGTTAGCTTGTGGTCCTTCGGGGTCATGAGAACCATGTAGTGTTTCGATTTAGAAAATCGAGGCGTTACAAATAACTTGTAGGATCATTGATAGTATTTTTAAGGCCACTTTATGTTTGTCTAATCTCATTTTATCATATTCCTTCTTGATGCTATATTTACCCTCAGTACTAAAGGTCTGGAGAGTATCTAAAGTAGCCATCGTTAGAGCTGTAACCCAATGTCTAGCATCAATTATTGTTTTGACCAGCCAACTATAACAACCCTTTCCATCATGATAGGTGAGTCTAATGTATAAAAAAATTGGATTAAGTTTTTTTCTGGATTGGGAGTTATCAATTTCAGGTTAGACTACACTTGGACGAGATTCGAGTGAGGTTGGTCTAAGGCAATATGGGAATGTATTGGGTAAAGATGGGAAGATTATAAGGAATGTATTTATGTTACCTAAGATAATAAGGAATCTGTAGAGATTTTTGATAGTAAATTTGGGTAAGTAGAACTCCCGTTATTGAATGTGACATAAAAAGGTTAGTTTGAAATATCATGGTTTGAGGGTGTGTTATAAAAAAGGCAAAACTAGGAGAAATCCTTAGTTTTTTCCTCGCCACACCCACTATAGCGGGTGGTTGGCTGCTATGATGATGCTTCTATAGCAAAAAGTTTCTTTATTTAGAAGGAGTCAAATACGGTAAATCCTACCATAGCAGGCGTAACCCACTATACCGAGATTGGTTGCTATAGAGGGATATATGTGAACTTATGCAGAAATTAACCCAACATGTTTTATTATTTTTTGAACTTATTTTGAAAAGGGTTTGGGTGATTTTCACCCATTTTCCAACAAATTATTTTGTAAAGGTAAGTTAGTCATTCGTATTAACTAGTTTTCTAATTTCTAAATCTTAGAATAACTAGTTTACTAATTTTGAGGAGGATTTAGCTTTACCTAGCAGATTTTTCTGGTGCAATAGGGTAAATTAGCTATAAAACCTTTGTGTTTTTGTTAAAAGATTATAATTTACTATTGCAGGACTACAATTCACTACATTGATTTCACGACCCGAAGCAGGGCTTGGTCGTGATGGGTATCTCAAGTCTAACAAGGACCAAAGACCAGCCCTTTGCCTAGTCAAATGAAACAGAATATAAGTATAGTAGCGGAATTCAAACATAAAACAAGATAGATAAGTATGACTCAAGGAAGTATTATAATTTAACATCCAATCCCAAGTCCATAGTAATATGCACAAAGCCTTTAACCAATCGAATATCAATAAAAGTTAGGACATGCCCCTGGCAAGAGCCAAAAATAAGTCCAAAGGAAAGAGTTAATAACATAAAGAAACCCTAAACATGAAATGTAGTCTTCCGAAGTATGAAAGCTCACCATTTCAATTTGACTCAAAATCTATCCCATGGTCGCCAAGTCACTACGAAGAAAAAGTATAAGTAATTTTGGTTTCTACATCGTGTAGGGATACAACGTCCAAAGATGGTTAGTGGGTTAAGCGCTAGCATTTAACTCTGGGATAGGGGATAATACAATACCATGATCAATAATCCAAAATTAGTCTAGAATCCAAATGAACACAAGCATATGCATATACATTTAAATATATAACATGCCGAGGTAGGGAAACAAGGCTTAGCATGAAGAGAAACATTATCCTGGACTATATAGCTTAACCATCATAAAAGGCACCCACAAGCATATGGGTTCAGCTTCTGCTGAAAGGGCCCTAGTGCGTGTTAGTCGCACGAATTGGAGAAAAACTGAGGGAAATCTAAATCCATCAAGGAAACTAGCCATCCCAAAAAATATATATCAAGTGTGACACATGCACGCGGTCATCAAGACTAAACCTTACGTTAGAAAATATGAGTTTCCAATATAAGTCATCCAAGACCCATATCTTCACGGCTTCTCTACATAACTACTTTAAGCCTAAGTAAAACATTTAGCACATAACCATTCAATCATTTAAGTAGTCATTCATTAAGGCATTGTCAAATGGTATTGTCACATTGACTATAGCTTGCAAGTGCATGTCGTTTAGCCAAAATCAACCATTCACCAAAGGGACTCTAACCCGATCATTCAATTGGACTCCAAAGCTCTAAGTAGGAACTAAACCGTTAAGCCAATGGGACTTTAACCCATTTAGCCAATAGGAATCCAAGGTTTCAAGTAGGAACCAAATTATTTAGACAATGGGACTATAACCCAGTCAGCCAATAGGACTCCAAAGTTTATCAATTTCAAACCAGTTTTACATTCCATTAACCTTTTATGCAACACAAGGTTTCAAAAATAGTCTAATGTATATATGTGCTCACAATTAAAGCTAATTTCACCAAAATTGTGTTGAGGTCATCAAAAATTCATTTGTCAAATCCACATAATTGGAGTAAACCATGATCCCCTATTTTATTCAGCATACCCATGCACCCCACAAGTTCAAAATTATCAATAAAGCATGAATAATTTCATATAAACCATGTAAAAAGCAATTACATCAACAATGTTTCAAAAGCCCTTAAACTACATTAAAAATCATTAATAGGATCACATGGATACGATTATAAACACATGCCTTTGATAAAATAGGATATGGGGAAGAGTAACATACCTTAGACATACAAGGATTTGTGAGAAATTGGTAACTTGGAACCCAGAAGATGAACATACGATGAAACCAATTGCTTTCTTGGGGTTTTGAGTGTGAGAGAGAAATAATAGCTTTATGTTTTGTGAAAACTAATGGAAATAGATTCATATAATGTTTAAAGGTAATTCATAGGTGAAAAGACCTCACTACCCCTCATCCTAAGGGAAATAGAACAAAACAACATGACTTTTACATAGCAGCGTGGCACACTGCCTACCATTTAAGCTAACCTATGTTCTATGCTGTGTATCGCAAAGATTACCCTTTGTGACACATTGCTTATCACAGAGATTATCCTTTGTGGTACGCCAAAATCATGAAGGCTCACTACCTTGAAACTCAAATATAAGCCCAAACCTCCTTTGAAACCCGGACTATCCTTTTAATATCCCTAAGCATATCTCAGGTCAAAAATTGATTTTTCAAACACGGGAAGGTTGTAAATAAAATGGACCAAATTTTAAGGGTGTTACATTACCCCTCTCCCCTTAGGATCATTCATCCTCGAATGATGAGATAGGATGCTTAAGGAATGAGAAATAGCAAGAATATACCAGAATCAAATGAAAAACTTAGAAAGTAACAAGAAGAAAATAAAACTCATACTTTAAGCATTATTACCCAGGATGGGGCACAAGAACGGATACTTGAACTTCATGTAATCTCTGGCTTCCCAAGTAGCTTTCTCAAACTTTTGGTTCTTCCATAGAACCTTTACCGAAGCCACATTCTTCGTCCTCAAATGATGGACTTGACTATCTAAGATCTCGACCGAGACTTCCTTATAAAACAAGGAGTCCGAAACATCCACACTTTCAAAAGGAACAATCAATGATGGATCACCTACACACTTTTTCAACATCGAAACATGGAAGACCAGATGAATGAAAACCAAACTAAAAGGCAACTCTAATTGTTAGGTCACACTACCCTTTCTCTTAAAAACCAAATAATATGGACCCACATAATGGGCTAAGTTTCCTCTTCTTTCCAAATTGCATTACTCCATTCATGGTAGACACCTTCAAGAATTCCCAATCACCAACATTGAATTCCAACTCTCTTTGCCATATTTTGCATAGGACTTTTGGAGACTTTGGGTGGTTTTAAGCCTATCCTGATTCACCTTTTCCTTTTCCATAACTTAATAAACAAAGTCAGGACCAAATAACCTAGGAGATCTACACCTCCTACCATACAAAGCATCAAATAAATCCATGCTAATACTAGGGTGATAGCTGTTGTTATAAGCGAATTCAATGAGAGGTAAATGATCAACCCAACTACCACAAAAGTTAATCACACAAGCCCAAAGCATATCTTCCAATATCTGAATGGTCCATTCCACTTGTCCATCTATTTGTGGGCAGAAGACGGTGATAAGGTTTACCTTAGTGACCAAACCTCTTTGAAATAAATGCCAAAAATACAATGAGAACTAAGGACCACGATCAAAAATGATAAAAACTGGAGCATCATACAATTTCATGATCTCCTAAATGAAAAGCTTAGAATAATCATCAGTCTAATAATTAGACCTCGCATGAAAAAAGTGAGCGGACTTAGTCATCTTATCCTTGATGACCCAAATCGAATCTAACTGATTCCGAGATCATAGAAGACTAGTAATAAGATCCATATTAATCATTTCCCACTTCTACATGGGTAACTCATTTATTTAGACAACCCATTGGCCTCAAGTGCTCCACTTTTACTTGTTGAAACACCATGTACTTAGCTACAAAATTCGCAACACCTCCTTTTATATACCCCACCAATAAGTCTCTTTCAAGTCATGATACATCTTTATCAAACCTATATGAATCATATATCTCGACTCATGAGCTTTGGCTAAAATTATTCCTCTCAAACCTTCCATATTGGGAAAAAACAACCTCCCTTGGTACCTCAAGATGTCATCATCACCAATATGGAAATCCATAACTTTCTATTGGCCCATATCATCCCTGATCTGCATCAAGAAAAGATCCACAACTATATTCTCTTTTACCTCAACACCAAGAGATGACTTCATCACCTCTTGAACAAACACACCTCCATCTTCGAAATCCAGAAAATAAACTCTAAGGTTTATGAAATAGTTAATGTCCTTCACCAATACATATTTATCTTTATCCACATAAGATAGACTCTCTATTGATAACCTGCTAAGAGAATCAGCAACCAAATTAGCTTTACCTCGATGGTAATGAGACTCATGTCATAGTGTTTGAGCAACTCAATCTATCTCCTTTGCCTAAGATTTATTTTCTTCTAGGTGAACACATACTGTAGGCTCTTATGATCAGAATAAATGTCAACATAAACTCATATAAGTAAAGTCATCACATATCTTTAGTGCGAACACCATAACCAACACTCCAAGTCATGAGTTGGATAATATTTCTCATGAAATTTCAACTGCCTAGATAGGCCACCACCTTACCATGTTGTATCAACACACAATCGAGTCTCGATGCATTATAATAAACCACGAATCCATCAATACCCTCAGGAAGGGTCAATACCAGATTCGAAGTCAACTTATCATTCAGCTTCTATAAACTACCCTCACAAGTATTTAACCACAAGAACTTCACCTATTTCTTAGTCAACCTAGTTAGTAGGGAAGCAATGGAGGAAAAACTTTTCAAAAACCTCCTATAGTACCTGGTTAAACCCAAGAAACTCTAAATATTAGTTGGAGTCGTGGGTTTAGGCCATTTATTAACCATCATAACTTTTTGTGGATCCACCATGATCCTCTCACTAGAGTCAACATGACCCAAAAAAGTAATAAATTCAACAAGAACTCACACTTAGAAAACTTCGCATACAATAACTGATCTTTTAGGGTTTGCAACATAATGCTGGGCAAGGTAATCAACATGGTTTTCCTCACTCTTAAAATACACTAGAATAACATCAATATACACAATTATGAATAAATCTAAGAACTGACTGAAGACCTAGTTCATAAGATCAATAAATGATTTCAGGGCATTAGTCAATCTAAAAGACATTACCTCTTACTCATAATGGCTATATCGAGTTTGAAAAGTAGTCTTAGGGACATCCACCTCCCTAATCTTCAACAGATGGTATCCAAAGCAAAGATGATTCTTACAAAATTACTTAACTCGCTAAAGCTGGTCAAAGAGATCACCACTCTATAGAAGAGGGCACTTATTCTTCATTGTCACCTCATTTAGCTGGCAGTAATCAATATACATCCAAAGGACCCATCTTTCTTACGTGTGAAGAGCATAAGATCACTCCGTAGAGAAACATTAGGGTGAATAAAACCCTTCTCAAAAAGACCCTTCAACTGATCTTTGATTTCTTTTAACTCAATCAGAGTCATTGTATACGAAGGGATAAAAATATGTCGAGTGTCCAAAACAAGTTCAATCCCAAAATCTATCTCTCTATCGGAAAGAACACTTGGAAGATAAGCATGAAACACCTCAGGAAATTCATTAACCATAGAAATAATTTATAATGATTGACCCTTCGAGTAAGAGTATTTAACCTGGACCAAATGATAGGGACAACCCTTGGAAATAAACTTCCAAGATCTAAGATAAGAAATGAACATTCTCTTAGGTACTAAGAAACTACCTTCCTACTCAATAACTGGTTTATTCAAAAATTTAAAATTGATCCTTAGGGTTCAATAATTAAAAAACACATAGCATGAATGGAGCCAATCCATCCCCAAGATCACATCAAAGTCTATCATGTCCAACTCTATCAAATCTACTAAGGTATCCATACTATAGATAGACATCCCATGATCCCTATAGACTTTTCTATCCATATTAAAGTCACCCATTGGGGTAGATATAGAAAAGGGATCGAGAATATACTTAGGACTAAAACTAAAATGAATAGCCACATAAGGGGTCACATAAGAAAGGGTAGACCCAGAATCATGCAGATAATAAATATTATGAGAGAAAAGTTTTAGCATACCAATAACGAAATTAGGAGATGCCTTAGAATCCTGACAGGTGGCAAGAGTATATAGATGATTTTGACATGAACCGGAGCCAGAAGTAGCACCATTTGGTGCCAGAGATAAGAAAGCCACAATCGGGACCTTATTAGCCCCAGTCACAACATCACCTGAAGGACAGTCCTCTGAAAGTGGCCAGACTAGCCACATCTAAAATACTTACTCTTTCTCTCATCACAAAACCCATGGTGCAATTGTCTACAAAATCTACAAGGAGGATGGGATAGAGCTGACTGGACCCCACTAACCTATGACTCAACACCTTGTGCCTTAAACCCACCATTACTCTGAAAGCTACGATCACCAGATCGCTTAGGATATGGAGCACTAGCTGTTGAATAGGAACCCTAATTGCCCCACTTCTTCTTAGATCATTTTCCACCATCTCTACTACCCTACTGTTGACCTCCACCCTGATCTAAAATTTAGGGATATCCATATCCTTGTTAAAAAAGGAATCATTACTCTAAAAAATCAAATCATGGATAACCCAAAAGAAAATTTTCTCATTCTAGTCCTCATGATAGACACTAACTCCGAAGCATAACGGGAAAACTGATAAAATTTTAAGGAATACTCCTTCATAATTATTTCCTTACTTCAAATTAGCGAACTCCTCATATTTCACCTCCTCAACTCCTAAGGAAAAAAATGATCAAGAAAAGAACTAAAAAAGTCATCCCACAATGCCACCTTTGTATCTCACCCCTAGACTGGTCCCACTCTTCATACCATTGATACATCCTTCAACAGATAAGAAACAAACCCCACTCCCTCTATATCAGTAGCATGCATCACATGAAATATCTTCTCCATATTATCTATAAAACCCTAAGTTTCCTTATCAACCTTAATGTCAGTGAAAACCAAAGGATTTAACCTCATAAACTGCCTAACTCGTGTAACCTTGTAAGAACTCACAATAGGACCCGACTGACATAACTGAGATGTCACCAACTGGGTCAACAAATGAATAGAATAGTGGAAATCAACATTAATAATATCTCCAGGAGATGACTAAGAAGTAGTGCCACCCATAGAAAAAGGATCTGTGAAGACCAGTGGAACTTTCTGGGGGTAATTAAAAGTAGCGAACCTAGACCCGGTCTGTACCTTATACGTAGGATGAGTTCTATCTATATCATTCTCAAGAGGGATGAAGGAGTTTCCAAAAGCATTAGATATTCTGGGAGGTATGATCTGAAAGGAGAACAAATGGGGATTAGAGAAGTTTTCAACACCCTAGACTCTACGGCCAAAAAGTAGATCACAAGAAAGGAAAACATTCCTAAATGCCTTGTAGCCCCTCCCTAATAAGTGTGGAGCACTACGTACCCATAAAAGAGACCCTACTAGACATAAATACCTTGTATCACCTCCCTTATAAGTGTGGTATGCTACACACCTATAAAAGAGATATTACTCGACACGGCTTTGTGGATACCCAATTAACCCTGAAACTAGGCTCTGATACCATCTTTGTCATAACCTGAACCAGGACCTAGTCATGATGAGTGTCTCAAGCATAACAAAGAATGGAGACCACCCCCTTTGCCTAGTTAAATAAAACACAATATAAGTATAGCAGTGGAATTCCAAATGTAAATCAAGATAGATAAGTATGACTTAAGAAGTTCTAAGAATTTAACAACCAATCCTAAGTCTACAGTAATATCCACAAGGCCTCTAACCAACCAAATATCAATAAAAGTCGGAACATTCCCCTAAAAATAGCCAAAAATAAGTCCAAAGAAAAGATTTAATAACATAAATAAAACCCAAATATGAAATGAGGTCTTCCAAAGTATGGAAGCTCACCCCTTCAGTTTGACCCACAAGCTAACCCACGGTCGCCTAGTCACTACATAGAAAAAGAGGAAAATGGGATAATATAATGCCATGATTAATAATCCAAAATCATTCCAGAATCAAAATGCACACAAACATATGCAATACATTTAAATATACAACGTGCCAGGGTAGGGAAATAAATCTTAGCTTGAAATAAAACATTATCCTGGTTTATGTAGTTTAACTATCATAAAAGGCACCCAAGAGCTACATGTGTTCAGCTCCCTCTGCTGAAAGGGCTCCAGTGTGTGTTAGCCGCATGAACTGGAGAAAAACTGTAGGAAAGATAAAGCCATCAAGGTAACTAGCCTTCAATATATATATATATATATATATATATGAAAGGGCTCCAGTGTGTGTTAGCCGCATGAACTGGAGAAAAACTGTAGGAAAGATAAAGCCATCAAGGTAAGCATGAGTTTTAAGTATATGTTATTCAAGACCCACACCTTCATAGCTATGTTATATAACCCCCTTTAATCCCAATTAAAATACTTAGCACATAAACCATTAAATAATTCAAGGAGTCATTCATTTAAGGCATTAGCAAGTGGTATTGTCATACCGACTATAGCTTGCAATCACATGTCCTTTAGCTAAATCCATTTATTCGCCAAAAGGACTCTAACCTAATCAGCCAATGGGACTCCAAAGCTCCAAGTAGGAACTAAACTGTTTAGCCAATGGGACTCTAACCTAGTCAACCAATAGGAATCCAAAGTTATAAGTAGGAACTAAACTACATAGGTAACGGGACTATAACACAGCTAGCCAATACGACTCTAAAGCTTTTAAATTTAAAACCAGTTTTACATTCTATTAACCTTTTATGCAATGCAAGGTTTCAAAAATAGTCCAGTGTATATATGTACTCACAATCAGATCTAATTTCACCAAAATTGGGTTGAGATTATCATCAATTCATTTATCAAATGCACATGATTAGGGAAAACCACAACCCGCTTGTTTATTCACTGCCTCATTCACCCAATAAGATCAAAATCATCAATAAAGCATGAATAATTTCTTGTAAACCATGGAAAAAATAATTACATCAACAATGTTTCAAAATCATTAATATGATCACATGGATATTATTATAAACTCATGCCTTTGATAAAATGAGATTTGTGGGAGAGTAACATGCCTTAGACACACAAGGATTTGTGAGAAATTGGAAACTTGGAACCCGAAAGATGAACACACAACCCTTATGCTTTCTTGGGGTTTTGAGTTTGAGAATGAAATAACAACTTTTTATTTTGTGAAAACTGATGGAAATAGGTTAATACAATGTTTAAAGGTCATTCATAGGTTATAATACCTCACTACCCCTCATCCTAAAGGAATTAAATAAAATAGTATGACTTTTACATAACGGCTTGACACACTGCCTATTATAGAGGCTAACCTTCGTTCCCCACTACGTATCACGGAGATTGTCCTCCATGAAATGCTTCTTATCATAGAGATTATCTTTCATGGTATGCCAAATATATGGAGGCTCACTATCTCATAACTTCAAAATAACCCTGAACCTCCTCTAAAAATTTTACAACTCATCCGAATTATCTTTTTAATATCCCTAAGTACATCTTAGGTAAAAATCAATGTTTCAAACATGGAAAGGTCAAAAATAAAATGGATGAAATTTTAAGGGCATTATAATTAATCATGAAATTGATTGGTTTAAGGTGAATTTATGGTGCAAAAACACTAGGATGGAAGGAATGATCGTGAAATTGGCCTTGGATCTTGAGATTATGTATTAGTCTTCAATATTATAGGTCATTTGATTAATTGTGTGTTCTATTCCTATTTTTATACCAGAATTAAGTCGAGGTAGTAAAAAAAGGAAAAACTCAAGTTCGCTAAAGTATTTCAGCTTGGATTAAGGTAGGTGATGGTTTAATGTAGTTGCAACCCAATTTTTTTTTGTGTGCATAATAGTTATTCCTTCATATTGCTTGTTATAATGAATGTTAAAGGATAAATGATGAATAATTGATATCCTAAGTGTCAATCAGATGCAATGACCTATTAAAAATCATGTTGGATTTTACAAGTGTTATTTCTTTTATCATTGCAGTTGTGATGTGATATTTATCATTATTATGAGATGTACCAATATTTGAAAATCTTCATGGTATTTATATTTATTATTATGGGATATACCAGTATTGGACATATTCACAGGATTGGTTGATATAAGGTTGATAAACCCTAGATGTCTTGGATTTTTTGTACATAGACAAGAGATTGTCCCTTACAGGTAATGGATAGTATGCGACCATAAGACCCTTGGCATTTATATATAAGGTATAGGTGAGTGTGATAGTTCCTTAGGTGAACTGGGGATTACATGCTTAATTTTTATATTTGTTCCATAATTAAACTAGGATTAAGAGTTGACTTGTTATATGGGTTCCTTGGATGAACCAATATTTGCTTATTTGATAAAGGTGATATAACTATTGTAAATGGGTTGCATGATATTTCCATTGTTGTTGTTATTATGCATCCTTGAGTGTCCGGGGATAAATTTTAATTTGTGACGTAACTCTATGTTGTCTATTTACTTGTGTAACTGAGACTTAGTTGGTATTATTTCTTGAGTCATGGTTAGTAGTCATACTTTAAAGTGACTTGTTATCCTTGTTGACTTGTTTTGAATAAACTCCATAATGTTTTTGAATAAGGTTAAGTTTCACAAACTTGGGGTAAGGTTACATGGTAGGTATTCAGGTTGTCTTGCTTTACTAAGTTATGGTTACTTGTTCATATTTTCCATTTTGGGTTGGTCCATGACCCTATCTGTACACTATTGTTTCTTGCATACTAATACTACAAACACTCTTCTTTTTGTTGGCTGTAGAGCATATTTTGGTGACTATTTCAATACCTCAGTTGTGATTCAGATAGTGTTCGAACTCAAGGGTGAGCTACATCTTCAAGGCTGCTATGAGTTCTTCATTAAGTTTCTAGTCCACTGTTTTGGACTTAGATATTTCTTTTGTTATTGAGGTTGTACCCTTATTGGTAATTATTAATGTTTTGGTTCAATGACTTTTGATTATAGAGGATTGTTCAGATTTTGTATTTTCACATTTTAGTTTTTGTTTAGTTATCAAATTATTGGTTTTCTTTATGAAAAGAGGATTCGTTGCCTAATTTTGTCTAAGGGTCAAATTGGATATTTGAGTTAGATTGTTCTCACAATGGGGTTAGTATGGGTTTCACTCATAGTGGGTTGGGGTCTTAAAACCAACTAGCCCTTATAGGATCATCTAATATCCTTCCTTGCATATAGTTATTGTGTATCCATAGAATTCAAAGCCTATTTTCTTCAAAAAAAATTGCCCATAATAGTTTACTTAATGTAGCTTTGTTGTAAGTATAAAAATCCAGAATATTTGTACACCTTACATCCTTGGGCTTGCTCAATGTTTCCCACAATACCAAGGCCTTCCTAGAATTCTCCTTAGTAATATTTCCCTGAATGTTTTTATATATACTAGTGACCACAGAGTGCACCTTCTTAGGTAATAGAAACACTTGTGCCCTGTAGGTTTGCATTTCAAATAAGACACTTTTTATGAATTGTAGTCTGACAACAAATGAAAGAAACTAGATGTCCAGTATTTAACTCTTGTATCAATTTTATCAACTCGTGACATACATTTGCTTTTGAGTAAGTAAGATAGATGGATTTGGAAGCAAGTGAAAGAACTAGTTGCATAGATATAGATAGAAATTTCACAACTATTAGCTTTCTTAAATATAGAGGCACCCCTAGATATTTGAAAGGCAAAACCCTTCATCAAAATGAAATTCATTGACCAACTCTGCTTTAACATTTGAAGAAACCCCTGCATATATAAGAAACTATTCTTCATATTTTCCTTTAAACCTAACACAAATGAGAAATAATCAAATCACTTCATTATTCTCTAAATAAACCCTTTGTCAACTCTGTAGCAGGAGGCCATTACCAAAACTAATATGCAACAGTTCTAACTTCCACACCTTGGATAAAAGCTAAAATCTAGTTGTGTTTTCAAACTCTTTATTGTTTGATTGATATATTCCTTCACAAAGATAAATAGATAAGGAGACATAATGTATCTTTGTTTTCGTTCATTTCTTTCTTGGAACCTCTCTATAATGCCCCTATTAAGCACTAATGCATAGTTGACTTTACATACACAACTCATAATTTATTCTACCAGTCTGTGAGGCAAGCATCGGTCAATATCATTACAAAAAAGGCCACTCTATAGAATCACATGACTTCCTTATATCAACTTTTATGGGGCATCTAGGTGACACATTCTTCTATTTATAACCTTTTACCAGTTTATGTGCAATTATCACATTATCAAGGATAGTTCTTGCCTCTATAAAAATAAATTGAGATGGCCCTATAATATAACCCACTACCAACTTTAACTAAGTAGTGATAATCTTTGCAAGCAGCTTGAATAGAGTGTTACAACATGTAATAGGTCTATAATCCTTAACATGTGCAGGATTTGTCATCTTTGGTAATAGTGTAACAGTTTTGTTGTTCACATTCCATTTTGAAAAAATTGTAGAACAACTGCAAAAGTATCATCCCATATAGTGTCCCAAAACTCCTTGAAGAAATCCGCAGGAAAATCATTACTACCAGGGGACTTGTCATTTAGTAGTTCTCTTAGAGATTTAGTAACATCCTCCTTAGTAACTCTCTCATTAACCTCTATTGTAGATGTATGCTAAAATAGGGGCCTTTTATAGCAACCTTAATGTCAATGCATGGAAATGTAGTTGTTACTTCCCCCTATACTTTCCTGAAATAGGATAGAAACTCACTTTGAATCTAGTCGGGAGCTGTTAATTTATCCTTTTAATCTGTCCATATACTGGTCACTCCATTCCTTGCTTTTCTATCCTTCAAATATGCGTGAAAGAACTTAGAGTTGGAGCCTACAATAGTAATCAATGTAGTTCTTGATTTTTGTCTTAACACAACTTTATTGTTTGCTTCCCATTTCTGCAACTTTAATAATAACTCTTTTTCTATTTCAATCGGTTAAGGGTTGAGATGGTATGCATTAAGACTGTCTTGTACTGTATTGAGGTCATCTCTAATTTCTACCACCTTTTTCTTTAAGGAGGATTATTCTCTATTCGAATCTCTAAACATTCCCTCTAAAATTTTAGCGCACATCACATACCTATGACACCCCTATATCTCTTATTTCTAAGTATCCATTGCAGCAGTCCTAAATCTGACCTGGTTGAGTAGTATATGAAGGAGACTAAAAGGTTATTTCATTCATTGAACTAGTGTCTGATTAGAACATCATGACATCATGAGGTCTGCCTCTATATGCCCACGTGATGTGAGCTAATTTTCATTCCCTAACACCCAATCTATTAAGTAGTATACTCTATCAGCAACTCCACATGTTTTCCACCATGTGTATTTACACCCAATTTTAGCTACTACCCCAAGTCCTAGATCCTCCACACACTTTTTTTTAAATCTTTGATCCCATCAGGTTGGACTTAGTTCAATTAAATTCAACAATCTAAAAGTAGCATAGTATTAAAGTTGCCCAGAATCAACCAAGAAGAACTCACATTTTGATTAATGCTTCTCAACTGATCCCACGGCCCTTGCCTATCTAATATGATATGTATCCCATAAATAAATGTTATTAGACATGAAAATATGGAATTTCTATCCTTAAGCTGACAACGTAATATATGTAAAGAGACCAGCAATGCATTGACCATCACTTGTGTTGGTTTCCAGCAAATCCATAACCTACAATTATAGGCATAGTCATAATTATTAAGAAATGCATATTCCTTACCCAACATTAATTGTATATTTTGAACCTTGTTCTATTTTACCCGGGTTTCTGCAATACCTCTTATATCCACCTTATTGTTCAACAAAAAGAAGTGGACTACTTTTTCTTAGAGTTCCAATTTAGCCCTCTTATACTCTAAGATATGATTAACATTTAAGTGTTGGGGGATCGTTACAAAGTTTATTTTATTGGATAGACTCTTGAGGTAACCCTCTAATACTTATAGTGCTAGTAGCTTCCAATGGCAATACACACCTACTAGAGACGCTATGAATTTCGAGTTGTTCAGTAATCCATAGTAGGGAAATTGTATTGCATGATAGCATAAGTGCATAGTTGAGATCACTAATCTACTCTTTCTATTCTCCTTAATAGAAACTTGCTTGCCAATTTCAGTAGGAATAACTTGCTCTTTACATGGTCTAGATTACCACTCCTATTTTGATTTGTGTTGTCTCATCTTCTTAGTCTTAGGATATTCTTTCTATATCACTTTAGATGGATTTAAATCCTCATTGTAGTGCCTATATTTACAATACTTTAATCAAAATTTAGTCTTCCACTTGTACTTCAATTCATGTGAAAGAACAGTCCTATTAGGTTTCACTATTTTCTACTCTGCTGGCATTAGTTGTGAAACATCCATCTTGATGAACATGCGATTAGATGAGGTTCTTTCACAATGAGTTGTTATTTTATCTATACAAATAGGCTTACCCTAAAAGCTTGTAATGCTCTTGAAATTTTCCTCCATCCAATACTGTAATGGAAAACCAGGGAACTAAACCTAAAGGGAAATAACTAGTATTGATTCCTTATTTACTTCAAAATTTGGTATCCAGTTAGTGAGAATAATGGGGTTATTATGGAAATTATAGAGACCCTACTCCATGATTTCCATCTTGTCCTCTGTTAAGTTAAATTTGAAAATGGAGTAGTCGTCCTCAAGCAATAGTACACAAGGGGCCATGACTGTATTCTATACTCCATAAAGAAAGCTCAGCATCTGTTTGAAAGAGGGACTAGCCCTACTACTAGAGCCGTCAATATGAGCAAGACCCGTAGGGCCGGTCCGATCCAGTCTATAATTTGATGGAGTTGGGCTTAAATTTTTGCATCCCATTTAAGAACAAGGCTTTTTAGCCCGGCCCCTATAAGTCTATGGCCCATGCGGCTTGAACAATATGGGTTGAGCCAGCCCATGGGCCGGTCCGTAAGTCAAATACATACAACTATTTAGATTGCTCATTAGTATTTTTATTTGGTTCAAAGGATATCACGTCAAAAGTTATTTAATTTCGTTGTTAGGAGTATTTTTTGGGGCGTTGGAGACTTGATTAACAAATATTAACACTATATAATATTATCTGGTACTATTTATGTTTATTAATATTCTAAAATTAAATTATAAAGTATTATTTTTTAAAACGTGGGCTGGCCCGTGAGGGCCACAACCCATAGAGTAACGGTATGAGCTTGGTGTGTTTTAGCCCATCATTTTGATGGACCATCTCGGCTTGCTCATCAAACTCAAACCCCGTGTGGGCTAGCCCGGATGGGCTGGGCTGACCCATATTGACAGCTCTACCTACTACATATCCAATTAGAACACACTCCTATTTTTAGCATTGGAACTCAATTTCTTTAGGGTTTAGTTTCACAATTTTCCCTTACCTTTCATCTCTAAGGAAAAGAATTAGAGCATTATACCTTGGTGAATTGCTCTATTTCCCTATACTATATTTGCTATAAATAGAGATGGATCAACTCCACCAATATAAAAACTAAGTTTCCTTGCAGCAGTCTCTATTTGGTCCTCCTTTTCTGGTGGTCTCTGATGTTAGGCGTATTTACACGCCTATAGCACTCTAATTTACCCATATTTTAGCTAAGTTTTAAAGATAAAATATATAATTCCTGCACTTTTAGTCTATTTTCCTATAAGTGAGCTAACCAACGTGATTAGCATGTTTTCAGGTATTTATGATGAAGATTTCAGCACTTTGTGGACCTTTCGGTAGCAAGGGAAACTTCACGTAAGAAGGAAGGCAATGTTTGGAAGCTTGTGGACTAAATGTGATGCATGGAAAATCTGTCTCGGGCAAAATCAGTATTTCTTAATACTTAGGGGGCAACAGTAACCCAGTAGGACTAGGACAAGGATAAAAACCCTATTTCAGTAGGACTAGGACAAGGATGTTATAAAAACCCTATTTGCTGAATTTTTCAGCAAGCTTTTCATTCACGCTTTTCAGCAAGCTTTTCATTATTCTTTGATCAATTGCTTTTCATAATTAGTTTGCCAATTTTAGGATTTCTTCACGTTACTTTCTGACAGAGAAAGCACGGCTCTTGTGATCAACGGAGAAGGAAAAACATCAAACCCTAGTGGACGCCTAAACCATCTCCATCGCCAAGATTATTCTAGGTTGTGGTAGGATGATTATATCTATTGTGATCTCCGTTGCACTCATAAGTAGCTAAACTTCTCTGTTAGGGTTATGGAAGCCTTTTGAGATACTATCTATTACTATGAGTTTGTGAATTCTTGATACGTATGCTACTTATATCATTACTCTCTTCATCTTAATAAAATTCTTGTGGTTGAAAACATATAGAATATGCCATTATAGCATTAACTTGTTCGAGAGAAAAGTTACATGTTTGTAAAAGAGAGTGTGACAAGGAAATAGGCTACCAACCCCTATTTACACGTTAGTTCCGTAACTGGATTAACCTCTTAGAGAATTTGTACCGTTAGTTATACGCTTTAAGCTCGAGAGAGTTAAAGTGAAATAATCCTTGATGGTTGAGAAACACTAGGATTTACCATTAGAATACGAATCTCTATAAGTGTATGCATGTCTGAATTCCGCATTACTCATAGTTAATAGATACGTAGAACTCATAAGGTGGACATAACCCTAACTTATTATTCTCATTGATTAAATCTTACTAAACAAAGCATTCCGTTTTTACTTTGAATTTATTGATTCACGCCAAACCCAAAATCCCCCCTTTTGGTAGAATTTTCGACCAACAGTCTACTAATAGTTGCATACTTAGTGACCAAGTATTCCATGTAGGATTCGACACCCAACCCAGTTGGGTTCTATATTTGACAGCGACCGCTTACACTCTTACGAGAGCTGTAGTTTGGGCATTATCAAATTTTGGCGCCGTTGCCGGGGAATACGGTTGTCAACTAAGTTTGTGATAGTTACTAAACCCTTTGGTCAAGAATTCTCAGATTTTACTTTTAGTTGTTGTTTTTGTTTTATTTAGGTTCTGTTCAGTGCATGCCAAATACTCAAAGTTCTGGTCAGCCATTATAACCCATAAATCCTGAACCACAACTTATTGGCAGAATGGATGCACAAAGTGACATTGAAAGAAGGGTTGCTCAACAGGAGCAGGCTAGATTAGCTGCATTGGCAGCTGCTTAAGTGCACTAACAGAATCCTAGACGTACTGATGAGGTGGAGGCACCTATGCATAGGAGAGATCATCAAGCTAGAATGAGACCTGACCGCCGAGCTGTGCAGGTTCCTTTTGATGATGATGATGACGATCTGGATGGAGCTGGTGCCACAGGGGCTATTATTCCTCTGCCCTTGGCACCTGTAGCCTAGTTTAATATCACTAGCACCATGATTCAGTTATTGCAGCTCAAGGGGTTGTTTCGTGGACTTACAGGAGATGATCCGAATATGCATCTGATTAATTTTATCTCAACATGCAAGGCTTTTGACAATCCAGGGTTTGGACAGAATGTGATCCGGCTGCGCTTATTTCCATTGTCTCTATCTGGAGAGGAAACTCGATGGTTGAACGGGCTAACTCCTAACTCTATTACTAATTGGAGGCAACTGAAAGACGCTTTCCTAGAAAGATTCTATCCGTCATCCAAGAGAGCATAATTAAGAGATAAGATAAGCAATTTTCAACAGCTTCCAACTAAAGCTCTTCACGAAATATCGGAGAGGTTCAAGAAGAAGCTTATGAGGTGCCCAAATCATCATATGACCAATGTACACTTGATGGAGATATTATACAGGGCTTTGAATTTGGTGACTAAGCCAGTGGTTGATAATGTTGCGGGTGGGTCATTCATGGACCTTACGTTTAATGAGGCAAGTGGGATGCTAGATCGTATGACAAAGCAGAGTAGAGCTTGGCATATCCGAGATTCTGAGGTAGCAAGCTCTACTATATCTATTAGTATGACTGCAGAGCAGAGGCGAAGACAAGAGGAACGTGACCAAGATATGGCTCACATGAAAACACAGACGGATCTTCTTACCAAGCACTTATTATCAGGGAAGACCAAAAAAGTTAAGGCCGTTGTAGCACATGGAAGAGACGAATCTGATCCTGAGGAAGAAGCTAACTACTTGAACAATCAGGGGGGTTTCCGAGGCAATGCCCAAGGAAACTAAGGTCGGAACTATTATGATAAATCCAGATACAAGGACCATGATCAAGGTAGTTAGAAGAACAAGACTGACAGGAGTGGTTTGTATGTTCCTTCTGGAAATCGTGAGGCTGTGGCGCCTGGATCTGGGAAGATGTCTATCCTAGATATGATGGCCAAGCTGCTGAAAGGAGTGGAGGCAACCAACATGGGCGTGACTGAGGTAAAGAATGATTTGTCATCAATAAACCAATTGGTTGACTCGCATTCTACTGCAATAAAACAGCTGGAGCAATAATTGAGTCACTTTTCTGCGGCATTCAACCAAAGAAAGGCTGGCACGCTACCTAGCGACACTGTGCAAAATCCAAGGAATGATGGATCATGCATGGCTATTACTACCAGGAGCGGTAAGGTGTTAGACAATCCGTCTAAAGGCAAGCAGGTGGTTGATGATATAGCAGATAATGTTATTGATACAGATTGTGATAATTCTGTAGAAGCTGAAAATCAGAATGAGAGCGTTCATGAGAAAACTATTCCCCTTCCACCACCACATTTTCTTCAGAGACTGAAGAAGAAGGATGATGACACTCCTGAAAAGGCTGATAATCGGAAGCAAGACAAAAAGAAAGTGGTGGAGAAAACTATTCCTCTTCCACCACCACCTTTTCTTCAGAGACTGAAGAAGAAAGCTGATGATACCAGGTTCAGTAAATTTATGACTATGTTGAAGAAGATGACTATTAATGTTCCTTTGGTAGAGCCGCTGGAACAAATGCCTGGGTATGCTAAATTCATGAAGGACCTATTGACAAAAAAACAGGCAGTAAGTTATGAGCTGGCAGATAATGTTTATCATTGCAGTGCAATTGCTACAAAATCGTTAGTCCAAAAGAAGACAGATCCTGGTGCTTTCACTATTCTGTGCATTGATGGATCTTTGTATTTTGCTAAGGCATTGTGAGATCTGGGGGCTAGCATCAACTTGATGCCGCTATCAATTTACAAAAAGTTAGGGTTGGGTGATCCTACACCAACCAATATGCGGCTTGTGATGGCAGATAGGTCAGTAAAATGACCTGTTGGTATCTTATATGATGTATTGGTGAAGGTTTCTACATTTATTTTTCCTGTAGACTTTGTTATTCTGGATTGCGAGGTGGATTCTGAAGTCCCCATAATCTTGGGACGCCCTTTCCTTGCAACAGGAAGTGTTCTTATTGATTTAAGAGCTAATGAGCTTTTATTTCGGCTGAATGACGAAGTGGTCCGTTTTGATATATGCAAATCGATGAAGCAGCCTAGAGATATGGATATGTTCTCTGTAATTGATGTTTATTATGAGGGTGAGAAAGAATTATCTGTGAAGAAGCAGCTTACTGTTGAGCCATTGTCTGCTGTGCTGTTGAATTTTGAGCGTCAGGAGGTGGAAGAATATGAAGAAACCGTTTGTGCTCTAACACTAATAAGGTCCTATTCTCATACCCCTAAGCAGCTGGACCTTGATCTTAAGAATCGAGCTTCACCAACAGCGAAGACTTCCATTGAAGAGCCACCAGTGCTAGAATCGAAAGAGCTCCCCAGTCACCTAAGGTATGCGTTCTTCAGAAGTGAAAATACACTTACGGCTGATTTAGGTGAACAACACGTAGAGACTCTCATCTTTGCTCTGAAGAGGTACAAGAGAGCTATTGGTTAGACTATTGATGAAATAATTGGTATCCCTCCTGGGATATGTATGCACAAAAGTCATCTCGAAGAAGATTGCATGCCTACAAGTAAGCATCAGCATCGTCTGAATCCATTCAAAAAACGATCCACTGTCTATCTCGATGAAGTCTAAGTAATTGAGGTAACTATGTAGTGTCACGAGAATAAATCAAGCACTAGATGGGAGGCAAACCATCATTTTTAATCGTTTTGCTAGGAGTTTGTTTTTGTAGTCGAGCCACGACCAAAACTAAGGCGCTTGGTAGGAGGCAACCCATCTTTCTAATCGTTTTTGTTGTTTTTAAGTAAGTGTAGGTGCAAGACGTATAAAGGAGGAGATATAGCCCAAATTTAGATTTGGAAGTGTGTCATGTTGAAGGTGGTAAGTTAGGAATGAAGGAGCAAAAGCAATAGACAAGGCAATGCCTATGTGAATCTAGGCAATGGACAAGGCAAGGCCTATGTTATGTCCTTTAGTCTCGGAATCTATAATGCCATAGATAGGCGCCGCCTATGCTCAACTAGGCAAAGCATTAGGCGCCGCCTATGCCCAACTAGGCAAAGCATTAGGCGTCGCCTATGCCAAGCATAGGCAAAGCATTAGGTGCCACCTATGCTCATTTTTTGGTCTCCTTACCCGATTCTACATGGGTCAAAACCGACCCAAGCCTTGGTCTATAAATAGAACCTTAATCTTAGAACAAAACACACTTGTTTGCTCAACCTAAGCGCTGCCTACCCTTCCCAAATCTCTCAAAACTTTTCTTTTTGCTCATCTAACCTTGCAAGATCATATTCCGAGTCCATCACCAAGTAAGTTCTTCTTTTATATTCCGTAAGTATTACACTACTATGCTTATAATGATTTGTTAGATCTTGAGGTGGTGTTGGTGGTTTGAATGTGGTTGGTTTGTTATGACACATCTAGTTGAGTGAATGAATACGTGTGGGTGTTCTTGACTTTGTTCTGACTTGTATTTGATTTTGATACACTGTCATACTTTTACGGAGTCGACATGGTAAAGTTAATTGTATAATCTTCAAAATTGAATGCTTGAATGTTTAAATGACTCGTTCATCGAGATAAAGATCATGATAGAATACAAGCATGAGATATTGTGATTATTTCTATGCCATAGCTTGATACGATCTCTATATAGTAGTCTTGTTCATAAGGTTGATATGTTCAAAAAGTGCATCAATCCAAACATGAAAGTATAGTCAAAATTACATGAAATAGAGTTGGACAAGATAGTTTAGATGACATGAAAGTATGACTGTGATGAATATATTGTTGGAACATATCGCCTATATGTATGTCAATAAAGTCTGAGTAATCGATATCACTCACTTAATTAGCCTGTATCAACAAATTAAGTGTGGGGTGGTGCCACTATTATTTGGTTGTCGATTAAATCTTCCGAGATAAGCTAACATGAATCTATTTTAATCTCAGGTAGAATGGCACCAAAAGGACGACAAGGAAAGAAAAAAGAGTCCACCTCACATAAAGGTCAGAAAAGGGGAAGAAAAGAGCACGCTAAGTCCTCCTCGCTGCAAATACCTCGACGCACTTTTGGGATCAAGTGGGGTACATTTTGAGGAAATTCTGAGGATGACGACTCTGATGATGATTCCGACGCAGTGGATATGACCCCAGACATAGAAGAGGAGTCCGACTAATCAGATTTTCCTTATTTATTTCCACTGAGGGCAGTGTGTCCCGTCTAAGTGTGGGGTGATGGTATTTGTATGCTGTACTTCTTTGCCTGCATTTATTTATGTTTGTTTATTTTATTTAGTCGTAGCGTAGATTTTTTAGATTTTGCATGAAATTGTTCTGATAGGCGGCATGGTATTATGACAAGAGTTTGTGCTAAATCATTGCTATTGAGACATTTAGGCTCTACGTGTGACTCACTGTGTGATACTTGTATGGTTTAATTAATTCATCTGGTTGGTCAAGAGTCTATACTGCTCCCAATAAAGTTGACCATGTGCCTTGTGTGTGTGAGGTTGTAGTATATTCTGTGTTGTGACTGATGCTAGAACTTGCCTGGTGTGTGTGTAAAGTGAAATAAAAAGTGTGAGTTTAGGAGATGATTTAGGAATTTCTTTGGCAGCTCTGAATTTGTTTACCTTCTTTTTACCTACCCTTGTACATAATCCTAGTTAAACCCCTTTGAGACTTTAGCTATTTTCTTTGACAGCCACATATGTAGCCTAATCCATTTTTTTCAGGACCATAATTTGATCCAAATTCCTAAGCGCTTTAAATTGTAGAGTCATGTGACAAAATAAGAGGAAATTGGGTGAGAGTGATGCCTTAGAGTGTATTGGCACTTGAAATTGTTGTGAAAAAGAATGGCTATCATAGAGGTGTTTTATGAAAAGAAAAAGAAAATAATAATAAATAAATATAAAAAAAAGAGAAATAGAAAAATAAAAAGATAGTTGTGTTTATGTTGAATAACAAAAGAGGTGAAAAGGGGTGGTAGATGAAAGAAAAGTAGAGAGGTTGTTTAAAAGAGAGTGTTAATGGCATAATGTGATGTATTAAAGCGATTAGGGAACATAGTCACTATTTCTGGCCAAAATAGTCCTACATGTTCCTTATCCTACATTACAAACTATAAAAGACCTATTTGATCCTAAGCCTAGCATTCTGATATTAGTGGAGCATGACACTAAGGGCAAGCCTATGGTCACCAGTTGGAACATATGAATTCTTTGTGAGAGAGAGAGCAAGGAGAATATTGTACCCATGTTTTGAAAAATGCTTATGACTGATTATGGGTGATATCTTGTGTGAGACACACATGGTTGACGAGTCTTGGGTAGTGTTATATGATTCTTTGTGTCTTAACTTGTGGATACGAATTAATCATCATCACGAGTCTATGTTGGAGGTTGAATTGTTTCTAGTAGGGATCAAGAAAACTACTCTTTGTTAATGATTGATGTGCATGTCTTGTTGAACATTTTATGTTTCTGCTGCGATATTCTAAGTAGATGATTGCATGGACGTAATATTTTGTTCGGGGACGAACAAAGCTTTTAGTGTGGGGTGTTGATGTTAGCCGTATTTACACGCGTAAAGCACTATAATTTACCCATATTTTAGCTAAGTTTTAAGGACAAAATATATAATTCCTGAACTTTTAGTCCATTTTCCTATAAGTGAGCTAACCAACGTGATTAGCATGTTTTCAGGTATTTATGATGAAGATTTCAGCACTTTGTGGACCTTTCGGTAGCAAGGAAAACTTCACGTAAGAAGGAAGGCAGCTTTTGGAAGCTTGTGGACTAAATGTGATGCATGGAAAATCTGTCTCGAGCAAAATCAGAATTTCTTAACACTTAGGGGTGCAGCAGTAACCCAGTAGGACTAGGACAAGGATAAAAACGCTATTTCAGTAGGACTGGGACAAGGATGTTATAAAAACCCTATTTGCTGAATTTTTCAGAAAGCTTTTCATTCACGTTTTTCAGCAAGCTTTTTATTATTATTTCATCAATTGCTTTTCATAATTAGTTCGCCAATTTTAGGATTTATTCACGTTACTTTCTGACAGAGAAATCACGGCTCTTGTGATCAACGGAGAAGGAAAAATATCAAACCCTAGTGGACGCCTAAACCATCTCCATCGCCAAGATTATTCTAGGTTGTGGTAGGATGATTATATCTATTGTGATATCCGTTGCACTCATGAGTAGCTAAAATTCTCTGTTAGGGTTATGGAAGCCTTATGAGATACTATCTATTACTATGAGTTTGTGAATTCTTGATACGTATGCTACTTATATCATTACTCTCTTCATCTTAATTAAATTCTTGTGGTTGCAAACATATAGAATACGCCATTATAGCATTAACTTGTTCGAGAGAAAAGTTACATGTTTGAAAAAGAGAGTGTGACAAGGAAATAGGGCTACCAACCCCTATTTACACGTTAGTGCCATAACTGGATTAACCTCTTGGAGAATTTGTACCGTTAGTTATACGCTTTAAGTTCGAGAGAGTTAAAGTGAAATAATCCTTGATGGTTGAGAAACACTAGGATTTACCATTAGAATACGAATCTCTATAAGTGCATGCATGTCTGAATTCCCCATTACTCATAGTTAATAGATACGTAGAACTCATAAGGTGGACATAACCCTAACTTATAATTCTCATTGGTTAAATCTTACTAAACAAAGCATTCCGTTTTTACTTTGAATTTATTGATTCATGCCAAACCCAAAATCCCCCCTTTTGGTAGAATTTTCGACCAACAGTCTACTAATAGTTGCATACTTAGTGACCGAGTATTCCCTGTAGGATTCGACACCCAACCTAGTTGGGTTCTATATTTGACAGCGACCGTTTACACTCTTACGAGAGCTGTAGTTTTGGTGTTATCAGTCTCATAATGTTTCCAATCATTTTTATTAGATCTTAAACCTTCCTTTGTCTGCTCTATGCCATTGCAACAAAAAAAACCTCCCCCTATGACTCCCTTCTCTATGATAAATTGAGCTAACTATATAATTTTTAGGCTTTGGGGAATACCACTCTCGGGTCTAATCATGTTATCCTCTATTTCTTGGTTGACTAGTATTTGTGTGTTTGAAGGGGGCGAATATTTTTGACATGCCATTGGGGTATGCATAAATTAGTGAACCTCATTTAACGTGACCCTCTGGAGAAAAATTGTTAATGGGCATCCTCCTGGATTTTAGTAGATAATTAGTCTGATTGATTTCCTATGTTACTAGTTGCTGGTTTATATTCATGATGTTGATCAAATTTATCAACAAATCTGGACCTACTTGACTATCCCTAATGTTATATTCTTATGATTGTTGGTCCACAGTGAAATTCATGTGATTTCTCTTCCGGTCAACTAAGTAAGGCTAATAGGTATATTCCTATACACGTTAGCAAGTTGTTCACCCTTCCCAACAAGTTTATGACCAAGCCTTATCTTTCCTTATTATGAATATAAATAACTTATTCCTAGTCTAATTTATGCCCCATAAATAGTATTTGAGAGGTGATCAATCTACCTAATAATTAAGCATAAGAGAAGATAAATAACTTCGAATTGGAAATAGAATCAAACAAGATTATCATTCAAACATCAACCTTCATGTGCAACCACAACCCTATCATCTTTGAGTCTAGTTAGTCATGAACTAACTACATATTACAAAGACATGAGAATTTGAAATTTGCATGAAAAAATGCTATTTTAGTAATATATTATCATTTTATACTATAATTTGTTATATTTAAAAATTAAATTATTTAATTACTTAATATGAAGCAAAGTGGGAAATATAATCAAAACAATTATCGTGAAAAGCTCCTGAAGGAAGTAAAAGACCGCAACCTGTCCTTGTAAATTTTGCCAAATCTCTATTAGAAACTCGAGCAATTTTTAGATGATAACTCTATAACCAGTGAGATAAACTCTAGAAACATTTACCCTTACAATCAAACTGATTATAATAAACCCTTTCAAGATTAAACTCCTCCTTGTCTACAAGTGGCTTGTCAAACTTGAGTACTTCGATCACCTACAATATAGCTTCTATGAAAGCAATAAGGTTAAAATTCAAGACCAATGAAACTAGTCTAAAAAACTAAGGAACTTAATATCTTTATCTTCAAGAACTTGTTCTTTAATTCTTCAACTTGAATCCTTAAAAAACTTTTTTATTATGAATTCTATTTTCCATGGATAATTATGTGTACAATGACATTAATATGTTACTTTATATTGCAGCTTTGATGACTGAATTTCACTTTACTTCTTCCTCCAAATCCCATTAGAATTTGGTTAAGGAATTCGATCTTACTTGGACTTTATTTCATTATATGTTTTGATATCCATACTATTTATATTTTAAAGCTCTTTTATTTTATGCAAATATGATAATGTTCCTATCTTGAATTCTTATCTTGATCCAGGTGTTTAGCCATAGAGCCAATTTTATATGGAATCTTTCTTGTATTTGAAATTTGTAACAATCGTTAGAGTTATTTTTGTAGCTTTTGATGTTTTGGCCATTTTACCTCCTCTCACAATTGCATTATAGTATTTGTGAGTTATGAGAGTAGGTAGATCAACTCTCGAGGTGTTTAGTTAGATTTTGTGCAAGTTTTTCATTTTAGAAGGTTCTTAAGTTAGTTAGGTTGACTTAGGTTAAAATTGTTTTTTTAAATATTCTATTAGAATTCCATCAAGTTCATTAACTATAGAACATTATTTTGGGGATATTAACATAATCGTTTGGGTCCTAAGGTTTTTGATGTTATTTTTAGTGTTTAGATGAGATGTTGAAAAGTTTGGACTAAGGTTGATTTTTGTCAGCATTTAATGTTAATAACCTCCTTTGGTAATTCTTTTGGTTTTATTGAGTATGGAACATTGAATTTAGTCTTTTAGCATTGATGAATTATTTCTATCAGACCCTGAACGAACTGTCAAGGTATATTAGGGACATCTAATATAGAATTATTGGTGCAGATACATTTGCTTCTTCATGTTCATGAGCCCCTTGTGGAATTCACAGAGAAGGATTTGGTCTAAACTCAACAATCACAATAGAGGGCCTATATTCACAATGTGTTATGCTTGGATTGGGGTTGGGCTGTTATTTGATTTTCATGATCATAATCGAATTATTTTGAATATAATATTTTGGGTAGGGTACCTTTTCAAATGCAACGAGGGTCCCATATTTGTAAGGGAGAAACACCCAACAGTGTCTAAAAATATCTTTTTTGGTCTTTAACCCCATAACTAGATTCTTGGATCTTTGAAATTCATTATATGGAGAATCAAAAGGGGGATTTTAATTTATTTATCAAATAAGCTTACAAATATTATTTAACATTCTCTAATGATTATTGCATAGTTTCATCCTCAAATCTTATTTTTTCAACTTAAAATTTTAGAGTTTTCTTGGTAAATTTAAGGCATTATTTGATTCTTTCAAGATTGATTTTAACTCTGTGTTTGATGAAATTTTAGATCTAAACTGCTTAAGTTATGGATAAATTAATTTTCCAATAAATTTTAGTTTGTCTTTGGTTTTAGGATTGAATTTTTAGACACAGTTCAGAACCATAGCATTATGCGTATCATTAGACTTGTGTTTATGCATAAGACCTTTTTTTGATCGATTGGGAGTGATCTAACTGTGCTTAGAAGGGGAAGGATAGTTTGTGAATTTCTAAAATTTGTGGTTTGGCTTTGAGGTGGGTTATAACTTAACTTCATTTAGACTTTACTTGAGCAGGAGATTACCTTGTAAAGCATACTATGAGTTGAATTTTTTTTATTAATTTGAGTATTGAATGAGATGGAATATCATTACGATTCCTAGTTAGAGGCTTATATGCTGTTAGTGATATGAGACTGAGATCCCTGGTTGATGTTAAAGCTTGTAGAATATGTTCATGGATTGATTATGCATTTGGGATGTTGAATATTTCTATTATAATTGATTTTAATTTTCTCACTTATGTGTTCATCTATACCCATTTATCTCATCAATTTCTAGATAGTGATATTATGAGAAAATTGATTTTGAATCAAGTGATCTATTGCATTTGCTAGATAATGAGGATTGATATTTTAAGTGGTCTATTTCATTTACCGGATGATGAGGTATTGATTTTATCTAGTGATATTCAAGAGATTGTATATGGACCCCGTGAGTCCTTCATGAATCGCATCCTAGAGTGATATATGCTCGGAGGTGTATACCAATAGGCATTAGTAATTATATTTCATTGTAGTGCCTATGATGATATTGAACTATTGGAACTTTTCTACGAATAGGATTATTAGTATTCTTTGTTTGTTATAGTTTTCTACTAAAGTTTGGTTGGCCTGTGATGCCTACTAACTATAAATGGATCATACTCATTCCTATTTTTTTACATACTTTTAATAGAGATCCCAATTTGAGTGGCCCCAATGTGTAGAGATTGTGTGGGGCAGCAATATCAAAATTATGGAAAGCATCTACCTTTGAAGACCGCCCTAGATTCATCTATCTCTTATGTTTTTCATTTATTTTATCTTTTGCAAATAGTGTTGTAGGATTTATTTACATTGGTCAAAATTAGACTTGAACTTGTATACTTATGAAAGTTACGTCTTGGGATGTTTTTGGATTATGTTCAGTTTTTTTATCTACTACCGTTTGAGATATGTTTAATTATTATAGTTGGCAGTTACTTGTGTATAGAATATTTTGTTTCATAATATTTGATTGATTTGAGTTTTTGAGTTAGACTTGTATACCACGATTAAGTGGGGTAGGTGCTATCACAATCCTTGATTTTTTGGGTTGTGACATAATCTGGTCTGTGTCATCTAATTATCAATCATATCCGATTCACTTCGAAGGGCCTGGTTCCTTCACTTGTAGTCCGGTTTTTTCAATAGATATGATAAGGCTTGATTTTTCAAAAGTTTTTTGTCAATCATCAGCACTACCAATTTTTTATTTGAGACATGTTAGGAATTTTATTCTTGTATAATGTTTATCATGTTTGTCAATCATCAAAATCCTCAAATTCAGTATAGCTCAAATTGGCTCACCAAATTCTCTCTATTTTTAATGATTACAAGCTATAGAAATGGGCTTAAGGCCTGAAAATTTTATTAAGTGTTGGGGGCTTAGTCATTTTCAAGACCCCTACACTTCGAGGATTTTATTTTTGATCCTCTAGATCTCGAGACATTGATTTTTGAGTTAATTTATGTTCAGGTATTTAAGAAGTATGCCTTGGAGGAGTTTTAGATTTTTTGGACAAGGTTTGTGGCATGTTTGGATCCTGAAACCAGTGGGATACCACAATAAACCCGCAATATAGAATTAGTACCGAACCTAAGTTTACTGTGTTGCGGTGAGGGAATTCAATGACTGCAATTAGACCGCGTTGCGGTGACGTTGTTGCATCCAGTTTTTGATTTAAATAGTTGAGGGGCAATTGGGTATTTTTTCCTCTCAACCCAAATTGTTCATAACACAAATTGGGACATCATTTATGGCATCATTTGCCCTTTTTCTCCAAATACCTCTCAAGAAAACCATCCCTTTTTCCCCAAGAACACAAATTCATTTCCTTTTTCCCAAAAAATCAAGAATTCAAGTTCCCCAAGTTCAAGATTCTTCAAGGAAGTATCAAGAATAATATTTTTCCTTTCAAGCTAAAATATTAAGGTATGTCGGGTGCTCATCCATGGGTCTCTTTCATCTATGAAGCCCCAAAACCCTCTTTTCAATTAAAGAATGAATTTTTCTATCATTATTATATTTTATATTGCTTAAGATGGGTTTAATTCATGTTTTCATTGTAATTTAAATATAATTCAGTCTATGTATGATCCCATGCAAGATTTGAATTCCTCATGCTATGAATTTCAGCTTCCCATGTCTTAGCCAAGTGAACTTCATGTTGTTGAATTCTCATGTTTAAAATAACCCCATGTACAAGTCCATGCTTTAAACCATGAATATCCATACTTATTTAGTTATTATGATTAAGATCAACACCTAGGGATGGGGGCTCACTCGCTAGTTAAGATTGGGTCCTTAGTAGCAGTACCTAAGTTCCAAAACTACGTAGCCAGCATAGGATTATGAGATGTCGCTCGCCAATTTAAGACTGATACTCTCTTAGGGGTCACCCGTTAGTTAGGACTTACTCCCCATTCCTATGGGACATCAACCTTGTGGAATCCACATTGTCAGCCAGTGTTAGTACCCGTGGCACGGTACTGGCACCCTTCTTACTAGGGTTACAAGATGGACACCAATTAGCTCAAATTGGAGCATGTTGGTTACATGGTACCTCCCACAATCTCAGTATAGTATTCAGTGTATAGTCAAGTTAAGGTTTTCTTGACCAAAGCATACAAATTTACAATTATTCAGTTATACAGATTTCAGGCTTTTATTTTATAGATTATTTCAGAAATATGTATATGGTTGGTCTTGCATTCTCAGATATTACAATTTTCATGCATTCATGCTCAATTATTCCATGTTGTTTAGTTTGTCCTTATGTTATGTGTACAGTACCCTATGCGTTTCAGCCAGACCTCATCTCATATACCAGTACATTTAAAGTACTGATCAGATACTTTTCTTTGCGCTATGTTATCTTATAACATAGGTTCAGACGCTCAATTTCTTGACAGCTCCTAGAGAACTCATCGTACTCAGCAGAAGTAGTGGTGAGTCCTTATCCATCATAGACATGATTGCTTATTCCAATTATTTTCGTAGTTCTTAATATTCAGTCAGATAGAGTTAGTTGGGGGCTTGTCCCATCAACTTTTCAGTCAGTTAAAGGCTTTTTAGACAAACAATAGACAGTTAGTTAGTTACTTTCATATTTTATCAGTTATCTCAAACATGACAATATTATGTATTTTAGTATTTTAGTTTTCAGTAGTTTATCAGCTTATCTTCTGCATATTCTATATCACCACCATTTTATTCAGTGCTCACAGCAGGTACCAGCTCATGGATTAGTTTATGGTCACTTGTTACAGTAAGCACTATTATCGCGACTAGGGGGTAGCCTCGATTTGTGACAAGAAAAATCATCAAAAAATTTATGTACATGTAAGTGTTATCTTCTCCCTCAGAACCAACTACATCATTTAAATCACTTAGTACGATATGTGATCTTACCTAAGTTCAACTAGAGATTTAACTTTCACTCATTATATCCTATTTAATGACTATGTTATTGGAACTTGAATAAAATCAATCATAATTCGTGCATGCAACATAGAGACTTAGTTCTTCCATTAGAAATATCATGTTAAGGACAACTTATGAACCAATTTCTTCTTTAGTAAACATTAAACATCATCAGTATCAACATCAATTATTATCAGTAACAATATTTAAACTTATCAGGACCCTTATGTTTACTTCTCCATTTCATTACTTCTGTCAACATTATACAAAATAGGAGAATTATAATATAGGTCATGGATAGGGAATAAGAGTAAGGACAATTATATCAATCAATATTATGACTATTAAATATACTACATAAAATTCCCACCAAGGATTGGGGAGATGTACATAACTCAGTTATAAAATATTATGACAGTGATGCCATAGGTGGAGTCCTCCACAATTCAAACAGGGATCAACCAACTATAAACAATCAACATTCAAATAGTTTCTACCCTATAATGTCATGTCAAGAAAAAGTAGTAAAATATACATTAAAAAGATATAAAAACTAGAATAAAATAAACTAAACTTTAATAGATAAAAAGAAAGTTTAATCTTGACAAATAGTTAATTTCTAGGTTTCCGACAATGACACCAAAAATTTGTTAATCTTAAATTTACACAAAAGTATACATGGTCACATAAGTAAAACAATTAGTTCAATGTCAACTATCAAACCCACAAGGACTTGTGATTGATTATTTCCTAGATGAATCTAATGCTGATTATTTATTCAAACAATCAGGTTCAAAGATATAATTATCAACTAATAAAAAGAACAATGAACTTCAACCAAGAAAGAATAAACTTTTATATCATTAATGAATGAAATCGATCTAGGATTATGGGTTATCTTCCAATCATATTTTATTCTTTCATTGACTCACCTATTGATTTCCCTTAGCTACTAATTGTAAGTTTATATTATCTTGTGATTATCTTTTAACTTGCTCATAAGTCTACTCAAACTGCTCCAATGCCTATATCTCTATGCTCATCAGGTAATAACCAAATGTTTCTGAATCCCTATATTCAACTATTAAAAGTTAAAGAGTAATATCAATATCATAGAAATAATTTCCATGTCTAATGTCAAAAGGGCACCTTTTGATGCTAAAATGCAAAAACAGATAATTTTGTGGAAAAACCAAAAGGGACAAAATTATGGGTCTCCCAATGACAAATAATTGCAACTGACGGCTACCCAAACAGCCATTTGACATAGTGCAATTACGTGACTTAAATTTATTTTATTTTCTTTTTGGTTGTGCGTCTGTATACGACAAGGTCCTAGCTTTATATTAATATACAACAAGAAATATGAAAAACTAAGAAGGAACATGGAGTTCCCATTGCTCATTTGTTAAGGTAATAGGTAATCTTTATTTCTGTATTTATAATATATTTTGTGTTCTCTGTTAAACGTAAACTTTTTGGTATGTCTAGGTAAACGGATAAACGCCCTTAACTCACATGTGTGATAATATTAAATATTACTTTGAGTTTGAATTTGAAATTGAGAATATCGTTTTAATTAAATAAAATAAGATCATATCCAATATATTCCCACTAAGTGAGATCTGAGGAGAGTAAGCATATGCAGTCCATACCATAACCTCATAGGTGAGATACAGAGGTCCCCAGCTCAAGACAAATGGTCTAGAAACAAAATGGTGAAGAAATAAGAAACAAAGAGGAATTACCACACCCAATAATAACATAAATAATACTAACTAAGAAATAAAGCATATGATAATACACACTGAAATAATACTAGTACAATATCTACTAGCACGAATAACAAAATAAAGGTCTCCTTTCTACTAACAATGATGCACTCCTTCATACTATCCTTCTACCCTAATTTGTCTCCCCCACATATTTCGATCGAGGGTTATGTCCTTAGTAAGATGAAACTACTCCATTTCATGTCTAATCACCTCCTTCTAATATTTCTTCGGTTTACCTCTACCTCAATTGAAACATCCTTAGCCAACTTCTCACACTTCTGCACTAAGGCATCCATTCCCTTCCTTATAACATGTCTAAACTATTTTACTTTCACCGTCATAACCCAAAACTAAGTTTATGATGGAACATATCATGTCTAAGCCTTGATAAGTAAGTCAATCACCCAAATTGATAAACAAGAAGAAATTAATACAATAACTCCTAAGGCGTTACTTCTAGATTAAAGTCGGATCCATACAAGTACAACAATTTCGGAAGTCTAAACAATAAGGATACTACAAACCATCACAAAACCTGGTATCATAGTGTAAGAACGAAATCTACGTATAACTCTAAACTATAAATAAAAATGAATTTGAAAAATACAAGTTTGTCTCAGAATACAACATAAAGACATCAACTAGATAGGAAGTGGTCCGAGGTTAACTCTGGAAGCATAGAGCGGCCAATACCTAAAAAATGTCAATCCCCAACCATATGATCTAAACTATTGTGTGTCTCACTCGTACCTACATTTTCACTAAAAAGGCATATTAGGGATGAGTATAACCCACTTGTACTTGGTAGGCATCATAGGCCGACTGAGCAAAGTAGAAAATAAAGGTAAATAAATATATACTAAGAGAATCTCACCTGTAATAAGAAAATTTCCTAAGGTGTAGCTCACAATGCCTCTACTGACAATTCAAAATATAAAAAATATAATAACATAAGTATACAAAGAAAATAGAATAGACATGCATCAAATAAAACATATAAGAACAACATTGAAGATGTATAACATACGTAGTGTAATAATGATTATGATGATATGATGTGATATGATTGAGGTCATCACATTACCTCAGTATACACCGACTGAGCCTCAACGCTTCTAGGTAGGACCCATAAGGGGTTAGCAACCCATATACTTTATCAATACTTAATCCCAATCTCAATATCCATATCTCCTCTTTAAATTATGGACTACGGCAGAGAGTTTTGTAAGAGTGTCTCATATCTATCAAAAATCAGTATTTCCTTAATGTTACTAATGTCTCATGAATGTATACGTGATATGAGGATGTAATGCTCACAACTAAACTAGTACGAAGATCTTAAATCCACTCATTGTATATACACATGCACTCAAAATCTACTCAATATGCCAACCATCTATGATTTAGTATGAGCAATGTAACATTAGAATAGATATGCATGTAAGGGATCATTAATATCACATCAAACCCATCTTTGGAATTTATAACATGAAGAATGCAACCAATATATATACAAGGACAATAATATCAGATATAGCCCCCAAACGGGCAACACAAATCAAATATCATCTCGAGTCACCAATAATATAATATTATAATGACCCTTTAGGTTATTTTCTTTATTTTTGCTCATTTTTGAAATTTAGAGATTTCATATAGCTTCTACAAGTCATTTATGACTTTTTGTGGATGACACTATAGTTATTGAATAGCTCATTTGATTTTTAGAGGTAATTCCTTATTTTGAAGCCTTCGTTGGTTCAAATTGGCTACCAGGAAAAACTTCAGTTAAATGACCTTGTATGCCGATTTTGATGATTTCAGCATCTCTAAATCATTAATTTAAGGTTAAGTGGACTCTTGATTTGGGTCCCGAGGGTTTTAAACTCATGTCGGGCTATTAGTTGAAAGCGAAGAAAATGGCACATGGGTGTGGGACCCACTTTTTAGCCAAACGACCTTGGAAGAAAATTTCAACTATACCTTAAGTCCAGAAGATTAAATTTGATAGGGAAGCATAGTTCATTTGCATATATAGGATTCTAGATTAATCTAGAGGGGATGGTGAAGACTTAAAATATTCTAAGTCCCCAACTAATGCAAGAAAATCTGGTGCAGCAGCTAAAGTGACCTTTTTGGCACTTTAGTCAAGGGTGCTTTAGTGGCCCTTTGAGTTCTTTAGCATCCCTGACACCTCATTAATTAGTTTCTAAAGACCTAGTCATTTTAGTTCCAACCTAAAACTTTAACTGTGTGTCGTGTCTATGGGGAACTACTTTAGCGGTCAGCTAGCTTATAGCAGTGACTGCTAAAGCAACCCAGTGTATGCTTTATCGGCATATGTGTACATTGGAAGATTAAATTGCCCACATAGCCTGATTTTTACCATTCTTCTCCCTTTTCATAGAATATTAAACACTAAAAGTTGTAACTCTTGGGAGAATCAATTGTAGATAGTTTTGGATCTTGTGTGAAGTTTATTTATGCATTTCTCCTTCAAATTATAGTAAGCTTCCATTATTTTCATGATTTAATTCTCCTTTCTTATCTAAAATCCCTAAAAGTTTGGTGGCTTTATTTTAGTACCATTATAGCGAGAGATTCACTCATTTTTAGGGTAAAGGTTCCTTGAGCATGAGAGATGTTGTGGTAGTTTCGAAAGTGCAATTTCACTAGCGGGATCCACATTGAATTTTTACGTCATTTTGGACCAAAGTATAATAGTGAAACATGGGTATCATTGTTTTCATTTTGACGAGTAGATTGTGATTTTTATAGCATAGCAATATGCATAAGCTTCTTGAAAAGGAAAATTAGTGGATTAGTAGATTATTCAGGATTTTCTTCAGCGTCTAGGCAGGATAGACTTACCCTCTTCATAGATTGAGATATCTCATAGTATAATTATAATATTATCTTTGATATGAGGTGGGATTTAAATATTAGAAGTATGAATGAGAATATTTGTATTAGTTAAATCATTTAGGCTATCTTAAAATCGTAAATTAAGGGTAATTAGCTTAATTACCCACGTCTTATATGAATTTGACCTCATGGCTCATGTTTAGAATGGAAATGCCTTAGTTACTCAAGCTAGATAAAATTGTCTTAGTCATTCATGTTTAGGGTAAAATTGGCCTTAGTTGCTTAAGTTAAGGGAAATTGCCTTAGTTTTGAGAAAAATTACTATCTTAGGTCTTTTTATGTCTTATTCAACATCTAAAAATAAAATTATATACCTTAGCCTACTACAAGGTAGAAGTTGCCTAAAATGAATTTCAGGGATTAGAAGTGGGCCTCTTTGGCACACCTTAGGCCAAGACTTGTGTTAGACTTGTATACTTATTTACGCATGATATACCCTTAGGAGATTGAATGTATTTAATGAGTATTTTAGTTAGATATTGAAGGATTCATGCTAATTCTGGGTGTTGCTGATGATACGGCTTATATATATGATTATTGATATAACTTTCAGATATGATTAATGATATGATCTATCGACATAATTAATGATTTACATATCAATGTGATCAATGATATATACTATCGACATGATTAACGATATAGATATCGATGTGATTAATGATATGGCCTATTGATATTTTAATGATATATATATTGATGAGATTAATGATATGGCCTATCGATATGCTTAATGATATAGATATCAATGTTATTAATAATATAACCTAGCGACATGCTTAATGATATAGATATCAAGATTATTAATTCCATGGCTTATAGATATAATTTGTGGCTTTAGATATGATTAATGGCTTATGGATATGATTAATGGCTTATAGATATGATTATTGAAATAACTTATGAATATGACTATTGACATGTCCTATGGGAATGGTTATTAGCATGACATAATAGATGCGGTATTGCTATGGTTTATGGGAGTGGGTACCGATATGACTTGTGATTGTGATTCTTGGTCCCGTGTATAGATATGAGTAAAAGGGGTGATCTATAGTTATAGTTCATTGGTATAGTCTATGGAGTTAGTTAATCGATAAGGCTTGTTGATATAATTTAAAAATATGACTTTTGATATGAGTTTAGCAGTTGATAATGATCTTGATAATATGAGTTCTGATTCAATCCTGACAAATTATGATAATCATGATGATACTATTGAGTTCTTATTAAAGTTAGGCATTGGGAATTATGTATGAGATGAAACATTTCGAATGGATTCTTGGTTATGACATGATAATTTTGTAATTTATGGCTATTCAGTTGCTTAGTTTCCTTGATTATACCTCAAAATTTGGTAATTTATGGCTATTTAGTTGCTTAGTTTCCTTGACAATACCCTCCAGGCTTATAGGGATACTTTTATGAACTTATTGGATTATGGGAGTCAATCTTGTAGTTATAGTTGTATGATATTTATGTTACTATTTCATATTTATTTATTTATTTATGTACAATATTATCGAGGTTTATTTCCATGTTTGCCTCTTTACTTTGACTTAGCATATTTTATTTTGTATCTTATCTTATTTATATCATGATTTATCTCAGTTAGACGTGATGCCTACTGAATACCCATAGTTTTGGTACTCATACTACACTTCTATACCTTTTTTATGCAGATCTGAGTACTAGTTATCGCTGCTGATTCGACGCTTGTGTAAGGTTGATTTTGGAGATCGGGTGATCTCTTAAAGTTGAAGTTACCCTTTTTCCTTTTATTTATCTATATCTAGTCTCTCATCTTTGAGACAGATTAAATTTGACTATTTAGTACTCAGAGTCTACTTGTAGTAGCTCTTGTATCGAAATTACTGAGTCTTGAGATGGTTGTAGATTTTCTATCGATCTATGAGACAATTGTGATTATTTTATTTCTACGTAAGTCATTAATTTTCAATTTTTGGATTTAGGACATTTTCCACTGAGTTATACCATTGCATCTAGCTCCGGGCTATGGTTCGACTTACATACTGGGGGATAAAGTAGGTTCCATCCTGACTCATAAATTGGGTCATGACTAATATAAGCCTCCCCAAAAGCACACACCATCAATAATATTATTGAAATATGGTTTTCATAATTATAACCCATACCCATAACATGCTTTTATATAAATATTAACTATCCATCCCAGTCCAAAGAAAGTTAAAGACATAATCTACCTTATGACATCAAAATTTAATTGTTAATCCCTACAATATGGAGCTTTACCTTCTCGACCGGCATAAAATTCAACTAAAATATATAAATATAGAATCTACACATTAAAAGAAAGCCAACGATGTGCATATTGTCTATTTTCAAGTCAAGTTCAAGACGAACCCCCAAAATAGGTTTCCAAAATAAATGTGTAAAATCAATTTCTTTTAGAAAGACCAAACCCCTGATTAAAGGAATCCATAGGAGAAAACCCAAGAAAAAATGAGTTAAAAACAAGGCTTCAATCAAAGAAATACCTTTTTAAGCCATCCGAGCCAAAAATCCCAAAATTCTAATTCTGAAATAAAGTTTTAAAAGGGGTTTTAATCATATAATAGAATTAAAATAGTCAAAATGTTGATTTAGAGCTTACCTAAGCTCGAGAATGAAGGAAATCATCAAAAATATCTCAATCTAAACCTCAAAGTCTTAAAAACGAAAGAAAAATTATGAAAATGGGCTTTTATTGACTGCCAAGCTATAATCGCTTAAGAAAAGAGATGACGACTTAAGAGGTCTAGCCCCACGCGTGAGGTCGCTTAAGCTGGACCACTACTGCTAAAGGGTCGACCGCTTAAGTGGTTAATTTTCTGCTTTAGCAGTAGTTGCCCAGCCTGCCAGTGGAGACTAAACCAGTGCATGGCCCGCTTAAGCGGTCCTTTGGCTACTTAAGCAGTTGGGCTAGATTCATCTGGATCAACAACTTTGCTAAGTTGCAACATTATCGATCAAGCGCTCGGGATTCATTCAGAATCTCATGAAGGAAAATGAAATATTCTTCTAGATTAAATTCGATGTTCCAGACTCAATGGCGATATCATATTTTTACGAGGTTGTTTTCAAAAAATTGACTCCCAAGACCCAATTTCAGAAACTTCTAAACCAAGGGTCGAAAGGAGATCCAAAAGCCATAAAATTAAACCAGCCATGCTACCAACCCAAAGTCAATATTCAGGATCTATTTCCGTAGTTTGTTTTTCTATTCGATACGCAGAAAAACAAATACTGGGCGAAGTCAACTATAAGCCTTTTTTGACCTCTAAAAAGCAGAAACTCGTACAATCATTTCGGATCACATTAAGAACCATGTCAACCATCCCCACACCCTAAAAATAACACATATCAACCACGGGGAAGGGTAAAATAGTAAAAATACATAAAAGGGAAAGTTCACAGAATCAAGTCATTACAATCTCCACCACTAAGAATTTAGTTCACCCTTATACTAAAGTTAAGGGAAATACTTGAATCGGTGAAAAGCTAAGGATAACTAGTATGCATGTCCGACTCGATCTCCGAAGTAGCCTCATCTCAAATGGAATCTCTACTGAACCTTAACCTCCCCAAACTAAAATGGAGACTGGCACCTCAATGAATGAAAAACTCTCATCTAACTGCTCTAAGTTACAACGAATGAAATGGGACTTATTCAAAATAAACTCCATAGCATGGATGCATGAAAAATTGGATAAATGGTTGAAAAGTCTAGGTTTAATACTAAATCATTAGCTACATCCAATAGTCCGAAGAATCACAAATGGCTTGATACACCTGAGCTAATATTTCCCCTCTTCTCAAATTTTATCACGCCCTTCATGGGTGACACACAAAGGAAAACTCAATCAACAACACTAAATCTCGAGGAATGAGTATACTATCCACATAGCATTTTTGCCTACTCTGATCTGCTCGAAGTTTATCCTAAATTGCTCAAACTCTATCCAAAGACTCACGAAGCAAGTCCATACCTCCAGGTCTAGTCTCATAAGTCTTAAACCAACCGATCTAAGACAACAACGTCTACCATATAATGCCTCAAAAGGTGTTATCTCAATACTCGAATGGTAGCTATTATTATACACAAACTCTACCAAGGATAAATGTTGCTCCCACTAGCCTCCAAAGTCCAAAACACAAGCGTAAAGCATGTCCTCCAAAACTTGAATAGTCTGCTCCTTCTCAGACTGACCATCGGTCTGGGGTGAAAAGTTGTGCTAAGATCAAACTGGGTTCCCAAGTACTTCTAAATGTCTTCTAGAAGTGAGAAGTGAAAACTGAAACTCTATCTAAGATAATAGACATTGGTACACCATAGAGACAAACTATCTCACAAACATAGATACGGGTCAACCTTTGAGAAATGAAGGAAACATAAATAGGAATAAAATGAGATGATTTGGTCAATAGATCTATGATGACCCAAACACTGTCAAAACCATAAAAGGTACTAGGAAACCTAGTCATGAATTCCATAGAGACATATTCCTACTTCCACTCAATAATGGGTCACCTCTAAAGCAAACCACCAAGCCTCAAATGCCTGACCTTCACTTGCTGATAACATAGGAAATAAGCTACAAAATCTGCCACATACTTCCTCATACTACCCCACCAGTAGTGTTGTCTCAAATAATAATACAGCTTGGTCACTCCCGAATAAATGGAGAACGTAGAACAATAAGCCTACTCAAAGATTAGTCTCACCTAATCACCCACTCTCAGCACACAAACTCAGACTCCAATCCTCAAAATACCATCGGAATCAAGAAAGGCTTCCTTAGCCTCTCCACTCAACACCTTATCCTGAATCACTCTCTAAGTAACATCATCAAATTGATGAGCTTAAATCTACTCCATCAAGGAATATCTAGCCCCCATAAATGCAAAAACATGCCTCGATGTTAAAATATCAAGCCTAACTATCTAGCTAGTGAAGGACTGGACCTATAATACAAAGGTCTCTCCTGGGTCAAAAGATGCGCCAAGATACCCATACTAATCAACTTTCGGCTAAAGAAATCCACAACCACATTAGCTTTTCCCATATGATAAAGGATAGTAATATCATAATCCTTAAGACCCTCAAGACAATGACGCTGCCTCGTATTAAGATCTCACTAAGTAAAGAAGTTTTGAAGACTATGGTGGTCCGACAAGATCTCACAATATATTTCATACAAATAGTATCTCCACAACTTCAAAGCAAATACAACTACACACAACTTCAATTCATGGGTAGGGTAATTCTACTCATAAGGTTTCAACTGATGAAAAGCATACGTAATTACCTTACCCTCCTACATCAACATGATACTTAACCCAACATCTGAAGCATCACCAAAAATAGTAATCCCACGTCCACCTTAGGTAAAGTCAAATACGAGTTGATGTCAATAGATACTTGCGCATTTAAAACCTCATCTCACATGAATTGAACCCCTAAACGGAAATCTTATTCTGAGTCAACTTGGTCAAAGGAGCCATAATAGATGAAAATCCCTTAATAAGGCAACAATAGAAGGTTGCTAAACTAACAAAACTCTGAATCTCGATAGGGTAAGTTGGCCTAGCCCAATCATTAACTTCCATAAAATTAGTTGAATTGTCCATGATATCATCCTTGGTCATAACATGATCAATAAAGAGACAAATTACATCCAAAACTCACACTTGGAGAACTTAGCATACAATTTGTCATCTCTCAGCCTCTAAAGTACAATCCACAAATGCTCCTCATGGCCAGCCTCACTATCAGAGTAAACCAAGATATTATCTTTAAATATATCGACAACAAAGTCAAAATATGTTTAAAACACTAGATTTATCAATTTTATGAATGTGGATGGGCATTAGTCAACCCAAAGGACAGGACCAAGAACCATAATGACTGCATCGAGATTGAAAAGTTGTCTTTAGAATATCTAAAGCTCTAATTCTTAATTAGTGATAACCGAACCTCAAAATAATTTTTAAAAACACTAAAACACCCTAAAGTTGATTGAACTAATCATCAGTATGAGGAAAAGTATAATTATTCTTAATTTTGACCTTGTTCAACTATCGATAATTAATACGCATACGTGTAGACCCATCCTATTTCTTCACATACAAGACAGGTGCACACTAAGGCGATACACTAGATCGGATAAATCCCTTATATAACAATTCCTATAACTAATCCTTCAATTTATTCAACTCCATTTGGGCCATCCTATAAGGAGGAAAAGAAATGGGCCTGGCATCTTATTAAACATCAATAGTGAAGTCAATTTCACGATTCAGATGCCTACCAGGCAAATTCATTGGAATGACATCCATAAACTCATGCACAATACAAATAGAATCTAAAGAAGGTAGTGAAACAATATTAAAGCCATGGATATGCCCCAAATATGACAAACAAACCCTCTCTACCTAGCGACAAGCATGTAGAAAGGATATAACTCTATTCGGACCTAAATAAAGCGTACCCTTCCACACTATCCTGGGCACCCTAGCGAAGCTAAGGTCACATTCTTAGTGTAATAGTCTTGATTAAAATATATGGATCTAACCAATCTATACCCAATATTACATCAAAATATACCATATGTTAGATGATCAGATCAACCCAAGTCTCATACCCCGCGAAGGTCACATCGTAGGATAGGTACACCCAGTCTATCACTAAAGAATCTCCAATATCGGTAGTATGCAAATAGGAATGGCAAGAGGCTCATAAGTAGAATCAAAACCAAAAGAAAAATATGTAGACACATAAAAGAATTGGGATAATACTTGTGATAACAACATTAGAAGCCTCTACCTTAGGTCTGACAGGTATAGCATAGCACTAACCATGTTGCTACCAGATTCAGCAGCCTCACGACTACCACCACGAGTACCACTACCTCTGCCTCATGATTTATAAATAGTACCTCTATCTCCCTGAGGGTTCTCTATCATAGTCATTATAGAAGTAGGCCTGAAAATATGGCAAGGGAAATCTTCGACCATATGGCATAACTTATCACACATATTACATTCTCTATGACCTAACTCAATTTGCAGAGGTCTGGTCAAGCTGAAAGACCACCTCGGGATGGCACTCGACTACCCATATCCGCTGAACTAGATTACTACATAAACCTTACAAAGTTACTTGCACAGGTCTACCATGGTTTCCCATAAGAACCTTTACAATCTCTGCCTCGAGGCGTGTGACCATAGAACTCGCCCTGATGATGCATCCTTTTAGCACCTCCTAATGTAGATAAAAGAATACCCTAGATCATTTTTGCAAGATCCACCACACTCTAAAATGATGCCCCTAACACTACCATTTGGCTAGTCGCCAATTAAAATATAGAATCCAATCCCTTCATGAACTTTTGAATCTTTTTAGACTCGATGCTAATACTAGAAATAGAATTTCTCGATAAGGAATAGAAATATGTGTCATATTCGGTGATGATAATACCCAAGCTATACTTTTACTCTAAAGATAATAAGTTTGCTGTCAAATATAGTATCCCAACAAAGTTTAGGGTAGAATACCAGGGGAATATGTGGAATTGTGGCTCTTAGATGCTGTAATATACAGGAAAAATTTGAAAAGTAAATAGGGGGATTTGAGTAGCAATATCAAACAAGTAACTAGTATCAACTTCGATTGTAATAAGTCATATGTGAACACTAGTATTGTGTTCCCCCTAGATTCTCAACTCTGTAGGCTAATCGTGCTTTATTGAACTAACCTAATACTTTGCATACAAAATCTGATAAGTTATGTACCATCAACAGTCATTTAGATGAGCAGATGGATTACCCTTTAACCTTTGAGTTTTAGAATGTCGCCTTACTACCCCTTATCTATCCCAATTAACTATTACATTTTGAGTCTCTAATTATTAGATAATAACTAACAATCTTACTTAGATAATACCTAGTAGTGTGGATCGACAATTAAAATTTAAATTACTATTGTAATAATCTTTTCCTAGTCACAACTCTTTTGAAGTAAGTAGCAATAATCTAGGCAAGACCGTAATGTTTGCAAACATTAATATATCTATTAAAGTGAAGATAATACAATGTATGCATTGGTATCGGTTAAGAACAACAATAGCATTTCTCTTACTTTGTCAATATGCTAGGGTTTTCACAATCCTATCTAAGGGTTTTTAGCTACTCATGCTTGTGAAGTAATCAACAACATTCATGATTGAAAGCATAAGATGAAATCACAAGTAAAAACTAAAAATCTTAAGTAATTAATCAACAGAAATCAATACAAGATAATTCCAAGACCAAAATCAAATCTCAGAAGAAAAATATGTTTGTAAGTATCAAGAGTGCGTAACGTCAACTAAAAATACATAAGGGGTATTTATTGTACATATGGAAACTCTAAAATCAAATACTAAATGAAAAAGGATAAAAAAGGGTCGTGGCCACTTTCTGTGTCCACATGCCGCCTGGCCTTGGGAGCATGTGCCACATGCAGCCTAAGGTTAGGCACATGTAGACACCTACAAGTTCTAGAAAAATTATAGTAGCCTCTGCTCTCAGGATTTTGGACATCTGTCACTTACCTTACCCACATGTGGTCCATATGTGCTACATGTGGTCCACATATTGAAATAGGTAAGTGTCGAAAGTTCTTTTTTAGCTCTTTCACTCTCTGGGTCTTTGATTCTAGTACTTACCTAAGTCATATATAGACCACATGTTCTACTTGTGGTCCAAATGTAGACATAGGTAAGTGCAAGGCCTTCCAATACTTGCAACCAAACTTCAAATCATCACCTTTCATCACATGCTTTGGTCACGTACATCCAAAAAGTATCATGAATACCCAAAATTGATCAAGTAAGTCGACAAAAAACTCTATTTTTCATCCTTTTCATGAACTTAGCATCCAAAATATGATTTTCTATAAAACATATCCAAAACGCATCATATCTAACAAAATAATCACAGAAACTTTCATATTTTTCTCATTTTAAGCATCAAAAGTTCTATGTTTCTATAGCACATCAATACCCTTAACTAAGAATGTTTGCATGTCCTTAGGAAACAAAAGACTACAAAAACAAAAATGATGCTTAACTAGGAGAATCTAAGCTATTCAAGGTAGTCAGTTGATGCTTTAAACTCAAATTACAACATCCATCTCTTATTTCACTTTTCAAAACCAACAGTGTATAAACATGAAACACAATAATGTGACACAGTCGGATCAAGGTATAGCATTACATTAGAAACAAAAAACCACGCATATATATAAGTTACACTACCAAAAAATGTAAGCAACCGGTAATATGACTTATGTTCCCTCAAAACAAATAAGTCTCACTCAATAATATGAAATAATAAATGTCAATGCAAGGAAAGTCAAGAGATACTCACACTCAGAAGAGAAGTTCTAGTCAATGTGCATCAAATACCATAGGCTTGCCCTTATTTTCTTTACCTTAGCATTCCGACAGTCAAGTTAGGATCACTATAGGACTTTTCTCATCTTGTTATGTAGGCTTGGGGGCTGGTATGGTACATATGGACATATCAATTGACTAAGATTCCTTGGCACTACACTACTTGGGTCCACTCATTAACCATCTTTCTTTTTATTCCACCTTTATTTCTCCCATTTTTATTCTCTATTGCACATTCGGGTTGGGTGTGGTTTTTTATTCTTTCTTTTTCATTTTTTTCATAATTTTTATTTTCTTTTTTTCCTTTTTCTTTTTTCTTTTGCCACCACACCTAGACCTACTAATGTTTTCTCTTATTTTCACCCCTTTCTATACCTACTTTACATCACACACCCCTATGATAGCCACCCTCAACTTAGGTGATTTGCTTAAGTTGAGGTGCACAATGTCCAAGGATGAATCGACCAAAATAGATAGTTACAATACAAATGAAAGGTGAAGGTGTAATATAAAATATAGGCTATAGGCTTTAAATCGGGATCAAAGGATATAATTTACACATGGAAGGTCATTTAGGTCAAAAGTGCACTAAGATTAAAAATGACCTATGATCCTTTCTTAATCGACTATCCTACAACCTAGGCAAGACTAACAAGGCAAGTTTTGAATTTGACACATAAAGAGCACTAAGTAGCATCTCACATACACATAACACATAGCCATTATTAGTAGTTACCACTTACCTGATTCATCCAATTGTTAGCAAGTGATTATCATATCCCCAATCCTAATTCCATAACAACATCCACAATGTTCACACATATGTATATTCACACAATTCTAAAATAACATTTTTGGAGGGGTATCATTTTTCTCAAAAATCAATAAAAAACATGACATACTGTCATAAATATATAAAAATCTCCTAATTACATAAAAACATACCATAATATAAAATAAACTCAATACAACACAAATTTTAATCTAATAATACCAGTTTTACAACCATACCACGACTGATAGGAAAGAAGCACGACAACAAAAACCAACAGTGGCTATAGTATATCCCATCCCCAAATAAAAACTATATATTGTCCCTAATCTGTAAAAATAATATAAAGAAAAGGGAACGAGTACATACCTAGGATGCACTAAGCGCACATGTCATGAGCATCCCCAAATGGATGTATATCAGCTGGCGGAGGTGGTGGTGGTTCATTACTAGAAGATGCACCCACTGCTATCTCGGCATGCTTAGGCCTCTTAACAACTGATGAATCCATCAAATCATATTTGTCCTTTTTGAAGGCCTGGTCATATGTTATATTGGGATCTTGCAGGTTTTCTATGTGTCTTCTGTTAGACCCAACTACTGAGACTTCCTCGTTATTCTTCATGAAGAAATCAAAATATCTGGGTCTGTGTGGAGGTGATAGATATGTTGATCACTGGGGGTATGAATAAAAGAGCGGTTGCCATATGGCTCTCTATAAGAGAGCGTACCTCTACTCGCAATATATTTATCTGTTTCCTTATATGTCCTAGATTTGGCATCTATAACTCAGTAAATCTATCTATAAAACTTTTTTAAAAGCATCAATACATTCTTGTAAATCAGCACATAGCTCAGATATGGCAGCTCTCTGTTAGCCTCCCATCTAGCCTCTTTCATCTCAAATCTAATTTGGACCCCTGATCAAATATGCCTATATAGAGTAGTCATCGCAATCTCAACAACTAATAAACAAGCATTAGTGGCCCTATGACTGTCCACTAAGGTCTGTAAGAACTCTTGAGATTCCTTAATCATACCTATAGTAGGAGTTATTGTGGATGGTAGTATGCGATCTAAAGATATGCAAACTAATTCTGAGGTAGAAGTTGGGGCTAATGAAGAAGTGGCTGGTGTCTTTCTCTCTAAGTACTCAAATCAGGGGCCTCTATCCTCCCCTATCTCAAAATCTATGCTAACTATATTGCCCCGTACTTTTCTAAGCTAGAAAATGAACCGTTGTTCGTTTATATGAAAACCCTAATTTTGTAAGCTATATTTGAGCACCTAAATTACCAAGAGTACCCTAGTTATAAGAGAGTTTATGATGTGTTAAGTGTGGTTATATGAGTCACTTAAGGTAGCACAAGCTAAGAGTTTCAAAATCCATCAAGTTTTAGTGTTTGAATTTACAAGGGTCATCTTTGAATGAGCATAAATGGATAAATATGTGGTATTTATGCATATTTCTACCCAAATAATTATAGAGAATCGAATTAGCTTTCTAACAATACTAATTTTACCAAAATACGACAACCGATCTAGGAGTTATGGCTTTGCGAAGTAGAGTGCGTCGCCTAACCAATCGAACATGGCCACTGGAAAGCATATACGATAGCATGTACGACGCCTATGTAAATATAGGTGATATCATATGCGGCGCCTATGTAAATATATGAGATATCATATGCGGCGCATATCTTATGGTTTCAAGTGACTTAAACACTCCGTTTTTGGGTTATTTTGAGGGCAATTAAGTCTTTGGCACTCCTTACAAACCCCTAAACTTAAGCTTACAAATTTAATAGATTCTAAACACATCATAACCCTATTATTAGTCTAAGTTCATCATCCAAGAGCACTAAAGGAGAAAACTAACTAGGGTTACACAATCAACATTGAGGGTCCAATCTTTCAATGAATCTGTTACCATAAAGGTATGTGGGGTTATGAACAAGAACACCCTTTCGTTCTTGTGCCCAAAGTTTGCATTATTTTATAAAGATACATGATTTTTACATGTTTTATCATGAATTTGAAGTGATAAATCTTATCCTATGTTGTTGTTCAAGATACTATGATTATTTTGAATGTTTAGAAAATAAACTCCAATGAGTTTGAGATTATTGTTATGATTAAAGGCTGAAATTTTTTAGATTTACATATAAATTATGCATGCTTGTGATATAAAGCATAAATGTTGAAATATTTTGATTAAGTATTGCTATAAGGGTCATCAACCCACATTGAGATTGTTGTTTTGAGAATTTATGTACTACATGCGCCCATGTTTAGAATATTTTTGATGAAGTATATAAAGATTTGACCTTTTGGTCACAACAGAGTTAAAATCCATTTTATGAAATGAGTTACGGATTTTATCATTTATTTAACAAAAGAAATATGAGATTACCCTTAAAGTGGATTTTTCTTGAGATTTTTGAGCATAGTATTGAGAGTAGTATTTAGCACCGAGTTGGGTATTTTACTATGGTTTCATACCCCAAAACTACCTGCCACCATAGGTTGAAACATTGACTTCCACTATATGTGGAAAATTGAGATAGTGATCACTTAGATGAGATTGTTCTACATCGATGGAAAGGGTAGGACAGCCCTAACCTTACGGGGGAAAGTCGTGGGACATCATAGGTGCTCACATGGTGTACATGTCGGTTAGAAGAACCCCTGAAAGAGTCATCCCTCTTTCTTAGATTGATTTTACTTATTTAAAAGAGATTTGAAATGCAGATTTATGATGTATTCAATATTCCAAATTTCACTAAGATTGCTTGATGAGAGAATAAGAAAAGAATCTTGATATTTGTATTAAGTGTAATGGCTCATGATATCCAGATTGGCATGTTTTACCATTCATTGTGTATGATTTCAGATTTTAGATTTCTTTCAAGTTTTATGAGCCATTTACAAATGTCCTGCATGATTTGGAAAGAAAACTTATGATATGATCATTAAATATATATATATATATATATGCATATAAATATGTTTATTTCAGGAACCCCCATGTACTCTGTACATATTCCATGGTACTGACCCACATGTTCGCATGTGGGCTACATTTTCCCTATAATGTAGGTTCAGGTGCTCATTCCCAGGTTTGACCATGATTATCCAAGCATGTTGATCTACATCCTCTGCCGTGGTGAGTCCTCATAGTCCAAGGACTAGTTATTCAAATTTCCTCATTTACTTTGAGTCGTTCACTTTATTTCCTAAGTTTGGGTCAGTTGGGGTTTGTCCCAATGGTCAAGGGTAGATAGTTTAGTAGAGGCTTGTCAGACTATATGGATAGATTGATCAGATTTGTCAGAGATGTCGTATTTTATTACTTTCCATATTTCATTCATATTGCAGTATGATATTATGAAGAATGGTTAGATGTTTTTTATTATGATGACTTTGATTATAAGTGTTGAATAGTAGGAAAATGGATAAAAAGGTTATCTTGGGGCTACTTGTAGCCTTAAGCACCGTGTGACGCCTGGGGGCCCATTTTCGGGGTGTTACACTAACTTCCACATCACCTTCATGTATATTATCAGGCTCTGTGGACATTGATGGGCCCTTAGTCTGGGACCAAGGTATTGTGGTAGGCATACTAGATCTCTTGGGAAGGGTTGTGTGTGTCAGATCCTTCATACACTTTATCTGTGTAGTGGCTGTCACAAGTACTCTCTCATTAACTATCAATCTATTAGGTACACCGGCCTCATCACATAATCATTGAATATGGAATGAGAATAGTAAATTCAACACCTCCCCAAGGAACTCATGCTAAAGGAAGGGTGAGAAGTCAATGGCATATCTGACTATCATACTAGCAATCAGGGCAGCTCTATCCCAAGTCAACACATTATTTGAAGTAGTAAGAAATAGTCAATATCTGATGACCAACCACCAAAACATGGCAGCAATAGTCAATGAACCCTTGTTTATCACACCATGTCCCTCGATCCCATGAGACCTCATCAGCCAAGAATGCCTAGTACTAGCTTCTAAATTGAATGATGATTATTCCATGAGTAATTTTCAGGATTTTCACATTTTGTCATGTGGGAAATTCGATAATATTTTCATCGATATAAGATTCGCTTAAATCTGATAACTAGGTTAGAAGTTATGTCAATTTTAAGTTCCCATCATAAAACAGCGCCATATTGGTCAGTGGCACTTCTCGCCCCAAGCTAAAATGGCAATTGTCATTTTCCAGTGTCTCAACATGATTTCCCCAATGTTGCGCCAAAGTTCCAGGTCAGGAAGGAAGGGGCAATGCGATGGCCCCGCGTTGAGCCATCCCTCAGTTTCCCAATAGTCAAATTCCAGTGACACAGCGTGAAAGCGCCGAATCACGCTAAGGGCCCAGTTCGGGAAAATTTTACTGAAATTATAAGATGCGTCCAAGGGTTAAAAGGGTCAATTTCCTACCCATATATATACCCAATAACATGTGATTTAGTCATTCTTCACCCTAAATATACTAGTTTCTCTCAAGTTTCTATCAAGAACAAGCTAGGGTTTCTATTGGGAATTTAAATTCAAGAAGGTTTCACCATCAATCTTCATGAATTCACGAACTAAGGTATGAGTAGTGTTCATTCATGGACTCCTTTTGTCCATGAAGCCCGAGAATCTATTTTCTAATTTTAAGTTTATGGATTTCTTTATGAATTTCATGTTGGTTTTGTTTTGTTTATATTGAGAATGATCAATTGAATTCAAATCCTTGTTAGGTGATCAATTTTATATGGAATTGATTGTATATAGATGTAAATTCATGTTAACCTATAAATAAACCCTAGGATGATGAAATTAGAGATGAATCATGATGATTAGTTGTTGTATAATGTTGTCTACATGTGCTATGCCTACCATGTATATGATTAAATGCCTAGATGAAGGAACAATGCCCAACTAGTATGATATCATGAAATCCCCATGTATGTACAAGCTTATGCATATCACATGTTTGATAAAGTGCTTCAATAAATGAATTATGAATTATGTTTTTGGTCATTTGTTCAAGTAAGCCATGCTATGTCAGTTTCTTCTCATCAAGTCCTAGGGGTACTTGTACCCAAATATTTAGCTGTGTTCCTAGAGCCATGTCATGTTTTCAGGATCTCCTCAGTCAATCTATGATCGATAGAACTCGGTCAGTCATGTAACTCAGGAAATCTCAAAAATCTTAGTAACTTTAGTATTCCTAGTCAATCTTAGTAACTTCAGTATTCTCAGTCAGTCCTCGGAACTCAGTACATTTTGTCAGTCAACAGAACTCAGTAAATTTAGTTTAGCTCCGCTAGACAATACCACTAATATCAGTTTAGTTCAGTTAATTAGTTTAGCTCAGTTAATCAGTTTAGAGTCTTTTAGATGGGAGTATGATTCAACACCAAGCAAGCCTAGGCACGGGGACACACCCTCCAGATAGGACTTAGATCCCTAGAAGTAATCACTAAGTTCCAGAACTACTAGCCAGCATAGGTATGAGATGTGACCCATTAAATAGGACTAACATACCCAGGGATCACCCGTTATCACATTTAAATGTATAAGACTGATCCCAGGGGTCACCCGCTAGATTAGGACTGACTCCAAAGCAGTTGTTATTACCAGTGGCATGGTAATGACTCCCTTCCAGCTGGGGTTACAGGTTGGACCCTAGTTAGTTTAGTATGGGGCATGTCGGTTAGATAAATACATCCCACAGTTTCATTTTTAGAATCAGGACTGTCAGATACAGTCAATCTAGCTCAGTCGTATAGATTTAGGACTATCAGATACAGTCACTTCTTATCATTATAAATAGACTCTGGGATCACTTACTAGACAGGACTGATCTCAACTATGGTAAATCAATAACGGTATCATCAGATTTAGAGATCACCCACTAGAGAGGACTGATCTCAGATTCAGTTACTTAGATACACTATGAAACTCAGCTAGTTCCATCAGATTCAGGACTGTCAACTACAGTCACTCATATTATCAGTTATATCAGTTATCAGAACTTATGTTGTTAACATTCAGCTTCAAGATTGTCAGATACAGTCAACCAGACTAGTTATTAATAATCAGAACTATTGGACATAGTTATGTATGTATCAGTAACATAGTATCAGTCCCTCAGTATTTAGTAATATAGTATTAGTTTCTACTCATCAATGTCAGTAGACTCAGTAGTCAGAACTCAGTGTCCAGTCCTATCATGATCTCATTCACAGTTATGTATGCATGCATGTATTCTCATATTCATGTTAGTTAGTCAGTTAGTATTGTTCATACATATGAACCTATTGCATTCAACCTACCTCACTTGCATACCAGTATATTCAAAGTACTGACTCATTTGTGCTATGGTGTCTTATACCATAGGTTTAAAAGCACGATCTCCAATGAACTAGTAGTATCCCAGTTCAGCGATCAGACTTAGCAGTAAATCCTCATCCTTCGAGGACATGATGATCACATTACTATTTCAATTTTCAGTTTATTTCAGTATTTGAAGTTTGTTGGGGAAATATCCTATCAACTCTTTATTCAGATAGTTTGGGGGCTTTCAGACTATAGTATGTTTAGAAAATTATCTCAATTATTTTGGTATTATTATACCATATTTTCAGTTATGTACTAGTATTGAACCTTATGGTTTTTCAGTTCATGTTTCTGTAGTTATGATATTATTACTAATATTCAGTGCTCAATTTACAGACATCAGTCATGGGTTAGCTTGTGGTCCTTTGGGGTGATGGGCACCGTGTAGCATTTTGGGTACTAGATTTGGGGAATTACAAACTTGGTATTAGAGCCTAAGGTTCAATAGTGTCCTAGGAAGTCCGAAAAGCCGCATATAGTAGAGTCTTGTACATGCGTGTATTATGCACCACACTTATGTGCAGAGGCTATGACGTATTTTAGGAATAGTTTCCCTTCTTGCAGTATTCATGTCGTTCCAGTGTGCATAGGCTCAAATTTAAACTCCTAGTATAATTTATTTCTCCTTTTCTTCTATAGAGCATGCCTCCTAAAAGAAGAAATAAGAATCAGTCAGCCCCTCACCCCGAAAAACCTTTGGGCAAACATGTTTCTCATGTGCAGTTTAGGGCTACATTCACTACTCTTGCTCTGTTAGTTTCTACTCATAATGAATTACCAGCTGTCATTTTGGCTTACCCTATGGCCAATTCAACTGCAGCCAGTATTTAGAACTTCACCTAAATGAACCTTCCATCCTTCTTGGGTCTAAGTTAGATGAGGACCCTCAGGAATTCCTACATTAGGTTCAAAAGGTGACTGACATCATGGGGGTAACTATTATTGAGAGTGATGAGTTATACACAATCCTTTGTAGGATATTTCTCACACTTGGTTCAAGCAGTGGAAGTCAGAAAGGGCAGATGATGCAGGGTCTATTGAATGGGATGAATTTGTCACTGCTTTCTTAGATAGGTTCTTTCCCTTAGAGCTAAGAGAATCCAAGGTGCTAGAGTTCATCAACCTCAGGCAGGGCAATATGACAGTGAAAGAGTATTCTCTTAAGTTTACTCAAATAGCTAGATATGCCCCTCATGTGGTTGTAGACAATAGGGCCAAGATGAGTAAGTTTGTGTCAAGGGTGAATGATAGCGTGGTTAATGAGTGCAAAGCCGCCATGTTGAATAGTGACATAACTTTAGTCAGACTTATGACCCATGCTCAGCAGATAGAAGAGCAAAAGATTAAGATAAAGAAAAAGCAGAATAAGAGGGCAAGGACAGGTAGTTTTATTTTTTCTCAGCCTAAGTTAGGGGCTGGTCACCGTTCTCAATATAGTTATAAATTTTTAGTCCCATCTCCATCTTTAGCTAGTGAACCAGTACCTAAATTCAGGAATAACAGTCGTGATATGTTGCCAGGATCTAAGGCCCAGGGTAGTGAGAACAGGAATCTTACCTATCCGTTTTGTGAAGAGTATGGTAAGAATCGCCTAGATGTATGTAGATCAGGCAGAGAGGTCTGTTATGGATGTGGTAAGCTAGGCCATAGGCTGCGGGAATATAGAGTAAGGGCTCAGAAGGGACAAGATGTTTGCCAGTAGGGCGTCACCTCCAGTACCTCTAATGGTCAGTGTCAGAACAGGTTTTATGCTCTTCAGACCCGTCATAATCAAGAAAATTCCCCCGGCATAGATTCGGGTACGTTATAGGTCCTTCATACTCATGATATGCATTGCTAGACCTCTTTATATCATTTTAGCTTAAGATTTTTAGTATGAGTTATTCAGTCATGAATCAGTCCGTGGTTACCCTGTGCATCACCCCAGTATCTCAGTAGGGTGAGCATTCTTAGAGGGACATAGTGTCCCAAGGGGGAGATACCCTATTATTTCCTCTACGTTCTCATGCCTTAAATAAATTTTGTCTTCAAATAAAGAATCCAATTTACAGTAGAGGGTATTCATAAGTTGACCCTCAAAGTCCCAACCTCAGCTTTGGTCCAAGTATTCAGAGGCTCAGTTCGGTTCATGATGTTCAGTTCGTATGTCACATATTAGACCAGACTCAGTTTGGTTCTCATATTTCCACTCATGCATATTTAGTAAGACAATCTCAGATTCATTAGAACTTATGGCTAGGATAACAATTCTTCTTAGTCTTACTTAGATTCATGTTCAGTGTTCATCACAAACTTGGTACTAAGTACCCTTGCATATTCAGCCATGCATTCATATATTAGTTCAGGCATGTAATTATGCATTAGACAAGCATTGTCACTGCGATAAATTCAGTTCATCAAAATATTCAGGCATGTACTCATAAGTTAATTATCAATCATGCATCAGATTTACATGAATTCAACTTATTAGTCATGCATTAGATATGCATGTTAGTATGTTATATTTATCCTTCAGTCATGTCAGCCATGAGATCATGTTCCAGTTATTCAAGTTCAGTATGTACGTTAGTGTATGTTATTCCCCTCACTCTCAGTCTTATTCGAGGATGAATTTTCCCAAAGGGGAGAAATTGTAATACCCCAAAGTTTCCTAGCTAATTTCATCCCAAGAATGCCTAGTACTAGCTTCTAAATTGAATGATGATTATTCCATGAGTAATTTTTAGGATTTTCACTTTTTTTCATGTAGTAAATTCAATAATATTTCCATCGATATAATATTTTCTTAAATCCGATAATTGGGTAAGAAGTTATGCCAATTTCAAGTTCCCATCGTAAAAAGATGCCATATTAGTTAGTGGCGTGCTGCGCCACAAGATAAAATGGCAATTGTCTTTTTCCAATGTCTCAACGCAATTTCCCCCACATCACACCAAATTTTTGGGTCAACAATGAAGGGGCAACGCGATGGTTCCGCATCGCGCCATCCCTCTATTTCCCAATAGTCAAATTCAAGTGACACAGCACGATAGCGCTGCATCGTTCCAGGGGTTCAACTTGGGAAAATTTTACTAAAATTACAAGATGCATCCAAGGGTTAAAAGGGTCAATTTCCTATCCCTATATATACCCAATAACACATGATTTAGTCATTCTTCACCCAAAATATACTAGTTTCTCTAAAGTTTCTCTCGAGAACAAGCTAGGGTTTCTATTGGGGATTCAAATTCAAGAAGGCTTCACCATCAATCTTCACGAAATCACAAATTAAGGTATGCATAGTTTCATTCATGGACTCCTTTCGTCGATGAAGCCCAAGAATCTCTTTTCTAAGTTTAAGTTTATGGATTTCTTTATGAATTTCATGTTGGGTTTGTTTTGTTTATGTTGAGAATGATCAATCAAATTCAAATCCTTGTTGGGTGATCAATTTTATATGGAATTGATTTGTATAGATGTATATTCATGTGAACCTATAAATAAACCCTAGGATAATGAAATTAGAGATGAATCATGATGATTAATTATTGTATAATGTTGTCTACATATGCCATGCCTATCATGTGTATGATTAAATGCCTAGATGAAGGAACAATGCCAAACTAGTATGATATCATGAAATCCCCATGTATGTACAAGCTTATGCATATCACATGTATGATGAAGTGCTTCAATATAAGAATTATGAATTGTGTTGTTGGTCATGCGTTCAAGTAAGCCATGCTATGTCAGTTTCTTCTCATCGAATCCTGGGGGTACTTATACCCAAACATTTAGTTGTGTGCCTAGTGCCATGTCATGTTTTCACGATCTCCTTATTCAAGATATAATCCATAGAACTCAGTCAGTCATGTAACTCAGAAAATCTCAGAAATCTCAGTAACTTTAGTATTCGCAATCAATCTCAGTAACTTCAGTATTCTCAGTCAGTCCTCAGAACACAATACATTTCGTCAGTCAACGAAACTCAGTAAATTTAGTTTAGCTCCGCTAGACAATACCACTAGTATCAGTTCAGTTCAATTAATTAGTTTAGCTTAGTTAATTAGTTTAGAGTCTTTCAGATGGGAGTATGATTCAGCAACAAGCAAGCCTAGGCATGGGGACATACCCTCCAGATAGGACTGAGATCTCTAGAAGCAGTCCCTAAGTTCCATAACTACTAGCCAGCATAGGTATGAGATGTGACCTATTAGATAGGACTGACATACTAAGGGATCACCCGTTAGCACATTTAAATTTATAGGACTGATCCTAGGGGTCACCTACTAGATTAGGACTGACTCCAAAGCAGTTGTCTTTACCAATGGTGCGGTACTGACACCTTTCCAGTTGGGGTTACATATTGGACCCTAGTTAGCTTAGTATGGGGCATGTCGGTTAGATGAATACATCCCACAGTTTTAGATACAGAATTAGGACTGTCAATACAGTAAATTTAGCTTAGTAGTATAGATTTAGGACTATCAGATATAGTTACTCCTTATCATTATAAATTGACTCTGGGATCATCTACTAGACAGGACTGATCTCAACTATGGTCAATCAGTAATGGTATCATTAAATTTAGAAATCACATGCTAGATAGGACTAATCTTAGATTTAGTTACTCAGATACAGTATGGAACTTGGCTAGTTCCATCAGATTCAAGACTGTCAAATACAGTCACTTATGTTAGCAGTTATATTAGTTATCAGAACTTATGTAGTTAGTATTCAGCTTCAGGACTGTCAGATCTAGTCAACCAGACCAGTTCTTCATAATCAAAACTATTAGACACAGTTATCCATGTATCAGTAACATAGTATCAGTCCCTTAATATTCAGTAATACAGTATTATTTTCTACTCATCAGTGACTCAAATGTCAATGTCAGTAGACTTAGTAGTCAGAACTCAGTATCCAGTCCTATCATGATCTCAGTTACAGTTACGTATGCATGTATGTATTCGCACGTTCATGTTAGTCATTCAATTAGTATTTTTCATAGATATGAACCTATTGCATTCATCCTACCTCACTTGCATACCAGTACATTTAAAGTATTGACGCATTTGCGCTATAGTGTCTTATATCATTGGTTTAGAAGCACAAGATTCATAAAACTAATAGTATCCCAGTTCAGTGATCTGAGTTAGTAGTGAGTCCTCATCCTTCGAGGATATGATGATCACATTACTATTTTAATTTTCAATTTATTTTAGTAGATGGAGTTAGTTGGGGACATGTCCCTCAACTCCTTATTCAGACAGTTTAGAGGCTTTCAGACTGCATTATGTTCAGATAATTATCCTAGTTGTTTTGGTATTATTATACCATATTTTTCAATTATTAATTATATTAAACCTTATGGCCTTTTAGTTTATGTTTCTGCATTTATGATATTATTACTAATATTCAGTGCTCAGTTTACAGACATCAGTCATAGGTTAGCTTGTGGTCCTTCGGGGTCATGGGAACCATGTAGCATTTTGGGTACAAGATTTGGGTCATTACAACACACCACCTCGGATTTTCCTTCTCAAGAGGTGCCTCTAAGGAATATGTAGGTGTGGAAATCTGTCCCTACTATACTAGTGCCTCCTCATCTGGAACGATCACCTCATGGGAAGCCTAATATTTTCCCTTCTCAGACCAAGTTACTGCTAGTGACTTCCTTCTCTACAGCCTTGGATAAATATTGGGACCCCTTCTCAGACTCTATATTTACTAAGCTACACCCTATGTAATTTCCTCAGAATATACATCATCCTTATCATCACCATCATCTGGAGGATAAAAATATGGAGATGATCTCCGTGATGACTTTATCCTCAGCTGGGCAACAACATCTGGAGTAATCTATACAATCTGAACAGCCTCAGCCCAAGGCCTAGGCATAGTAAAGTCTGGTCGTTTGTCCTACTATCAGTGCTTACGTAGTGGCTATCCCATCATTCCTAAAATAATAGTCTTAGCTACTTTGGTGCATCTGTCAACTAGTCAATTTATAGGTCACACCGCCTATAGCTTCTCTAAGTCATGCAATTAGGTACTCTTCCACCAAACCACTGGGCTCGAGGGATTCATTCCATCTCCTTGATGTATCAGTCTTCTTCTTCTTAGAATCTTTTGGTGCCATGTGTACCTAAAAAACTAGTCATTAGTTTCCAACAAAAATGAGGGATTGCAAAAGTTGAAAAACTCAAAATTCAAAAGTTCGAATTTTCCTCAATTTTCACGCTGTTATAACTTATTTCAAGTCCCATTAAATCCAATATGCACACATATATAAACAAGCATGATTTTAAATGAAAATTAGCATGCCGAACCTTTAGTATTACTCTACTTGTTCAAGTTTAACTTTTGATTAGGGCCTAACCTTAAAATTTAATTCAAAACAAAACCCTATATCATGATTTTAGGCTACTTCAAGGATCCTAAATACAATAAATATATATTCTATATATTTTACATGGAAATACATATATCAACTTGTTTATTCGATAATTAAATCAATATATAACCATTAGGAGCGGAGAAAGTTACCTCTTTTACGATACTCCGGAAGTGAACAATAAAGAAATCGAGCAAACCCCTATTTTGAACTTTTTTTAGTGTGTTATGACAAGTTGGTGTCTCAAATAAGTTTTAATTTAGCCTTTCTTTAAGTGCGGGGCTAGTTTATCATTTGAGAGGGAAGTTTGGATATAAATAGATAATTGAGATTTTGAATGAGTTAGAGTGAGGCAAAATGTGTTTAAATAGTCAGGGGGCTGAATTAGGTCTTAAGTAAGCATTGGTAGGCTAGAAGATTTAATTAAAATTTTGGCCCCCACATACTGCACTTGAGAAAGATACATGCGGTGAGCCATAGGGTGCATGTGTCGCATACGGTCCGCATATGCAGGGCGTATATGGGATTAAATTTTTTGCCCACTTTCCTGCATTATGGACTTGGCATTTTGATGTTTTCCCAGCTACTTATGGTTTCTTAACTTGAATTTATGGTTTTGATAGTATGATTATGTGCCAACATCCACAACTTTCCGTTCTCATCCTCAAAATTTCAAATTTATTTTATAGATATTATTTATTCCCCTATTTCTAACTCACGAGCTTTGGAAGTTGAAACTTGTTCTCCTACTATATTCACTTTCTCAAAATTTGCTACTGCAAATTGCTTTTCTAGCAACCCAAGATCAGTTCTTATCAGGCAATCTCTTGTTTTACTATATCATCAGATACTTTCTGTTCGCAAAAGGCACTAATAACATATGTTCTAGATCCTGTCTCAGCCTCTCTAGTTTTCCACCTTCGGTTAGGGAGCGAGATCTAATCTAGCATTACCAATGCTGCCTCCCAATGTAGTCTTATAAAAGCTCTTCTAAATATGGCATCTTCTATGGCTCTAGAATTGAGGGTCGGGGCTTGGTAGAATTCTCTAGTAAGATCATCCATGAAATTCGATGGTTGGGTACCATACTCGGTAGAATCTCTCCAGTAATATCATCCATAAAATCTGATGGTTGGGCACCATACTCAGTTTCTTCTTGAACCTAAACCAAGCCTTGTACATAGATTCTGACTGCAGTTACCTGAAATTATAGATCTCATCCTTAAGCTATAAAATCTTTGATGGAGGAAAGAATTGATTCTAGAATTTCCCGCATAACTTATTCCATGTAGTGATAGATCATATTGACAGTTCCCCTATCCATAAAGATGTTTCTCCTGTAAGTGAGAAAGGGAATAGCCTTAGTCTAAGCACTTCATAATCCACTCATGGATTTGTATACGACCTGCAGATCCCAATGAAGTGTGCAATATGCATGTTTGCATCATTTGTAGTCAAACCCGCAAATACACCTTTCTGATTTAGGAGTTGGATCATTGCGCTCATTATGTCAAACTTAATGTTTGGGGGTAAAACAGGAGCGATAATGGCTCCAGTCCCCACAGGCTCAACGTGCCCTAGATCCTCTTCATCATCCTCACATGGTTACACATACTAATATGCTGGGATTACTTGAGGAGGAACTCCTCTAAATCTGTTCTAATTTCCACCGAGTGTTGCCCGACGGTCTTCTTCTTGTCTCTGCTTATCTAGCTCTACTTTCTTAGATATTCACTAAGCTTCTTCTACTGCCCTCCTCTCATTAGCATCTTGTACTAAAAGTACCACCGTCTACTAATCAACAATGTCTTCAACTCCTTCAGAAGAATGGGGAGGCATATCATTATGAACGCCTTTAGGAATATCATCTCTTTTCGGTTTTGTCATCCTACAAGGTGTTTGTCGGATCCTCTTTGGATTCGAATTCAATAGGAGTAAGGGATTGACTCTTTTCCTTGTGCTAGATATAAATCGGTGTATACCCAACTAAGAACAAAAAAGAAAACCCATAAACTGCAATAACCTCAATTCAAAATCAACATTGTATTCCTTGATATCAGCGCCAAAATTTGATAACACCTAACATACACCTTCACTTTGAACATTATATGATCACTATCAAATATAATAACCCAAAAAAGGTTAGGGTCGAATTCCAAGGGAATACATGGAAATGTGGCTTTCAAATGTTGTAATCAACAGGTAAAACTAAAAAAAAAAAGCAAATAGGGGGACTTGAGAAGCAATATCGAACAAGTAGCTAATATCAACAAAGGTTGTAATCAGTCATAGGTGAACACTAGGATAGTGTTACCCTTAGCCTCTCAACTTTTTAGGCTTAGTGAGATTCATTGAACCAACCATATACCTTGCATGCAGAATCTGATAAGTTATGTACCATCAACAGTCTGTTGGATGAGCTGATGGATTTCACCCTTTACCTTTTGAGTCTCAAGATGTCGCCTAAATAACCCTTATATTGATCCCAGTTAACGATTACCTTTTGAGTCTCTAGTTATTAGATAACAGCTTACCATCTTACTTAGATAATACCTAGTAGCATGGATCGACAGTTAAACTTCAACTTATTGTTGTAATTATCTTTTCCTAGTCACTACTCCTCTTTTGGAGTACGTAGAAATAATCTAGGTGGTAACCTAACATTTACAACGGTTTAGAACAACAATAGCACTTCCTTTGCTTCGTCAATTCATCGAGGTTTCTACAACCCTAGCTAAGGGTTTTTAGCCATTTATACTTGTGAAGTAATCTACAATATTCATGATTTAAAGAAAAAGATGCAATCAAAATAATCACTTGTAAAAATCCTAAACTTTAACTAATTAATCAACCGAAATCAATATAAGAGAATTTCAAGAGCAAAATCAAATTTCAAAATAAAAATGTATTTGTAAGTATCAACAGTGCGTAACTTCTACTAAAAATACATAAAGTGTATTTATAGTAAATGAGGAAATCCTAAAATCAAATCCCAAAAGAAAAAGGATAAAAAAGGATCTGTGGCCACTTATTTGTGTCCACATATGGTCTGGCCTTGGGCGTATGTGCCATATGCGGCCTGAGGCTGGGTGCATGTAGACACCTTCAAGTGCTATAAAAAATTCCTACAGCTTCTGTTCTTGAGATTTTGGACTTTTGGCACTTACCTTACCCATATTTAATCCATATGTGTTATATGCGGTCCACATATTGAAATAGGTAAGTTTCAAAAGTTCTCTTCAGCTCTTTCGCTCTTTGGATATTTAGTTGTGGTACTTACCCTAGCTTATACAAACCACATGTGCTACAAGTGGTCCACATGTATACATAGGTATGTTCCAGGCCTTCCAATACTTGCAACCAAGCTTGAAATCTTGAACTTCCATCACATGCTTTGGTAACATACATCCGGAAAGTGTCACGAATACCCAAAATTGTGCAAGTAGCAAAAAAACTCTATTTTCATTCTTTTCACGAACTTAGTATCCAAAAAGTAGTTTTCTACAAAACATACATCCAAAAAGTAGTTTTCTACAAAACATACTCAAAACACATCATACGTAAAAAAACAACATAAGAAACTTGCATATTTTCATAGTTTTACATGTTAAAGTGATATATTTCTATAGCTCATCAATAATCATGGATCCCTACTCCAAGTTATGTAACTCATCTCTCATTTGATCCTTCCAAATATAACACATAAACCTATCCAAAAAGGCCTCAACAAACTGATCCCAAGTCATTTCTAGAAAACCAAGCGGCCTGCAACTAACAAGTGTCCTCTACCAAATTTGGGCTCAATCTCTGAACTGATGGGTGTTGTAAGAAACTCTATGCCACTCAAGAAATCCAAGGTTATACAACTTCTCCTGATAATCAATCAAGAACAATAGCATCCTCGCCCATAGCACCACTTAAGTTGGGTGGACCCAAGTTAGTAAATCTCTTAAAATTCTTTTGATCCTTAGAAAAACATATGACATAATAGTACCTAAAGCATCAGGGGAGAATAATGAATCTAGCAGGTTATGTCGTACTTGAGGGGCAATGTAGATGAAGGTTGAACTCCTGGACTCAAAATTCCATACTCAGATACTGATGTAGAGATAGAAAAACACTTGGAGCCTATGAAATACCATAACCAAATGTCGGTACTAATGAAGGAACCACATTCAGAATAGAAGGAATACCACAAGCAGAATTTGGCACAGATAAAGGTATAACACCTGGAGTTTGAGGAATACCAAGTGCACTTGTAGGAACACCCTCCAAATTATTTAATAAATGAACTAATAAACCCTATAAGATTGGGGTATTAGTACTCTATTGAACTTAAATAAGTCTTATATCTCTAGTATGCTTAAACTCGGGTTCAGGAGAATCCTCTAGTAATACCTCTTGAAGAGGACGATCCTTGCGCTGGTCTTCTACCTTGAGCCCATCCGCGACCCATAAATCACCCCTTGGGCTAGGCTCTCTTCTTGGATGCTAGCTCAACATTATTAGTCTCATGGGATCTATTCCTTAACATCTACATAGAAAAGAGTGAAACACGGTTTAAAATATAGGATATAGAAAACCCGCACGATAAGGAACAAAATAAGAAAGTTCGCTAAATATATCTTATAGTTACTTAAAGATGGATATATACGTCTATATTTTGATCTGCGAGACTATACCAGATACCTATTCTTACACTTATGAGATCGATGAACCTAGTTGCTCTTATACCAATTTTTCATGACCCAATACTAAGGTCATGATGGCACTTATCACGATTAAGCCTTAATAAGTAATCCAATCATAAAAGATGATAAGTAAGAAGAAAATAATAAAATAACTCCTAAGGTAGGATTTCTAGAGCAAAGTTGGACACATATAAGTACAACAATAGAGAAAGTCTGAACAATAAGGATACCATAAGTCATCCCAAAACCTGGTGTCATAGTGTAAGAACAATCTAAGTACAACTCAGAACTAGAAAACAACTAAATTTGAAAAAATCAAGTATGTCTATGAATAAAACATAAAGATATCAACTAGATAGGTGGAGTTCTAAGGTCAACCTTGGAAGCATAGAGCAAACAATACCTCAAAAATATCAATGACCAACCACATTATCTCAGCTTTTATATATCACATTCATATTTGGATCTGTACCAAAAAGGTATGGTAGGAATGTGGATGGTCCACTTGTTCTCAGTAGGTATCAGCCAACTGAGAAAAGTAGAAAATATTAGATATAAACTATAAAATAAGTATACAAAGAAAATAGAACGGATATGCATCGAATAAAATACAAAAGCAAAACACTGAAGATGTATAATATATGAATACAAAGATGATGATGATGATATTGTGATATGATTGAGGTCATCGCATAACCTTTGTATACACCTACTGAGCCTAACTCTTATAGGTAGGACCGATGGAGTGTTCACAACCCATATACTTTCTCAATACTCAATACTCAATCTCAATCTCAAAACCATATATCCTCTTTGACTCGTGGACTATGGTAGAGGATTTTGTAAAAGTGTTAAATTTTTGTCTATAAATGGCATTTCCTTAATGGTACCAATGTCTCATAAATATATGTGTGATATAAGGATGTAATGCTCACAACCAAACTAGCATAAAGATCTCAAATCCACTCAATTTATATACACATAAGCTTAGAATCTACTCAATATGCCAACCATCTATGATTTAGTATAAGCAATGTACCATTGGGATAAATATACCTATAAGGCATTATTAATATCATATTAACCCCAACATGGGTATTTATAGAATAAAGAATGTAGCCAATGCATATACAATGTCATAACATCAGATAAAGCCACCATATGGGCAACACGCAGTAAATATCATCTCAAGACACCAACAACCATAATATAAACCCTAACACGGGCACACAACAATAATAATAATTTTGAATATGGTTTCCATGATGATCACGCATACCCATAATATGCTCTTATATAAATATTAGCTACTCATCCCAGTATAAAGAAAGTTAAGTCACAACCTACCTCATGACATCAAAATCCAATCCTAAAGCATTCAACATAAAGCTTTACCCTCTCAATCATCTTTAAAATTAATAAAAATATAAAAGTATAGAATTTGCACATTAAAAAAAGTCAATGACACCCATATTGCTTATTTTCAAGTAAGGGTCAAAACGGACCCCCAAAATGGGTTTTCAAAATAAAAGATGAAAACCTAAAGTTTTGTTTAGAAAGACCTTACGCATGATTAAAATAATCCATCCGATAAAACCCAAGTGAAAATAGATTAAAAGCGAGGCATAAATTAAAGAAAAAACTTTTTAGGCCTTTCGATCAAAAAATCCCAAATTCAAATCTTGAATTGAGTTCTAAAAGGGTTTTAAAAGATATAATCAAAGTAAAATAGTTAAAATAGTGTTTTAGAGATTAAACAAGATCAAGAATGGAAGAAATCATCCAAAACTCTCTCAACCCAATGCTCAGAATCTAAAAATTAAAAGAAAAATTATGAAAATAAGCTTTTAATGACTGCCTAGCTATGATCGCAAAAGTGATCAAGTGACCACAAAATCAGTCAAGTGACTGATTAAGAGGTCAATTAACCAATTAAGCGGTCAAGTGACCAATTAAGTGGTCTTCACTTAAGAAAAGGGTTGACTGCTTAAATGGTCCAACCCTACGAATGAGGTCGCTTAAGGGGGCCCACTACATGAAAAGCAACAACTTCTTAAGAGGTCAATTATCCTCTTCAGTGGTAGTTTACCAGCCTGTTAATGGTCACTAAAGTGAAGAATAAGCTGCTTAAGAGGCTACCACTTAAGCAGTTCTTTTGCTGCTTAAGTGGCTACACTAGATTCAACTGGATCAGCAACCTTTTTAAGTTACAAAGTTACCAATCAAGCCATTAGAATTCTTTTGGAATCCCTTTAAGGAAAATGAAATATGATAATAAATTAAATTTGACTTTTCGGACTCAATGGCAATATTAAGTTTTCAAAAAGTGATTGTTTTCACAAAATTGACCCCTAAGACCCAATTTCACAAGATTTTGAATTAAAGGTAAAATGAGATCCAAAATTCATAAAATTAAACCAATCGTGCTTCCAACACAAATCGGCGCTTTGGGTCTGCTGGCGTAGTTATTTTTCCATCAGATACAAAATAATAAATATTGACTAATGTAAACTGTGAGCCCTTTTTAACCTCTAAAAATTACAAATTTGCTTAATTATTCTAGATCGTATTAGGTTTAACCATTTTACCCCTTTTGTGGCTATTAAATGGTATCTTGGGGGGTGTGGAGATGGTTTGCATGGTTTCAAATAAAAAGAGAAATTTCACATAATCAAGTCATTATACTTACTCCCGACATCTTGGATTCCACTGAAGCCACTCCTACCTAATCTTGAATAACTTAATTTATAATCCTATCTTTTATAGTACACCCACACATATATTATAGCATTTTTATCTCCACCACCTTCATTATTTGGATATAAGAGGTCCTGTCTAGCCAACACTCTGCCTCATACAATATAGATGTTCTAATCATCACTCAGTAGAACTTGTCTTTGTGTTTATGAGGCACCTTCTTGTCATGCAAGACTCTAGAAGCGAGCTGAGCCACTATTTCATCCACCTTATCCTAATATGGTGAGTGACATCCTCATTAATCTCTCAATTTTACTGAATCATAAACCCAAGATAGTTTAAACTATCTCTCTTTTGGATATCCTGAGTATTTAAGTTTTACAATCATATCATTCTCGTGCATCACCTTCTGAACTTATACTCCAAATATTCTATTTTGGATCTACTCATTCTAAACCTTCTAAACTCTAGGATTTTCCTCCAAACCTCTATTTAGCATAAACTTCACCATGAGTATCATTAATAAAGACTATATCATCCATAAATATCAAACACTAATGCACCTTACCTTGAGTTTTCCATGTCAAAAATTCCATCACCAAGGCAAATAATAATTGGCTAAGAGTTGATCCTTAGTGTAATCCCATAAAAATGAGCACGTGCCCTGAGTTTTCTCCTAAAAATCTAGACATGAGTTTTAGCTCTATTATACATCATAATCGCCCTAGTATACACCATAGGTATACCTATATCCTCTAATCACCTCCATAAAACTTCCATGGTTACTCTTTCATAGGCCTTCTCTAAGTCAATGAACACCATGTGCAATTCTTTCTTCCTCTCTATATACTACTCCACCAATCTGCTTACAAGATGGATGGCTTTAGTAGTTGATTATCTTGGCATAAATCCGAATAAATATTCATAAATAGTCACAATTCTTCTTAACTCAACTCTGCATCCTCTCCTAAATCTTCATAGTATACTTCAACAACTTAGTACCCTTATAATTATTGCAATGTTGAATGTCGCCTTTATTCTTATATAATGGAATTGTCATACTCAATATCTAAGTTTTACTTATCTTCATTGTCTTGAAAATGATGTTTATCAACCTATTTAGCCACCCCATACCTGCACTTTTTGTGCAATTCCAAAAATCCACCAATATTTAATCTGGCCCAATTATTGTACCCCTATGTATCTTACGAATAGCACTCTTAACTTTCTTAACCTTAATACTTCTACAATAACAAGTCTTAAATACTCTCAGAGTGCTCCAAATACCCTAACATAATTCTAGTGTCTCTTCATTTATTTAAGATCTTATATAGGTAAGATCGTCATCTCCTCCTAATGAAAACCTCCTCTACCAAAACATTGTCATCCATATCCTTATATGCGTCACTTTTTCAAGGTTTTGAGAGTTTCTTTATCTAACCTTTGCTAGCCTGTACAGTATTTTATCACCACCTTTGCCCTTTAACAATGTATACATACTTTTGAAAGTTGTATTCTTATCCACCCTAACTATTAACTTAGCTTCTTTTCTAGAAATCTTATGTTCCTATCTATTCTATCATTTATTCTCATCCTTACTATTGGCCCACTTTGCATAAGCCCACTGTTTAGCCTGTATTTTCCCTCTAACCTCTCTATTCTACCACCAATCTTCTTTATGCCTTCTATAGCAACCTTTTGAGACACCCATTATCTCTCTATCCACCTTATTGATACAATTATAAGTCACATACTATATGTATCCCTTCTACTTTCCTAAGCCCTTTTGACCCCTCAACTTCTTCCATGTCTCAAGCATACTGTCCATAGTCAGGCTATACCATTTAATCCTTGACTTATCACCCACACCATTCCTCCTCTTCACCTTTTTAATATCCAAGTCCATCACCAAAAGTCTATGTTGGGTAAAACATTCTCTCCAGGTAAGACTTTATAATCTTTACGAACACCCTTATCACCCTCCCTAAGGAGAAAAAAGTTAATCTGAGTATTGGTCACTAAACTATGGTAGGTAACTAAGTAAAACTCCTTCTTTGGTGTCACACCCAAAAATGATAAGGATTGGAAAGAACTATATGCACCTACTTTACAAGAAATATATGACATATATGAGGTTATAGTATAATAATGAGCATGATATCCAATATGAGTTATGTATACACATGAGGGAGATATGAACAAAAACTATACAATAAAACACTGCATAATATTCATAAAGACTCTAGCGAGTTTGACATAGTATACTAAAAATAGCTAATTAGGATAGGCCCAAATATAACCAACTAGTGATCTGTAGATATAATAGAAAATACTAGACATAAACTAGCTAGAATAAGGTAGAATGCACTAAAATATCAACTAGAAAAGAAAATAGAGCCTAATGTGGATATTTGTTATCTTGTGAATCTGATCCTACATCAATAGAATGTATTGTCCCTAATGTTGAGACGTCAGTACATATACAACATGTACTAGTACGAAAAGCACCCTGAATAATAGCATTAAAAGTATAGAAGATCATATGAATCAAGTACTAAAGTGGAAGAACTATGAGCTACAAGTACAACATACATGATATGAAATTGTAACCTATGCACCAACTTTATTAGTTCATCATACAATGTCCAGGAAAGTGTTAATTATTATATAACACCGGTAATTTGACTAGGTGATGTAGTTAAATTATTTATAGTATAAATGGTTATTAGATGGCCTACCTAAGGCAATATGAGTCAAATATAAGATGTACGTTGCCCAAATACATATTTCTATAATGTTATGCATATAACTATAATCGCATTTTGATATAAGGTATGCCCCAATGGGCTCACTATGAGGGTATGTCCATAGTTCATATTTGTCATATATTGGATCGATTTAGAGAAAACTAATCCATGATGTTTTAGCTAACTCCAAATGTAAATGATGGCTATAAAGGTATGTACTCCCCAATGCTAAAGTGCACCATAATGGTCTGGTCTCAATTTTGTAAACTGAGTCACATCGAGCGGATGCGCCAAGTAAAACCTATGTACCCTCCCACTATTAAGATTTATCAAATAATACCTTAAATAACTATGACATGTAATTCATGGTAGATATCATTTAGCTATTTAAGTGGAATCTCTAACTGAAGCTAGCTCTTGCTATAACCTTCTTATATATACACACGCACATATATATAAGCATAAGTACATTATGGCTATACTTTCATTTATAACATGTGACATATATATCATGTGACCTAAAAATTTCAAATAAAGAATCTTATGATAATATGGAATATTGTGAAGAGTTGACATAAAGAGAGCAAAATGGATGCTTATAAGCTTGATGGTAGGATGAGGGGATGACATATAAGACCAATAAAGATCCTATCATCATATTTCATGAACATTATATTAGAGTTTATAAAAACAATACTAGACATAGGGTGGCGCCTTAATGGTGAGGGAACGTTTAGCTTTACATTCCTTTAGTACTTCACTAACTACAATAGTATTCTGAGCTTCAAATAATTTAACGCACGGAAGTTTAGCCTTTATCATTCCAACCACTAGTTCTTGTTATCCGATAGGCAAACAATTGACTATAAGGATAACATTTATATACATGAATAATCCCTAGGCTCATCTAACAATTTATTTTGATAAACTGCACTTATGCCTGGAACTAACCAAATTTCTTAATAATAATTTGGAATGAATTCTTTAGTTTCCAACTTATAAAATTTAGAATTAAATTCAACCAAATAATAGGAATTCCTAGAAGATCCACATTTATCAAAATTTCACTTTTTCCCCTTTTCTCAGGAATTTTAATTACAAGACCCACCTTGACAAGTAGTACGAAATTCTACTCAAATTGTTATCAATACCTTCCACTATATTCCAAAAACCTATTCCATAACAAGTTTAGAGCATGGAGTAAAGAAACTGCCATTAGAAATTAATCCCCAACTTGAGTTCTAGATAGAACTTAAGAAATTCTTAGATGAAAACTAAATTAGGGTTGTGGTGGTATGCCTCTCCTTCAAAGATTTATGATACCCCAAATTGTTATTGGTACCACTTCAAATGAACAACGAGCAGCACTCACTTTGTTTTTGGAAAATAATTTTCTAGCAAAGTACTCGGTGCTTTCTATATGGAAGCTTAACATGACCCACTAATTCCCACTATTACTAATTAAAGAAAGGGGGGTCACTTAAAGCTTTACTTATTTATTTATTACCCTTTTCCAATGAAATAATATAGGCCCACCACTATACGTATTTAAATTGGCATCATGTAGCACTTCATAGTTTTATTATTTTCCAAACATCATTTGTAACTCTTCGGGGACGATTCCTGAATTCCAAAATATTAATAGCACTAAAACGCAAGCTGAAAGATCATTAATTTATTAAATAGTGTGCCCATATAACTCTTTATATGGATAGACTCATTTAAAGTATTAACTTAACTCAAAATCATCAAGGTGATATATATTTGGAAATTTGAATTAACTAGCATCAGACCAAAAATCCAAAAGTGTGAGTCCTTTGTAGTTCCTTTCACCAACCCAAATCCTCCGTGCAATCATCGTAACCCCTCGAATAAGACCCTATATGCCATTGAATTCCCCTCCTAAGAAAATTTTTTCATTATTGGGGACATCCCCCGCCATCTCATCCACGCCTTTCAAAAGCTCTTTTTGTCTTTCTCATTCAACCCTATATGTAGGAAATACACCTAATAATGTTCAAACAATACGCTTTAACAACTAATTTAATCAATATAATCCTAGCATTGACCTTCCTAACCTCTACCACTTAGTCCCTAAGCTCATCATTGTAAAACCCTCAAATTTTTGGGCATTTTATTTTTGGACTTACCATGCTTGAAATATTTATTTTTGACGTAAATTATTCTTGGGTATGTTAAAAGGGTAACCCAAAAGAGTTTCAGAATTTTTTGACAGGGAAGGGTGGTTTTGGTTCATGGAAGCAGTAATCCTCCGCGATAGCCTTATGTCACAAAGGATAATCTCCACGACATAATTCATGTTAGAGCTTCCGTGATGAGGTCAGTGAAATGGACCTATGTTATTTTGCAACTGTTTTATTTAATTAAAAATAAAAGAGGGGTAGTGAGGTTCTTTCACCTATAAATGATTTTTAATCACTATAAGGACCTATTTCTATAAGTTATCAATATACGAAGGTTATTATTTACTCCTAAACATCCTCTTTCAAATTTCTCTTTTCAAGTCAAGACTAGAGTTCAAAGAGGTGATCATCTAGGGTCCTAAGGGTGCCAATTTCTTTAAGTTTCTTGGTAATTAAGGCATGTATCTCTTTCCCAATACTTGTATTTTATTAATGGCATAAAGTTAGCTATTAATCATGGTTTTGATAATGTGTTTTGAACATGGGTTGAGGGTTGTGAATGTGATTGGTTGAAATATTTTCCATGGTTTATTAAGCAATAATTATACTTTACTTATGATTTTGAACATTATGGATGAATGGGAACAGTAATTAAACTAAGGGGTCATTATTAACCCCTAATTTGATAATTTTGCCTTGATATATGGTGTTGGAAATTACGTACCCTCAACCTGTTTGTGAAATTGACAATGAATATTATTTTGGATAATAGTTTGACTATTTTTGAAATCCTTGCATTGCATAAATGATAAACGAAACATAAATTGGTTTGGTTTGATTTTCAAATAGTTTTGGAAAGGCCTTAGTGGCCACAGTTTTGGTTTAATTGGAAGATTTAGAGTCAGATTTGGTTTAATGGTTTCATATGGCATAAAGGGATAGACTCACAGGCTCTAATTTTGGTATGACGATACCAATGAAAAGTATCAAATTAAAATACTTCTTAGTAAATAGTTAGGAATGTGTAAATGGTTTTAATATTGGCATAAAGGGGGTTGTGTAGCAAAGTCATAGAAAGTGGATGTCCTAGGGGGACCAATAATAGAAATTCATGTTTACAAATGTGAGGTCTGTTCATAGTGACCGTGGGCATGAGACATACTTTATCCTTTTGGAATGGCATTAGCCTTCTCCGATTTTCTCTGGTACGTACGGATAACACACACTAGGGCCTTTTAAGTAGGAGGAGCTGAACCCATATAGCCTGTGCGGGCCTTTAGGATAACAAAGCTACTAAGTATAGGTTAATGATTTAAATATGCATGATAAACCTTATTCTTTTTTGCGACATATGATATACATATATATGTACATATTGCATATGATTTTGTGCATTGGGTTTTACTGGTATTCATATTATGGATTATGAAATTACTTTACTACTTTATCCTTTAGTTACATGCTAGCGCTCCAACCATTAACCGTCTTCAGTTACCTTATCCCCATGCGATGTAGGGTCCGAAGGAACCTACCTTTACTGCACAGTGATCAGGTATTCATGGTTAGATTAATACTTGACCTGAAGTGTTGATCTTCCATCCTTCAGAAGAATTTATTTCATGTTTTTGTTTCACTTGTATTAGACTTTATTTCATATTTATTTTGGCTATGTTCGGGGGATGTCCTGATATTTTAATGATACTTGATTTTGTTAGAAGCTTTGTTAGACTACTGTGGATATGGACATTGTGGTTGATGTTTGGTATTAGTTTTAATTTTGTGGATGGTTTTTAGATATTGATCTTATATAGATATTTGGGTTTATATTTCCTATATTTTCATATATATATATATATATATATATATATATATATATATATATATATATATATTGTTTAGTTGGAATAGGCTAAGAAAGTGGTCTCCGATCCTTGTTAGACTTGAGACACCCGTCATGGTCAGGCCCTGGTTTAGGCCATGATAAAGTTTGTATCTTAGCCTAGGTTCATGGTCATTTAGGTATCTACAAAGCCGTGTTAAGTAGAGTTTTTTTATGGGTGTGTAACACACCACACTTATAAGAGAGAGGCTATGAGTCACTTTGGAATATTTCCCTTTCTTGTTAGTCTTATTTTTTGGCTACAGAGTCTAAGGTTTTTGATTCCTGTAACTCTTATTTATTCGACATTTAAATATGCCTCTCAAATGATCTGAAGCTCATTTAAAATCATCCATCTTTCTTGAGGACTATATGGGCGGATCTTGATAACGCTCAATCTACAGCTCTCGTTTGAGTGTAAAGCGGTCGTTAGCAAATATAGAACCCAACCTGGGTTGGGTGTCGATCCCACAGGGAATAGCTTGGCCAACAAGTAAGTAAAATTACTAGACTTTTGGTGCAAGTCTCGTAAGAAGGGGGGATTGTAATAAGTAACCAAAGTAATGAAATAAAAGATGAAAATAGCAAAGTAAAAAGAGAGTATTTCGTAGGTTGTGAAACAATGAGAATTGAAGCGTTGGGGTTATGTCCACCTTCTGAGGTATACGTATCTATTGGCTATGAGTGTGTAGATTCTTGACATGCAATTGCTTATAGACAATTGTAGTCGATGGTAAATCCAAGCGTCTCTCGACCTGAACAAGGACTATTTCACTTTAACTCTCTCAAGCTTAAAGAGTGTCTAACGGTACGAATTCTCCAAGAGGTTAGTCCAGTTACGGCACTAGCTTTTTAATAGGAAAGGGTGTCCTACTACCTTGACATTATCTCTTTTCCACACAAATAACCTTTCTCTCGAACAAGTTAAATGTTAGACTGGCGTATTCTTGCGTTTGCAACCGTAAAGAATGTAGATTAAGATGAAGAGCGTAATGATATAAGCAATATACGTGTCTTGAACTCACAAACTCACAGCTACAGATAGTAACTCATTCGGCTTCCATAACCCCAACTAAGAGGTTTAGTTACCCATGAATGCGGAGGATATCACGTTTTGCATGGTGGATGGCGTGAAAAGTAGGTGTTTAGGCGTGTGGTTTTGGTGATTCCGTAGCAAGTAACGATTCTCTTGTTGTGGAATTTAAGAATAGAAGAGTAGATTAGAAGTGTTTGTAGTGGAAGATGAGAGGGATGGAAGAAAATTAATTGTTGAATTAAGTGAAGAATTGAAGAATTAAGAATGTCTTAAAATCTCTAGCATGATAGGGTATTTATAATACTCCTATCCTACTCCTACTAAGCTAATAAAATAAATAACCAAATCCTAATATACTAATGAAATCCTTGACCCAAATGTACTAGGGTAAGGTTACAATATCATAATCCAAATAGATTAGTGAAACACATATCCTAATTGCACTAGGTTAATGTATCTTGGTAAAAATCCAGCTTTGTGTCTGTAAGTCCCCAAAGTCTTCAGAATTGTTGTTTTAGCCCGGGACAGATTTTCCATGCAGCAGATTTGGTCCTTTAGGCGTCCAGCTCCTTTCCACTTCGTTTGTGAGCTTTCTTTTGCGTCAAGTAAGCCATAAAATGCTGTATTTTGCATCATTTATACCTGAAACTTTGCTAATCATGTTTGTTAGCTTATTTATAGGAAAAAGGACTAAAAGTGCATGAAATAGATAATTAGTTCTCAAAACTAGGCTAAAATATGGGCAAAATATATTGATATAGGCACGTAAATTCGCCTATCATCAACACCCCACACTTAGAGCTTTGTTCGTCCTCGAACAACATGTCATGTCCTTCTAAGCATCGACTTAAGGTTTTTACAGCAACAACACAAAACATTTATCAAGACAAGCATAACAATTATCAACAAAGAGTAGCTTTCCGATTATAAGTAGAAACAATTTAACCTCAAGCATAGACTCGTGATGGTGATCAACTCGCATGCAAACGTTAAGGTACATAGAATCATATACAACTATCCAAAACTCATCAACCATGTGTGTCTCACAATATAGTGCCCATAATCACTCACAAATATAGCATATTTTTCAAACATGGGTATCAAGATGTCCTTGCTCTCACTCTCACAAAGAATTCATATGTAGCAACTAATGACCATAAGCTTGCCTTTAATGTAGTACTCTACTAAATATCGGAATGTTAAGATTAGGATCAAGTAGGTCTTTTGATGGTTGTAATGTAGGCTAAGGGACGGGTAGGACTATTTTGGCCAGAAATAGTGACTAAGCTCCTAAGCGCTTTAATACATCACATTGTATCATTGACACTTTTTTTCTTTCAACCTTTCTTTATTTTATTCTTCCACCCTTGTTCTCATCTTTTGTTTTTCAATTTTAAGCACAACTTACTTTTCAGCTTTCTTTTCCTTTTTCTTTTCACAACATACCTCTTATGATAACACTTTCTTTTTCATCACACATTCAAGCACCATTATAATTTAAAGCATCATACTCACCCAATTTCCTCTTATGTTGTCACATGACTTTTTCACTTTAAAGCACTTAGGAATTTGGATCAAATTACGGTCTTGAAAAAAAATGGATTAGGCTTACATACAAGGTTGTCAAAGAAATAAGCTAAAGGCTCAAAAGGGTTTAACTAGGGATGATGTCCATGGGTAGGTAAGACAAAGGTAAACATGTATAGGTTGCCAAAGAAATGCCTAAATCATCTCCTAAACTCACACTCCTTATTTTTGCTTTGCATACATACCGGGCAAGTTCTAGCATCAGCCACAAACATAGAATATACTATTATCTCGCACACACAAGGCACATGGTCGACTTGATTGGAAGTAATATAGACTCTCGACCCAACAAGTGAAGGAATTGAGTCACACAATATCACATAATAAGTCACAACTAGAGCCTAAATGTCTCAATAGTCACAATTGTAGCACATACTCTTGTTCTAATCTCATGCTGCCTATCAAAATAATTTCATGCGTAGCTAGAAAAATTTTACTCCTAAAAAATTAAAAAAAAACGTCAAACGAAAAAAAAAAACAAAAAAAAATGGACTAAAAAAAACAAAGTAAACAAGCAAACATACAAACATAGGTGCAAACAAAGAAGTATAGCATGCAGATTCTGCCACCCCACACTTAGACGGGACACTGCCCTCAGTGGAAAATAAATGCAAAGAACCTGGTTTAGTCGGACTCCTCATCAATGTCGGGGGTCATACCCCCTTCGTCAGAATCATCATAAGAGTCATCGTCAGAGTTCTCCTCATCATCAGAATCAGGCAAGCGTCTATCATCATCAGTTGGCACGTCATCGTCAAGAGGTTCCTCAAAATATACGCCTACTCCACACATCTCCCGGGCATGCCTGTTCATTGGGTAGTCGTGGTCCAGCTGTTGGAGCTCTTCAGCAGTTGGAATACGTCTACCACTCATCATAGTGAATCGTGTCATGCCATAGAGATGACGGAAGAAACTCTCGTCACGAGCATGTCTCTCCGCAGTAGTAAGGTTGACTCCATGCGTTGTTTCAGCATCTTTGACCTTGGTGAGGTCAACCTTCTTTGGGTTATGTTGGAGTTTGTGGTCAGCTGGTTCCTCTTCTATATCCTCCTTCCGCAATATTGCTGTCAACAAATTGCCGAATGTGAAATAGGACCTTCGGTGGAGTCTGGCCTTCCTCATGGTAGATCGAATGATTGCCCCAAAGTTGATAGGGACATTCGTCATCAACGCATAAACCAAACACACTCTATCTCTCGATATCTTGGTGTATTGCGTCCCAGGAATAAGGCATGAGTTGACAATGCGCATCCAGATTCTTGCTTCCCTATTTAGTGGAGCATAGGGGAAGGTGTTGTGACGGCCTGTTTCCTTATGTCTGCCCCATCTTGCCATTGATCTGCTTCCACAAAGTGTGTGCCTTATCGCTCTGTAAGGAGGCCTGCTGTACAGCTCTTTGTATGGTGCAGGGTCGACCGAAGGTAGGCCAAGAAAAGAGTTGATCCATTACGCTGTAAGCTGTAACACTTGGCCCCGAATTTTGACTTCGTTGCCTGTTGTGTTTGGCGACCAGTTGGCATAAAATTCTCTTGTCAAGTAAAGATTGCACTCTCCCATGTCGCGGAAGATGAAATCTAGCTTCAAAGCCATTATTTTAGCCAATATTTGCGGCTCCTTCTTTGCTAAGGTCTCCTTGTTGATCAAGTCGACGTGCACATATTTTTTTTCTTTGTTGCTGTTGTACCATGCTTTGGCTTCTTCCTTAAGAACCCACTTTATTCCGAACATTCTGCGTGGTAGGTGTGCTGAAGATGATTCTCCTTGGTCTTTTCGACTTCTCTTCTTGTCCTTTCGGGACGTGGTAGCCTTCTCCTTGCCTTGCTTTGCTTTAGGTGCCATTGTACCTGAGACTAGAAATAATGTTAGTTGCAGCACAATCTCACTTTATACAATCTATATGCAGGCACTAGGGGTACCACCCCACACTTAATCTTGTTAGCACAAATCAGTGAAGTGAAAGTGGTCGAGTACTCAGATTTCGTCGACATACGTTTTAGGATTGTATTCCGACAAGAAAATCAGCATTACATCACTTATTTGCAGCCATTGGACTACTTTCATGGTGGATATAGCAACACTACAACCTAGGGGTTACCACATGGAATTATTATTCTTACAACAAGCACAACCTCCTAAGTCGATAGGCACTATAACCTTATCCCGATGGCCGGGATAGTCTATCATGTAATCATCCAACCAACAATCTTAAGCAATATTCATAGCCATATTAATTCAGCAATTATCATAACAATGCTATCGAAACAAAATTCAAGTCGGAAACAAGTCAAAAATTCCCTACGTATAAGTTCAATCACACAATCTTGTAACAATTATCCAAACACCTGAACACCACCCCCAATCTCACATGATTTAGCAAAATATAATAAGCATATCAACGTAGTACTTACGATAAATAGATGAAGAATAAGAGAGTACTTACTTGCTTGAAGATTGTGGAGAAGTTGTTGTGAATTGGAAGAACAAAGGAAGAAAATTTTGAGAGGATTTGGAGTGTTATGCGGCGCCTTTAGGGTTGTTTCTAATGTGGTTGTGTTATAAAACCAAGTCCCCTTTATATAGGAAGAGTATGGGTCGGGTTATGACCCATTTACAATCGGATTTGGGGACAAGATCACCACATATGCGGCGCATATCTCTCGGCATATCAATGACATATGCGCCGCATAGTCTATGGCATTTGGTCTCAGTATCTCAAATGCCATAGCATAGGCGGCGCATAGTCAAAAGCATACCTAGGAATAGGCGGCGCATAGTGTATAGCACACTAGAATCCGAGTCCTTAGGCTATAGAATAGGTTGTGCATCGTTCGTGGCCTATTTTTACCTAGGCCTAGCCTTCCTCGAAGCCTATTTTGACGTGAGAAAGTCTCAATTCATATCCTTATGCATCACCATTCCTAACTTACCGACTTTACCATACAATGCGTCCAAATCGTCAATTGAAATCAATCTCCTCATTGAATACTTCTTGCACCTATATTTGCTCAAAACAAATGAACACGATTAGTACGATAGGTTGCCTCCCACCAAGCGCCTTAGTTTTGGTCGTGGCACGACTCTTATTTTTGGATTTTCATTTATCAAAAAGAAAAAATACTAAAACTACGAAACGATAAAACGATAAAACGACAAAACAATAAAACGATGGGTTGCCTCCCATCTAGCGCCTTATTTATTGTCGTGGCTCGACGTAGTAATCTCGAGTACTTAGACTTCGTCGAGATAAGTGATGGCCATGTCATTTATCGAGTCTAGAGGACCGATATATGGCTTGACACGTTGGCCATTCACTTTGAAGATAACACCCTCATTGTTTTCCAATTCGACTACTCCAGACGAGTAGACTTGAATGACTTTAAATGGACCAGACCATTTCGATTTTAACTTACCTAGGAAGAGCTTGAGTCTGGAGTTAAAGAGCAGTACCATGTCACCTTTTTGGAAGTTTCGTCGAACAATCCGCTGATCATGATACTTCTTCATCCGCTCCTTGTATAAATCTGATCTTTCATATGCATGGAGACGAAATTCATCTAGTTCGTTCAGCTGCTCCAACCTCAGGTTCTTCACATCATCCCAATTCAGATTCAAGTGCTTCAATGCCCACAATGCCTTGTATTCAAGCTCGATGGGTAGATGACAAGCCTTCCCATAAACTAGCTGATAAGGTGACATGCCAATGGGTGTCTTGAATGCAGTCCTATACGCCCATAGTACATCATCTAGCTTTCGAGACCAGTCCTTCCTACTCGCATTAACCGTCTTGGCAAGGATTTGCTTGATCTCACGGTTGGAAACCTCAACTTGTCCACTGGTTTGGGGATGATAAGGCGTAGCTACCTTGTGTTTCTTGACTCCATACTTGGCCAATACAGATTTAAATAGCTTGTTGCAAAAGTGAGATCCTCCATCACTTATGATAGTACGAGGTACTCCAAAGCGAGAGAAGATATTCTTCTTTAAAAACGCTACAACACACTTTCCTTCGTTGTCGGCCAATGCTACAGCTTCCACCCATTTCGATACATAATCCACAGCAACCAAGATGTACCTCATTCCAAACGAATTCACGAATGGACCCATGAAATCAATACCCCACACATCAAAGAGTTCTACCTCCAGAATTTTGGACATGGGCATTTCATGGTGTTTTGAAATAGCACCTTGACGTTGGCATTGGTCACACCTTCTCACATAGTCGTATACATCTCTGAATATTGTAGGCAAATAATAACCACTTTGCAAGACTTTCCTAGTCGTTCGATTCCCTGCATGATGTCCTCCAACTTGCGAAGTGTGGCATGCTTCCAATATAGTAGGCACTTCTTCATGGGATATACATCATCGAATGATACCATCCGCGCATCTTCGAAACAAATAAGGCTCATCCCAATAGTAGTGCTGAACGTCATGCATAAACTTCCTCCTCTGGTGGTAAGCTAAATTGGAAGGTAACACATTACTCACCACGAAATTTGCAAAGTCGGCATACTAGGGTAATTTCTCCATTGTTGTTGCTAGTATCTCCTCGTCAGGGAATGCATCATCAATCTGATTTTTTGGTTGCGCCACATACTCATTCTCATGTGTGGATAGGTGATCAGCCACTTGGTTCTCGCAACCTCTTCTATCTTTGACTTCGAAATCAAACTCTTGCAGCAGCAATACCCATCGAATCAGCCTTGGTTTTGCATCCTTCTTTGTCATTAGATACCTAAGAGCTGCATGGTCTGTATGAACGATCACCTTAGTACCCAATAGATAGGCACGAAACTTCTCAAACGCATACACAACTGCTAAGAGCTCTTGTTCAGTAACAGTGTAGTTCCTTTGGGCTTCATTTAGGACCTTAATCGCATAGTAGATAGGATGAAATAATTTCTACTTTCTCTGTCCAAGAACAGCACCAACGGCTACACCACTAGCATCACACATGACTTCGAACGGGAGCGTCCAATCTGGTGCTACCATGATAGGGGCTTCAATGAGTTTTTCTTTAAGGCATTCGAATGTCTTTAAGCAATCATCATTAAAGTCAAACTTCGCATCTTTCTCCAATAGTTTGCACAATGGACTAGAAATTTTGGAGAAGTCTTTGATGAATCTACGATAAAACCCAGCATGGCCAAGAAAACTACGAACTCCCTTAACCGAAATTGAAGGTGGTAGCTTCTCAATTACCTCTATTTTGGCGCGATCAACCTCTATTCCTCTTTCGGAAATCTTGTGCCCAAGAACGATTCCTTCTTTTACCATGAAGTGCCACTTCTCCCAATTCAGCACAAGGTTGAACTCTACACATCTTTGCAATGTCATGCTCAAGTTTGCCAAACATGCTTCAAAAGACTCACCAACAACTGAAAATTCGTCCATAAATACCTCCAAAGTGTCTTCTACCATATCAGAGAAAATAGACATCATACAACGTTGAAAGGTGGCTGGTGCGTTACACAACCCGAATGGCATGCGTTTGAAGGCAAAAGTACCATATGGGCATGTAAACGTTGTCTTCTCTTGGTATTCGGGGGCAATACAACTCTGATTGTAACCTGAATAACCATCCAAGAAGCAAAACCATCCTTTCCCCGCTAATCGATCTAGCATTTGGTCCATATATGGCATGGGGAAGTGATCCTTGAGCGTCCAAGAATTCAGCTTGCGGTAGTCCATGCATACTCTCCATCCAGTAACGAGCCTGAGTGGAATAAGCTCATTCTTTGCATTCGCAACCACCGTCATACCTCCTTTCTTGGGAACACATTGTACTGGGCTTACCCATGTACTATCAGAAATAGGATACACGACTCCTGCGTCTAACCACTTGATAATCTCCTTCTTCACCACTTTTTGCATTGGTGGGTTTAGGCGTCTTTGATGTTCAATGGTGGGTGTGCACTTTTCTTGAAGCTGAATTTTATGAGTGCAAATCCCAGGTGGAATACCAATGATATCCGCAATGGTCCATCCAATAGCTCTAATATACTTTCATAAAATTGCAATAAGAGCTGCAACTTGTTGCTCACCCAAATCAGCTGCCACTATGACTGGAAGAGTATTTCCGCTTCCTAAGAATGCGTACTTCAAATGGCTTGGCAGCTCCTTCAATTCTAACGTGGGTGATTCTTCAATAGATGGCTTAGCTGGTGGTGTAGGTCGATTCTTGAGATCAAGATCCAGCTTCTTGGGGGTATAGCGATATGTCCCTAATCCCGATAGAGCACAAATATCTTCATCAGAAATTTCAGCATCATCATTCTCTCCTTTCATGAGCGAAACCTCCAAAGGATCATCAAGAATTTGTTCTTATTCAAGTCGTTCTTCCTCGTCATCAACGACAACATCAGCCACAGAAAATACACTCAGATCTTTGGGTTGCTTCATTGATTTGCAAACATCAAAGCGAACCACTTCGTCATTTATTCGGAATGAAAACTCATTAGCTCTCAAATCTATGAGCACACTTCCTGTAGCAAGGAAAGGGCATCCCAAGATTATGGGAACCTCTGAATCTGGTTCACAATCCACGATGACAAAGTCTGCTGGAAATATGAATGAAGATACCTTCACCAAGACATCGCATAGAATACCAACCGGTCGTTTTACCAACCTATCTGCCATAACAAGCCTCATATTAGTTGGTGTAGGATCTCCTAACCCCAACTTCTTATAGATCGATAATGGCATCAAGTTGATGCTGGATCCTAAGTCACACAATGCTTTAGCAAAGTCCAAAGATCCGACGGTGCAAGGAATCGTGAAAGCTCCGGGGTCGGCCTTCTTCTGAACTATCGATCGAGTAGCAATTGCACTACAATGATGCACATCATCCTTCAGCTCATAACTTGCTGCCCTCTTTTTAGTCAAAAGATCTTTCATAAACTTCGCATACCCAGGCATTTGTTCAAGTGCCTCTACCAACGGAACATTAATAGTCAGCTGCTTCAACATGGTCATAAATTTGCTGAACTTAGTGTCATCGGCCACCTTCTTCAATCTTTGTGGAAAAGGTGGTGGTGGGTATGGAAGTGTTCTCTCCACGGCTTTCTTCTCCTCTTGCTTCCGTTTATCATTTTTTTCAGGTTGCACATCACTAGGTAGCACATCCTTGACATTTGAAGTAGTTGTTGCGGCTTCTTCTCTTGTAACGTCACTAGGTGTGGCGTCAATGTCTACTGCTACGTCAACCACTTGCTTGCCTTTTGCTAAAGTTTCCAGCACCTTACCACTTCTGGTAGTGATGGCCATGCATGACCCATCATTCCTTGGGTTTTGCACAGTATCGCTTGGTAAGGTGCCAGCCTTTCTTTGATTGAATGCTGCTAAAAGTTGGCTCAATTGCTGCTCTATTTGCTTGATAGAAGTGGAATGAGTATCAACTAATTGCTTCATGGAGGCCAAATCGTCAATTACCTACTTCACTCCTGCGCTCGTTGCTTCCACTCCTTTTAATAACTTAGCCATCATGTCTTTCATAGAATCAGATGTGGTGGTATCACGTCTACCAGGGGGAATGTACAAACCACTCTTTTCATTATTTTTCTTCCAACTACCTTGGTCTTTGCTTCCTGATTTATCATAATAGTTCCGACCTTGGTTTCCTTGGGCATTCCCATGGAAACCCCCCTGATTGTTCAAGTAGTTGGCCTCCTCTTCTGAATCAGATTCGTCTCTTCCTTTCAGCGCCACAGCTTTCACTTTTTTGGTCTTCCCTGATAATAAGTGCTTTGTCAGAAGATCCAATTGTGTTTTCATGTGCGCCATGTCTTGCTCACGTTCTTCTTCTCTTCTTCTTTGGTCTGCAGACATGCCAATAGATAAAGTGGAGCTTGCTACCTCAGAATCCCTGGTATGCCAAGCTCTACTTTGCTTTGTCATGCGATCTAGCATATTGCTTGCTTGACCAAAGGTGAGGTCCATGAAAGAACCTCCAGCTGCGTTGTCCACCACTGGTTTAGTTATTGAATTCAAGGCTCTATACAAGATCTCCATGAGGTGAACATTAGTCATGTGATGGTTTGGGCATCTCGCTAGCTTTGTCTTGAACCTCTCCCATGTTTCATGAAGAGCTTCAGAGGGAAGCTGACGAAAGTTGCTGATTTCATCTCTCAATTGAGCCCTCTTGGATGGCGGAAAAAATCTTTCTAGGAAAGCATCTCTCAATTGCCTCCAATTTGTAATAGAATCAGGAGTCAGCCCATTCAACCATAGTGTTGCCTCCCCAGACAGAGACAATGGAAATAGACGTAGTCGAATAGCATTCTGACCAACACCAGGATTGTCAAAAGACTTGCACGTAGAAATAAAGTTGATAAGATGCATATTCGGATCATCGCCTGCTATTCCACCAAATAATCCCTTGAGTTGCAATAACTGAATCATGGTGCTAGTGATGTTGAACTTGGCTCCGGGCGCTAATGGTGGTGGAATTATAGCTCCAGTGGCTCCGGCACCATCAAGATCATCATCATCATCGTCGAAAGCTGGTTGCAAAGGTTGGCGATCATACCTATACCGAGCTTGTCGACCTCTTTGATTGGCTGGTGTTATAATTTCAGCATCACACCTAGGGTTCAGTAACTCGTCATTACCTAAATCTTCATCGTCAGGATTTGTTGCTCGTCCAGGATTATCAATGTTTTGTTGTTGGACTTGAGCAGCGGCAAGAGCAGCTAGTCTTGCTTGCTCGTGTTGAGCAGCCATCCTGTCGATTTCAGCTTGTGCTTCCATTCTTCTAATTCGTTGTGGTTCAGGATTGATTGGTAATAACGGTTGACCAGAACTTCTTGTATGGGGCATGCACTAAAGTAAAAACCTGCAAGAAACAAAAAACAAAAACTAAAAGTAAAAGTACGAGAATCTTTGACCAAAGGGTCTAGTAATTATCACGAACTTGATTGACACTCGTATTCCCCGGCAACGGCGCCAATTTTTGATAACGCTCAATCTACAGCTCTCGTTTGAGTGTAAAGCGGTCGTTAGCAAATATAGAACCCAACCTGGGTTGGGTGTCGATCCCACAGGGAATAGCTTGGCCAAAAAGTAAGTAAAATTACTAGACTTTTGGTGCAAGTCTCGTAAGAAAGGGATTGTAATAAGTAACCAAAGTAATGAAATAAAAGATGAAAATAGCAAAGTAAAAAGAGAGTATTTCGTAGGTTGTGAAACAATGAGAATTGAAGCGTTGGGGTTATGTCCACCTTCTGAGGTATATGTCTCTATTGGCTATGAGTGTGTAGAGTCTTGACATGCGATTGCTTATAGACAATTGTAGTCGATGGTAAATCCAAGCATCTCTCGACCTGAACAAGGACTATTTCACTTTAACTCTCTCGAGCTTAAAGCGTGTCTAACGGTACGAATTCTCCAAGAGGTTAGTCCAGTTACGGCACTAGCTTTTTAATAGGAAAGGGTGTCCTACTACCTTGACATTATCTCTTTTCCAGACAAATAACCTTTCTCACGAACAAGTTAAATGTTAGACTGGCGTATTCTTGCGTTTGCAACCGCAAAGAATGTAGATTAAGATGAAGAGCGTAATGATATAAGCAATATACGTGTCTTGAACTCACAAACTCACACCTATAGATAGTAACCCATTCGGCTTCCATAACCCCAACTAAGAGGTTTAGTTACCCATGAATGCGGAGGATATCATGTTTTGCATGGTGGATGGCGTGAAAAGTAGGTGTTTAGGCGTGTGGCTTTGGTGATTCCGTAGCAAGTAACGATTCTCTTGTTGTGAAATTTAAGAATAGAAGAGTAGATTAGAAGTGTTTGTAGTGGAAGATGAGAGGGATGGAAGAAAATTAATTGTTGAATTAAGTGAAGAATTGAAGAATTAAGAATGTCTTAAAATCTCTAGCATGATAGGGTATTTATAATACTCCTATCCTACTCCTACTAAGCTAATGAAATAAATAACCAAATCCTAATATACTAATGAAATCCTTGACCCAAATGTACTAGGGTAAGGTTACAATATCATAATCCAAATAGATTAGTGAAACACATAACCTAATTGCACTAGGTTAATGTATCTTGGTAAAAATCCAACTTTGTGTCTGTAAGTCCCCAAAGTCTTCAGAATTGTTGTTTTAGCCCGGGACAGATTTTCCATGCAGCAGATTTGGTCCTTTAGGCGTCCAGCTCCTTTCCACTTCATTTGTGAGCTTTCTTTTGCGTCAAGTAAGCCATAAAATGCTGTATTTTGCATCATTTATACCTGAAACTTTGCTAATCATGTGTGTTAGCTCATTTATAGGAAAAAGGACTAAAAGTGCATGAAATAGATAATTAGTTCTCAAAACTAGGCTAAAATATGGGCAAAATATATTGATATAGGCACGTAAATTCGCCTATCATCAGATCTCATCCAACTTATGGGGTATAGTATTAGTCTAAGGTCACTACTTTTAACTGTCCCTATGGAGTCCCACCAACCTCTACTGATCCTTCTTCAGAGGGTGACACTCCTATTCTGTCACCTCAAGGAGATATCACTAATTCTAAGTTCCACTAATCCATCCATCTATTGGCTTAGTTGGTGACGTCCTAGTCATGTCAGATAGGTTCTGCTGGTAAGCCACTAGAGTTGGCTAGTTTATGTGGTTAAGCCCTCCGACTTTCACTGGCACTAAAGTTGAGAAGGATCCTCAATATTTTATAGATAAGATGGAGAAGATCTTTTGGGTTATGCATACTACTGAGGTAGAGGGTGTGGACTTCGCTGCTTATCAGTTGAAGGATATGGCATACTAATGGTATGAGGAGTGAGAGAGGCTTAGGGGTGATGATGTTAAATCTTCTTTGTAGAAGAATTTATCTAGTGCCTTTCTTGACTACTTCTTTTAATCAGGAGTTGAGAAAGGCAAAAGCAAAAGAGTTTGTGAATTTGAAGTAAGGCAGTTATTAGTGAAGGAGTATGCCTTAAAATTCCACCAGTTATAACGATATACTTCTGAGCTAGTTTCTAGTATGAGGTCTATAATGAGGAAGTTTGCTTCTAATTTATCTCATGAAATAATTTTTTAGACTAAGGTTGCCTTGTTTAACAAGGATATGGATATCTCTAGACTTATAGTGTATATGTAGCAGGTTAAGAAGAAAAAGAAGAAGAAAATAGATATAGGGGACAGGCAGAGTAGGAAGTTTTGATATTCAAATCAAGGTGAAGGTCAGCATCAAAGTGATAGATATGGTGGGAAATAGTCTAAGAAGAGGTGGGGAAACTCACGTTCATATTCGACGGTTAGTGCTTCTTAGTTGAAGCTGTTTAAAGATCATTATTTTAGAGTATTGATGGTTTTAGGGCACAGGGTTCCCAATCTCAGGCCAGTGGAGGACAGTCAGCTCTAGCATATCCTCCTATAGACTATGTGATTGGTTGCATCATAGCCTCTTTAATAAAGAAAAGAATTGATGTCTTAATTATGGCCAACTGGGAAATATACAGAGTGATTTCCATAGGGCCAGGCTTACTTTATAGTCTAATAAGGTTCCAGTGGCCACGTCATCAGCTTTTACACCAAGGGGTACCACATCTAGTATCGGCATAGGTCAAAATTTCTTGTATGCTCTTACTACCTTTTAGGATTCTAAGGCATCTCCTGATATTGTCACTGGTATATTAAAACTCTTCTCTCATGATGTGTACTAGTTATTTGACCTGAGGTTTACTCTTTCTTATGTGACCCTATTTGTGGTTGTATATTTTGTTTTGGTCCCGAGTATATTTTGAACCTATTTTCTATTTCTACCCTTGTGGGTGACTATGTGGTTGCTAGAAGGTTCTATAGGGGAGGTGTGGTATTTGTTGGTGGTAAGAAAACTTTGGTGGATCTATTTGAATTAGACATGTTAGATTTTGGTGTCATCTTGTGGATGGATTTGTTGTATTTGTACTATGCCTATTTAGACTATCGGACCTATAATGTCATTTTCAAATTCCCTAATATATTGGTTATTGAGTGGGAAGTGAGTTCCTTAGTTCCTAAAGTATGGTTAATATAATATCTTAGAGCCTAGAAATTGATATCCAAGGGGTGTCTTTATCATCTGGTCTGGGTTAAGAATTCCAACTCGGAGGGTCCTTCTTTATGATCCATTCTCGTGGTTAGTGAATTTCCTAAGGTCTACCCTAATGATCTTCCTGGTGTCCCTCCCGATAGAGAAATTGATTTTGGGATTGATCTTTTTCTAAAGATTCATCTTATCTCTATTCCTTCTTCTAGAATAGCTCTAGTTGAGTAGAAGGAACTTAAGAAATAGTTAAAAGATCTTCCTAACATTTTATCTTCCCTAGTGTATCCTTGTGGGGTGATCCTATTATTTTTGTGCATAAGAAAGATGGTTCTCTTTGGATGTTTATTAATTATCATCAGTTGAACAAGGTAACTATGAAGAATAAGTACCCTCTTTCTAGGATTGATAAACTATTTGACCAACTTCAGGATGCTAAGTATTTCTCTAAGATTGACCTCCATCCGGGCTATCATCAGTTAAAGATTAGGGATGAGGATATCCCTAAGACAACCTTTCATACTTGGTATGGACATTTTGAGTTCTTGGTCATGCTTTTGGGTTGACTAATGCCCCGGTGGCATTTTTGGATCTCATGTATCAAGCAATATCAATTTCTATGCTTGTTTGTGATTATGTTTATAGATGATATTATTGTACATTTGAAGGGTGAGGTGGATTATGCCAATCACATCCGTGTTGTATTGCAGACCCTAAAGGATCAGTAATTGTATGCTAAGTTTTTGAAGTGTCAATTTTGGTTGAATGTTGTTACTTTTTTGGGTCGTGTTGTCTCTAGTGAAGGGATCATGGTAAATCTATAGAAAGTTGTGGTGGTTAAGAAGTGGCTTAGACCCATGACTCCAACCAATATTCAAAGCTTTTTGGGTTTAACTGGTTATTATATAAGGTTTATGGAGAGATTTTCATCGATTGCTTCACCTTTGACTAGGTTGAGCCAGAAAAAGGTAAAGTTTCTATAGCCTAATGCTTAAGAGGGGAGTTTTGATAAGTTAAAAGATATATTGACTTCTTCCCCAGTTTTGAATTTTCCCGAGGATAGTGATGGCTTCGTGGTTTATTTTGATGTATCCCGTGCGGGACTTAGTTATGTGTTGATACAGCATGGAAAGGTGGTAGCGTATGCTTCTAGGCAATTGAAAGTTTATGAGAGGAATTATCTAACTCATGATTTGAAGTTGTTGGCTGTGGTGTTTGCATTGAAAATTTCATAAAATTATTTATATGGGGTCCACATAGGCATCTTGTAGGATCATAAGAGCCTCCAGTATGTATTCACCCAGAAAGAGTTAAATCTCAGGCAGAGAAGATAGCTTGAGTTGCTCAAGGACCATGACATGAGTCTCCACTATCACCCAAGTAAAGATAATGTCGTTGTCCATGCTCTGAGCAGGTTATATATGGGGAGCTTATCTCATATGGAGGAGGAAAAGTGGAACTTGGTAAAGAATATTAACCGGTTGGCTATTCTTAGAGTTCGTCTCTTAGATTCTGAGGATGGTGGTGTTTTTGTGCAAGAGGAATGGAAGCCATCTCTTAGTGTAGAGATGAAGGAGAAATAGGTGTTGGATCCTATCTTAATGCAAATCAAGAATGATGTGGGTAGGCAGAAGGTGATGGCTTTTGAGACTGGTAGTGTTGGTATTTTAAGGTACTAAGAGAGGTTGTGTGTTCCCGATGTGGATGGGATACGAGGTAGAATTTTGGCTGAAGCTCATGGGTCGCGCTATTTGGTTCATCCTAGTTCGATGAAAATGTATGACGACCTTAAGAAGATCTATTGGTAGAATAACATGAAGAGGGATATAGCTAATTTCATGGCGAAGTGCATAGTGTGTCAACAAGTGAAAGTGGAACACTTGAGGCCTGGTGGGTTATCTCAAGAAATTGAGTTGCCTGTATGGAAATGGGAAGGGATAAATATGGATTTTATTATCGATCTTTCACAGTCTCAAAACCAGTTTGATTCTATTTGGGTCACTGCGGATAGGATGACTAAGTCTTCTCACTTCTTGCCAGTGAGAACTAATTATTCTACTGAGGATTATGAAAGTTTATTTATTTAGGAGATCATAAAGTTGCATGGTGCTCTAAATTCCGTTATATCTGATTGTGGTACTCAATTCTCATCTCATTTTTTTGCGGTCAATTAGCGAGGTTTGGAGACCAAAGTGACCTTAGTATCATTTTCCACCCCTAGATGGATGCTTAAGCGGAATAGACCATTGTATTTATTTGTACTTCACTTTGAAATCCTGATATATAGAAGCTCTTGTACTGATACCACTAGGTTTGGCGACTTTATCATATATTTGATATATTATTGCATTTTTTCTGCATTTCTTTCTTTATCTATTTGATTAGTTCGTTACTAACCATTCCGGACTACGGCTTGAGTCGTGACAGTTACTTTTTGTTTGGCCTATGCTTTAGTAGGCGTCATCATTACCTGAGAAATTGAGTCATGACAGTTACTTTTTGTTTGGCCCATGCCTTTTGTTTTCTTTTTGTTTTTTTGCCACTGCTTTTATTTTTCTTCTCCTTTATTTGAAAGAACAATGGATCTACTTTTTAAAATTCTACAAAATTAAAACAATCAATTATTATATAAATTGTATTATTATTGTATCAAAGAGTTCTTTTAAAATACATTTAAAAGGGAATGTATCAATGCATATTTGATACCAAATACATATATACATATACACATATTTTATACAATCAATGGTACATTTTATATAAATATTATAACAACAATTGTATAGTTTCTATACACATTATGCAATCTTACATATTTTATACTATTATTATATAATTTCTATACACATCCTACTTAGATACATATTCTATACAACAATTCAATATTTTTTATACTTTTTATACAACCTTTAGCTGTAATAATTGTTCAAATACATATTACATACAACATTTATATGGTTTCTTTACACATCATATACAAAAACATATTCTATAAAAGAATTATACTACTTCTATACATATCTGTACAATAATTATATAGTTTCTTTACACATTCTATACAACCTTTAGCAAAAATTGGACACGACCCCAAAATAAGCACGTGATGGCACTTGTTACACATACCAGACAAATAAGCCTAACTCAACCCAAAGAACAAAAGTTAAAGGGAATTTAAGAGAGACAATAGAACCAACAAAAGAATCCCAACATAAATATATATATGACATAAGTCTAAAAAATACATCTAAACAATAATTATCATCAGTACAAGTCATTAATAAAGACTTAACTAATAGTAATAATCGTCTAAAATATCTTAAATGTGAATAACATATAAGTCATAAATAGAAAGATCCGAGATATTTTGTAGTCCATCAACCACTACCTCGATCTTCGAAATTCAACTCCGATGGAACACCATCTACCATCTACCAATCAAACCAATACCTACATGAGGTGCAAAAAATAATAAAAAGGAGAAAACAAAACAAGGTTGAGTATGAAACCACATGTACTCAGCAAGCACCATTGATAACTAACCCTCATCCAAAGCAATGGAGAGAACTACCATCCAACTACCTAAGGCTTCCCTCAATTAATATAAACTACACTAGTTAATCCTAATCCGGGCAACCCAACACAATGGTCAACAGATTCACCATGGAATAGGGTAGGCAAATCAATCAAGGTGAGTCAATACTATTCATTCCATCATTAATCTACAAGAAATGTTATTTATGAAGAAGACTCACTGATAAGATACTTTGGGCTTAATCAACTATAATCCACCAAGTAATATGGGATAAAAAGAGGGAGAGAGTTCACGTATATATGAGTGTATCTCATACTAGCAAAGAGGCTACACATTTATCTCTCAAATCAAGCCTAAGTCATACCCCATGTCTCATAATATTCCAACCTTCAAATTCAATAGATGATGATATAAGACAATGTACCAAAATGAAATGAATGCTCAAACACAATATCACAAATAAGATTCTATGACGAAAATACAATACAAAAGTAAATGCGAATATAGTATCAAACCAACTTAAGGATTGTAATCCAATGCAAATGATGCAATGTGATGGAATGATGATGAATGGTGAAAGTCATCGCATGAATTTTTGTATACACCCGCCGAACTCACAACTACAAAGTAGGACCCGTGAGGGATTCGCAACCCATATACTGTATCTCATATCTCAATCTCAATCTCAACTCTTTCTTCAGCTCGTGTCCTCAAAGAGAATTTTCATAAAAGTGTATCATTTTCTTTCAAAAATAGTGTTTTTCATTGGTATAGATGTCTTATGAATATGAATGCGTGATATAAGGATGTAATACTCACAATCAATTAGTATGATGATAAATAGTCCATTCAATGCACATATAAGTAAGCTTAGAATCAACTTAATGTATTAATAATTCATGGTTTTAGTTTTCACTTGGCACAACTTGAACAAATCATCATATAGTCATCAATGATATCATTTACAACCCCTCACTCGGGCATCTCTATAATGATGATACAATTAAATGCCCAAATAAGGCCTACAATGTCAAGTCAAGACCCCACTTGACATAATGACAGATAAAGCATTCTAATACGCAGATAAGACCTATAGATGATGACAAGTCAAGCTCCCACTCTAGCGACATAATAATAAATAATGCATTTAATGCACGAACATGACCAATATTATCAAGTCAAGCCCCCACTTTTGCATCACAATAATATATCCACTCAAATCCATAAGAAAGATACATATAATCCCCCACTCGAGAACACAATTAAAAGTAGTTACTCAAGTTCATAAATATGTTGACATAAGCCCACATGGGCAACACAAAATAAACAACAATCCCAACAATAATATATCACGTGACTACCCAAACCTAGTTTGTTTAATAAATTAAGTCCCTTCATAATTATACAAGTCCGTTTATATCCTAAGTGTTTACTAAACCTCAACCATTCCATAATATGGTAAGAATAACCTAACTAACCAATAGAAAGTAACCAAGTCTGATACAAGCTCATAATATAGGTAATTCCTATCAATTATTCAAGAACACCAAGTTATCCATTTACAATCCATCCTTGAGGTACTTACAAGTAGCAAAACTAACTAAAATTGGCTTTTATATAAATACAATCCATCAAAGACTCTAGTATCCACGAAGATGTTTACCATATCACCTAAGCAGTGCCCCTAAACCTATAAGAAGCACAAAATACGTACAAACAACCATACAACACATAAAGTCTTTGGAAAATTCAAGTTACATCTCACCTTACCTTAAATGAAGATCCGTAAGACCAAACACCATCCAAAGCCCTAATCAAAAGTTTGACTCCTCCAATCAACATCAAACACGTCCAATCTACTAAAAAATATCAGCTACGATTCAAGGGGAGTCCAAAGATATTCATATTGCCATATAAGACTCTGGGTTCAAAATTGGATCAAAATGAGCCCATGGGGCCTGCTACTGTATTTCTAAAATTCAATTTGCCATGAGGTCCCTCGAAGGACAAGAAAATTATGCTCAAACTTTGAGCACCAACAGAGTGTTGATTGGGTCCCAAATCATCTCTAAAAGCTAAAAAAAATAGAGGAAAGATCAAGAAATTAATGAAGTATTAGGGCAGAAACTTACGAAATAACGACGGAAAAAGGGTCACCTCAATATCTCTAGCCCAAGATCTATTTTAAACAAAGGATATCCTACTTAATTCAAGCTTCTACAAGTGATTAGAGATTTTTAACCTTGGAATAATGCCTGGAAAAGAGGAAAAAAGAGATACATAAAAATATTAGTGATGGTCGCTTAAGCCATCAAATGATTGCTTAAGCGGCTATCGCTTAAGCTGTCAAGGGGTCGCTAAAGAAACTATCGCTTAAGCCTTCAAAGGGTCGCTTAAGCGGCTATCACGTAATTCGTCAAGAGATCCACTTAATTCATCACACTAGCAACTTGCACCAACAATATACCATGTCTAAAAATTCTCTGAATGGACCCTCTGGATTCATTTGGGACCCTGCAGAAACAAGCCAAATATGCTACTAGGCTAATATTGATGTTGCATACTCAATGACAACGTCATATTTTTTTTAAAACAATATTGTTTTCATAAAATTAACCCCCCGAAACTATTTTTTACTATTTTTCAAACAAAGAGTTTAAATGATATATAAAGGTCTCAAAATTAAACCAACCCTGTTACTAACCCAAATTCAACATCTCGAATCTACTAGCGCAGTCCAAATAACCATCTAACACTTGGATTAAGAAATGTCGACCTGAGGTAACTATTGGCTCTTAAAGCCTCAAAATAACCTCAAACTCACACAAAACCTTTGCGACGGCCTTAGGAACCATTCCAACCATCTTTACAACTCATAAATCACATAAGGCAACCATGGGGAGGAGAAAAATGATAAAAACATAGGAAATTCTAAGTTTTAATATGAGGGTAATTACTGCATCCACCACTAAAAGTCACGTTCATCCTCAAATGTACAACCATGAAAATGCCAAAAATAGGTATACGATAGGAAATACCCTCGAGTGACATAAAGCAAGCACTCCAACATGGAATCACAACCATAGAAATATAAAATCAGAAATATAACACATTTGGACTCGTCGGGTCACACCACTAGCCTTTAATGCCAAACCATTAATGAAACCAAATTTCTACATTTTTGAACATCCTCTATACCAAAAACTAAGTCGAACACCACAACATAAATATACCCGACTAAACTAAACATAAACAAGACACCACATACACAAGCTACAACTACAAGACCAATATTTATCCTTGAACACACCAAAAGCCAAGGAACCCATAAATCAGATCACTACACCCTAAAACACTGAATTGACCTACCTAAGGCTAATACTATGACTAACAAGCCAAACCACACCACAACCCTAGGCTACAACTAATAGGGAAAAAAACAATGTTAAAGATATACAAAACCTTAAAAGCCACACTCATCATGCTAGGTCACCACCCAATATCAAAAACCTACAACTCAACCATTTGAGGCAACTTAGCATCAACATAACAATCTATATACTATAGCATGCAATCTCTAAATGACACTGAAGAGTCAATCTACTCATCATAATAACATGGACAACCCTTAATTTCCAAATCTACCAAACAACCCGAAGCCCTCAATAATTAAAAACCAACAAACAACCTAAAGTCCTCAATACTCTGGTAGAACAAGGATCCCTTTTGATCGCGCATACATATGCAATCATTGTAACAAGTAACAATTAGCTCATAGAGGATGTTCAATAATCACTATATATCGCTGGCAAATATCCACATCATAAATCAATCTCAAAAAAATTACCACTAAACTCCGCACTAGTAAACCATAATATCATGACCTCAAATTCTCAACTCGAACCCATAGCTAAACTCAAAATAAATCAAAACTCTTTATGAACAAATTCCTTTAACATTTCCTTACTAAATTTTTCTATTCAAAACTTTCTCTAGCATAAAAACTGACACACATTAATACATACTCCAAAATCAAAATTCACGAGCAAAATATCCCACTAGGGAACTTAGCTATAGAAGTAACATTTGCTATAAGTGAGTTTTTTTATTTCATTTGAAACTCTTTTCGAAGTAAAGCAAGAATTCCTTATAAGTCAAAATCTTTCAAACCTAACCTAGGAGTGCCTCAATACCGTTGAATCACATCACACAACAAAGTCCAACATCTAAGAAAGTAATCAATACATAAGGAATGAACCCTAAAATCATTCTTTATCCAACTAGAATCCTCCAAAAGCAGTTCTTTCAAGTTAGTTGTACCAAGTCCAAACCAGCACAATGTTTCCTTGCACAATCTAGTAAGCACTACTTGTCATCTCATAAATTTGATATCATCAATGTGAAATTACTCAAACCAAAAATACCTTAAAGTGACCCCCTACAATGAACAACTCATGGGCACACACTGCAAATAACACTAGCAGGCAATTCTAAACAAACCAACTATCTGTAACTTTATTACTCATAATTTCCCATCCCAATAATTGAAATACTTTAGCGATCCAAACTAAATCATGACTCTTTAGAGAACCTCTGGATCATCTTCTATTATCTGAATAGGCCAAAACCCACCATTAATCCACCACTAGTCCATAACATAATTATCAAAGAGATCATACCTGAAAGTACAATAATTTACCAAATATAAAAAATCAAGCCTAATATTGATATGCTCTCCAAGTAAGTCACAACATAATATTGATAAACTTGATCTACCACTAAGGAATAATCTTTCGGGTAGCAAAATCCATAAACCTAGCAAGGATCCTAAATCATATTAAAACTAAATGTCAAAAAATTAAACACAGAAGAGGATGTAAAACCATAATAAAACACTACTAAGCTAAATTAATAGTAGACTAAAATTATATTTATGGAAACTGTATCAAAAAATCCAGTCTCATATCCATTCATCTCTTAGATAAACTGATGATGTATCTCTCATACTATATTATGGTAAATCCATCTTATAGTAACCAATACCTCCACACCAAAATCAAACTAAAAAGGTCAAGACACACTAAATCGAGCCCTAATAACCCAAAGGAATACCCTAATATAACCCTTTCCAAATATAACCATAAAGATCCTGGCATTCAACATACATGTAGCTACGATCATTAAATACTTGGACCTTCAAGCCTATTAGCCTATTATATCTTCATACAAACTTTTCTAAAAACACTCGAGTAAACTAATCCTATGTAAGAATAGGTGATCCAAATGGTCTACCCTCTACAAAGGTTCTTCACCACTATCTAGTTGGCCCAAAAACTAAAAAAAAAATGAAGTCTACTTCCTTAGAATCCACCAAACCAACTTGTGCAACCTCTAATGGCAACCAAGCAACAACATATAAGACTCAAACCTAGGATCTCTATTAAAATGAGGTGGATTTATCCTTAAGAAATTTACATCACTAATTTGTCCTTCCATGGACATAACAGGTAAAGTCACTGGATATGCAGCAATCTCCATAATAACACAACAATACTAAGAGAACCAATAGTAGTCATACATGTATTTAGAGTCTGAAACCCTAAAGTAGCATGCTGAACCAAAATGGGAGCCACCCTCAAAAGAAAACTCATCACTCAAACCAAATAATACTCAGTAATAGGTATATTCATAGGTGGTGTCTACACTGGTCTCAACCCTTCTAACTCACTAAACCTAAAACCACAAGCAACCTTAGAACATAAAGAGCTAACGCTAACCCAACCTTTTACTGGTATAAAAATACTAATTCGACCTCTGCCTCAAACCTAACTTGAAACACCTTGGATTTTGACCCTTAGAAATTTCCTGAGTTGAAGCTTTCTGATTATCACACTACTCATGCTTACTTGGTATATGATGTGGGTATGATTTAAGGGTTTTTATCATATGTTACTCAGTGTTTTTTTTGTTTCTCTATCCAAGGTACGAATGGACATCATAAGGTTTGTATGCTCAAGGTATGAGATAGGAGAACCACTCGTATGTTTCTTAGTGTGTCAAGACCTGCTAGGTTGCCTAGGGTATGATTTTAGGGTAATAATCATATGTTATAGATAATAGTTGGTCTATGAAGTCGTATGTTGGATAGGATTGGAGTCCAACTATAATACCCCGGGAAATTTTTCGTTGAAATTTTGTGCATAAATGTGTTGGGTTCTATCTTCTAGAATAAATTATAAATTTTTCATGCAAAATGTATTAGATTATGACCCACCATTGAGTAGCATATCAAATAATCTTTCCAACGATATGTGGATCATCCAAAATGGACACCCGAGCGATGAGTTATGAACATTCCGATCGAACCGTGAATAGTAGTGAACAGTAAAAGGTGAAGAAAAAAGTACTAAGGCCTGGAGTATTTTTTCTCCAACTTCAAATGATCATAACTCCTTGTACATAATGATCTGGGTGATCTACTATATATCAACGGAAAGCTCTGCAAGTCCTTTTTCCAATGAAATTAGTTTCATCTAATTTGTCTGTTGGAGCAAAAAGTTATGGTTGATCTACTTCAGCCAATCAAAAGTGAATTTTTGGGTCAACTTCAAATGATCATCACTCCTCGTACACAATAATCTAGGTGAGATACTATATATCAATAGAAATATATGAGAGTCCTCTTTCTAATGAAATTAGTTTCATCCAATTTGAATATCAGAGTAAAATGTTACAGTTGATATACTTCAGACTATCAAAACAGTCCACCAAAGGAAAGATTTGAGATTTTTTTAATTTTTAGAGGCGTTTTGGTCATTCTCCCTCACCCAAAATCCATCTAAACCCTATATTAAAGCCTATTATAAGAATTATATGTTATATTTCATTAAACTCCCTCAATAAGAAAACCCTAAGCTCCTACATCCAACTTCAAGAACCTCCAAAGTTCACCATTGATTCTGCAAATTTATTCAAGATAGCAAGTTCCTAGTTCAAGAACTCCAAGAACCATCATTCAAAGGCACGATTAACATCTCAAAAATGAGTATCGATCTAAAGTTCATCATTCAAGGTATGTGAGATTTTTCAACAAGAACTCTCTTTCGTTCTTGTACCCAAAAGTAATTTTCTTTACAAAGGCATGATTTTTATTTGATTTTTATGAATTTGAAGCATGAACCCATATCTTATGATTTTTATTATGAAATCTTGATGTTTATGATTTTGAAAGATGAATTAACATGTGTGGTGATATAAAGCATGAATTTTGAATGATATTTATCATGATTTTGATATTTGGGTCATGAATCCCCATTGAAAATTGTGTTTTTTTTAAGAAAGTGTGTGTTATAAGAACGTTGATGTTGAATATTTGAGATATTTTGAATAATTTGACCTTTGGTCTTAATGGAGTTATTTTGAACTCGAGTGTGAAAGAAATCCACAACGTGGTTGATTTTGATAGATAGAAAGCATGATGGCTCCTGATGTATATTTATATATTACTAAACTTGTTTTGTTGAGGATTATCTTTGAAATGATCTAAGCTAAGTCCAGGAGAAATCTTTAGCACCGAGTGGGAGGTATAAAGCGACCTTACTTCCCTAGAACTACGTGCTCCCGTAGGAGTGAGCTTGAGGTTGATTTATATAGTGATCACTAGTTTGTGTGGATTTGATATTGATAGTCCTACTCCGACGGAAAGGATAGGACGGCTCTCCCAAACGTGGGTTGTACATTCGACTCCATGTAGCTCACATGGTTTATGTCAGTTATAGGATCTCCCATTGTGTGTGTGTTTCCTTGTGTCTATGGTGAATGGTGAAGTGATTTGAAAGTGGAATTATGAAAGTTATTCTTTCAAAGATTTAAATGATATTTACATTATGAGAATTGATATTCTTGATGAACTAAAAGTGATTGAAAAATTATATGATGACTCACATGTGTTATTGTACTTATTTCATCCTCTCATGATTATGATGATTTTCTTTGGGCTATGTGAGTCTTTCATACATTCTGCATATTTCTTATAAATATTTATGATGATTATGTTTATACAACTCCATACACCTCCATATACTCGGTTCCTTTCCACGGTACTGACCCACATCGTCGGATGTGGGCTGCATTTTCTCAGAATATAGGTTCAGGTGCTCAATTCCAAGTTCGACGGTGATTCTTTGAGCACGCTGTTCTACATCCTCTGTTGTGGTGAATCCTCATGTTTCGAGGACGTGATGTCTGATGTTGGTTTCACAAAACTATTTACATTTGATAATTGAGTATGAGTCAGTTGGGGCATGTCTCAATGGCTCGCTGGTTTTATTGATTTTCTTAGGGGCTTTTCAGTCTAGTATAGATGTTGGGAGTTGACTAATAAGTCATATTTTGTTATCTTTCTAAAATTCTTTTATTCTTGGATGATGATTACTCTATTAATATTTGAGGGTTATTTATAGAAACCCCGTTGATTTATGTTGAACTGAATGAAAATGGCTCAAAGGGTTCGCTTGGGGCTACTCATAGCCTTAAGCATCGTGTGACGCTCTAGGACCCATTTTTTGGGGCGTTACAAACTTGGTATCAGAGCCTAAAATTTTAAGGTGTCCTAGAAAGTCTAACAAGACGTGTTAAGTAGAGTCTTGATCATCGGTGTGTAGCGTGCCATATTTATGAGCAAGAGGCTATAAGATGTTTTAGGAAAAAGTGTGATTCTTTCTTTCAGAAGTCTATTGTGCTTAAAGTGTCTCTCTCTGCTATTGATTCGTGCTCTCTTCTTTCAAAAATATGCCTCCACATCGAGCAAGAAGAAATAACGATGGTCAAAAACCTCAACCCATTGACCCATCGAATGAAAAAGTGTCTCATACTGAATTTTGGGCAGCCTTTCAGGCGCTGGCCCAAGTGTTACTGCAAATGTTCAGGCCAACTCGAACCCAGATCCACAGTAGTAGAGAGGTGATTCAACTGCTTCCAGGATCCGTGACTTCATCCAGATGAATTCACCAAAATTCTATATGTCAATGTCTGATGAGGATCCACGGTTGTTTTTAGAGGAGGTGCGGAAGATTACTCAGGTGATGCATGTATCTGAGGAACATAGTGTGGAGTTGGCTGCGTATAGGTTGAAATACCTTACTTATGACTGGGTTGTTGCTTGGAGGAAAGGTAGAGGTGAGGGAGCTATCCCTACAACTTAGCAAGAGTTCCAGGATGCATTCCTGGATAAGTTTTTTCCTTTGGAGATGAGAGAGGCAAAGGTGGAAAGGTTTATGAACCTGGGACAGGGCTCTATAACTGTTAGGGAGTACTGTCTAAAGTTCAATCAGTTCTCCAAGTATGCTCCTGACTTAGTGGTTGATAGGGATAGTATGAGTAAGTTTGTGACTGGAGTGTCTAGTTATATGGTTAAGGAGTGTAGGTCTGCTATGTTGAATAGAAAGATAAATCTTTGTAGGCTGATGACTCATGCCCAATAGATTGAGGCAAACAAGATTAAGGAGAGAGATAGAATGAGAGGTAATAAGAAAGCTAGGTCCGAGCAGCACGGACAGGGTCATACTAGATCGTAGGAAGGGAGTCGCCCTCAGAATCAAGATTGTTCGTCTATGCCAGCACCATCATCTACTAGTGCTCCCTTACCTAGAGGTAGGCAAGATCAAGGTACCAGGTCATATGCATCCAGGTCCCAGTACAGTGCTGGCAGTAAGCCAAATCATCCCCTGTGTCCTAAGTGTGGTAGGACTCATTTGGGTGAGTGTTGGGGTGAGAAGAGGGGTTATTTCTAGTGTGGTGACATAGGTCACAAAATTAGATATTGTCCACAGGATGGACAAGGGCATCGTGACTATCGCCCTCAGACCCAGACTCAGATTATTAGTGCTCCAGTTCTAGCGACTCGCCTAGCCCCAGCTCAGGGCACCTCTTCTATTAATGCTGGCGGGCCACGCTAGAATAGATTCTATGCTTTACCACCCCACCAGAAATAGGGGGACTCTCCCGATGTTGTAACTAGTATGCTTCATATAGTTCAGTTTGATGTGTATGCTTTGTTGGATCCTGGATCCAGTTTCTCATATGTTACATATTTGATTGCTGTGAATTTTGAAATGAGTCCTAAGATTATTCCTGAGCCTATCCTAGTTTCTACCCCAGTGGGTGATTCGATTATTGCCCAGAAAGTGTATAAAAAGTGTCATATTACCGTTCTTCATAGAGTCTTGTTGGCTGATCTAATTGAGTTAGACATGGTAGATTTTGATGTGATTCTGGGTATGGACTGGATGTATTCTTCTTATGTCTCTATTGATTGTCGGACCTGAGTGGTCAAGTTTTAATTTTTGGGTCTATCCGTGTTTGAGTGGTCTGGGAATTCCATGTTACCCAAGAATCATTTTATCTCTTACCTCAATGCTAGAAAGCTTATTTCCAAGGGGTGTATTTACCATTTGGTTAGAGTCAAAGACACTAAGTTTGAGACTCTAACTCTCCAGTCTGTTAACGTCGTCAATGAGTTTTCTGATGTCTTTTCGGATGATCTCCCAGGGATACCTCCTGATAACGATATAGAGTTTGGGATTGATCTTCTTCCCGATACTCAACCCATTTCTATTCCTCCTTACCGTATGGACCCTGCAGAACTTAAGGAGTTTAAAGAGGAACTCAAAGATCTACTAGATAAGGGTTTCATAAGGCCCTGAGTTTCTCCTTGGGGTACTCCTGTGTTGTTTGTGAGAAAGAAAGATGGCTCTTTGCGTATGTTCATTGATTATCGTCAACTGAATAAAGTCACCATCAAAATAAGTACCCCCTTCCGAGAATAGATGATTTGTTTGACCAATTGCAAGGTGCAAGTTATTTCTCAAAGATAAACCTTCATTCCGGCTATCATCAACTCAAAGTTAGGGAGTGTGACATCCCAAAAACCGTTTTCCAAACTTGTTATGGCCATTTTGAGTTTCCGATTATGTCTTTCGGGTTAACTAATGCCCTAGAAGCTTTCATGGACCTCATGAATCAAGTGTTCAGATCATATCTGGATATGTTTGTCATAGTGTTCATCGATAATATACTTGTGTACTCCCGTAGTGAGGATGAACATTCTGATCATCTCCAAACTGTCTTGCAAACCCTTAGAGATCACAAGTTATTTTCCAAGTTTAGTAAGTGTGAGTTTTGGCTAAGGTCAGTTTCTTTTCTTGGTCATATCATTTCTTCCGAGGGTATTAAAGTTGATCCCCAAAAGACTGAAACTGTTGGAAATTGGCCTAGACCTATTTCTCCGACTGATATCTGAAGTTTCTTGGGTTTAGCTGGCTATTACCGCCATTTAGTTGAGGGTTTCTCCTCTATAGAGTCTCCTATAACTCGGTTGACCCAAAAGAAAGTAAAGTTCTTGGGGTTCAAATCTTGTGAGAAGAGTTTTCAGGAGTTGAAAACTTGACTCACTTCAGCCCCTGTTTTGACTTTGCCTGATGATGTTGATGGTTTTATGGTATACTATGATGCATCGAGAGTTGGGTTGGGTTGTGTATTGATGCAGAAGGTTAAGGTGATAGCTTATGCTTCTAGACAGTTGAAACCCCATGAAAAATATTACCCCACCCATGACCTTGAGTTGGCTGCTATTGTGTTTGCTTTGAAAATCTAGAAACACTATTTGTATGGTGTCCATGTTGATGTTTTCACTGATCATAAGAGTCTGCAGTATGTGTTTACCTAGAGAGAATGGAATCTTAGGTAGAGACGATGGTTAGAATTGTTAAAGGACTATGATATGATTGTGTTGTACCATTCGGGCAAGGCCAATATTATGGCGGATTCCCTAAGTAGAGTGTCCTTGGGTAGTGTTTCACATGTGGTAGAAGGTAAGAAATAGTTGGCTCATGATGTACATCATTTGGAAAGATTGGGGGTTGGGTTGTTTGACTCTACTAAAGGAAGTATAGCGGTTCAGAGCAGTTCCGAATCCTCCTTGGTTTCGGAAGTGAAGAAAAAGCAATACTTAGATGCTAGTTTGGTCAGACTGAAGGAGTCAGTCAAGGACCAAAAAGTAGAGGTTTTCTCCCAAGGGGGAGATGGTGTGTTGATATTGCAGGGTAGATTATGTGTCCCGAATGTTGATGATTTGAGACAGAGGATTATGGCTGAAGTGCATGGGGCGTGATATTCTATTCATCCTAGTGCCACAAATATATACCGAGACTTGCAGGAAATCTATTGGTAGAGTGGCATGAAGAAAGATATAGCAGCATTTGTAAATAAGTGTGCAATATGCCAACAGGTTAAGGTTGAACACCAAAGACCTGGTGGTATGATACAAGATTTTAGTATTCCCACCTGGAAGTGGGAAGAGATAAATATGGACTTCGTGATTAGTTTACCTCCTTCCCGACACCATCATGATTCCATTTGGGTTGTGGTTGATAGGTTGACTAAGTATTCTCATTTCTTGCCTGTTCATACTTCATATACTGCTGAGGATTACGCTAGATGTATATCCGAGAGCTAGTCAGACTGCATGGAATTCCCTTGTCCATTATTTTAGATAGGGGTACTCAGTTCACTTCGTAATTTTGGAAAGATTTTCAGAAGGGTCTTGGTACCCAAGTTTTTTTGAGTTTTGGTTTTCATCCACAGACCGATGGTCAGGCTAATCAGACCATCTAGATCTTAGAGGATATGTTGAGAGCTTGTGCATTTTACTTTAAGAGAAGTTGGGATGATCACTTACCGTTGATAGAATTTGCTTACAATAACAGTTTCCACTCTAGTATTGGCATGGCTCCATTTAAAGCCTTATATGGGGGGAAGTGTAGATCACCCATAGGTTGGTTTGAGGTAGGTGAAGGGGCTGTGAGTGGTCCTGATTCGGTATTTGAGGCTATGGAAAAAGTTAAGTTGATTAGGGAAAGGTTAAAAACTACGCAGAGTCATCAGAAGTCATATGCGGATGTTAGAAGGAGATACCTTGAGTTTGAAGTTGGAGACCTAGTGTATCTGAAAATTTCACCAATGAGGGGGGTGAAGAGATTCGGAAAGAAGGGGAAGCTTAGTCCCCGTTTTTTTGGTCCTTACGAAATTCTTAGCCGTGTTGGTAAGGTAGCTTATAAAGTCGAGTTGCCTTCCGAGTTGTCCACTGTTCATCCAATATTCCATGTCTCCATGCTTAGAAAGAATATTAGCGATGTTGTGGTAGTGGATTCCTTTGTGAGTGCTGACATTCAAGAAAATATTTCTTTTGATGAGATTCCTATTGACATTCTTGATTTCAATGTCCGAAGACTAAGGAACAAAGAAGTTCCCTTGGTCAAAGTGTTGTGGCGAAACCAATCTGTTGAGGGAGCAACTTGGGAGGCTGAGGCGGATATGCGATCCAATTACCCACACCTATTTTCCATGAACTTCGATTAAGCCGAAGGTACCGTTGTTTCCTAAATCATGCACTTTTGATTAAAGTTACAGCAGTTCAGCTGTCATTTATTATGTGTTCAGCTGTAGTTTCTTGAATTTATGCATTCTATGTTGTATTCGAAGTGAGAAACAATGTGGTGATAAGTCTAACAAATCGTTTCAGCTGTATGCTCTATTCCCTATCTAATCTTGGCATGTCTAGAGTCATTCCAGGATGAATGTTTCCAAGGGGGGATGATGTAATACCCCGGAAAATTTTTCATTGAAATTTTGTGCGTAAACGTGTTGGGTTCTATCTTCTAAAATGAATTATAAATTTTTCATGCGAAATGTCTTAGATTATGACCCACCATTGCGTAGCGTATCAAATAATATTTCCAACAATATATGGATCATCCAAAATGGACACCCGAGCGATGAGTTATAAACATTCTGATCAAACTGTGAATATTAGTGAACAATAAAACGTACAGGAAAAAGTACTGAGTCCTGGAGTATTTTTGCTCCAACTTTAAATGATCATAACTCCTCATACATAATGATCTGGATGATCTACTATATATCAATGGAAATCTCTGGGAATCCTCTTTCCAATGAAATTGTTTTCATCATATTTGTCTATCGGAGCAAAAAGTTATGGTCGATCTACTTCAGCCTATCAAAAGTGAATTTTTAGGTCAACTTCAAACGATCATAACTCCTCGTACACAATGATCTGGGTGAGATACTATATATCAACGGAAAGATATGAAAGTTATCTTTCTAATGAAATTATTTTCATCCAATTTGAATATCAGAGTAAAACGTTATGGGTGATATACTTCAGACTATCAAAATAGTCCACCAAAGGACAGATTCGAGACTTTTTTTGATTTTCAGGGTGTTTTGGTCATTCCCCCTCACCCAAAATCCGTACAAACCCTATGTTAAAGCCTATTAGAAGGATTATATGTTATATTTCATCAAACTCCCTCAAAAAGAAAACCCTAAGCTCCTACATCCAACTTCAAGAACCTCCAAAGTTCACCATTAATTCTGAAAATTTATTCAAGATTTCAAGTTCCTAGTTCAAGAACTCCAAGAACAATCATTCAAAGGCATTACTAACATCTCAAAAATAAGTATCGATCTAAAGTTCATCATTCAAGGTATGTGGGATTTTCAACAAGAATTCTCTTTCGTTATTGTGCCCAAAAGTAATTTTCTTTACAAAGACATAATTTTTATTTGATTTTTATGAATTTGAATTATGAACTCATATCTTATGATGATTATTATGAAATCTTGATGTTTATGATTTTGAAAGATGAATTCACATGAGTGGTGATATAAAGCATGAATCTTGAATGATATTTATCATGATTTTGATATTTGGGTTGTGAATCCCCATTGAAAATCATATTTTTTTTAGAAAGTGTGTGTTATAAGCACGTTGATGTTGAATATTTGAGATAGTTTGAATGATTTGACCTTTTGATCTTAGTGGAGTTATTTTGAACTCGAGTGTGAAAGAAATCCACAATGTGGTTGATTTTGATAGATGGGAATCATGATGGCTCTCAATGTATATTTATATATTACTAAAATTATTTTATTGTGGATTGTCTTTGAAATGATCTGAGCAAAGTTTGAGATAAATCTTTAGCACCGAGTGGGAGGTATAAAGCGACCTTACTTCCCTAGAACTACTTACCCCCGTAGGAGTGATCCTGAGGTTGATTTATATAGTGATCACTTGTTTGTGTGGATTTGATATCGATAGTCCTACTTCAATGGCAAGGATAGGACATCTCTCCCCAACGTGGGTTGTACGTTGTACTCTATGTAGCTCACATGGTTTATGTTGGTTATAGGATCTCCAAGTGTGTGTGTGTTTCCGTGTGTCTATGATGAATGGTGAAGTAATTTGAAAGTGGAATTGTGAAAGTTATTCTTTTGAAAGATTTAAATGATATTTACATTATGAGAATTGATATTCTTAATGAACTGAAAGTGATTGACAAATTATATGATGACTCACATGTGTTATTGTACTTATTTCAGCCTCTCATGATTATGATGATTTTCTTCAGGCTATGTGAGTCTTTCATACATCCTACATATTCCTTATAAATATTTATGATTTTGATGTTTATACAACTGCATACACCCATATATACTTGGTTCCTTTCTATGGTACTGACCCACATCTTCGAATGCTGTAATTTCTTGGAATGTAGGTTCAGGTGCTCAGTTCTAGGTTTGACAGTGATTGTTTGGGCATGCTGTTCTATATCCTCTGTTGTGGTGAGTCCTCATGTTCTGAGGACGTGATGTGTGATGTTGTGTTCACAGAGTTGTTTACATTTGATAACTGAGTATGAGTCAGTTGGGTCATGTCTCAATGGCTCGCTGATTTTATTGATTTTCTTAGAGGCTTGTCAGACTAGTATAGATGTTGGGAGTTGACTAATAAGTCATATTTTGTTATCGTTCTAAAATTCTTTTATTCTTGAATGATGATTAATCTGTTGATATTTAAGGGTTATTTATGGAAACCCCATTGATTTGTGTTGAACTAAATGAAAATGGCTCAAAGAGTTAGCTTAGGGCTACTCGTAGCCTCAATCACCGTGTGGCACTCTAGGACCCATTTTTTGGGGCGTTTCAACAGCTTTCTACCTAGGGAACGAGTAGTGGGTACCACTTGTATGTTGTGTGTACGAGTTAGGGGGCCAAGTCGTACCCTCCTGCATATATTTTTTAGCTTTTAAGCTGAGGGTATTTAAGATATTTCTCACCCCAAACCATTAAGACCCCATATCTTACACTATTTGGTCTTCTATTACTCACTTTTAAAGGATCAAAACACTCTAAAAATTCACTCAAAACTCTCTCTTGAAGATTGGGATAGGGTTTCTTCAAGATATTCATCTGGAGGCTCAAGAATCAAATTCCTTCTGTGAATCTTTATGAATAAGGCATCTGACACTGCCTTCATTGTTAGTTCGTGAAAATCATGTGTTTAAAGCTTTGTTTATGAATCATTAAGGGTGGTGTTAAAAACCAATTTTAAGGGTTTTATTGTATATTGTTGAGTATTATTTACTCTTGGTCTAAATTGTGAATATACATATTTTAATAATGGTTTTGAATATGTGAGTGCTTAGTAATTATGGTTTAGTAATTGGGTCATGGGTAACCCTAAAATTGATAGTTTTTACATTGGTTTTGGTCTTGGTAATGATATGCCCTCAATGTGTTTGTGAAAATATCAAAGAGAATAAAATAGTCACATGTTGAATTATGTTTTAAAATAAGACATTGGCCTAAATATTGTGATTGGCCTAAAGATTGTGAATCATTGGAAATTAGTTTTTAATGGCCTTATTGGCTATATTGTTTTTTAAATTGTAACCTTGATGGTTTAATTAGCTAAACGGGTTTGAGTCCCAGCATATTGATTTGAATTAATGTCTTTGTTAGACAATAGGTTCTAGTCCTAAATGAATAAATAATTAATAATGGTAATGGCATCTGGTATGCTTTCAAGTGGTATTTGTATGATGATACCAACGAGATGCCTTGGTAAGTAATTTGTTTAATGGTTATGTATGTGTAATGGATGTTTTAACTAGGCTTTATGCATGATGTATAGCTGAGCCATGAAAGTGGAAGTCCGAAGGACTAACACTAAAAATTACATTAGTTTGTGTGGGTGTCTTTGTTATCGGGTGTCTTGAGTCCCCCGAATGAGTGTATAAATGGGATGTTCGAGTCCCCCATAATACATGTATTAGTACTTAAGTAACACTTATTATGCCGGGAGGCTTGAGTGCCCCATATAAGCATATACGATTATGGATATTCTCTGGATCATATGTCTACACGCACTCGGACCCTTCCAGATAGGGAGAGCTAGGCCCATATAGCTCATAGATGCCTTTAAATATTACAGTTATGCTATATAGCCTAGGTAATGTTTTCAAAGTTCATGCTTATCTCCTTCCCTATCCCGACATAGTATATATGTGTATATGGATTTATTGCATTGGTTATGTGCATTGGTTGATTGGTTTTGAACTATTGTTATTATATTATCTAAACGGGTTTGAGTCCCAGCATATTGATTTGAATTAATGCCTTTGTTAGACAATAGGTTCTAGTCCTAAATGAATAAATAATTAATAATGGTAATGGCATGTGGTATGCTTTCAAGTGGTATTTGTATGATGATACCAATGAGATGCCTTGGTAAGTAATTTGTTTAATGGTTATGTATGTGTAATGGATGTTTTAACTAGGCTTTATGCATGATGTATAGCTGAGCCATGAAAGTGGAAGTCCGAAGGACTAACACTAAAAATTACATTAGTTAGTGTGGGTGTCTTTGTTATCGGGTGTCTTGAGTCCCCCGAATGAGTGTATAAATGGGAGGTTCGAGTCCCCCATAATACATGTTTTAGTACTTAAGTAACATTTATTATGCCGGGAGGCTTGAGTACCCCATAAGCATATACGATTATGGATATTCTCTGGATCATATGGCTACACACACTCGGACCCTTCCAGATAGGGAGAGCTAGGCCCATATAGCTCATAGATGCCTTTAAATATTATAGTTATGCTATATAGCCTAGGTAATGTTTCCAAAGTATGCTAATCTCGTTCCCTATCCCGACATAGTATATATGTGTATATCGATTTATTGCATTGGTTATGTGCATTGGTTGATTGGTTTTGAACTATTGTTATTATATTATCTTTATGCTTGAGTTACATGCTAGTGCTTTAATTTCTAACCGTGTTTAGATGTTGTATGACCATGCAATGCAGGGACTGATCATACTATCACATCTCCTGCTCAGTAACTTGAATTTGGGGATAACTTATGTTGACTTGAAGTAGTTAGCTTCAATAATTCAGAAGGCTCTATTTCTTGCTTTGAGTTTTATTATGTCTTTATTAGTTTAAACTTGGATATTGGTTTCAGATATGGTCAGAGGCATGCCCCAATTGAATATTCTTGGATTATTTTATAGGCTTTGTATGGACAAACTGTGGGCTTAGGTATGTTATGAATATGGATTTGGTTATGCTGTGGTTGTTAGGTTGGTATTAAATGGGTTAATTTATATAGGTTGGTCATGGTCATGGACCTATCCCAAAGTCTGGAGTTGTAAATTGCTCTATTTTGTTTTATGTATGGAATTCATCTGACTCAAGGTATATATATGTTATCTTTATTGGGTATTGGGGGTGGTCTTTGGTCCTTGTTGGACTTGAGATGCCCATAATAAAAAAGCCCTGGTTTGGGTTGTGTTAAGTTAGTATCAGAGCCTTTGGTTCATGGTCAATTTGTAGTCCAAAAATCTATGTCGAGTAGAGTCTCTTTTAAGGGTGTGAAGCATGTCACACTCATGAGGGAGAGGCTACAAGGAATTTAGAAATATATCTCTTTCTTATTATCTATTTTTAAGTTGTGGAGTCTAAATCTTAAAAACCTCTCTAAATATTATTTTTTCGCTTTTCATATCATACCACGGTGATCTGAAGTTCACAAAAACTCTTTTTTCCCAATTAAAGACAATGTTGATGGGACATAAACTACTTAAGCATTCCATACCTAGTCTAGAGGTCTAATTTTTTATTGTCCTAGAGTTACACCGGTTCCCTCTATTCCTTCTCAAACTCCTCAGACTGAAGTGACAAATGTTGAGTTTTATTAGTCAATTCATATGTTGGCACAGTTGGTAACTACTCAGTTTGAGCGTAGTGTTTTTGTTACTCCATCTTTTGAGTCCATAAGGTTTGGCTAGTTTATGAGGTTGAATCGTATGACCCTTACTAGTGTTAAGGTTGAGAAGAATTCTCAAGGTTTTCTAAATGAGATGGAATTGATCTTCCATGTTATGCATGCCACTAATGTGGAGGATATGTAATTTTCCACCTACCAATTGAAAGATATGGTGTAGCAATGGTATGAGGAATAGGATAAGACAAGGGGTGATGGTGTTGAGTCATCTCTGTGGAAGGATTTCTCTAATGCATTTTTGAACCGCTTCTTTCATTAGGAGTTAAGGGAGCAAAAAATAAAAGAGTTTTTGAATTTGAGGCAAGGCAGGATGTCAGTCAAGGAGTATTCCTTTAAGTTTCACCAGTTATCATAATATGCTCCAGAGTTGGTTTCTAGCATGAGGGCTAGAATATGAAAGTTCGCTTCGAATTGTCTCCTGAGTTAATCCTTACAAGTAAGGCTACCTTATTGAATTAGTACATGGATATCTCTAGGTTGATTGTGTACATGCAGTAGGTAGAGAAAGAGAATAAGAATCAAGCTGAGTTTAGTAAGAGGCAGGGGAAAAAATTTAGGCCTTCTGAGAAAAGTGGAAGGGATGGTGGTAAGTGGCCAAATAAAAAGTAGGAGAGTTTTGGTTCTTTCTCCACGGCTAGTGCTCCTTACCCAAATCTGTCAGGTCATCATTGGTCTCAGCATAACGGTGGGTTTCAAGCACATGCTGCCCAATCTTAGGCTAGTAGGGCTCAGTTGGCTCTATCCCACCTTTCTTGAAGATTTTGTGGGCGGTTGCACCGTAGGTTCTGTGAGAAAGGGAAGAACAAATGTTTTAATTATGGTCAGAGTGGTCATATACAGCGTGACTATCATTCTAGAATAGATTTTGGGGCTAATAAGGTTTCTGTTACCTCTTCATCTGTTCTTGCTCCAAAGGGTATTGCTTTTACATTTGTTTCTACTTCTGGTATCATAATAAGCTAGAATCGGCTATATGCTCTTATATCTTATCAATATTTTGAGACATCTCTCAATGTTGTTACTGGTATATGGAAACTCTTCTCCCACGATATGTACTTGATTCAGAAGTTCCTTCTCTAGAATTCATTCCTGTGGTTAACGAGTTTTCTGAGGTTTTCCCCAATGATATTCCTAGAGTTTCTCCCGATAGGGAAATTGATTTTGGGATTGATCTTATTTTGGACACTCGTTCTATATCTATCCCTCCTTATAGAATATCTTTAGATGAGTTAAAGGAGCATAAGGAGCAATTGAAAGATCTCTTAGATAGAGGTTTTATCCATCCTAGTATGTATTCTTGGGGATCTCTTGTGTTATTCATGCGTAAGGATGATTTCCTTCAGATATGCATTGATTATCGTTAGTTGAATAAGGTGACTATAAATAATAAGTATCCTCTTCCTAGGATTGATGATGTTTTTAATAAGCTTTAAGGTTTGAAGTGTTTCTCTAAGATTGATCTTAGGTCGGGTTATCATCAGCTTAAGATCAGGGAAGTGGATATCCCTCAGACTTCCTCAGAACCCACTACTGTTATTATGAGTTCCTAGTTATATCTTTTGGGTTGATCAATGATCCATCAATATTTATGGATTTTATGAATAGGGTCTTCCATTAGTTTTTAGATTTGTTTGTCATTGTGCTCATAGATGATATTCTGGTATACTCTAAGAGTGAGGCAGATCATATTGATCACCTCTATGCTGTGTTATAGACCTTGAAAGATCAGTGTTTGTACGCCAAGTTCTCTAAGTGTACGTTTTGGTTGAAAGATGTGCCTTTTCTTGGTTATGTTATCTTTGGTAAAGGGATCATGGTTGATCCACAAAAGATTACAGTGGTTAAAAATTAGCCTAGACCTACGACTCCAATATATATCCAGAGCTTTTTGGGTTTAGCTAGCTACTATAGGATATTTGTGGAGAGTTTTTTACTATAGCTACCCCATTGACTAGATTGACCCAAAAAAAGGCAAAGTTCTTGTGGTCCAATGCTTGCGGGGGTATTTTGAAAAGTTAAAGGATAAGCTGACTTCAACTCTGGTTTTGACCTTGCCTGGGGGGTAATGAATGCTTTGTAGTGTAGTGTGATTCTTCTCATGTTTAGATTGGTTGTGTGTTGATGCAGCATAGAAGGGTGGTGGCCTATGCTTCTAGGCAGTTGAAAGTTCATGAGAAGAACTACCCTATTCATGATTTGGAGTAGTTTGTAGTGGTATTTGCATTGAAGATTTGGCATCACTATCTTTATGAGGTTCATATTGACATCTTTTCTGATTATAAGAGCCTACAGTATGTGTTTACTCAGAAAGAGTTAAATCTCAGGCAAAGGAGGTGTATTGAGTAGCTGAAGGACTACTATATAAGTCTCCATTACCATCCAGGTAAAGCTAATGTAGTTGTTGATACTCTTAGCAGGTTATCCATTGGGAGTCTAGCTTATGTGGATGAGGATACACGGGAGTTGGTGAAGGAAATTCACTATTTGGCCAACCTTGGAGTTTTTCCCATGGACTCTGAGGACGGTGGTGTGTTTGTGCATCAGGTATCATAGTAATCTCTTGTCTTTAAGATAATGGAAAAATATATGTTAGATTCAAACTTGATGAAGATGAAGAGGAATGTGGGTCAGCAAAAGGTTGTTGACTTTGTAATTGTTGGTGATGGAATCTTGAGGTACCAAGGCAGGTTATGTGTCCCTGACGTCAATAGTCTACAAGAAAGGATTTTGGCCGAAGCTCATGGATCAGGTTATGCTATTCATCCTAGTTCTACGAAGATGTATCATGATCTTACGGAGTACTATTGGTGGAATAACATGAAGCGATATGTGGCTAACTATGTGGCTAAGTGCACAGTGTATCAATAAGTGAAAGTTGAGAACATAAGACCTAGAAGTTTGTACCAAGATATTGAGTTGCCAGAATAGAAATAAGAGGTAATTAATATGGATTTCTTTATTGGTCTTCCTCGGTCTCAAAATTAGTGTGACTTGATTTGGGTCATTGTGGATAGGATAATCAATTCCACTCACTTCTTGCCTATGAGGACAATTTATTCGACTGAGGATTATTGCAAGTTACATTTTGCAGAGATCATGAAGTTTCATGGTGCTCCAATTTCTATCATCTCCGATTGTGGTATTCCATTCTTATCTTATTTTTGGTGATCATTTTAGAAAGGTTTAAGAACTAAGGTGTGCCTTAGTACCGCTTTCCACCCGCAGTCGGATGGACAAGAGGAGAGGACCATTCATACATTGGAAGATATTTTTCATGCTTGTGGGATTAACTATGGTGGTAGTTGGGTTGACTATTGTCAATTGATAGAGTTTGTTATAATAATATTTATCACTCTAGCATTGGTATGGCCTCTTTTATGGTGTTGTATAGCAGGAGATATCTCTCTCCTACTGGGTGGTATAAGGTCGGTGAGGGTTAGTTGTTTGGCCCTAATTTGGTTAACCAAGCCTTGAAAAAGGTGAAGGTAATTCATGATTAGTTGAACGCCAATCAAAGACGCCAAAATTCCTATAAGGATATGAGGCGTAGAAAGTTAGAGTTTAAAGTTGGTGATTGGGTGTTCTTGAAGGTGTCTCCCATGAAGGGAGCAATGAGATTTAGTAAGAAGGGGAAGCTAAGTTCTCACTATATTGGTCTATACTTGGTTTTGAAGAGGGTTGGCAATGTTGCCTAGGAATTAGAGTTTTCTTCTAGTTTGAGCTTCATTCATCCAATTTTCCATGTCTCTAGGTTGAGAAAATGTGTGGGTGATCCTTCAACGGTTGTTCCTTTGAAAGGTTTGGGTGTTTTGGATTTTTTATCTTATGAGGTAGTCCCGGTTGAGACCTTGGATCATCAATTTCATCGGTTATGGACAAAGAATGTTGCTTTGGTAAAGGTTCTTTGGAGGAATCATAAGATTGAAGAAGCTACTTGGGAGGCGGAAGAGGACATGAAGTCCAAGTATCCACATTTTTCCCCATTTTGGATATTCATGCTCAAGGTATGCATTGATCTTAGCATCTTTTTTTTTTCTGATTTTCTTAAAGGAATGGTGACTCCTTGTCATCTTCATTTTCTAATTTTGTTAAAAGGAATTTTGATGGGTAATATTGTGTGGAACTCGTACTTGTGCATTCTGTTACCTATTATTCGAGGATGAATGATCCTAGTGGGGGAGAATTGAAACACCTTGGCTTTGACCCTTAGAAATTTCCTGAGTTTGAGCTTTCTGATCATCATACGACTTATACATACTAGTCGTATGATGTGGGCACGGTTTAGGCGTCTTGGTCGTATGTTACTCAGTATGGTTTTGGTTGTTTACTATCCAAGGTACGAATGGACATTATATGGTTCATATGTTGATAATACGAGATATGAGAACCACTCATATGTTGCTCAGTGTGTCAATCCCTTAGTAGGTTGACTAGGGTACGATTCTAGGGTACCAATTATATGTTGTGAATACTAGTTGGTCTATGAAGTCATACATTGGATAGGATTGGAGTCCAACTTTCTGTCTAGGATAAGACTAGTGGGTACCATGCACATGTCGTGTGTACGAGTTAGGTGGGCTAAGTCGTACCCTTCTGGACATATTTTTCAACTTTTAAGCTGAGGGTATTTTAGACATTTCCACCCCAAACCCTTAAGACCCCAAGTCTTATAACTCTATTTGGTCTTCCATAACACACCTTTAAAGGATTAAAACTCTAAAAATCATCTCTAAACTCTCTCTTGAAGATTGGGCTAGGATTTCTACAAGGTGTTCATCTAGAGGCTTAAGAGTCAAGTTCTTTCCGTGAATCTTTGTGAATAAAGCATGTGACTCTTCCCTCATTTTTTGTTCAAGTGTTTAAAGATTTGTTTATGAATCATTAAGGCTGGTTTTGAAAACCAATGTTGAGGGTTTTGTTGCATATTGTTTAGTATTGTTTACTCTTGGTTTAAATTGTGATTATACATGTTTTAATGATGGTTTTGCACATGTGAGTACTTGGTAACTGTGGTTTAACAATTGGGTCATAGTTAACCCTAAACTTGATGTGATTTACTTTGGTTTTGGTCTTGGTAATGGTATGCCCTCAATGTGTTTGTGAAAATGTCAAAGAGAACAAAATAGTCACATGTTGAATTATGTTTTGAACTATGGCATTGGCGTTAATCTTTGGAAATTGTTTTTATGAAGCCTTGTTGGCTATATATTGATTTAAATTGTAGCCTTGGGGGTTTAATTGGCTAAATTAATTCGAGTCCCAACACATTGAATTGAATTAATGTCTTTGTTAGATAATGGGCTTGAGTCCCAAATGAACAATTGATTAATAATGGTAATGGCATGTGGTAAGCTTGCAAGTGGTGTTGGTAAGACAATACCAATGGGATGCCTTGGTAAGTAATTGGTTTATTGGTTATATATGTGTAACAGGTGTTTTAACTGTGCATTAAAGTGGGATGTGTAACTCCCTGAATTTGGTACTAGAAACACTACGCGGTGCTCATGACCTCGAAGAATCACAAGCTAACCCATGACTGATATCTGTTCTTGAGCACTACATAATATATTGTATAAATATGGAATACTAGGCTGAAAGGCCATAAGGCTCAAATATCTGATAAAACATAACATCTGAAGACTATGGTATATAGATACAAAAATGACTGAAATAACTGTCTGAACATGCTACAGTCTAAAAGCCTCTAAAACTGACTGAATAAGGAGTTGATGGGACATGTCCCCAACTAACTCCAACTACTAAAATAAACTAAGTACTAAAAGAATAAAATAATCAAATAATAACATCCTCGAATGATGAGGACTTACTGCTAGTCTGACTGCTAAAAGTGGAGTGCTATTGATGCTCTGGAGTTTGTGCTTCTGAACCTATGGTATAAAACACCATAGAGCAAATGCGTCAGTACGATTGAATATACTGGTATGCAAGTGAGGTAGGCTGAATGCAAGGGTTCATATGCATGAACAATACTGACTGACTGAGTAACATAAACATAGGAATACATGCATGAATACATAACTGTAAATGATCTTGTGACAACACTGATTACTAAGTCTGAATACTGATAACATGGATTTATGATAACTGATATAACCGATACTGGGCGACTGTATTTGACAGTATAGGTTTTGATGGAACTATCTGAGTTCCATACTGAGCTGAGTAACATATTTGATAGTCTTGAATTCTGTAAAACTATTTGAGTTCTATTATTGAGACCTGAGACTGAGACTGTGGGAAGTAGTCATTTAACCAACATTCCCCTAATAAGCTATTATAGCTAAGTTGGGGTCCAATCTGTAACCCCAATTGGAAGGGTGTCAATACCACGCCACTGGTAAGGACAAGATGTGAGCGACCCTCATCTAACAGGTACTCTAATGAGAATGGTGGGACCCCCATCTAACAGGTTAAGCTACCTCATCTACCCTCATCTAGCAGGTTTGATGTCTTAACCTACACAGGCTATGTAGTTTTGGAGTGCAAGGATTACTTCTTAGAATCACACCCTCCACTAACAGGTGAGTTACCATCCTTAGGCTTATTCGGTGTTGAATCCTACTCCCATCTGAATAGACACTAAACTGAATATACTGGACTGAACTGGACTGAGTTCACTGAATTCCGTGGATTGAAGGAATGTTACTGAATTCTGTTAACTGACTGAGTTCGTGAGATTACTGAGTTTTTCTGAGTCATGTAACTAACTGAATTCTACTAATCATGGTGTGACTGAGATTATCATGACACTGACACTAGGTGTAGGCACACAGCTAAATTATCGGGTATAAATACCCCCAAGACTCAATAGCGTAAAATTAATTCATGGCACAAGTTTGAAAGCACAACAAGGGCTACACATATATCCATAATTCATTGACTAAGACATTTCATCAAACACTTAACATGCATCAACTTGTACATGAATAGGGATTTCATACTATCATACTATAATGACATTTTTTCCTTCACATAGGCATTTAGTCAAACATATGGGGAGCATACTTTGGTTATACCATCACCAATGAATCTAATTATCATGGTTGCATAAATAAATTTAAAATTTGAAGGGTTTATCATTAATATTATGCAAAACATCACATACTAGGATCAATCATTGGAACATGTAATTTAAAACATGAATCAAAACCCCATAACAATATGGACATAAATTTTAATTCAACTAAATCATGAACATTCATAAATACACAATCTTGAATTTTTTAAAAGAGATTCTTGAGCTTCATGGGTGAAAGGGACCCATGAATCAACACTTGACATACCTTGATTATGAGTTTTTTAAGTTCTTGGACTTGAAGAACTTGAATTTCTTAGTTTCTTGAAGAAGGGTTTGGATATTGTTCTTGGGGCTTGATCTTTGAGAGAAACCCTAATTTGGTGTTATAGATGAATAATAAATTTATGAGCTTTGGTATGGTATAATTAGGGGTTAAAATGGGTGGAAAAAGACCCAAATACCCTTTTAAAAATGGCTTAAATCACTAATTGGAAGTGGTGAAGTTTTGGACGACAGTCCGTCACTGGCTCGACGGCCCGTCTGTCCATCCCATCATACTTGGCCAGAACCTAAAATTCTTTCCTTGTTTGTGATGGTTTGGGCAATGGTCCATCTCTATATTGACGGTATGTCGGTCCTGACCATCGCACTTGACCAGAACCTGAACTTTCTGCCTCGTCTGCGACGGTTTGGGCAACGTTCTGTCGCAAGCTCGATGATTCGTCGATCCTGACCGTATTACTTGTCTAGAAGATGGGTTCACTGCCTTAGTCACAATGACTTGGGAGGTGGTCCGTCGCTAGCTCGACGGTCCGCAGGCCTGACCGTCGCTTCTGGGCAGTTCCGACAGTTCTCTGTAAACATCCATAACGTTTTACTCCGATATAAGATTTGGACGAAATTGGTATCGTTGGAAAGCTAATTCAATTTCCCACATGATTAAAAGTCGAAATTGGGGAAATTCTATCTAATTTAAACATAAATCATTTAAGAAGTCATCACTAACTCTTCTGAAGACTAGATTTAACTTAAAGAAAGTTTGGGGTATTACAAATCTGCCCCAAGAAATTAATAAATAAGAGAAAAAATTGAGAATTTAATGAAAGAGTAGAGAGGAAACTTATGGAATAACGATGGAAAAAGGGTCACCTCAGTCTCCTACCCAAACCCCACTTCAAACCTACGATCTCCTACTTAATTCAAGATCCCACAAGTAAAAATAAAAGGTTTTTAGCTTGGAACAATGGATGGAAAAGAGGAAAAAAGAAATATATAAAAATATCAGTAATTTGCGCGTAAGCCATCAAATGATTGCTTAAGAAGTGATGGCTTAAGTCACCAAAGGGTTGCTTAAGTGGATATCTCTTAAGACGTCAAGGGGTCGCTTAAGCAGCTATTGCTTAAGAAGTCAAGGGGTCGCTTAAGCGGCTATCACATAAGCGATCAAAAAATCACTTAAGCCATCAACCAGCAACTTAGGCACCAATAGTATACCAAGTCTAAAAATTCTCTGAACGGACCCCCGAGATTCATCTAGGACCCTACAAAAATAGTTCAAATATGCTATGAGGATAATTTAAATATTTCAGACTCAATGACAATGTTGAATTTTTGAAAAAAGATCATTTTCACAAAATTAAATCTCGAGATCCTTCTTTTATTTTTTCAAATGAAAGGTCGAAATGAGATATAACAGTCTCAAATTGAACCATCCCTGCTACTTATCTTAATTCGACATCCCAAATCAATTGGCATAGTACAAGTTATCATTCGACACTCGAATTAAGAAATGTTGACCCGAGTCAATTATTAGCTCTTAAAGCTTAAAATAACCTCAAACTCACCCAATACCTTCCTAAAGGCCTTGAGAACCATGTCAACCATCTCTGCAATTCATAAATCAGATAAGACAACCATGAAAAGGGAAAAAATGATCAAAATGCAAAAGATTCTAAATTTCAATTGTAGGGTCATTACATAATTATTGATACATATATACACACACAACTATACAACAACTATACAATTTCTTTACACATTCTATCTAGTTTCTGTAAATATATTTTATATTGGTATATATACTACAACAATTATACAGTTTCTAAATAATTGTATTTAATTATTTTTTTTTGAAAAATAGATTTTTAGTCCCAAAAAGTTGCAGTAGAACAAGAAAAAAAACTGAAGAAAAATCATCTTTTTAGCCAGAAAAAAGTTGTGAAAAAATTAAAAAAAAATGATTGGAAAAAAATGATGGGCCAAAATGTCCCATGAAGAAAGGGAGGGACAAAGAAGTCAATGGACCATTGAATGACAACAGTTTGTCCGACTAGCCATAGTTTGACAAATTAGTCAAACATTGGTTATTTTTTTTCAAAATGGCTACTGAGCATCCTTTCCCCAAATCCAACTTGACCCAATCCAACCAAAAACTCATTTGAGAAAATTATATTAAAATAAATCAAAAAATCAATCATTCCCAAAGAACAAAAAAATGCTCTTCAAAATTAGGGTTGTCAAGCCAAAAAATGGTATCTTCTTCATCTTCAAGGGATAACATGATCCTTTTGATTCTCTTAATGATCACCAAAATTCTCTTATTGCACTGAGAATGTCACTAAACAAGGTAAAGTTATTATTCTTTAGTTTGTATTGCTACTCTTATTTAGATTCAGTTAGTGACACTGATTGCAGGATATGATTTCTTCTTTATTTTAGCATTTTCTTTTGATAGTGACACTATTTGTAGGCTATGAACACATTGATTGTGGGTTATTCCCTATTTTAGTATTGTTTCTTATATAAGAAACTGATTGTTAGAGTTTTTTCGCATAAATAAATTTAATCATTTATGTGATTTTTAACTACATTTTAGTACTATTAGATGACTTGGTTCTATGACTTTTTTGAATTTAGTAGTAATAGTTATTGAATTATATGTATTTGTTGAATTATATATGTCTTTTAAATTTTATGTATGTGTAGAGTTGAAGAATCAATTTGAGTTTACCACTCAATGAAAACTATTAGGCTGCTAAGTTAAATTTTGAAAATTTCACGAGAAGAATTTAAAAAATAAGGGTGTCAGGGATGATAGTGGTGATGGTGATGATTTTAGTGACCCCGACTATAATATGGAAGATGGTGAAGACAATTTTAGCAACCCCAAACAAATGTGACAAATGATAAAGTAAGTACAAATAAATAGGAAGGCCTAAGAAAGGAACAACTAGTGCTCCATAATTTTCTAGAATCACTATATTAGAAGATAATGACACATCCAACTCTGATGTTGTTGAATCAAAGAAACTGTTAGAGGGGAGGTTATCTGGTAAGGAAGATTATAAATAAGGAGACAATTCATTTGAAGAATATGACGAGTAAAAGCATAAAGATAACCGAAGTTTGAAACTTGAAATGAAATTTAGGAGCTTAGAACAATTTAAAGATGCTTGTAGGAGTTATGGTGTTAAGAGCAGGTTTTAACTACACTTTTCTATGAGTAATCAGGTTGGAGTGATCTGTAAATACATGCATTTAAAGTGTTATTTTAAAGTGTATGCTACTGCAGTGAGAACAACATATCCAACTATATAGATCAAATATTGTGTTTTAAAGCATATATGTGAAAATATGTTTAATAACTTTTATATGAATTATGAGTGGCTTGCAGATAGGTACTTCGTATGTTTAGAGATGATCTATCGTGGAGGGTGAATGGCTTAATTAAATTTTCTTGAAAGGACTATGACTACACAACGAGTTACATGTAAGCTTGGCGGGCTATAAATATTAATTATGGGGATGAAGGAATTTAGTATTCAAAGTTGTTATCATATAGGCTAACGCCAACTAAGCTTCCACCTTTTTGTTGGAATTATCCATATTTAGGCTATAAATAGCCATGGACTTGTATAGAAAATGGATATAGATGTGAAATATTAGTAAAAGATTCTCGTTACTTGTACTTTGTCATTATAGTTTTATATCACGTTATCAACATGAACATCTGTAAAAAGACTTTTCAACAATATTTAAAGGTTAGTATTTAATTTTCTTAAATAATGTCTAATATTTTCAAATGTGAATTTAGTGCCCTATATATATCGGGCAAAACTTATATGTCCTGGGCACTAGATGCCAAAATACATTTGAATGCGAAGGGTCTGGCAGATATCATAAAAATGACAATAAGGCATCAAATCAAGACAAGGCCAAGGATATGATACTTCTTTGTCATCATCTTGACGAAGGTTTGAAAATGGAATACCTCACAATTAAGGATCCCCTTATATTATGGAATAATCTAAAAGAAAGATACAACCGCCTGAAGATGGTCATTCTTCCACAAGCTCGTTATGAATGAACCCATCTGAAGTTGCAAGATTTTAAGAATATAACTGATAATAATTTTGCAATTTTTAGCATTAAATCACAGTTTAATTTATGTTGGGAAGATATTACAGATCACGACATGTTAGAGAAAACATTCTCTACTTTTCTCGCCTCGAGTATGGTCCTGCAGCAGCAGTATCGAGAAATTGGATTTAAAAAATATTCTGAATTGATTTCTCATCTTCTTATACTGAACAACATAATGATCTTTTAATGAGAAATCATAAAAGTCGACTGGCTGGTACTGCTCTAGTCCGTGCTTTATTCCCTGAAGTGAATGTTGTAAATTTTTACCCAACCAGGCGTCCTGACCCCAGTTATGGTCATGGTCGTGGAAGGTGATTTAATCAGGGTAATCGCCTTGGAATAAACAACAACCCTCAGCACCAGCAGTGGAAAAAGAAGGGTAAAGCTCCTGAAGTAGTGCCAAGTTCGTAACATCCACACAAGTGGACTACTATTGATGCCTTCTGAAGACTTTTGCTCTGGTAAGAATTTCTGGTGATGGTGTAGACTTTTGCATGGAGGATATCTTGTCATCTATATTGGAGAAGAGCGATCAGCAGAAAGGGTGGGAGATTAAGCTCGTTTGATTTGTGCACTAATCCGAACAAAGTTTTTGATAGGGTAATGAGCCTGGAGTTATGTAATGTTTGATAGTCTTGGTAGAGTCAGTTTAAATCAAACATTACGTAACTTCTTGTTTATTAATTTATCATATCCTTTAAAGGTTGATTCAGCAAGCTGTATTGAGAAACGCTCAATAAAAGTGAGCTATTCAACTGTTGGGACCACATCTTGACTGTACATCAACAAATTTTGACCTAAAAATATACACAGCGAGCCTACATGTATCTATTAAGGCTTCTGAAGAAAGTGTTTTGAAGGGCTTCTAGAATGTCACAACTTCGAAGATAGTGTTCCTGATCGAGCTAACAAGAGATCAGGAACTCTATACCAACTTCAAATACGGTAACGACAAACTTGAATACCAAATCAGCAAACTAGGGGCAAACTTAAAAATTATCAAAATTCACATACTACAGCAAGCCTCTAATCTTTTCCAAGATATGTTGAAAGCATGCTAAGGATAGAAAACACACTCAATTATATCCATATTGCTAAGAAAATAATGACACTCAATCTGTCTTTCAATCTCGTTTGTGGTTCCGATCAGGTCCACTGCTATTGACCTGATCGGAACCACAAACAAGAAGGCGTGAGATGCATTTAAAATTAAAAAATTATTGTCTTCGCTTACATTTCTTATTTTAACTACAGCTACTATTGGCGTAAGTTTTCTAGACTTACTGTACATCATTTTAACCCTCGATGCCCGTAAGGCTGCTTTCTTAGTCTTTTGCTATTTTCTATCAAGGTGATAATACCGACCATGCTACCTAGACGCAGCTCCCTATCAAAGAGACCATATGCACTATTTTTCTTTTAGAGAAACAATAGATGGATTATTCATTACCGGATACAATTTCATTTTTACACTTGATACAGATATCTCATGTTCTAAGACAGTTTTATCGGTCAGATTCGCTAGAAGTTACTTTCTACCATATGTATCTTCTTCAATTAGCTCTCAGATGATATAGTATTTCATTAACCACCTATTTTTCCTCGAAGGCATTCTCATATCACACCTTCTGGAGTATAATCATCACCCGAGCAACCCAATCATATAAATTTGGGCTAGGGCAATAACTATATTGATTTCGTTCTTGGTTGAAGAAGTGGGAGGCTTCGAAGGCCTCTCAGGGTCCAATGCACCCTAAATGTTTATACAATCACTATTAAATCTGTTTATAATGCCACCAAAACTTGATCCCTTCACAATGCTTGACACATAAACATGAGCAACAACCGACATTAAATCTTAACAGGGTATCATAACCATATTCAGGGTCCCTCAGCCTTATCAGTTTGGACCTACCAAACTTAAATGTAAAAGTGCAGCTATCTTGTTTAAATGATCAATGACTAACGGTAAAAATAGCATTCACAAAATCAGTGTACTCTATGTATGTTTTCACGATAATATTATCAGTAATACATACCTCCCGCATATGACGTGGTTCCATCTATAAACATCTTATTCCTCCGAACCCATCTTTACTGCAGCTTCTTTGTGTTGGTCGGGCAAAAGTTGATCAATTTTCAGTTCCTTATATCTACAAAGAAGAGGAAAAAATTAACGTCATAGAAAGAACATTATCCACCTATTACAACAGATGTGGAGTCTGTTGCAACAGATGTGGAGTCTGTTACATCAAATGTAGAGCCTGTTGCATCAGATGTGGAGCCTGTTGCAACAGATGTGGAGTCTGTTGCAACAAATGTGGAGTCTGTTGAAATGTATCAAACTAGCCTTGCTGGTGGTTTGATTTGTTTCAATAGTTACTCCGTCTGTTGCATAAACTACAAAGAAACAACAAATAAAAAATATCAACAACAAAGAAACAACATCATTTGTTCCAACACCATCAACAACAATAAAGAAGCAACATCCTTTGTTCCAACACCATCAACAATATCACACCACAAGTTCCAACAACGTCAACCCCACCAACAACATCAATAATCAACAACAAAGAAACAAACAAAATACATACAAAAAAAAATGATACTTCCAACAAGGCTTTTAAACTTCTCCCAACAGGTGACTTTTTTCGCATATTGTAATAAAAATCCTCGGTTCATTTATTCAACACTTAAAAATTCCTTTAAACTTTTTAAATAAATATGATATGGATAAAGAGAGAAGTATCAATTACCCCCTAAACTTGTCACATTTTATTCATGGTACACCTGAACTTTTACTAGTCCTAAGTACTCCCTCCCCCCAAACTTATTCTTTTAGTATGTCGTGCCACTCTTTTTGGTCCACTGTCCACTGCATGTAATACATGCATGAAAACGTAGATAAAAATGTTGATGTGGTTGTCCACATGGATAATACCATTCACTTTCCTTATATTTATCCTATATTAAAAATAACCCATTTCTACCCTTAATTATCTGATTTCTCTCTAAAAAAAAATTATATTTTTTAATTTTCCTCTACTCCAAAATAGTGAAAGGCATAATTTTCGTCGATCAAGTAAGCTATTATTTAAAAATTTATATTTTTTGTGTGTATTAAAAATATGAAATTAATTTTTTCGATTAGTGTTTCATAATTTGAAATTATTTTTTTCTGGTTAGTGTTTCATAGTAGTTTTCAATTAGTGTTTTGATTACAATTTTGAGGCGATTTACATGCACCATTATATTTGTTATTATAATTAATGGATTAAGAAATTGTAATTTAAGTTAGGGGTATACAAAAATCAAACCGATAAAAATGTTATTGATTTATCGTTATTGGGTTAACGATTTTTTAATGATTTTATAAAAAAAAAATTATTAGGTTATTGATTCGACTTTGATTTTTTTATTAAGTTATTAGGTAAACTGATAACCCAATAAGATTATATTAAATTATTATTTTATATATATATATATATAAAAATATATAAGTAGGATTTTTGTTGCAACTAAGATTCGATTTCTTTTCATGTTAGTTACTATTTTTTCTATTTTATGAGTATTTTCTTATTAGTTAAATCAAAAATCAAATCGTTAGGGATTAAAAATCGATAACTAATATAACTACATTTATTATAAGTATGTATCTTAGTTTCTTTAGTATTTATTTTGTTAATATTGTTTAAAATATCTTCTTCGATATTTAGTACATTTTTTTAGCTACAATAACTCATATGATATATATAATTAAGATTACAAAATTGAAGGAGTTTCATAGGAATGGAAACTGGAGTTTTAGATTGAATTAATAAATAGGTGATTTTTTTTTAGATTAATAAACGAAATTTTTACAAAATTAATAAACGGATAAATTTTTATTTCATAAACTGGAGTTTTACAAAATTAATAAGCTGATGAATTTTTTTTTATTGGAAGTAATGGAGGAAGAGGGATAATAAATAGAGAGAGGGATAATAGAAGTTTTTGAAAAATTAAAGGAAACTAGATTTTTTTTCATTTTTTACCATTAAAAATGTTGATTTGGCATAAAAATACCTCCACCACGTGCGTGAAGGGGGTTGAACTCAAATATTTTGCCACATCAGCATAAAAGGGGAACGTGACATACTAAAATAACAAGTTCGGGAGGGGTGTTGGTACGTAGGACTAGTCAAAGTTCAGGTGTACCATGAATAAAACATGAAAAGTTCAAGGGGGTAATCGATACTTCTCTCATGGACAAATGGTACTTAAATAAAAAAATAAAAAAAAGAGGAGTATTGATTACCCCCTGAACTTGTCACATTTTATTCATGGTACACCTGAACTTTGACTTGTCCTAAGTACCCCCCCTCCCCCCCCCCCCCCTCTAAACTTGTTCTTTTAGTACGTCGTGTGGCCCTTTTTTGCTGACATGGCAAAATATTTGGTTTCACACTCCATCACGTGCGTGATGGAGTGATTTTGGGGCCAAACCAACACTTTCAATGTTTTAAAAAATAAAACAAAATTATTTTTCTTTAATTTTTTCAAAAAATTCAACTATCCCTCTTCCTATTTAACTTCAAATCTAAAAAATAATTCATTAAACCCCCAAAATATTAAAGGAATTGATTATTTTAATATTTGATGCTTGAAAGGAATGACAATTGTTGGAAACCATTCACAAATTCGGGTAATATATTTGTAATGTATATTAGTTATAACTATTTGTAATTAAGTGTTTGATTTATATTTATCAGTAAAGCTATGAGTTTTCAATTTGAAAGAGTTTAGGCCTTTTATTAGTTAATTTTTGAAGATTAATTGATTATATCATAATATATATGGATTATTTTTGTAATTAAATATTTTTTTTTGGGGGGGGGGGGGGGGGGGAGAGGTGGTTTCCCACAAATACCGTATCAAATACTAAGTTTCTTAAACTAATAATTTAGCATAAACTTATTGGGTTATTGGTTTACCCAATAACCCATTAAAAAATCAAAATTGAATCAATAACTCAATAATTGTTTTTATATAATCATTAAAAAATGGTTAACCCTACAACGATAAATCAATCATATTTTTATCGGTTCGATTTTTGTACACCCCTAACTTAAATTGCAATTTCTTACTCCATTAATTGTAACAAGAAACATATTTTTGCATGCGAGTCTCCTCAACTTATTGGGTTATTTTTTAAATATAGTATAACTATAAGAAAAGTGGATGGTATTTATCCACGTGGACAACCACATCAACACTTTTTCCATGTGTACGCGTGTGGTTTGCTCCATCCGCAAAAAATGCCCACGCGACTTAATAAAAGAACAAGTTTGGGGGGTACTTAGGACAAGTCAATGTTTAGGTGTACCATGAATAAAACATGATAAGTTCAGGGGGGTAATCGATATTTCTCTCAATAAAAAAAACAGATGTAAATAACTTGCAAAGAAGAAGACGAAAATGAAAGAGAAATAGTGAACCATACCTTAATGTCAAAAGGGGATCAAAACAATAATATCAGTCAAGAGAAAATATGGATCAGTTTAGATCTGAAAGGATCTTTATGAGAAAGAGAAGAGAAAAGAGAGAAAAAAGGTTGTGATAACCCTAAAGAGGAGAGAAAGAAAAAGATGAGAGATGAATAAAATAAATTTAGGGCAGAAGGAGAGATGAGATAATTCTAGATGTATTAAGGATTTCAATATTCATTAATTAATATTCACTAATAATTTGAGGGGAATGGGGAAGAAGACGGTTGAGATTTAAAAGACAAGATAAGACTACTCAAAGAGATTTTTGAGTTATCCAATAAGCATTTTTTTTACTGCCTTTAGTAGTACTACTTTATCTACTCGGACAGAAGCTTGCTTTAAAATTAAAAGAAAAAAAATTACAAACAGATATATCATCTGTTGCAACAGATAGTAATATCTTTTTGAAATATCTCAACAACTCAGTCATCTGTAATGACAGATGCAAATGTCCATTAGATAATTAAATCAGATATGTCATCTATTACAACAGCTCAGTCATCTGTTGAAAATTTCCAATAGCCCAGTCATCTGTCACAACAACAACAGACCCAGGATATTCCCACAAAGTGAGGTCTAGGGAGGGTAAAATTATGCAGTCCATACCATTACCTCCGAAGAAGTAGAGAGGTTGTTTTCGATAGACCCTCGACTCAAGATAGAGAATAATATACCAAGGTCGTAATGAGACATGAAACAGGATGTATAGCATAACAGAGATAAGAGATAAGAAATAATAACCCTAAGTATCAGAGAAATAGGAAATAAAAGGAATACAAACAATGCGGAATAGGGGAACAAAATTCGGATACCTATGTAATAGTAACATGCACTCACAGACCTAATACACCTACCACACCCAAGCTCTCCTAACACCTATCCACAACCTACACACTCACACTAGCCGTCTACCCTAATCTGTGCCCTCCATACCTTTCTGTCTAGGGTCATGTCCTCAGTAATCTGAAGCAGATCCATGTTATGCCTAATCACCTCCCTTCAATATTTCTTTGGCCTACCTCTGCTCCTTCTGAATCTATTAAAAGATAGCCTCTCACACCTTCGAACTAGGGCATTTGTGTCCCTCCTCATCACATGCCCAAACTATCTCAACCTTTCTTCTTGTATCTTGTCCTCCACCGAAGCCACTCCCACCTTCTCCCGAATAACCTCATTCTTAACTTTATCCCCTCTAGTAAGGCCATACACCCAACACAACATTCTTATTTCCGCCACATTCAATCTTTAAATATGAGAGTTCTTAACTGGACAACACTCTGCTCCATACAGCATGGTTGGATGGACTGTCACTCTATAGAATTTGTCTTTGAACTTAAGGGGCACCTTCTTATCACAAAACATTCCCGAGCTGAGCCTCCACTTCATCCAACCTACTCTAATATGTTTAGAGACATCCTCATCAATCTCGCCATTTTCTTAAATCATAGACCCCAGATACTTAAAACTATCCTGCTTACAAACATCCTGAGAATCCAACCTCACCACCATACCGTCCTCCTGACTCGAGTCACTAAATTTGCATTACAAGTACCCCTTCTTGGACCTACTCAATCTGAACCTCTTAGATTTCAGGGTTTACCTCCAAACCTCCAATTTCTCATTCACACCCCCCACATCTCATCAATCAGTACTATATCCACAAATGTTTATTTGATAATTAAATCAGATATGTCATCTATTGCAACATATATGAATATTTATTTGAAAATTTCCAATAGTTCAGTCGTTTGTTGCAACAGATTTCATTGCAATTGGTTTCGGTGGAACTAGCGATGAATGAGTGAGTTTATAGGGTCAACTACAACTTCAATTGAGTCTTTTCAATTGCATGATGTTGGAATTGTGTTCATCCTGACCCGAGTAGTCGATCGATCGATCACTCTAAGTTGAAAAGATTCTCATTAACTTAATGTTAAGCTAGTACCTTAACTAATTTAGGTTGAACTAGGAATAAATGAGTTCATAGGGTCCACTACAACTTTAATTGAGTCTTTGCAATTGCATAGTATTAGTATTGCATTCATTACGATCTAAGTCGTCGATCGATCACTCTGAGTTGAAAAGATTCTCATTAACTTAATATTTTAAAAACTATATATTTTAAATTTTAAAAATTAATTAAGATCAATTTGAACCAAATTAACAATTTCAAAACTTGTCATTCTTTTCCAAAATTACAAATCATATATTTGCGTGAAAACATTTTCTCATTTTAAATATGAAGTTCTTCCTCTTATCTCTCTCTCTCTCTCTCTGTCAATAATACAGACAATAACTACTCAATATATTTCTCAACCCTTCAAAACAAATCAATTTTCTTTCCATTTTCGACCACATAGTTGTTATTTTTGACTTGATTCTCGCTTAAATCCGTCATTTTCTTTGTATTCAAAGGTAACAGAATTCAATAAGAGTTCTAAATTTGTTATTTATCCTAAAAATTAGGGGTTTTAGTTAATGATGAAAAGAAGGCTTTTAGTTGTATTATCTTCGAGAATGAGTTAACAATTTTAGGTTTTGATGCTAAAACAATAGCAAGCACTCAATAAAACCCTATTTTTGTCTCAGTATTTTGTTGGCCTACGTGGTATTATTGGATGGTGTTTGTGGCGGTGTTGGTGGTGTCGGTATTTGTGATTTTAGTGGTGGTGTTGATGGTCTTGGTATTGGTATTGGTGGCATTGGTGCTTGTCTTGGTGGCATTGGTTGTAGTGTTGGTGGTGGTCTTGGTGGTCCATCTGTTACAACAAGTGGAAGATCTATTGGGAGATATTAAATATGTCTTCAAACAGATATCCATCTGTTCCAACTGATGGGTTATCCGTTAGTATTTTTTTGTAATGTGGCGTAGAATAATTTATTGAAATTTTCCTTACCTTTTTAAAAATAAGTATGTAGATGTCAAATGCAATGTATTTTTTTCTATTATTTGTAGTTAAAATATGTCTCTCAAACGAGAAGAAACTGAAAGTGGATCAACTTTCAAATGCAAAGTTGTGCAAGGACAGAGAGGATAAACTCCTTGATAAACTAGAGGCTATTGCTGAAGCTGCCTAGGAGTTAAAATCTAAGAGGGGTGTCATACCATCCAAGAAGGTGAGGGAGCCATACATGCCTACAGTGGTGGTTGGGAGGAAGAAAAGAGCAATTAGCCAAGTACTCTCCAATCAAAAATCCAAAAAAATAGAGGATAAACTCCTTGATAAACTAGAGGCTATTGTTGAAGCTGTCGAGGAGTTAAAATCTAAGAGGGGTATCATACCATCCAAGAAGGTGAGGAAGACATACACTCCTACAATGGCGGTTATGAGGAAGAAAAGAGCAATTAGCCAAGTACTGTCCAATCAGAAATCCAAAGAAATGGCAACTCTTCCCGCTCTAATAGTTGTTGAAGTTCAGGGGCCGCTGAAGAAGGTGGACATATACATGGCACTTGGCAACGAGGAGAAGAAGGAACTGGAAAAATCATGACTGACATGATGAAACCTCCACAAGAATACACCATGTATTTATTTGACGCCCAAGACTTGATGAGTATAACCAATATGCGTGAGTGGTACAAGGATAATGTAAGTTTACTTTTGATAACCTAGACTTCCAATCTACTCCATAAAAAAAAAACTACGCAACAGATGTGTAATCTGTTGGAACAGCTGGGTATTCTGTTACATAATGCACATCTGTTGCATAAGTTGCGTTAGTTAGGTAATATGTGAACTTATTTAGAAAAACCTATGCAACAGAATCTTTCCACTGTGTTTTTATTCTTTACAATTACTAAACTATTTAAAAAATATCTTTTTATACCACAGTATGTTGATGAAATTCTCTGCCTCAGGAGGCACAGACAATTAGCGTACCCGAATGCTTATGATGTTGCCGCTAGGATAATGGACCTCAACTTCTACAATAATTTCAAGGATAGGTACGATGATCTTCGTAGGCAGGCTGGTCCCGATGGCCAGAGATTTGATAAGTTAGTTTCTAGGTTCAAATGGGATGAAGACATGATTAACTATGTTAGAGGGAAAAGGTCATATACATACGTCAAAAGCTGGACCAAGGCAAAAAGAATCCTTGCAGTCATGAATGTGGAAGTCAAATATTTTCTCATTATTGAGATACTAATTGACGAGGGAAAAATTAAGGTTTATGACTGCAACTTACATGTCTTTAAAGAGGACACGTTTTTAACCCATGTGCAGCCACTCTTGAAGTTGTTCCCTAAGTTGTTAACGTAGAGTAAACTGATGGATTATTTGCCAGTGGAAGTCTTGATGAAGGAATCATGGGATTTTTAAGGTCGAAATAAGAACATCCACCTCCAAAAAATAAAAATGGTGCACCGTATAGGCTGTACTCGCTTGCATACATCGAGTGTTTGCTGACTGGCATAGAAATGATCGGTATGTGCAACGCCGTTGTGAAAAAAATGCAAGAGATCTGGGCTTATGGTGTACTAACTAAATGATTGGAGTCGGTGTATAAATAAGAATATGTACAAAGACAGAGACCAACACTATAATAATTTTTTATTTCAAGTCACTTTACTTTACATGTAGTGGCAATAATTTTTATGTCTGTCGAAAGTTAAATTTTTATAATGCAACAGATTTTCTATCTGTTGTAACAGATATAATACATGTTGTGAGATATTGATTATCTGTTGGAATAGGCATGTCATCTATTGCATTTTGCAGATGTTTTCCTGTCTATCTGTTGCAACAGATATACAATCGGTTGCAACATATAATCTATCCATTGCAACTGATAGGTAATCTGTTGGAACAAATCCAAAAAGTAGGAAGACCTATTATATAATTTCCAGCAGATGACCTAACTAAATGGTTGGAGCCTGTGTATAAAGAAGAATATGTACAAAGACAGAGACGAACACGATATAATTTTTTATTTCAAGCCACTTCACTTTACATGTAGTGGTAATTTTTAGTCTGGCGAAAGTTGAATTTTTAATGAAACAGCTTTTCTATCTATTGTAACATATATAATACCTGTTATGAAAGATTTATTATCTATTGGAATAGGTCGGTTATCTGTTGTATTATGCAGATGTTTCCCATTCTGTCTGTTGCAGCAGATATATAATCTGTTGCAACATATAATCTATCTGTTAGAACAAATCAAAAAAGTAGGAAGACCTGTTATATAATTTCCAGCAAATGACCTGTTGCAACATATGTCTAAATTTGTTCGATAAGATATGTCGTATGTTGCAGCAGATGTATTATCTGTTGCGATATTTGAATCTAGTATTCCATTTCAATTAACATATTCAAACCTAAGGATTAAATTATATTCAGTGACAACATAAAATAAATTGAAGCCTTCGGAAATTATATGAAATAACTCGACAAATAAATGAAATATAAAAAAATCATTATGGGTACAAATGATCTACTCTACAAATAAATCACCAAGTTAAACCAAGGAGGATAGATTATTACATTGGCAGACTCAAGATATAAAGATCTACTCACAATGGACAAGTTGTTCTTCATCTGATGCTACGAAATTCGGCTTTGGTCATCGTGGATCTTTAATGTCGCTTGCGTACGGCTTCTGAGCTTTCGCTTCTCTATATTTCTATAAAAGAGCAGCATATCTTTTTCAGATTAATCCAACATCAAGTCCATCATTTGGTACTTGTAATCCATCGCTCAAATACTCGGCGTAAGCGGCAACAAAAAAACTACAATCCCTGCATTTTAAAAAAATAGATAATCCATATCTTGTAGTTCATGTAAGCATTATGATATTTATGAAATGAAAATAAATCATGATACTTATACTTACAGGCTACCAATCAGTATGAACATTTTGGTTCAAAAAGCCACTCATATCAAGGTAAGTAGGTAATATTTTGGCCATCTTTTGTATCTCATACGATGGCTCGGAACATATCCTTCGCGACATCGAGTCATAAACTCGGATGCGTCTCTCTTTTAGAACGACGACAACCAACACCCAATGGAATTCATCACCACAATTGATTGGGATATACACTTCATCGATCAAATGTCAAGGTAAGCCAGCTGGAATATTAAAACTTTTGATAATGTTGATTAAGCATTCGTCATTTTGGAAAACTTTCGATTGTTGTTGACAATACCTATCGTAGGCATCATTGATGTAACCTTTGTACAAATAATTGCCTATCGTGTATCTGTATTGTTCTTGTGCTTGCAACTTGACCTTCTTTCGGAGGTAGTAAAAAATGACATCGATATGTTGCACCTATTATCAAATATTTTGGATTACGTGATGAAAAATTAATACGCAAATGCAATTAAATAAAGTGTTAATTAATAGTAATATGTATGCCATTTAAACCTTATCATTCCAGCAAGTTTGGGGTTGTGACATCAAATAGAACCAATTCTTCATTCCGGAATGTACAACAACAAAGTCGAACATATCAAAACCAATACTCGATTCGTTCACTTTGCAGTGTTCGTCATTTTGTTTTCTACATGATGATTAATTTCATGTTCTTAAAATATTAATTGTATAAATCAATATCTTTAAAATTGATTTATGTACCTGCCGAGATGATGCTTTATCAGCTCATCAGCAATCCATTCTGAATAGTCGTTGATCAACTTTATTAGTTTTTTTTTAGCCTCGTCCAAGATGTTGAACCCTTCAAACGGGTAATTCTTCCGTTCTCCCTAACTGACAGGCTCCACTTTTTCTTCTTCTTTGGAAGTAGTTCATGGATTATCAAGTGTGATATTATGCTCTTCGGCAGTAGTTTCTATTGTGACATCCACCTGAAAAGCTAGAATTGTCAATGCTAATTACAGATATACAACAGATTGTCCATCTATTGCAACAGATGGGTTTTATGTTACAATAGATAGATCATCTGTTGGGATAAAGTCGAATAGGTAAAACAGAGTGGTACGATAATTACGAACAAATGACCCATCTGTTGTAACATAAGACTCATCTGTTGGTAGAAATTAAAATAGTACGAAAACCTGTTTTATTTTCTCAAACAGACGGACATATGTTGCAATAGATAACGCATCTGATGCAACAGGTTAGACAACAGTTGCAACATATGTATATATCTATTTGATAATTTTAAACATATGTATCATCTGTTGAAATAAATATGTGCATGTTTGTTTGTTGGAACAGATGATATACATTTACCTTCTTCAGCTCATGCTACTCTCCTTTGGCCCTTGTACATTGAACAATGATGCAAGACAAAGATAGAGGCGTTGTAATTTTGCTTTTTTCGATGCTTGATGATGCTTTGGAATTATCTTTCCTTCTTCCATTAGCCACCTTGATCTCTAGTGGAGTGTAGTGTATGGATATGAAATCCTTTTTTGATGGAATGACACCTCTCTTAGATGTCATTTCCTTTATAGAAGTAGTTAGTGCATTAATAGCATTAATCACTCCATCATGTTTCGTCTTGCATTCATGACATTTACATGCAGAACATTAGCTAGATGCGGCAAAATCTGGAGAAAAATTTATATAACCAGTATGATCATAATCATAATGGCTTGTTGTTTAAAAAATGGTAAGAAGAGCATCATTAGCCCCAACAGCAGCACCACTACGACTACCATCATCAACAACAACAAGCCCACCCTCCAAAATTATTTTTCTTGTGATAGTTGTTACTCCAAATAATTTTATTTTTATTCTATCAACGATCTTAGGGTCTGATAAAATTTGTGCAGATCGTAAAATAAGAATAAATGACATCTTCAACTCTCAATTGGTCAAAACAAGCCACAGATGGACAATCTAAGATAAATCAGTACATATATTAGAATGATGATGAAATCATTTAAAATAATCATTAATTAAAACAAAAACTTGATTAGAATTAGACTTTCTACTTCCTTCGAGGGATTGAAAAGATCAAGAAATTTTGTATTTTATCAGTTTTGGCTGAAAACCATCTCAAGATTCTTAGCTAGGAAACTTCTTCTTGGTAGTTCACTTGTTGTCTCAAATAAAGAATGGCTTCAAATGCCCATGCCTATAACATAACGTCAATAAATCAAAAGTATTATTGAATAAAAAAAATGAATCATATCATAATAAAAGAAATATTTACCATGAAAACTCATGGAAAGCCATATAAGTTGACTGTCTTTGGTGTTAACAGAGTCAACAAATATTTGATAGTCATTTTGAAGCTTTCATAACCCCAAAGATAGCTGTTAAATGTCTCAAGATCCTCGAAGAGATTTATTAAATCGAGGCTTATGTTGTTATTAACGTCTCTCGCCTAAAGAATATTATGTACAAACCAAACCAAGCACAATGATTGTTTGTGCTTCTTTGAAAGTCCTTTACCTTTCAACGTTTCTATCAAATTTTTGTTTTGGAAGCATGGACTAACAATGGACACCAGGTCATCACGATCACTCGACTTGCCTTTGCCTTTGCCTTTTTCAGGTGTGCGGGGTGCTTTTTTTTTGTTAGTGTAGGTATATCTTGTGAAGGAGAGGGGGATAATATTTTAGTCCAGTAATTATGTCAAACTCCTTCTAACAAAAAAAAAGGCATGCCACAGTAATTTATCCACACCACATCCATCTTATCTTTGTTTTCATACATAAACCTATGCTTGAGAAGATCATATACCATTTTCATCTGGAAACGAGCATTGTTGTCCTCCGATAAATCAACATATTGCCCAAAGCAGCTTTCCCTGGAAAAAAATCTAATTTTTGTTCTCGAAGTACTTTTTTAAAGACGTCGAAAGATTTTTCCATGGCTGACTTAACCAAGAAATCACCTGTTAAATCTATGGCACTATCGCACTGCATTCTTACAAGATAATGATCAATGCTGAAGGTTTTGACCAACTCTTCGGCGGAAGGGCTATTAGCATTTGGATCATCTCTTTTGAAACATTCCTCCCTCCGTGTTCATTATCTGCTGCTCCTAATTGAGATAACGCTTATAAAGAAAGCTCATAGAGTGGTGGATGTAGCCTAGCAGCTTCACTTGTTCCTTTATTTGGACTTGATTCAGTTTCTTTTCTTTTGGGAGCCATATTATCTTACATTAAGTGAAACATAAAATAGATTATATGATTAATGCATCGTTAAAAAAAAAAGATAACAGTAAATCTAACATGCACAATAGTAAAATAACATTTCCAACAAACCACACATCTATTGCACCAGGTATGTTATCTGTTGCAATATACAACCAACCTATTGCAACGGATGAGTAAACTGTTGGAAATAATAAAAACAGATCACTAATCTATTGCACTAGGTAGTTTATCTGATGCAACATATAACTAACTTGTTATAACGAATAAGTAAACTGTTGGAAATAATAAAAATATATCACTAATCTGTTGCACCAGGTAGTTTATCTGTTGCAACATATAACCAACTTATTACAATGGATGAGTAATTCATTGGAAACAGTAAAAATAGATCACCCATTCGTTGCACCAGGAAGGTTATTTGTTGCAACATATAACCAACGTATTGCAATGGATAAGTAATCCGTTGGAAACAGTAAAAATAGATCACTGATCTATTGCACCAGGAATGTTACCTGTTGCAACGGGTGAGTGTAATCCATTGGAAACAATAAAAACCGACCACTCATCTGTTGTACCAGGTAGGATATCTGTTGCAGCATATAACCAACATGTTCCAGCGGATGAGTAATCCATTGGAAACAATAAAAACATATCACTCATATGTTGAAACAGATCACTCATCTATTGCAAAATGAGTTATCTGTTGCAAAATGAGTTATCTGTTAGATTTTTTCCAAACAGAGGAGTCGTCTGTCATAATAGATGAATAATCTATTGGATTGTTCATCTATTGCATCAGATTTTCATTGTTGCATCAGATGGTTCATCTGTTGCAACATCATTTTTACCAATAAAAATAACAAATCAACCCAACACCACCAACACAACACACACATATACACTAATAACATCAATGGTGACCAAAAATCACCAACAAATCGAATCAAAAGTTCGATAACAAGAAGAAGAAATGTCAAAAATTAGAATTTTATTCAGTCCACATTTCAAATTTAAGCAAAAATATTAAAATTGGTAACCAATACTAGAAGAGAAGTTGGCTCAAGTTCCTCTGTTTCTTCATAACTAAAAAGACATAACTTTTTACCCGTGAAAGAAGAAATGGGACGATTAAGAACTCGAAGTTGTTGTCGCTTCACGTCGATTGATAGTTGAAAGTCGAAAAGAAACTCGCCCGACTATTTGTCACCGGGAATTGAAAGAAGAAATTTTGCAGAACTGTTGGTTGGGAAAGAGTTGAGAGAAGCTGTTGAGAGAGAGAGAGGAGAGAGACTGGTTGATTTAGAATGAAGAGAGATGTGGGTTGGGTTGATTTGTATTTTTGAAAAGATTAGAAAGTTTTAAAAATATTAATCAAGTCCACAATTAACTTAATCAAGTTTTCTAATTAGGTTTGACCCTTTAAGTTGATCAATGTCACCAATCCTTCATTCAAGACTTAAAAGACACCTTTCCTTCAATTTTCTCATGTTACTCTCTTTATTCAAACTTTTGTGGCATTGATAGTCAATTACATTTCTTAAATAATCTAAGTTTTAAATTATTGTAATTTATAATACTTTTTCTTCTGTTTCAATCTAAATGACATAATTCTTAGATGATCAGAATAATTAATTAGGGGTGATATCGTAAAATCACGATTGAAGTAGCAAAGCAAACATGTCTTAAATGACTCACAACAACTAATTAGAAGTTATATAGCAAAATTACTATAAAAATTATTTGTGAAAAAAAAAATTAAGTGGACCTCATATAAGACGACAAGTTAATTTAAAACATCAAGAGTTAATTTATCATTCTATATCTATTCTACTTCTTTTATTAAATATTATTAATTTTTTAATACTTAAATAACTTATAATAATTAATTATGGGTGATATTTAGTAAAATTACGATTGAAGCAGCTGAAGCAAGCATGTCATAAATGTCTATTTTATTTTGTATTAAATACTATTAATTTTTTAATATATAAATAATTTATAAATAATTAATTAGGAGTGATGTTGTAAAATCACGGAGTAAGAAATTAAAACAGGCATGTTGCCAGGTGCATTCTTTTCTTTCCTTTCCCTCTTATTAGATGGTAATAAATATATGGTTGGGCGTTGATTTTTTGAAAAATATCCCCATCACTCAATCTTCGAGCCCTTTGGGATTGTTGTTTATAAAACTGTTTATTTGAAAAATATTTTTTATAAAATAATTTTTTAGTAAAGTATTTTTGAAAAAAAATAATTTATGTTTGGTATATTCATTTAAAAAATATTTTTGATAAATAAATTGTGTTTGAATAATTTTTTCTAAGAAATATTCTTTTGAGACAAATGACCAAAAAAGACATGTATCAATAGATTTTTACTACTAAAATTAATTTATAGAAAAAAATTATTTTTAATATATATTATGACATTTTTAATTAAAATTTTATTTTTATTTATTTAAAAAGTACGTACTCTAAAATTTTCAATATATACATAAATACATTAAAAATATTAAATAATGATATATTACTTAAATAATTTAAATATTACTTAAAAACATAAAAAAAAATGAATATAAAAATCATTCCATAAATTAAATCCCTACATATGAAAAAAATTAACGCCAAAAATAATTAGTCCTTCATACATCATAAAATTCTCAACGATTTCTTCCTTAATTTTATCACGCAATATCTCCATACTGATAAAAAATTTGTCTTGTATTTCTGAAGATATATCAGAAGGCTCATCTCCTTCTTCAATCTCTATAATGATGTCTTTGTTAACATAATAGTTGTTGTCTTTATTAGTAATAGAGCATTGTCGTATGAAATTGTGTGTGAGTGATAAGTATATTTTTGTCATGAAAAAAATAATTTTCTACTTCTGCTTCTACTTTTTTTTAAAAGCAAAAATTTTCTGTTTTTTCCCAGAAGCAAAAAAATTGTTTCTGTTTATTTTTAAAAGCAATTTTGCAAGTTTATCAAACACTCTTCTTTTAAAAAAAAAAATATGTTTTCTTTTTCAAAAGAGTATTTTTTATTTTTTATTTTGAAAAATAAGCAGTCCAAAGAGACTTCATCTCCTTCCATTTTTTTTGTTTATTTTTCCCAACGACTCCCTGTTTCACTTAACTTCAATCAGGACGATTTCACCATTGTTGCTGCTTTAGAAATAGTTTCAGCTTAGCAATAGTTCACTCTATTATCAGCCATTAAAGAAGCTCGGGGCTTTAATTTGAAAAATCGATTTATCGCAAAGGAACTTGAGTGGATGATACGTCAAAAGAAATGGAACGTCTAAGGGAATTCGAATCTAGTAAGTGAGTACCACTGAGGATCCATCAATTTATGTAATTCTCAAATGCATTTTTATCCTACTGTTGCTTCACTTTGAGTAATTTTAACGAGGACAGGTTGAGTTATGACCCGTTCAATCATCCTAACCCAAACCTGTTTTGACACGCTCAAATTTGATCCAACCCCCAATACAAAATTAAGGCAAGGAGATAATTACTCTATTCTATTGACTTAATGCTTCCCTTAAGAAAGTTTTAGTAATAGATGCATTTCATTAAATCAACCTTATTAATGATGTTATGAAACTCTACCTATGACTACTTCTGCTCTATGTAGCTACTCTGTTCAAAATTACTAGTCACTTTTTGATTTGACACACTCATTAAAGAAAAAATAATAATTGACATAGTAACTTTACTATATTATCCCTATTATTGGTACTAGTTGAAATTGACCATTTGAGATTTCAAAAAGTCTTCGTGAATAAACTAAAGGTAAAACAAGATTATTATTTTTTGTCTAGTCTTGATATGTCAAAATGATAAAGAGTAAAGATGGAAAGAATGGAAATAGTATTTGATACTAAGGATAGTAATAAAACTATCTTGATGTGCTAAAATGGACAACAACAACAACAACAAAAAGTATTTCCACAAAGTGGGGTCTGGGGAGAGAGTACGCACACAGTCCATATCATTACCTCTTTTCTGATAAACCCTTGGTTCAGGATAGATAACAGTATTAACAAACAAAAAAAACATAAAAATAAATAACAAAATGGAATAACACACTGCTAGATAATAAAAAAAAACAAGACATCGATAGAGTAATACTATAAACTATATATTCGAGATCACAAACATCATCAGAACACTTCGAACAAGAAGCTACATGCATAGACACAAACAAAACACTCCTCCCTACTATTACGGACGCACTCCTACCCATTAACCCTCTATCCTAATTTGCATCCTCCACACCTTCCTACCAAAGATCATGTCCTCCGTAAGCTGTAACCGCTCCATGTCATACCTAAAACGGATAAGTAAAATGAAAACATTTGTGTTTAGTATAGGGGCAAGTAAAACGGATGGAGTAAATATAGTGTAGGGGCCATAAGAGGGTATTTCAGAGGCTTGGAGGCAAACAGGAAAAAAGAAAAGGGGTATCTTGCTCTTGGTATTTTGTGATGCAAAGACAACTCCAGAACTTAAAGAACATACTGTTGTAATTCCAGGATATCTCCGGTTGGCAATTAATTTGAAGAAGAGTGAAATCATCCTGGTAAGTGGAGTGGATGAAACGACATTATATTCTTTAAGATTCAGTATAAAATCAATCACTAGCTTAAAACAGTACCGCTATATCTAATGTGGAACAATCACTTTCCAAAGGTAAGGGGTTTCGGTATAAGAGATTTTGAAGGAATTCTACGGCTTTAATAGGAAAATAGCTATGAATGTTTGGGATAGAAGACCAAGCTCATTGAAGAAAATACGGAACAGACATTGAGGATGGAGGACGAATCAGCTATTAATGCTGCACCTGCGCTCCGCTTTGGAAGAGTATTATTAAAGCATGGGATGATTTTTACAAAATATCAAGTATACGCCAGGAGATGGTATTAGACTCCACTTAAGGAAACAATGATGGTGCGCACGCATCCCAAAATGTGAAGTCTTTCAACTCGTTTATACTGTGTCAAGGAACAAACAGCTACAGTAAATCAACTTGGTGATCGACAGACACGAGGGATGTTATGGGATCTAAAACTTTGGCAGAAACTTGAAGGATTGGGAATACGAGGATTTCAACAGCGTCCTCTAATTCATTTATACAGGTTTAGGTGGATACGCAAAAAGCAAGACGGTGACATTTTCAGACAAGAGGACAAAGGAGTTGCAGCATACCAAGGTAGTTAATTTGTATGGTCCATGCTGGTGCTTCATGTATAAGAAAGGGGTTCAGGATATCAACCACTTGTACTTCATTGGCCTATAGTTTTATTTTTCGTATATAAATCGATCAGTAGACAAAATAGTACCAATATATCTATTGTGAAACAATCACTTCCTGTATAGAAAAGGCAAAGGGTTTCGGTATAACAGACTTTTAAGGTATTTACGTGGCTCTACTTGAAAAATAGCTATGGATGTTTGGGATAGAAGAAAAAGCATTCATTGAAGAAAATAATGGACGACAAAATCAGATACGAATGCCGCACTGCGCCCCCCCATGGACGAGTATTATAAAGGTATGGGATGATTTTTACAAAAATGTCAAGTATAAGCCAGGGGATGGTAAGAGACTCCACTTCAGGAAACAAAGATGGTATGCGAACATCCCATTATCTGAAGTCTTTCAACTCGTTTACAATATATCAAGGCAACAGACAAGTACAGTAAATCAACTTGGTGATCAACAGGGATGAGGGATATTATGGAATTTAAAACTTTGGAAGAAACTTGCAAGAATAGGAATATGAGGATCTCAACAGCCCTCTAATTACTTTACAGGCAAAGGATTAATTTCACAGGCAGGGTTAGGTGGATACATGAAAAGCAAGAGGATGACATTTTCAGATGAGGGGAAAAAGTAGTTTCATCCTTCCGACTGTATAAAACCCAAGAATACCAAGAAGTGTCGTAATTTGTATGCATGGGCGGATCTACGGTAGCGGGTGTGGGTTCCTGTAAGGTTTATAATTACATGAGAAAAATTATCAAAACATATAAATATTAACAGGTGAGAACCCATAAATAAATCAAGGGATGGCTTAGTGGTAAGAAAGGAACCCTTAGTAGCGTGTTTCTTGGATAGTTGAATGTGGGTTCGATTCCCTCTAGAGGTGCTTATTTTTTTCATTTAATTCTTTTCAGCCCCTGCTTTTTATTGGGAACCCACAAGTTTGAAATCCTGGAACCGCCTCTGTTTTGTATGATCCGTGCTAGTGCTTCATGTATAAGAAAGGGGGTGAGGATGTCAACCACTTGTACTTCATTGTCCTATTGTGCACAAACTTTTGTGCATGATCAGGTATATATTTTGGACTTCAATGGTAATGTTAGGGATGATAAAGGAGTCGGTACTATGATGGAAATTTAAAAGGAAAAAATGAATAGAGAATGGTGACATATGAAGGGTAACGAACTGGAGGATTCTTGATAGAAGAGAAAACTCCTATGTATAATTGGGGAACTTTTTTTGTCTCTATTATATTTTCAGCGAGCACCTTTGAGATTCCGATTAGTACCAATAGTTGGATGGTTTTTGTAAGTTTTTTTTTTACACTAAAATACATCTTGTATACTGAATTCTTCCATCATGTCAATAAATTCATTTACTTTCTCCCACAGTAGAAAAAATCATAAAAATGTCCTAGAAATTCTTCCTTGGGAATTTTCACTTATACAACTAACTCCATTTTTTTTCAAAAAAAAAGACAACTCCATTTAGCGCAACAAGTTCTTGGTCATCCCTGAGGCTAGAGAGTTTGTAAATTTTAACCGCTTCATATTGTCATTAGATGAGGAACTACCTCAATACTTCTTCACCCTTACTATTTCCGCAAGAAACCTGAACTTTTGTCCCCCAGTAGAATAGACTGGGAGAAGAGTTCCAAAAATCTAGCTCTACGTCAGATTGAGAAGCATCTATAGATTGCAAGATAATTAAGACTACTTGAATATGGGAATATAGATATACTGAGTTTGATTTTATTAAAGAAACAAACAAGAATAGAAACACTATCAATGAGCTGAAGTACTACTTTAGACTTCATGAAACTGGAAAGAAATGTTTGATACAAGAGAATGACTCGACTCTAAGTAAAACTGGGATAGCATGTAGGTAATTGGAACTGTCACTAAACCGCCAAGAACTGCCAGCAAATGTATAAAAAAGCAATGGGAGTAACATTGCTTCCCAAGAAAGGTACCTACTATCTGCTGTCCAAGCCAAGATGCCACAATCTCAGCAGCTAATTCTTTTTCAAAAAGCTTATTATCAGAAATTTCCTCCACCACAGTAAATCTCCGAGCTAGATTATCACTTCCAACAACTGTAGCACCACTTTTTTGACCACATTTAAGAATAGTGTCTACCAAAGTCATTTATCTAGAGCAGCAACTTCTCATATTTGATGAACGTGATAACGAGAAGTGTAATATTTCTTTAGTGAAGAGAAATTGTACCTCAATAATTCAAAGGCATCAATTCAATCTTCTTCTTCTTGTTTCAGGAAGAAGCTCACTTTCTAAATCTGAAAGCCTCGAGAAACCACTTCTCCTCCTGGAAGATAATGATGATCCACTGACAGGTACGTTTCCACTATCAGTTGTCAGGTTCTCCAACTGAAGTGCAGCATCAGAAACTTCATTAGATGCAGCAGAGCTTGTCTCTGCAATTGAATCCATCGTCTGACGCTCTGATCGTATGATATCAGCATCTCTTCTGAAAGAATTACCTTCATCAGCTGCAACATTACCAATTGGTGAAACTTGATAATTGTTTCTTTCTTGAATGCGGTCTGTGATTGACGCTGCAAGGTCCTCAAACATCCGCTGTGCATTTTCTAATTCCGATGAAAGAGAAGCAGCACCCTCTGATAATACCCTTGAAAACACTCTGGAGCGTAGTCTCCGGCTGCTGCCATTGGCCTCAGTATTTTGCAACTCCTGAGAACCACTCACAGAACTTGAACTAACACCACCAGTCTCCAGTTGCTGTGAATGATCAACCAATCCAATACTCGTCCTAATTCGCCTAAGTGCTTCTGCAACTGGGATATGAGAGAATCCTCGAATCACACGTTGCTGTCTAACACTCTCTACTCTAGGTGCTTTTGGCCTTGGTGGTAATTCCAAACCACACTGCAATTCTTTGGAGCAGTAACCGTGGCCATTGCCATAAATCGGAGTAATATTCATATCCATAACCTCGCCTTTGCAAACAGGACATTCTTTCGTAGTTGAATCAACATAAGGTAACTGATAAAAGCATGCCCAGCAATATAAATGGCCACAACAAGTCAAAATAGGTTCTTTTGCCACATCTAAACATATATTACAGTCAAAAAAACTTCCACCACCATCCTTATCAACTTTCTTAACCACTATATCCATCTCCAACGCCTTTGCTACTAAATGCGATCTATCCCTTTTGCATCCTTTTCCCCAGCTTACAGAATTGTGATCTCGAACCTGATTACCCACATCACCCGTAACAGCAGAATTACGGGCCTCATCACCAGTATTATTACGGGCTTCATGACCAATATTAGAAGAATTATTACGGGTCTCAGAATTATGAGCGTGACGCCACCTATGACGATGCCAAGCTCTAGCAGCAACAGCTTCAAGATGAAGAATTCTTTGCTCGATCCTAGTATGAGAAGTTTCCAAATCATCGAAAAAAGACCCTAATCCTAAAGCTCTACCAGAAGATGACTCCATAGGTTCTTGGTTCAAATCAAGATCTATTACTATATCATCCATCAACAAAATCTTTTGTAAACAATTACTATACCACGATTAGTGGCATATATCCTGTGGATGTGAATTTAGTTGAGGTGTGTCAAAAGCTGACCGAACAACACGATTATTCCAGGATAGCTCGAGAGAGAGAGAGAGAAGGAGGTTTAGGGAGCACGGCGGGGTTGAGACAAGAGGATGGGTGATGGATTGGCGCAATTTTGGACCAGTAAATTCCGGATTTGTGGGAGTCGAAGAGTAAAAATAAAAGATAATAGAGCAGATGAACAGTCAAAAGGTTAAAACTTACACTCATCCTGCTGCCTATGTCATTTTGATTGTATTTAGAATTCATGTTAATTAATTATAATTAATTGATATATATTTTATTTAATTTAATTACTATAAAAAATATTAATTTAATGTATATATTAAATGAACAAAACTTGTCATGTCATTTTACTTTTAACATGAGAAAAGTATAGTTAAATTTTGATTTATCCTAAGTATCCTTAACCTTATTTTTTTAATACATCCTATGACCTTTTTATGCTGATGGACCATTGTGTGCAAGCCACATGCATACACGTGGATGTAGCTGTTCACGTGGATAAATATCATCCATTATTTTTTATATTTATACTATATTAAAAAATAACTCACTTCTATCCTTAACTATCCAATTTGTCTCTAAAATAATTATATTTTTCAGTTTTCCTCTACTCCAAAATAGTGAAAGGTTGAATTTTCGTCGATCAAGTAAGTTATTATTTAAAAATTTATATTTTTGGTGTGTGTTAAAAATATAAAATTATTTTTTTCGGTTAGTGTTTCATAGTAGTTTTCGATTAGGATTTTGAGGAGACTAGCATGCACAAATACATTTCTTATTACAATTAATCGAGTAAGAAATTGAAATTTAAGTTAGGAGTGTACAAAAATCGAACCGATAAAAATATGATTGATTTATCGTTATAGGCTTAACGATTTTTTAATGATTTTATAAAAAAAAATATTGAGTTATTGATTCAATTTTGATTTTTTTTAATGGGTTATTGTGTAAACCGATAACCCAATAAGTTTATGCTAAATTATTATTTTAAGACTTAGTATTTGATACGGTATTTGTGGGGAAAACCCCCAAAATATTTAATTACAAAAACAATCCATATATATTATGATATAATCAATTAATCTCCAAAAATCAACTAATAAAAGGCCTAAACTCTTTCAAACTGAAAACTCCTAGCTTTACTAATAAATATAAATCAAATACTTAATTACATATAGTTATAACTAATATACATTACAAATAAACTACTCAAATTTGTGCATGATTTTCAACAATTGTCATTCCTTTCAAGCATCAAATATTAAAATAATCAATTCCTTTAATATTTTTGGTGTTTGATGAATTATTTTTTTTAGATTGAAAGTTAAAAAGGAAGAGGGATAATTGAATTTTTTGAAAAAATTAAAGAAAAATATTTTTTTTTCATTTTTTAAACATTGAAAATGCTATTTTGGCCCCAAAATCACTCCACGTGCGTGATGGAGTGTGAAACCAAACATTTTGCCATGTCAGTAAAAAAGGGTCACGCTTACTAAAAGAACAAGTTCGGGGGTACTTAGGACAAGTCAAAGTTCAGGTGTACCATGAATAAAACGTGACAAGTTCAGGGAGTAATCGATACTTCTCTCCTTTTAGTATACTTTGACCTACTTTGCACAGTTATTAAAATAAAAATTAAATTTATCAACTCTTAATTTTGTTGAAGAAATTAATTTTTATTAATCAAATATTTTTTATAATTTTATATTATTTTTTGTGATCATGATTTTTTTATTACTAGTTTAGCCGCACGTGCGAAGCACGTGTAACATTTAATTATTTAAAATTAAATAATTTTATCTGTTTCAAAGATTTTTAATGAAGTGTACAAGTTTAAAAACACTTTTCAACTATAAACATAGAACACATATCTATTTTACATCATCATCAATTTGAACTATATTTATGGTACGTCAATTTAAACCATATTTATGGTACAGTTATTTTTTTGTTTCTATATTTAAAATCTTTCCTTGTTTTAAAGTTAAATATTTACAAAATCATTGATTACATTCTTATTAAGTACTTAAAACTTTTAAAATTTGGTACTTCTTAAATTTTTTTAATTTTTTTTCATTCTAACGTTTTTATATTTATATCTAAATTTTTCAAATTTTCTTAAAAGCAAATTTAGTTGATTCAAAATTCTTAAACTAATGGAAAAGGTTTTAATTGTCATTCATTCTAATGACTTCTAATTAAAAAAAGTTTAATCATAAATATATTTAATTACTTTTCAACAAAAATATATTTAATTACTTTTCAACTTTTAAATATTAGAAAAATCAGTGAAAAAACGATTTTGTCTGAAACAAAAACTTTTAGTGAAGGGCAAAAAGTTCAAACAACATTTGTAAGGTCCTTCACACTTTTAATATATTATAAAAAAATATAAATAAATATAAATATAAATTATAGATTATAAATATCGATTATAGATTATACATAAAAGGATTAAATTCAAAAATGTTCAATGAATAAAATATAATCAACTATCCAATTCATTCTTCCTTGTTCTCCCCAAATTTTGTATGTATATATATTACATGTAACACAAGCATACACACAGAAAGATATGCAGATGATGGAAAGAAAAAGAGTGCTAAACCTCGTGAATAAAGGAGGTTTAGATAGAAGAATAAAACTATAACCACATTCCGTGGCAACAAAAAACTCAGTTAACCATAAACCAATGTTGATTCTTTAGCTTCGATTCATCAATTTCTTACTTGATATGTAGGAACCAATTAAACAAAAGAAAACCTCTAAAATTTATTTGCATTCAAGGATATCTTTCATCAACTGTGTCCTATTATCATTGTTCATCCGACTTCAAGAAATCTACAACATTACTGAAAAATAAATCAAATATTATCAATTTTCTAATGCAAAAAAAGAAGAATAATCCAAATCAAATAAAATAGAACATGCAGGGTCTAAGTATAAGTATACAGATGGACTGTCTTCAAGATTATTATCAGGAACACAGAATAAGTTAACATGGACTAAAAATTGATGTCTTTATAATTTATATATAATGATATAAGGTAGAGTTGTGCCTATGTCATTACCTCACCTAATAGGAGTGGAGTACCAACACAGCCAGAAGTTTACCTATTTTAATGTGAGATTAGGTAGTAAGGATCTTGAAATTTACATGAAAAGTTATAACTATTACCTTTCATAAATAATGACATAAAAGGTTTAGTACACTTAATAAGTCATAAACATTAGAGTTATAATTAAATAGTTATTTTTAAATATTATGGCAAAATATTTGAATTGATCTTTTTCCATAAAACTTCCCAAAAACACAATCTGACTTACCTTTATTTTTGAGAAAGGCAGCAACCAAATTTATTTAGCCGACACTTTTTTGTTAAACCTTATTTAAGGAAACTTTTATTTTTTTATTTTTTAAAAAGTTACCTACCAAATTAAAAAAAAAAAAAACTAACCCATACACGTAGAGTTAGAACTCTCTAATTTTTCTACTCAATATTATAAAAATAATTAAAAAGTAAAGACATATTTTGTTAAAACTTATTTAACGAAACTTTTAGTGTTTTATTTTTGGAAAAATTGCATAAAACTAAAAACCTACCCCATACACGTAGAGTTAAGAATCTTTAATTTTTCTACTCAATATTATAAAATTTATTAAAAACTAAAATGACGATTTTGTTTAAAGTGGAGTCTTTTAATAAAAGTTTAAGAAATTCAAATCATTTTTTTTAAGGATATTCACACTTTTAATATATTATAGATTATAGATTCTATATATGAGATTCTTCGATAAAAAAATTATGAAAAATAATATAAATTAAATAAAGAACAATCAAGTTAATTTAGCATATATGACCTTAAAGAAAAAACAAAATACGAACGTAATGAAGATCTAGACATGAAAAATATAAAATGTGATGAGTTGTAGAAAATGAAAAGTCTTTGAAATGGAAGTCGTTTCATCTTTCATGTTCTTAACACTTTGTTTGAATGGTGGTTTGACATGATTCCATAATGTACGATACTGTATGATATGGTATTGTACAGTACAGTATAGTACAATATAATATTTGGATAGATTGTATCGTTAACTGCTTTTTAATGACAGTTTTGTTGTTTGGTTTGATGATATGGTACTGTATTATAACAAATAATTTTACTAAAATACCCTTAATTATTATAAATGTTAAATTTATCAATAATTGTCAATAAAATAATTTTCTTTCTATTAATATATCATAGTTATGGCATATAGATATATTAAGTTGTTAAATTCATGTAAATTCTAACAAAGTCAATAAAGTACTAGATCAAATAAATATAAGTCGATTTATTTTTTATACTAACAAATTTTATTTCTTTTTGGTGTTTTGAGACGTGACGCCGACGACAAGTACAAAATTTGAATGCATTATTTGTGTATGCTACGGGTGTGTTCGATATGGAATCCAAAAATAAAATATTTTTCAAGAAAATTAATTGTTTCCTACTTATTTTCTTATGTTCGTAGCACAAGTAGAATTTTTCTAAAAATATTTGGATATATTTAACACAAAATAATGAAAGCGAATATGATAAAGGATGACGGGGTTAAAAGATTGAATTTTTTTAAAGAAATATTTGGGGGTGGGGGTAAGGAAAAAAGTTCTAATTTTTTTTTAAAAAGAGTTAATTAATTTTTTTTTTTTTTGATGTGTGTGTGTGTGGGTGAGGGGTGGGGGTGGGGCTAATGTGTGATGGAGGTTGGGTTGGGGATGAGAATCGGATAAGAATAAGATTTTGAAATATTTTTTTAAAAAAATTGGGTGGGGGTCGGGTCGGGTCGGGTCAAGGTAGGGGGCGAGGTTGGTGGGGTGGGGGGTCGGAGTAGGAGGTGGAGTTAAATAATATAAGGTGAAGAGAAAAATAAGATTATGTAATATTAAAAAAGGACATAATTAAAAAAATAAAATAAGAAAACTATAGGATACCACCAAATAGGTGGTTACATAAAATGGAGTTTTTTATGATTATCAAACCATGAAATTAAACCATACCAACCATACATTTAAAAAAATAATCAAAATAAATATGATTCTTTTAATAATTATATCATACTATACCATGGGAACCACCATCCAAACAGAGGGTAAATGTCCTAACTTTAATTGAGTCATTCATTTAGACACTTATTGACATATTTAAATGATATGTGTGAAACAATAATAGGGAAAAAGATAATATTAAGTCATTTATTTAGACACCTATTTGACATCTTTAAGTGACATATATGAAACAATAATGGAGAAAAAGATAATAGTAAATTATACAAAGGGAAAGAAGAAAAAAAATGTATTGGATGTAATTTTCAAACATTAATTTTAATAACTTATGTAATCGATATTGAGCATATTTTTGTGAGCTTTGTAAATTAAATTTTCAAAGATCAAAATTATGAGAAAACTTTAAATCAACTGTCTAAATATAACTATCAGAGGAATTATTTATTGCGAATGATTTATAAAATCTCCTAACCACAAGCCTCATGAGATTTCATAATTTATTGTGCTAATATCATTTGCTTGAGCTAAATATACATGTCATGATATTTCAACCTCCAAGACATTTATGTCAAGACATGTCTTATTTGCGGGACATGTACATATTTTCTAATTAAACCATTAATATCTTATAATGAATGAAAATTGTATTGATAGAGTGAACCACAATCACATACACTGAAATAGAAATTCATCATAAAAACAAAAGTAAAATACTAAGGGAGAGAAGTTTCAGAGTTATTCTAAAAAGCAACTAAGAAATAGAATATAACTTCTTCTATATATAGGCATTCTCACAAAAACAAAATGCAAAAACTCATTTCCTTAGCCGGAATTTCAAGTGTAATTTGCCAATTACCTAAATGACGTTTCCATCATGGTTATTTTTGTTACATACTTGCAGTAGAGTATGCGCCCCATAAAATCAAACAATGCTTTTCCAACACCAAATAATTATTCAAACGTTGCCTTTGAACCTATCTCATTGCCTTCCTAAAAAAACTCTTCTCATTGACTTATGAAGTTTTTTCATGCCCATTTACTACATAATGATACCCAATCTTCACTCGAGTTATGCAAATGGTCTAAATCTTAAAAATATATTTAGTTAACCTATATCCAGATTTAGTCAATGTATATTCAGAATTGATGGCAAAAATAATTGTATTTCATGAAATTCTACGACACATATCTGTAAAAAAGAAAATATTATGCTTAAATAAAATCATAGAATACCGTCCTTCTTCGTAACAAAATATCTTCACTTGAAAGAGCCGAAGTGAAAAGTTGTCACGAACCGAGCCGAGACCCTGGCCGCAACGAGCATCCCAAACCACGAAGGCCCGAGAGACCCCTTAGTATACCATCATAAGTTTAATTCATACATCAATCAAAGTGCGGAAGATACAATAAAATTCAAAGAAAATTTATAATCCAAACTGTGTTAACAAAATAGTGACAATACAAAAATCAAATCTAGTCTACAAAGCCTCTACTGAATACTAACTATCTAGGCCGAGACAAGGCCCCCGATTGGATCATAAACTGAAAGAAGTCAACATATGAATAAGTTCCTTCCAAAAGATGGATGACTCACCAACTCTATCATTATCCCAAAATGTACTACTGATGTGATGGACCACGAAACTGTGCCTCAGAACCTATACTATGGGGGACAATACTTGAAAAGTATTGGTACGCCGAACAATCCAAAAATACATATATTTTATATAAAATACTCGAGAGCATTTCTTTAAAACAACTTAACATAATAGAGTTTAAAACACATGGCATAATTTAAATCTAATGCACATAATCAAATGCATATTCACACACACACATGTATCACATACCGGGAGAGGGAATATGGCTTAGCATGCAATTTAAAAACTTAGTCTGGGTTATGTAGCTTGACTATCATGAAATCTACCCATGAGTTATATGGGTCCAGTGTCACTCCCTAGACGGGCCCCAGTACGTGTTAGCCGCACAAATCGGAGATATCATCAAAGGACGGGGATTCCCATCTACCCTTCGCCAACCATGATACAATTATATATACACTTTGGGGATTTTCTTGTACCCCACAAGCACATGATCATTAAAACCAACTCTTACGTCAACAAACATGAGTTTCTAGTATTAGTCCTTCGGAATCAAATCTTCACGACTAGCTACACAATCCCCTTTAAGCCCAATTAAAATATTTAACACATAACCCATCCATTCCATTAAGGAGTCAATCATTAAGGCATCATTAAGTGGTATCATTATACCGACTATAGCTTGCAAGTAATGTCATTAAGCCAACACTTTAGGTATTCCTTCGTACCCCGCAGACTCTATTAATAAAATCACTTAGGGAATTTCTTTGTACCCCATAAGGTTTTCATAATCTTTCTTATCCATTTAGCCATTTATGCAATACATTAGTTTCAAATAAAATAAGTCAATCTAAAGGATAATTCACATTCAAAATAAATTATGAAAGTGGATTGAGTTTATCACTAATTTTAATACCAAAATCAATTATTTGGGGATTACTTTGTACCCCTATTGCCATGTTTCACAAACTTGGGAAATCCATTGTACCCCTATTCCATTCACATTTTTCATGCACCCCAATGAGTGTTCAAACCAATAATTTAAAGCATAATAGTTCAATAGTAATCATGAGAAAATATTCAAACAATTCAACTCCAAAGCCCCCAACTCATAGATCAAAATCCAATATCAAAACCATGAATAATAAATCAAGTTTCATGCCATCAAGAAAATACAAGTTCAAGGAGAAAGATATATGCTCTTAACTCCTTTTTCGAAACTCATAACATATGTACACATGAATATAACTCAAGTGTTTTATGGGAAAACCCCATAATAAATGCATACTTTCATCAAAATGGGTTCATGATGCATGTTCTTTAAACGGTTTTCAAAACTCATTACATATACATCTTTAAAGCTTGTTAAAACGTTAAACTTACACCCATGAGAGTTAGGAAAGTCCCACATACCTTTTTGATGGAAGAAAATTGAATAATAACCTTGAGTTTGGAATCTATATGTTTTATACTTGAGAAACCCCTCCTTGATATTCTTGAGAGAAAGAGAATAAGGGTTTGGCGACTTTCAATCGATCTTGGGATGATTTTAGGGTTATAGGACAGATTGGGGGAGTTATAGGGGTTAAAAAACCTTTGTGACCTTGATTTAATCGTGGGAAAACGTGTTTTAATGTCTGAGAAAGGGGGTTTACAACAAGGATTAAATGCGAACCTCAGGGCTCATGGCACGGACCCAACACGGACCTCAGGCAGTGTCTCACTAAAATACTCATAACTTTTGATTCAGAACTAAGATTGACGAATGATCAGTTGTATTGTCAAGAGAACTTAATAATTTTCTATACAATGGGACACATAACTTCATATATTCTAGGAGTAATGGTTGGTGAAAGTTAACCCAAGAAAAATCATCAACCGAAACTCAATCGGTAAGATAGTGCTCAACTTAACTTTGAGTTAAGAGTTTTTATGACATATATTCATCTCCAAAGATGTTATCGCATTATAGCATTGTTATTAACACTTATTACTGACTAGAAACCATTGGGTTTGGGTCTATATACGTAGGAAAGATGGTTCAACTTTAGCCCAAAAGTGTGGGGTGTTACATTATCTTCCCCTTGGGATCATTCATCCTCGAATAATGGGTAGGAACTTATCAAAGCTATAGAAGTATGAAATAAAGGGCGTAACTTTATCTTATGAATTTTCCCTCAACATAACTTACATAGGCATCCAAGAAGAGCTTGATGACATCACCAAGTGAATTGTGTAATCTCAAAGCATGAGATAATGATAATTGACATAGGGATGATCTTGCACATGAATTCTATGGATCATAATCCTCACAACATAAGATGAGTTTATTTGGTGACCATAGGTCTTCACTTAAATTGACACTAAATATGAGATAAGAATTTGTGGAACATAGGAATAGAGGTATCCTCCATCTTACATGATACCTATTGCCATGCCCTATTTCTACCAAGGTTAAACAAAACATGACTTATGGACTCTAAATGAGTTGAAAATTTATACAGAGTCACCACCTATTTTTTAAAGAAAAATAAGGAAACATATTCATTTATAAACATGTGTGAGTAATATTTTAGTCTACGAAAAATCAATTAAGATTTTCAGTAAGGGCTCAAATTATTCCGAACGAAAGGGGTTAGGCACCCTTCAGATCCACAAATGTGGTACCCGACTAGACTAAATTTATCAAAGAGGGAGAAGGTATATTTAAAATAATGTAAAAAGTGTATGTGTATTAAGTATAATTAATTCTTTTTGAAAAATATAAATACTTAAAATATGTAAAGGTGTATGTATATTATCTATATAAGTAAAACCTATTGTTATGAAAATATGTAAGAGATGTGTATAAAATGTACAAATTACAAGTGAAAAAGAAAAGTATTTTGTGATGTATGAAAAGAAAGTATCTTTTGTGTACGATAAAAAAGAAAATTATTTTGCAAATATTACCTTCTTGACCGAAATCACGGAGAGAAAAATAAAGATTTTATTTAAAGAGAAAAGACTATACAATGTTTAATGATGTAATTGTGTGAATCAATTAATTATTTTAATTTGTTAGTATAAACGGCCTAAGTTTGTCTAAATATGCATTAGTAAATATGTAAGTAAAGAATGTCCCCGCCCGACACCTCAAAAGTAAAGTTTCACTATGTTGTTATCTTTTATATAATCATTCAGATTAGAAATAAAATTCAAACATAAAGTTCAGGAATCCCTTTCAAATAGAACTTCGAGATGTGTTATCGAGAACATGTACAAAGGCTTGAGAGAAGTATTAAGTACGAACAAATAATCACTAAAGTAAATGAAATTAGGTGTACACGTATGTATATGCGAATGTATAAACATAGGATTTTATTACAAAGTGGGTTCGAATTAAGTTTTAGATGCACCATGTCTACGAAGTGATTGCTCGACTAATCGACCATCCTAAATCGCCTTGCCAAGATATGATCGTAAAACTCCTTATGTTGTCGTGATGTTTAAAGGTTTCGTCATTGCCCAAATTTATTTTATTTTTGTTACGTATTTGTATATGTAACGTTCGTCTTTTATTTGGGAAGGCCTCGAAAATTGACGGAGAATTTATTCATCAGCCATAGTTTATTTGTTCCAATAAAAATAACATAGTAAAGAAATAAAATGATAAAATAACACTGTAAGGTGACAATACAATAACACATTAAAGATGGACAGAAAAATCAGTAAAGAATGAAATAATTCAACAAAAATATAATATTTATCGGATGTCATCAAAAAGGGAAAAAATCATGATAAATAGAAGTTCTTCTTAGTAAAAGTCAAAAGTAAAATATTAAAGAGTATCCGAAACAAAAAATAGTTGTTACTGTTTTAGTAAATAAAATACTTTGAACTAGGAAATATTCTCATATGGTCATGGTGTCGCTGGATATCTACAAGATACTTCCAGATCTGGCCTTTTTTCAATGAGGCAGCGTCAACCAAGGCTCGTTGGTCACTACCTCCGGTGAGAGGCTACTGTAATAGGGAAAAAAGAGATAGAGGGCATCATCGGTGGATGGATCTAGTGGATTTCAGTGAAGGTGTAGCGAATGGAAGGCGCTGGTGGTGGTTGGAGACTTTGCTGGTCATCACATCCGGTGAAGAAGCGACAAAAAGGGGAAAAGAGAAAGGGAGCAGTAGCGGTGATGATGCATCAAACTCATCGATTTTCACCTCAAGTGAGACGATGGTGCTGATGGACTAAATGAGAAGAGAAAGATGAGTGTGATGTTGGTAGGGTTGTTGGTTGCCGATCGTCCAGTGGCTAATTTCGGCGGCGACAGTGATGGAGACAAGGGAGAGAAAGGGCGTAAGTTGAGAGAAAAAGAGACAGATTCTAATTTTTGTGTGTGTGTGTGTGTCTATGTTGGTGTGTGTGTTGGTGTGTATATATTATTATTTTTCAAAGAATTGTATGACTCCCCCCTTTTTTTAGGCTGAGAGGGTAGAAAATAAAAACTTATCCTCTCAAATTTTGTCTTTTGGGGTGATTGTTCCCCCCCTCCCTTTTTCTTTTGTGTGTGATTGTTATATTGTGTAAAAATAATTGATCTGACTCAGTATTTGTGGACCATAAGAATATAGACATTAATTTGTAATTATGCAAAAATATAAAGAATGTTGAAAATATTAAAAAAAGTAATTATTTGAAAATGTTATAAAAATATGATGTCATATCGTGCACGTGTGTAGATAATTGTGAAAAATGTTAAAGACGATAATAAATTGATAAAAATCCTAATATATAGAGAATTATCAATAAATTATAAAAAGTAAAATAATGAAGATAAATTGAAAAAATTCTAAAGTAAGGATAAATATCAATAATTTATTAATAATTATAAAAAAAATATGTGAAAATTGTATTTTGCATGTTTTTGTAATGACCAGGAAGCCTGAAGAAGTTAATTTTATGCACGGAGAAAAAAAATTGGGTGTCAACAATTGCCCTTTTTCTTTTGATGATGATGTAGAAGTCTTCAAACGAAAGCGTTTACGTGTAGCCAATTTTTTTGACTAAAATATATTTTTTTGATAAAAATTTGACCGAACTCTAATTTAGATTTGCCTACATACCTCGAGTTATATGAGGATCAGGTCGGATGTAGTTCAAAAGAATAGTCAGATTGACTTTTGCCTTGTTATTAGGGGTGAATGATCATGTGGAATATTTATTGAGAGGAGGACTATCTGGAAACGAAAGTGTTCACATATTTTTGATGCTCCTTTGAAATTGCCCTTGTATCGAGCTGTGAGATGCTAGGGAAGCAAGATTGTGTACTTGCTAGGGAGAAAGAGTGATTATGTAGTTGTGATGACCAAACTCTACATAGATCTTCCTACATATCTTGAGTGTCACGAGAATCAGGTCAATGTAGTTCGAAATGAGAAAATAAAACTTTTTGAGGCGGTTCTCAAAATTTGCCCCAGTATATGATGTGTGGGATTTAAAGAAAAATGTTTTATTGTCCTGAATTGTCCTTTTTGTTGAAAAGATGCATGATGTCTCCGACTGTCTACCGAGACTTGAGAATGAATGACACTTTTGATTATTTACGGAGACTTATGTGATAAATGAAAGATGTCTTTGATTGTCTACGAAGACTTGATGCATGACCTCTCCAATTGTATATAGAGACTGTTGTTGATTGTCTTCTCCAATTGTCTACGGAGACTGATGTTGAATGATGATGTCTTCGATTGTATACAAAGACTTGATGCATGACACCTCCAATTATCTATGAAGGCTGGTGTTGGTGGTTGTCTCTGATTGTCTAAGGAGGCTGATGTTGAATGATGATGTCTTCGATTGTATACGAAGACTTAATGTATGACACCTTCGATTGTCTATGGAGGCTGGTGTTGATGGTTGTCTTTGATTATCTATGGAGACTGATGTTGAATGATGATGTCTTTGATTGTATACGAAGACTTGATGCATGGCACTTCTAATTATCTATGAAGGCTGGTGTTGATTGTTGTCTCTGATTGTCTATGGAGACTGGTTGATGAATGATGTCTTTGATTGTATACAACAACTTGATGGTATCTTCAATTATATATGGAGACTGATGTTGATTGTTGTCTTCTATTGTCTTCGGAGACTGTGTGATGGTCGTCCTCAATTGACTATGAAGACTAAGGTCATCAACCAGTGAGGCAATTAAGTTCTAATTGTCTCTTGATTGCTGGAACAACTGGAAGGTAATAGCCTTTCGACTGGCGGGCCTATGAAAATAAAAGAGCTCTTGACTGGTGGAGCGATTGAAAGGTGATAGCCTCTCATCTGGCTGGGCTATGTAATAAATAAGCTCTCGACTGGAGGAGCAATTGAAATATAATAGACTCTCAACTTGCGGGGCTATATGAGTGTAAAAAGCCTCTCGATTAGCGGGGTTGTTTGAAAGGTAATAGCCACCCGACTAGTGGGGCTATAGAATGTAAGAGCCCTCGACTGATAGATCATATGAAAGGTAATAGCCACTCGATTGGTGGATCATATGAAAGGTAATAGCCTCTCGACTGGAGGGGCCTTAGAAATGTAAAAGACTCTCGACTGGAGGGGCTGTTTGAAATGTAATAACCCCTCAACTGGCAGGGCTATAAAAATGAAGGATCTCTTGACTGGCGGAGCAATTGAAAGGTAATAGCCTCTCGTCTGGTGGGGCTATAAAATAAAGAATCTCTCTACTGGTTGAGCAATTAAAAAATAATATCCTCTCGGTTGGCGAGCCTATGAGAGTGTAAAAATATTCTCGACTGACGGGAATATTTGAAAGGTAATAGTCACTCAACTAGCGGGGCTATGTAATATAAGAGCTCTTAACTGGCAGAGCATATGAATGGTAATAGCCTCTTGACTAGCGGGGCCATGGAAATGTAAAAGCCTCTTGACTGGCGGAGCTATTTGAAAGGTAATAACTTCTCGACTAGCAGGGATATAAAAATGAAAGAGCTCTCGACTGGCGGAGTGATTGAAAGGTAATAGCCTCTTATCTGGCGTGGAAATAAAATAAAAAAGCTCTTGACTGGCGGAGTAATTTGAATGGTAGCCTCTCGACTGGTAGGGCTATGAAATAAGAAGCTCTCGACTGATGGAGCAATTGAAAGGTAATAGCCTCTAGACTGGCGGGGCTATAGAAATGTAAGAGCCACTTGACTGATAAGGTTATGAAAAGGTAGCAGCCTCTCGACTGGTGGGGATACTTGAAAGGTGATAGCCACTCGCCTGACGAGGTTATGGAAATGTAAGTGCCTCTCAACTGGCAGGGTTTTTGATAGGTAATAGCCTATCGACTAGGCGGGGCTATGAAAATATAAAAGCATCTCGACTGACGGGGCTTTGAAAGGTTATAGCCTTTCGACTGATGGGGCTATGGAAATATAAAAGTTTCTTGACTGGCGGGGTTGTTTGAAAGGTAATAGCCTCTCAACTGGCCGGGCTATGAGAATGTAAAAACCTCTCAACTGGTGGGGCTTTGAAAGGTAATAGCCTCTCGACTGGCGAGGCTATGGAAATGTAAGAGCCTCCCGACTGGTGGGGCTGTTTGAAAGGTAATAGACACTCGATTAGCGGAGCTATGAAAATGTAAAAGCTATGAGAGCACTTGATAGAAAAGCAAAATGTCTGTGTTTGAAGGCTGTAACTTTAAAAGAAAGGTCAATTATTGGTATTTGGAGGTTGGCGTCTTGCATGTAAAGTGTAATGCACGTTGTGAAGGTATGTGTTTGAAAGGAAAGAAAATTATTTTTTGTATTTTCTTTGTAAAAATGTGTTAAAGGGTGAAAAATACAGAATATTGCTTTGTATTTTTTTTTGTAAGAAATGTTAAGAGGTGAAAATGAAAAAGTTGCTTTATAATTTCTTTATAAGAAATGCTGAAAGTTAAAGAATATAGAAAATTGTTTTGTGTTTTCTTTGTGAGAAAAGGAAAAATGAAGAAAAGTATTTTGTATTTTCTTTGTTAGGACTGTTGAAAGGTGAGAAAGATATAACTGTGTCTTGACTGTAGTTGGTACCAACAATTAGTAATGTCACATTACTAATGTGTATAAGAATTTCCCATCCCTTTCTCAGCTAATCGAGATTGACTTCCGGGTAACTCTTATAGTTTCAAGTGGTACCTCAGACATCTCTAAGTGTCGACAAGATTCATTTGTCTTGCTTCAGACAAAGGTTTTGAACTGTGATTTTTCTTATGTTTCAAGTTCCCCTTCTGGAAATAATGTCTCATTCTCACACCTATTTGAGTATTTTTATTTTGAATGTAGAGACATCCATATATATACACTCACACTTAGAAAGAAGTTCAATGAATGCAATTGTGATACCATAGGCTTGACTTTCATGTAAGTATCAACTAATGTGAGACCACTTGGTGTAGGATCTTGTAGGACTTGTTATCGGCTTGTAATGTAGGCTTGGGGTTGGGTACGGTGACATTTGGGATAAAAATGACTAATTTCTCAATGAGCATTGCACTGTATCCGTGCTTTTGACATTTGTTGCGCTTTGACGCTCGATATTCTTTGTTGTGCTTTATTTCCCCTTGTTTTGTATTTACTTTGACTTTGTTTGAATCTTGTGCTAGAATTTTTCCCATTTTCTTTTCAATAAATGTATTCTTTTTTATGATGATTCTCCATCATGGTTGGAGTCATCTCTTCTTCCTCTTTTTTTGAGGGTTTTTCGCTCCTTCTTCTTTGAAGTCATCTTTTATTTTTGTTCTTCCGGCGCTATACATCCTTTACTTCTGGCATCTTTGATCTTGAATCTTCATTCGCAAATTGCACGTACTTAGTGCGCTCAAGGAGGTGGGACAAAACAGGAATAGTGCATGTAAGTCTCAAAAGGTATAGTCTCAGATATTGTTATCCAAAGAAAAGGTTTTAGGATCAAAGGGAGAAATGCTAGGGATTGATGTCATTTGATAGGCTGTGGAAGGCACAATCGGATTGAAGAAGTCCTACAATCTTTTCCCAAACCAAGTGTAGCTTAGAATTTTGCCTCAGCAGACAATTAGGCCAAGTTCTGGATCAGCAATGCAATGCAATGAACTAGTCTAAAGCTCACCACACAATGCACTTGAAACGATGAGGTTGACTTCGTTCTTGTATTAGATGTATGCAAGAGAATTTTTTAGTGTTACTCAGGTTTGATTAAAAAGTACCAAAGGAATCTATGGTTTACCATAAAGTCAGTCATCTCCATCATACCAATTTATTCTTTCTCATGCACACTCCTAACTGTGTTGGTACCAACCAAGTCAGAATTCTGATTTATTTGAAAAAAAAAGAATGGGACCGACCCTGAATGAGGGTTGCCTACGTATCTTGTGAAAACAAGAATTAGGTCTGCGTAGTTCAGGAAATTTTTATGTAGCATACAATGTACAAGAGTGACGGTCATCCTTAAAAATAATATAAAAAATGATTAAAGAGGAACTGCTTGTAGCATTGTGTCGATCAGACGATCGAGAGGGTGGATGTCAAGCATGAAGAGAGTTTTGAAATTACTTCAATATATCGACGAGATTGGAAAGGTCAAACTTTGAAGAAGTTATGACATTATTTTTCCGTAGTTGGCCAGGATTGTTTGAATGGAAGAATGTTGAACCCTTGCTTCGAAAGTGGGGATCGATATGCCATAAATTTAATGGTTTACGATATTCAAAAGAAAAAACTAGGTGTTCTCAAACTAAAATCAGGTGAGGATTGGAGGTAGGCCGGCTAGGCACTAATGTTACTGAGATTTGGATTTGAGAAATAATTTATTTGCGCTCTTTGAAAACTTTTAGAGAGCGTCATTAAAATGTTACATAAAAATTTGCGCCAGTTGAATGTTGAAGAAAGTATTCTGAAATAGTGGAGAGACCGAACCCTAGTGCAGGGCTGCCTATGTATCTTGTTGGGACAAGAATCAGGTCAAAACGTAGTTCAAACTTTTTATGAGTTTGTATATAGCATGATTCATTAATAGAATAAGAATTTTCCAAAATGATTTAGAATAGGGACTGAAGAACTGCAAAAAGGCGCACTAACCTAAATGCACCAACTCTGAAATTATGAAATTCAAAGAAGGTTTGGGAAAGTGTAAGACACCCCCTGCGTGAACCACAGTGTGTGAGGTGTACGACCAAAGACTCGATGAAGTGGTGATTATTGTTAAATAAAATAATGTGAAGTAACAATTACAATGTATAGATATAGCGTGTATAAAAAATAAGTAATGAATCAATGAATTGATAAGCATAAAAAATAATTTGTGCAAATAATGTAAAAAAAATTTATCAATAAACAGATAAAGGATCAAAGAATTTAATCGTATGCAAAAATATATAATACCTCCCTCGATTGAAAAATTGAGTATATCATGGTTAGAACCTGCTGTTTCTCCCCAGCAGAATCGCCATACTGTTATGCGTTGTTTTTGCCAAGGTTGAACAAAACATGACTTATGGACTCTAAATGAGTTAAAAATTTGTTCAGAGTCGCCACCTAATTTTTAAGGAAAATAAGGAAATCTATTCATTTATCAACATGTGTGAATAATGTTTTAGTCTGTAAAAAACTAATTGAGATTCCAGGTACGGGTTCAAATTATTCTGAAGAAAAGGGGTTAGGCACCCTTCAGGATTCACAAATATGATACCCGACTAGACTAAATTTATTAAAGAGGGAGAATGTATATTAAAATAATGTAAAAAATGTATGTGTATTAAGTATAATTAATTCTTTTTGAAAAATATATATACTTAAATTATGTAAAGGTGTATGTATATTATGTATATAAGTAAAATCTATTGTTATGAAAATATGTAAGAGATATGTATAAAATGTACAAATTACATGTGAAAAAAGAAAAGTATTTTGTGATGTATAAAAAGAAAAGTATCTTTTGTGTGCTATAAAAAAGAAAAGTATTTTGCAAATATTATCTTCTAGACCGAAATTACGGAGAGAACAATAAAGATTTTATTTAAAGAGAAAAGACTATACAATATTTATGATGTAATTGTGTGAATCAATTAATTATTTTAATTTGTTAGTACAAATGGCCTAAGTTTTCTTAAATGTGCATTAGTAAATATGTAAGTAAAGAATGTCCCTGCCTGACACCCCAAAAGTAAAGTTTTCACTATGTTGTTATCTTTTGTATAATCATTCAGATTAGAAATAAAATACAAACATAAAGTTAAGAAATCCCTTTCAAATAGCACTCCGGGATGTGTTATCGAGAACATGTATAAATGCTCGAGAGAAGTATTAAGTATGAACAAATAATCGCTAAAGTAAATGAAATTAGGTGTACATGTACGTATATGAGAATGTATAAAAATAGGATTTTATTACAAAGTGGCTAGGATTAAGTTTTAAATGCACCATGGCTATGAAGTGAATGCTTGACTAATCGATCGTTCTAAATCGCCTTGCCAAGATACGAATCGTAAAACCCCTTGTGTTGTCGTGATGTTATAAAAGTTTTGTCATTGTTCAAATTTATTTTATTTTTGTTATGTATTTGTATACGTAATGTCTATCTTTTATTTGGGAAGGCCTTGAAAATCGACGGATAATTTCTTCATCGGCTATAGTTTATTTGTTCCAATAAAAATAACATAGTAAAGAAACAAAACGATAAAATAACATTGAGGTGACAATACAATAACACATTAAAGATGGGCAAAAAATCAGTAAAGAATGAAGTGATTCAACAAAAATATAACATTTGTCGGATGTCATCAAAAAGGGAAAAAATCATTATAAATAGAAGTTCTTCTTAGTAAAAGTCAAAAGTAAAATATTAAAGAATATCCGAAACAAAAAATGGTTGTTACTATTTTAGTAAGTAAAATACTTTGAACTAGGAAATATTCTTATATGATCACTACTTTAAGACAAAATCTACTGTATAATTTAATAAAATATAATCAAAATTCAATAATCAGTTTTAAGCAAAATAAACAAAATATTTGGATCAGTCTATTCACAACGCATTTATTACTTGAAAACAATATTTAGCTGTCTCACAATATTTTCATCTTGAATTATCAAAAGTACCTTACTATTTCACAATTTTTCAACAAATAGACAGAATGTTTGATTCTTTTTAATGAATCTAAGGCACAAAAAAATGGCAAAAAAAAATTCCAATCAAATGGTAAGCTAGATTATAACGGGTTATTTTGAGTGAAATTTCAAGCGAAGACATGAAATTGTCTAAAAGAGATCAAGATATGGACAACAAGGCAACGAAAAATCTAGTTTTGGTAAGATTCGGCATTTTCAGGCAAATATCGCTGGTAAACTCCTCAATTTTCGATGTTATGATGCAAAAGAATAAGATGAAGCAGTGGTGTCGCTTTAACATCGAGACGCTGGGCCGAATATCTACAAGAACCGGCCAGATCTATCCTTTTTTCAATGAGGCAGCATCGACCAAGGCTCGCCGGTCACTACCTCCGATGAGAGGCTACTGTAAAAGGGAAAAAAAAGGAAGAGGGCGACGTTGGTGGTCAGATCTGGTGGTTTTCGGTGGAGGTGTGGCAGCTAAAAGGCGCTGGTGATGGTTGGAGACTTCGCTGGTCATCACATTTGGTGAAGACGCAGTAGAAAGGGGAGCAGCAGCGGTGGTAGTGCATCGGCCTCGCCGATCATCACCTCCGGTGAACCGGCACAGGAGAAGAGGATAAGAAGAGAAGAGGAGAAGAGGAAGAGGAGTGTGATGTTGGTGGAGTTATTGGTTGTCGGCAATCGGTGGCATATTCTGATGGCTGCAGTGATGTAGAGATGGGAAAGAAATGGCGTTAATAGAGAGGAAAACAGAGAGAGAGTCTGATTTTTTATTGTATGTGTTTGTGTTGGTGTGTGTGTTGGTGTGTATATATTGTTATTTTTCAAAGAATTGTGTGGCTCCCCTTTTTTTAAGCTGAGAGGGCAGAAAATTAAAATTTACCCTCTCAAATTTTATCTGATGGGGTGATTGTTCCCCCTTTTTTCTCTTTTGTGTGTGATTGTTATATTTTATAAAAATAATTGATCCGACTCAGTATTTGTGGACCATAAAAATATAGACATTAATTTGTAATTATGAAAATATGTAAAGAATGTTGAATATATTAAAAAAATATAATTAATTTGAAAATGTTATAAAAATATGATGTCATGTCGTGCACGTGTGCAGATGATTGTGAAAAAATGTTAAAGACGATAATGAATTGATAAAAATCCTAATATATAGGGAATTATCGAAAAATTATAAAAAGTAAAAATATGAAGATAAATTGATAAATCCTAAAGTGAGGATATATATCAATAATTTATTAACAATTGTACAAAATATGTGAAAATTGTATTTCATATTTTTTTAACGATTAGGAAGCCTGAAGATGTTAATTTTAAGTACGGAGAGCAAAATTGAGTGTCAACACCTATAGACCTTACATTTAGAGACACTACTTGACGATGCCCTAAACAATAAATAACATACTTCATCATTTCCAACTTACAATTCCCCCACAACACACCTAACTAAAAGTGTTTGAGTTCCACTGCTAGTACTTCCGTGTTGAAGCCTAATCCGAACTTACAAAGGTGCTAGCTTAAGCTATGGAACCCTGTACTCTACATCCCTTTAAGAATATCACTTCACCTTATCACTATAATCTAACAACTTTAGGTCTTAAAATCAAGGAGCGCTATAGCACATTGGTTTGTGTATTCATCAATCACAATATTCAAGCTTATCTTTAGTCCACCCGCTTTTATGGATCTTCCAACTAAAACCAGCAAATTCCATCACTCTCACAAAGATTTTCTCCATGTATCCCTTTCCTAATTATTTTACATAATAAAAATTCATATCCCCATTCCCTTTCACCTATAACCTTAGCTCGAGGTGGTCACACCAAAATTTAACACAATAAAAAACATCTACTCTCTTATCTAAGACATTACTATGCTTCCATAACCACTATCCTACTAACACAAGAAGGGTCATCAAGGGACGAGAGCACAAACATCATTAATATGAGTAACACTATTCAATTATAACTTATAGTTATTGCACTACTCAAGATGGGACATGAGATGAAGATTCGATATGATAGGCACGAAGTGCTTCATATATGAATTGTCTAGATCGTAAGTAAAGAGTCATTCAGGCATAATCATAACACAACATTTGTTCTTAGGACTGGCCACAGTAAGAAACATGAGTGCATCTATCATGAGTTGTATAACATAAAGCCGGAATTCATGTAGTCAATGATTGAGACAAGGATTACTACTTGAAGCTATTACTCCTCATTTTAAAAACTAAAAATGACCATGGGTTTGCATAAAACTTATCTCTTTAGGAAAGACCTAACGTAAAAATGAATTGGTACTATATAGAAAGCATAGTTTCTTAGAACCAAGCATGATGTGAGACATGGATTTATGGATCATGAGCATCATAATATAGAGCTTAAATACTTGTAAGCTTGGATTGCTAAGGGATATTATTGCCTTTAGTTGGGAGGTTAGAACATGGACATAAGTTCAATAAACAACCCAAAGCTTAGCATAGGCATGACTTGAATACATAAAATGTTAGTAGAATGTCCTCATTGAATTAAAGTAGGAGGAGTTTACTTGAACATGAATAGATCTTTCATGATTTTTCTTTGAAACATGCGACCAAGAGAAAATTCAAGAACTACCTTAGTCCATCATCTCCCTCTTAGATCAAAGCCACAAACCTAGACTTACAAACATATACTCTCATCAAATCTATAACCACAACTTTTACCACAAGGGGTGGGATTGTATCACTATACACATTAATTCTAAGCTCGCCCTAATACACTATTATAGGAAAAGAACTAATTTCTTTCTATGACATTCCTCCCAAGTGCACTAATCTTAACTTTTTCTAACCTCCAAGATTGAAATCTAACCTCACTATCTTTCAATTTTTGTTTGGGAATAAAGAGTGACCCTTTTGATAGAATACAGAAGTTTGAAGGCTTAAAAATGGGTTACAAAAAGTTTGGACGGTCTATAGGACATGAAAGGACCAAAATAACTTTAAAAAACCTTTAAAACAAAAACTCATCAATGAAATAATCCATGGTGCGAAGCCCAAGCAAAGCTCCAGCTTCATGGTATGAAGCCCATCGCAAAGCAATAACTTCATGGCGCAAAGCCCATAGTGAAAAACAGCTTTGTGGCATATAGACCAGCGCAAAGCTGAGGCAATGAGACTTCGCGGTTCCTTTGCAATGCGAAGCCAATGCAAACTCACCTATTTGTGATGCACAACCTATTTTCCATACCCAACTTTCCCCAATACATTTAAACCTATACCGGGATGTCTTATATTCAATCTAAGGACCAAGTATCTAGGCTTGTTTTAAGAACACTTTAGTCTCCACAAACACCCAGGCTATGACAAACTCATTACTCTAACACTAATCCTCATATGCACATATATATATCAAAATTTTCCACTCAAACTTCTTATAAGTTATCAACCTAGGCCTCTTTCACACATTACATCAAGCCTACTAATTCATTCCCACAAAATATACATCATTAATCTTAAGTTACTATTTTTACCACCACAATCCATATATAAAGTTCAAACCTATAATCTAGAATCAATTATGTACCACCGATGAAGCATGCCTATAATACCTCGTATTTCCCTAGCTTAATTTAGCTTTCAGTACATGAGTATTCATATATAAATTTTTTTAAATACTCAGTATTTTTCTGTTTAGCGCTTACTATTGCGTAGAAAATTCAGTCAGCTTTCCAACGATATAAAATTTTGCCCATATCCAATACCCGGGTGAAGAGTTATAGCCATTTTTGTAAAACAATGTATCACCTGGTACACCACCGTATCGCGGTGAAGGTCTAAATGACATTTGACAATTTCTAGTGAAGTAACATGATTGCCCTGTGTTGCGGTGAGCTCCCAGGTCCCAATAGTCAATTTCCAGTGAAGCTCCACGATCCCACCGCATCGCGCCACCAACTGTAACGCCCTGAGTCTGTACCCAGGATGCTACATGATGCTCATAATCCTGAAGGGCCACAAGCTAACCCATGTCTGGTACCTATAGCAGTAACTGAATAATAATACTGTAACTTCGCAGAAATAAGCAAAATTTTTTAATAAGATTCAAATATGAAATAAATACTGAATATGGTATCACAATACCAAAACTGAATATCAATACTGAAAACTGAACAACTGTCTGAAAATACTCTAGTCTGGAAAGCCTCTAAACTGTCTGAACTGTGGAGTTGATGGGATAAGCCCTCAACTAACTCCGACTACTAAAAATGAACTGAAATTCTAAAAAATAATCATGTCCTTGAATTATGAGGACTTACCACTAACTCTGTCTGCTGAGAATCTGAGCTTCTAAGGGTGCTCTAAAGCCCGTACGTCTGAACCTATGATATAAGACATCATAACACAAAAAAAAACAGGCGTCAGTAGTTTAAATGATTGGTATGCTCAGTGAGGTAGGCTAAAATGCATAGGTTCATATGCATGAACAATACTAACTGAATAACACGAGTATGACTGAATCAGAGTACATGTATGAATATGTACACTGTAACTGAGATTGTGATAACACTAAATACTGAGTCTGAATACTTATTTACAGGTATCTGAGTTTACTGATGCTGTATTATTGATAACTGAATGACTATATATGACAGTCTTGATTCTGTGAAACTATACTGAGTTTCGTACTGAGCTGAGTGACTGTAACTAACAGTTTTGAATCTGTAAAACTAAAATGAGTTCTATACTGAGACTGAATCTGAAACTAAGACTGTGGGAGGTAATCACCTAATCGACATGTCCTTTTCTAAATAGATTGAGGTCCAACCTATAACCCCAATTAGAAGGGTGTCAATACCGTACCACGAGTAGAGACAAGCTATGAGTTAACCCTTTCTGACAGGAAGCTCTTTCGTCAACCCTTGCTGCCAGAAAAACTCGAATGAGATATATAAACCCTCATAATATCTGGTAGGAAGATATCTCAACCTACACTAGCTACGTAGTTCTATAACATAGGGATTGCTACTAAGGGTCAAATCGTTTGCTGGCAGGAATGGCCCCATCCCTGGGTTCACTCGATGCTGAATTCTACTCCCAACTGAATAAACACTGAGCTAATTTATAGTCTGTACTAGGAAAGACTAAACTATTACTGAATTTACCGAGTTTTATTGACTGACGGAATACCACTGAATGAGTTTACTGTGGTTTGAACTGAATGCTGAACTAGACTGGACTAGTACTAAGTCTTTTGAGTGTTTCCTGAGTCCTGTAACTGAATAAGAGTACTACTGATCATGACATGACTGAGATTATCTTGTAACTGACACTGGCTCTAAGTATACAACTAAATTATCGGGTATTAAATTCCCCCAGGACTCGATAGCATGAAAGCAAATCATACATAGTCTTGAAAATCATAATCTTGTGCACTTGGTTACAACTCATTTATTGAGGCATTTTATCAAACACTTGCATGATACAATTTGCACAAAAGATGACATGACTTGATTTCTTTCTCTTATTGGTTCACATGAGCAATTCATCAAGCACTTCATGAGCATGATACATATATATAACATTAAACACAAGTAAACATCATAATTCAACTCCAACTTCATAATTTCAAGGGTTCAACATGGATTCACATGATATTACATATATATTAATTAATCTCACATGAAACTTATCATTAAATATGGATTGGAATCCCAATTAACCATTATAAACATGAATATAATCAAACCCAACATGAAATTCATGAAATCCATACACTTTAAGTTTAAAAATAGTTTCTTAGACTCCAACGGTAGAAGGAACCCTTGGATGAACACTTCATATACCTTAGTTGGTGAATTCTTAAAAATTAACGGTGGAATCTAAAGCCTTGAATTTGAATTTAATTTACCTAGGGTTTTTGTTCTTTAGCAAATTTGTGAAAGAATGAATATAACTTGCTAAAAGAGGGCTAAATTTCATGTTATGGGGGCTGAAGGGCATGGGAAAAAGACTTAATTCACCTTGAGGATGCGGCCTTTTAATATCTGGAAACTGTGTTATCGACGTGCAGACTAATGCGCCGCATCATTATCATCTACGCGATGACCAACGCACCGCGTCGAGTCTGCATCGATTCACTGGAATTTGCACTGAACTAAGGGAAAAATTATCTGTCGACATGATAGATGATGCGACGCGTCGATATCACATCAACTCACTATTTTGGTCACTCGAACATGATCTAAACGAGGTCTGCAAAATCCAAAACTTGTTTTGAAACACGTATTGACCTTCCTAATCATTAACTAACTCAAATATCAACATTTAATGGATGAAAAGGTTGCAAAATAAGATTGCCAACTTTCGATGGCTAAAATAACACTATGTCTGAATACTTAGCTAGAATTTTCTAAGTCTGGGACCCCCTTTACAAGCTAAAAGGACTAAATTAAGCTAAGAATTTTGCGGGATCTTACATTATCTCACCATTGGGAACATTCATCCTTGAATGAGACTGACTAAGCTGAGAATACTAGTAGACTAAACTTCCTTACTGGATATGAATATTTGAAACATGATTATCTGTCTGACATTACTGACATACTGTATTTCATACTGAACATGCATATCTGATGCATAAGTACATGACTGAGTTGTTTCATGAATACATAATTGGGATTTCTGATAAGCTGAGTTCCGCATACAGAACATGCATATTTGATGGATGAATACATGAACGAATATGCAATGGTAACTGATACCAAGTTTGTAATGGAAATCTGTGCATGAAACTGAATAAGCTTAAGGAAAACTATTACCTTGGGCTGAGTCAGAATTTGCGGAGAAGAGGTGAGGATACTTGGTCCACATATCTGCTTCCCAAGTAGCTCCCTCAATTAACTGATTCTGCCAAAGAACTTTGACCAGAGGGACTTCTTTGTTCCTCAGTTTGTGAATCTGATAGTCAAGGATTTCAACTAGAATATGATAGTCAAGGATTTCGACTAGAATGTCTTCATAAAAGAGGTTGTTCTGAACATCTACGCCCGTATGGGGACTACAACTGATAGGTCACCTATGCATTTATTTAGTAAGGAGACATGAAACACTGGATGAAATAAAGATAGATCTGATGGAAACTCAAGCTTGTAAGCTTCCTTTCTAAAATAGTTGAGAATTTGGTAAGGACCGACATATCGGAGACTGAGTTTCCCCTTCTTGCCAAACCGCTTCAATCCTTTCATAGGAGAGATTTTAATGTTTACAAAAGCACCAATCTTGAACTCGAGATCTTTTCTTCACACATTAGCATACGATTTCTATCGGCTTTGAGCTGTCCTAAGCCTTTCCCTGATCAACTGAACTTTCTCTAAGGCATCAAATACCAAGTTAGGCCCTATCACTGTGGCCTCCCCTACTTTAAACCAACCAATGGGAGATCTACACCTCTTCCCATAAAGTGCCTCAAACGGAGCCTTTTGAATACTAGAATGATAGTTGTTGTTGTATGCAAACTCAATCAAAGGAAAGTGGTCATCCCAACTACCTTTAAAGTCTATCGCACATGCTTACAACATATCCTCTAGAGTCTAAATGGTCCTCTCTACTTGACCATCTGTCTGAGGATGAAAATCCGTACTGAGATAAACTCGGGTACCAAGACCCTTCTGGAATACCTTCAAGAAATACCTTTATCTGAGATAATAGATAACAGAACATCGTGCAACCTGACCAACTTTCTAACATAGAGTTTGGCATAATCCTTAGCTGAATAAAAGGTATGGACTGGTAGGAAATAAGCTAATTTGGTCATTCTATCTATAATGACCCAAACTGAATCATGCTGACGACGAGTATGAGGCAAACCCATCACAAAGTCCATGTTCACTTCTTCCCATTTCTAGGTAGGAATGCCAAACTCCTACATGGACCCACTAGGTTTCTGATGCTCAATCTTAACCTGCTGACATGTTGAGCACTTAGCCACAAACTCTGCAATATCTTTTTTTATCCCACTTCACCAATAGATCTCCCGTAAATCATGGTACATCTTAGTGTCCCCTGGATAAATAGTGTAGCGCACACTATGCATTTCTGCAAGAATTTACTGCCTCAAGACATCTATACCCGATACACATAGCCGACCCTGGCAGCGCAACATACCATCTCCCTCTTGGGAGAAAACCTCCACTTTCTGATTTCTGAATGATTCTTTCAACTTGACTAGATTGGATCCCTATCCTGCTTTTCCTTTATCTTAGAAACTAGGGATAATTCTAAACTACTCTTTACCCATACACTACCTTCTGCTGAATCGACTAAGAGAACACCTAGTCGGGCTATCTGATGAACTTTCTAAGGTAACTTCTTCTTATCGTCTTCAACATGGGTAACACTACCCATAGACATTCTACTGAGAGCGTCGTCCACTACATTGGCCTTGCTCAGACGATTAAGAACATTCATGTTGTAATCTTTCAACAACTCCAACCACCTTCTCTAATGAAGGTTTAGATCTTTCTGAGAGAATACATACTGCAGACTTTTACGATCAGTGAACACATCAACGTGCACACCATACAAATAGTGCCTTCAAATCTTTAAGGCAAAGACTAGTGCTGCTAACTCAAGATCATGAGTAGGATAATTCTTCTCATGGGGTTTAAGCTGTCTAGAGGCATAGGCAATGACCTTAACTCTCTACATCAGAACACACCCCAAGCTAATTCTGAAGGTATCACAATACACAAAAAAGCTATTTGAACCATCTGGTAGGGTCAAAAGTGGAGCTGTAGTGAGTCTAGTCTTCAACTCCTGAAAACTCTTTTCATAAAAATTTGACCACTGGAATTTGACCTTCTTTTGAGTCAGTCTGGACATAGGGGATGCAATAGATAAAAATCCCTCAACAAACCTTTGGTAATAGCTGGCCAAGCCTAAGAAACTCCTAATATCTGAAGGAGAGATAGATCTGGGCTAGTTTCTCACTGCTTCAGTCTTTTAGGGATCAACTCTAATGCCATCACTGGAAATGATATAGCCGAGGAAAGCTACTGACCTTAGCCAAAATTCACACTTATGAATTTGGCGAATAACTAATGATTTCTGAGAGTCTGTAATACTATCCTGAAATGATCTGCATGGTCATGCTCACTGTGGGAGTAGACAAGAATGTCATCTATGAAGACTATGATGAACATGTCCAAGTACTGTTTGAACACATGGTTCATCAAGTCCATGAAGAATGCTAGGGCCTTGATAAGATAAAAGGACATAAATAAGAATTCAAAGTGACCATACCGAGTTCTAAAAGCTATTTTTGGGATGTCACATTCTCTGACTCTGAGCTGATGATAGCCTGATCTGAGGTCTATCTTAGAAAAGTAACTAGCATCCTGAAGTTGGTAAAACAAGTTATGAATTCTGGAAAGTAGATACTTGTTCTTGACTGTGACTTTATTTAACTGACGGTAGTTAATACACATTCTGAGAGAACCGTCGTTCTTACGCACAAATAAAATTGGTGTGTCCCATGGGGACACAATGGGTCTGATGAATCCCTTATCTAGGAGATCTTTCAAGTGTTATTTTAATTCTCCGAGTTCTATAGGTTCCATTCTATATGAAAGAATAGATATCGGTTGAGTATCTGAAAGAAGGTCTATTCCAAAGTTGATTTCCCTTTCGGGAGAAACTCCTGAAAGATCTTCGGGAAACACATCTGGGAATTAATATACTACTGACATTGATTCAAGAGTAGGGGTTTCTGAACTAAAATTTTGGACTCGAACGTGTTGGTAGACACATCCCTTAGATATCATCTTTCTCGCCCAAAGGTAAGAAACAAGATGACCCTAAGTGCTGAAGTACTACCCCACTCTAGGACGGATTTACTCGAAAACTGAATCTAGACAATTTTGTTTCTAAAGTCGACTAAGGCATAGTAGGAATAAAGCCAATCCATGACGAGAATAATATCAAAATTAGTCATCTCTAATTTGACTAAGTCTACTGAAGTGACTTTCTGAGATATCATAACCGGCCAGTTCTTGTATACCCGCCTGGCTATGATAGATTTACCCACAAGGGTAGAGACTAAAAAAAGGTCTGCTAGAATTTTAGGACAGACTCTGAAATTGACTGCTATATATAGAGTAACAAAGGACAAAGAAGATCCAGGATCTAACAAAGCATAGATAAGTAAATGGAAAACTTGTAACATACCAGCGACCACATAAGGAGAACTTTCCTAATTCTATCGGGGCTAAAAAACATAGAGTCTGTTTGGGCGCTGCCCACTGGTGGCACTGGATGCGGCACCCTACTGATTCAGGCGACCAGACTGAGGTAGGGAACGGTTATGCTGAATATGAGAACCCACCTGAGGACACTGTATGACCCTGTGGACTGGCTTGCCATATCTAAAACACACATCACTGCCAGCTCTATAGATACCCTGGTAGTTTCTACCATACTTCTGACAAAGAGGATTGGTTTGGGAGCTGCTGACACTACCCTAGGGTTTGGGGCCTAACATCCTATCCCTATTGCCATCTCTAAATTTTGGAACAGGAGTATTTGCTAAGGACGGAGCTAGAAATAAGGATTTCAGGCAGAACTGGGAATGATTCCCACTCTCTGACTGAGGTTGAGCGAAACTGAAACTACCTGTTATCGCTCTCTTGCTGTCCCTATCCTTCTTTTTATTCTTGGCCTCCTCTCTCTGTTGAGCATGGACCATAAGCCTGGATATGTCCATATCCTTAATCAGTATTATGGTTCTACACTCTTTAACCATACTGCTAAACACCCTTGACATAAACTTACTCATTTTCTCTCTGCTATCTGCTACTGCATGCGGGACATATCTAGTTAATTGAGTAAATTTGAGAGAATTGTCTTGTACTGTTATATTGCCCTGCTTTATGTTTATAAACTCAAAAACCTTTGCTTCCCTTAACTATAGCGGAAATAACCTATCCAAAAAAGCAATTGCAAACTCCTCCCATTGTATGGGCCCTGCATTTACGACCCTCTATGCTTTCCACTATTTAAACCACGAGTGTGCCACATCCTGTAACTGATATGCAGCTAACTTAACACTCTTAACAATAGTTACTCCCATAATATCAGTAACTTTCTGCCCCTGATCAAGAAACTCCTGAAGCTTCTGATCTGACTTAGACCCGATAAATAATGGAGGATTCATTTGGGTGAAATATGGAATCCTGGTAGCAGTAGTATTGGCTACTGGGTTGACCAGAACAACAGTTGGGCATTCATTCTTGGTTGCCACAGAATGATCTAGGGTGGTGAATATTGCTCTGAACTCAGCTTTGGAGACATGCTTGCCCAGAGGATCTGGATGGACTGGCTGAGGAGCTGGCCGGTCTCCCGTTCCTCCTCCATTAGTCCTCTTTGGAGCTATATTCTGTAAATGAAAGAGAAACTTGGATTAGACTGAGAATTTAACTGGAGCTCATGCTCACTCACATGACATAAATGTTGAAAGAAGGGAATATTTTCCTAAAACATCTGGAGCCCGTGCATCTGAACCTATGATATAAGACATCATAGCATAAAATAATAGCATGTGTCAGTACATTGAATATACTAGTATGATAAGTGAGGTAGTCTAAAATGCATGGGTTCATATGCATGAACAATACTAACTGAATAACATGAGTATAACTGAATGAGAGTACATGCATAAATACATAGACTGTAACTAGGATCATGATAACACTAAATACTGAGTTTGAATACTGATTTACTAATATCTGAGTTTACTAATACTGTATTATTAATAACTAAATGACTGTATCTGATAGTCTTGATTCTGTGGAACTATACTGAGTTCCGTACTAAGCTAAGTGACTGTAACTGATAGTCTTGAATCTATAGAACTGAATTCAGTTCTATACTGAGACTGAATCTAAAACTGAGACTGTGGGAGGTAATCATCTAACCGACATGCCCCTTTCTAAATAGATTGGGGTCCAACCTATAACCCCAATTGGAAGGGTGTCAATACTATGCCATGGGTAAAGATAAGCTGTGAGTTAACCCTTTCTAACAGGAAGCTCTTTCGTCAACTCTCGTTGGCAGAAAAACTCAAATAAGATGTATCAACCCTCATAATATCTAGCAGGAAGATATCTCAACCTACACTGGCTACGTAGTTCTATAATGTAGGGATTGTTACTCAGGGTCAAACCCTCTGCTAGTAGGAATGGTACCATCCCTAGGTTCGCTCGGTGATGAATCCTACTCCCAACTGAATAAACACTGAGCTGTTTTATAGTCTGTACTAGGTGGGACTAAACTGTTATTGAATTTACTGAGTTCTGTTGACTGGCAGAATACCACTAAATGAGTTTACTATGGTTTGAACTGAATAATGAACTAGACTGGACTAGTACTGAGTCTACTGAGTGTTTACTGAGTTCTGTAACTGAATAAGAGTACTGCTGATCATAACATAACTGACATTATCTTGTAACTGACACTGGCTCTAAGTACACAACTAAATTTTTGGGCATTAAATACCCCCAGGACTCGATAGCATGAAAGTAAATCATAACATAGTCTTGAAAAGCATAATTATGTGCACTTGGTCACAACTCATTTATGGAGGCATTTTATCAAACAAGTGCATGATACAATTTGCACATCAGCTGACATGACATGATTTCTTTCTCTTATTGGTTCACATGAGCAATTCATCAAGCTCTTAATGAGCATGATACATGTACATAACATTAAACACAAGTACATATCATAATTCAACTCCAACTTCACAATTTCAATGGTTCAACTTGGATTCACATGATATAACATATATATCAATTAATCCCACATGAAACTTATCATAAAACATGAATTAGAATTCCAATTAACCATTATAAACATGAATATAATCAAACCCAACTTGAAATTCATGAAATCCATACACTTTAAGTTTAAAAATATTTTCTTGGACTCCAAGGGTGGAAGGAACCCTTGGATGAACACTTCACATATCTTAGTTGGTGAATTCTTGAAAATTAATGATGGAATCTGAAGCCTTGAGTTTGAATTTAATTTAGCTAGGGTTTTTGTTCTTGAGCAAATTTGTGAAAAAATGAATATAACTTGCTAAAAGAGAACTAAATTTTGTGTTATGGGGGCTGAAGGGCATGGGAAAAAGACTTAATTAACCCTGAGGATGCATCCTTTTAATGAATGGAAACTATGTTATCGACGCATAGATCAACGCACCGCGTCATTGGCATTGACTTGGGGACCAATGTGCCACGTTGAGTCCATGTCGGTTCACTTGAATTTGCACTGAGCTGAGGGAAAAATTATCTGTCGATGCAATTGATGATCCGACACATCGATATTGCATCAACTCACTATTTCGATCACCCGAACATGGTCTAAATGAGGTCTGAAAAATCTAAAACTTATCCGGAAACATGTATTGACCTTCCTGATCATGAACTAACTCAAATTTCAATATTTAATGGATAAAAAGGTTGCAAAATAAGATTTCCAACTATCGAAGGCTAAAATAACACTAATTCTGAATACTTAGCTAGAATTTTCTAACTCTGGGTCCCCCTTAACAAGCCTAAAGGGCTGAATTAAGCTAACAATTTTGCGGGATCTTACACCAGCTATTTCATTAGTTGTCAATTTATAGTGTGGCAACGTGATACCAGTGCATCACGCCACAAGGTAATTTCACGTTCGTCCCTTTTTACACAGTGCCAACCAAGAACCAGTGGCTCACCGTGATGCCACCGCGTCGCGGTGAAGCCCTAAATTGGGTTTTCAGTGATGAATTTTTTATACTTCCTAGGGGTAATTTGGTATTTTTCAGCGATCCAAATCAGCCCTTAACCCGAAATTAAACCCCTAATTAACCTAGTTATATTATTATTTCCTTAGTCTCTCTCTAGATTTAAACATTCTCTCTCAAAGGGCGAAACCCTAGTTTTCAAGAAATCAAGACCAAACTCAAGAATTCTTTCAAGAACATTTAAGAATTAATATTCCCAGGTATGTTAGAAGTTCATTCATGGGTCCCTTTCACCTATGAAGTCCAAGAACCTCTTTTTAAATATACAAGTTTATAGATTTGAGATATCCATGCTTAAAATTGATTGTATGCATGTTCATGATATTAATTGGGTTTCAATCCATGATTTAGTAGAAGTTTCATGAAATTAGAATAGTATTTATGGGGAATTATAAGAATTTCATGCTAAACACTTGAATTTACAATTGACTATTGTATCCATGATGTTCATGTGTTGGCTTTTATCATTGAAACAATCCATGCTCCCCAAGTGTTTGCTAAAATATCTATGTGAAGTAAATTATGGAATCATTACATGTCATTATATGGTCCCAATCACGTACAAGCTCATGTATATCAAGTGTTTGACAAAATATCTAGATGAATGCATTGTTAACAAGCAAGTAATAACATTATGCTTTCATGGTTATGCTATGCTTTATTTTTAATGCTATCGAGTCCTGGGGGTATTCAATACCCAAAAATCTAGCTATTTACCTAGAGCTACAGTAGTTACAGAATAGTCCCAGTCATGTCATGAAACAGTAGTACTCAGCAAGTTAACAGAACTCAGTGAACTCAGTTAGTTACAAAACTCAGTGAAACTCAGTATCAGTCTAGTTCAGCTTAGTATAATAATCAGTGTCATTCAGTTGGAAGTAGTATTCAGCACTGAGGGAACCCAAGTATGGGGGCTCACCAGCTAGTAGAGGGTGTGATCCTTCGAAGTAGTTCTTGCATTCTAGAACTATGTAGATAGCGTAAGTTGAGACATCAACCTGCCAGTTGAGGGTTGATGAGGCGTTTTAGCCTGCCAGTTGAGGGTACTACCATTCTCATTAGAGTACCCGCCAGATAATGGTAACTCTTCAACTTGTCTTTACCCTTGGCACGGTACTGACACCCTTCAAGCTAGGGTTACAGGTTGGACCCCAGTTATCTTATTTGGGGCATATTGGTTAGATGGCTACCTCCCACAGTCTCAGTTTAGAACTCAGTTCAGTTCTACAGAATCAGGACTGTCAGACACAGTCAATCAATATTAGTAATTTAGTATATGTAGTTTAGTTACTCAGTATCAGAAATCTATACTCAGCTTTAGTAAAATCTCAGATGTAGTATGTACTTATATACACATATGCACAGTATTGCATACTTAGTATTTACAGTAGTTTCAGTTATCCATGTACTCTTACTCAGTTATTCCATGTCATTCAGTCAGTTATTATTCATGAATATGAACCCTTATATTCATCCTTACCTCATATAGCATACCATTACACTCCACGTATTGATGCATACTTTCTCTTTACACTATGATGTCTCATATCATAAGTTTGTGTGCTCAGGTTCCCGACCGTGCTTAGATTGATTTAGTTAGCAGCAGATTCAATAGTGAGTCCTTCATCTATTGAGGATATGCTTTTATTTTAGTATTTCAGTTTATCATTATTTTAATAGTCAAAGTTAGTTGGGGGTTTGTCTTATTAACTCCACATTCAGACAGTTCGGTTACAAGATTTTCAGACTAGACTAGTTCAGACAATATTTTAGATTTCAGATATTTTTATCAGCTATTATTAGTATAGTTGTTATTCTTTATTAGTATTCAAATTGTGAACCTTATGGAATTTTAGCCTATTTTCTGCATTATTTCAGTATTATTATTTAGTGCTCATAGTAGGTACCAGTCATAGGTTAGCTTGTGGTCCTTCGGGGTCGTAAGCATCGTGTGGCATCTGGGGGTGCAGAATCGGGGCGTTACAAACTTGGTATCAGAGCCTAAGGTTCAACAGAGTCCAAGGGAGTCTAAAAGCCACGTCCAGTAGTGTCTTATGCATATGTGTGTAGCATGCCACACTTATGGGCAAGAGGCTATGAGACATTTTTAGGAAAAGTTTTTCTTTTTTTAGTATCATGTCGTGCGAGTGAGCATGAACTCAAGTTAAGCTCTTATTCTAACCCTTTCTTCCTTCCATTTACAGAATATGCCTCCCAAAAAGAACAACGGTAGAAGAATAGGAAACCATTCAGCACCTCAGCCCGTTCAGGCAAATCCCCTGGACGAGAATGTCTCCAATGCATAATTTAGAGCTGCGTTCACTACTCTAGCCAATTTTATAGTAGCTCAGAGTGAATGGACAATTGTTTTTCAGACCAACCAAGTGGACAATACTGCTGCAACAAAGATTTGAGACTTCACCCAAATGAATCCTCCCTTATTCTCAGGATCTAAGTTAGAAAAGGATCTACAAGAATTCCTCGATCAGGTTCAGAAAGTCACAAGTATTATGGGAGTGGCTTCCAGTGAAAGTGCTGAGTTAGCCACCTATTAGCTGCAAGATGTAGTTCATATATGGTTCAAGCAGTAGAAGGTAGACAGGGGTACAGATGCAGAGCCCATAGAATGGGAAGAGTTTGCTACTACCTTTCTAGAAAGATTCTTTCCCTTAGAGTTGAGAGAAGTCGAGGTGTTATAGTTCATCAATCTCAGGCAAGGCAACATGAGTGTGAAAGATTATTCCCTTAAGTTTACTCAGTTAACCAGGTATGCTTCCCATATAGTAGCAGACAATAGGTCCAGAATAAGCAAGTTTGTGTCTGGGGTGTCAGAGACTGTGGTTAAAGAGTGCAGAACTATGATGTTAATTAAGGAGATGGACATATCCAGGCTTAAGTTCCATGCTCAGCCAATCGAAGAGGCTAAGAATAAGAAGATAGAGGTAGAAAGAAAAGGCTAGAATAGGTAGCTTTAATTTCACTCAGTCTAAGTTAGAAGATGGTATCTGTTCCTAATTCTATCAAAGTTCTTTAGTTCCAGCTCTGTCCTCAGCCAGTGCTCTAGTCCCTAAGTTCAAAAATGGTAACAAAGATAGGGCGTTAGGCTCTAAATCTTAGGGTAGTGTCAATAGTGCTTGAACAAATCCCCTTTGTTAAAAATATGGCAGAAACCATCAGGGTGTCTGCAAAGCTAGTAGTGATGTTTGTTTCCTGTCTGGAAAGCTAGGCCACAGAATCAGAGACTGTCCTCACTCGGGTTTTCAGGGTCAGTATAATCATTCCTCAGCTTAGTTCGATCTCTCAAATTAGCAGGGTGCCACTTCCAGTGCCACCAGTGGGCAATACCCAAATAGGATTATACACTTTAGTCCAGACAAGATCAGAAAGGTTCTCTTGAGGTGGTCACTGGTACGTTATAGATCTTCCATTTACATGTTTATTCCTTATTAGATCTGGGAGCTTCTCTATCTTTTGTAACTCCTTATATAGCAATCGACTTTAAGGTCAAACCAGAAACCTTAACAAAACCTTTCTCAGTCTTTACTCCAGTGAGTCAGTCTATCATAGCTCGGTGGGTATACAGGAACTTTCCGATTATGATATCTCAGAAAATCACTTTAATAGACTTAAGTAGAGTTAGAGATGATGGATTTTGAAGTCATTTTCATAATTGATTGGCTCCATTCATACTATGCCTCAGTTGACTATAGAAACAAAAATGTTTATTTTTAGTTTCCAAATAAACCAGTCCTTGAATGGAGGGGTTGTACTACGGCGCTTAAGGGTCAGTTGATTTCATACCTTAGAGCGAGAAAAATAATATCCAAGGGATGTGTCTATCATCTTGTGCAAGTTAAAGACTCTAGTTTAGAGACTCCTAGTCTTGAGTCTGTTCCAGTAGTAAATGAATTCTTAGATGTGTTTCCCGAACATCTTCCCAGAGTTCCTCCCTTAAGGGAAATTGACTTCGAATAGACCTTCTTCTAGACACTCAGCCTATATCTATTCTTCCATATAGAATGACACAAAAAAGCTCAAAGAATTGAAAGAACAGTTAAAGGATCTCCTAGATAAAGGATTCATCAGACCTAGAATTTCTCCGTGGGGCACACCAATCTTATTCAAGCGTAATCAAGATGGTTCACTTAGAATGTGTATAGACTACCATTAGTTGAACAAAGTCATAGTCAAGAACAAATAACCACTTCCTAGAATCGATGACTTATTTGACCAACTTCAGGCCGCCAATTACTTTTCTAAGATAGACCTCAGATCAGACTATCATTAGGTTAGAGTCAGAGAATATGACATTCCAAAAATAGCTTTCCAAACCCGGTATGGTCACTTTGAATTTCTAGTCATGTCCTTTGGTCTCACAAATTCCCCAACAGCTTTCATGGACTTGATGAACCGAGTGTTCAAGTAGTACTTAGACATGTTGGTCATAGTCTTCATTGATGACATTCTTGTCTATTCTCGTAGAGAGAATGATCATGCAAATCACCTCAGAATTGTACTTCAGACTCTCAGAGCCCATTAGTTGTTTGCCAAATTTATTAAGTGCAATTTTTGGCTAAGTTCAGTGGCATTCCTTAGTTATATTATTTTCGGTGATGGCATTTGATTTGATCCTCAAAAGACCAAAGTGGTGAGAAGCTGGCCTAGACCCATCTCCATCAAATATTAGGAGTTTCTTAGGTTTAGTTGGTTATTACCATCGATTTGTTGAAGGGTTTTCGTCTATCATATCTTCATGTCCAGATTGACTCAGAAGAAAGTTAAGTTTCAGTGGTCAGATTCTTATGAGAAAAGTTTTCAAGAGTTGAAGACTCGATTCACCTCAACCCCAGTTTTGACTCTACCAGATAGTTTAGATGGGTTTGTTGTATAGTGTGATGCATCCAGAGTAGGTTTGGGTTGTGTCCTCATGTAGAGAGGTAAGTTCGTAGACTATGCCTCTAGACAGTTTAAGCCCCATGAGAAGAATTACCTTACCCATGATCTTGAGTTAGCAGCTGTAGTGTTTTCCTTAAAGATTTGGAAAAATTACTTGTATGGGGTGCATGTTGATGTGTTCATAGGTCATAACAGCTTGTAGTATGTGTTCTCTCAGAAAGATCTAAATTTGCATCTGAGAAGCTGATTAGAGTTGTTGAAAGATTATGACATGAGTGTTCTGTATCATTCGAGCAAGGCCAATGTAGTGGTAGATACTCGTAGTAGGTTGTATATGGATAGTGTGGCTCATGTGAGAATAATAATAAGAAGTTAGTTCATAAAGTTCATCAGCTTTCCTGACTAGGTGTCCGCTTAGTTTATTCAGCAAAGGGTAGTGTGTGGGTGCAGAATTGTTCAAAATCATTCTTGGTTTCCAAAGTAAAGAAAAAGCAGGACAGAGATCCCAATCTAGTTAAGCTGAAAGACTCATTTAGAGATAAAAAAGTATAGGTTTTCTCCCAAGAGAGAGATGGTATGTTGTGTTACCAGGGTCGGTTTTACGTACCAGGTGTATACGACTTGAGGCAACAAATTCTTACTGAAGCACATGGTTTGCGTTACTCGATTCATCCAGGGGACACTAAGATGTACCATGATTTGTGGAAGATCTATTGGCGGAGTGGGATGAAGAGAGATATCATAGAGTTTGTAGCTAAGTGCTCTACGTGTTCGTAGGTTAAGATTGAGCACCAAAAACCTAGTGGGCCCATGCAGGAGTTCAGTATTCCTATATGGAAATAGAAAGAAGTAAACATAGACATTATGATGGGTTTGCCTCGTACTCATCATCAGTATGATTATGTTTAGGTCATTGTAGACATCATGACCAAATCAGCTCACTTCTTGCTAGTTCATACTTCCTGTTCAGCCGAGGACTATGCCAAACTCTATATTAGAAAGTTGGTCAGGTTGCACAAAGTCCCAGTGTCTATCATCTCAGATAGAGTTACCCAGTTTACCTCTCATTTCCAGAAAGCATTCGAAAAGGGTTTTGGTACCCAAGTTTACCTTAATATAACTTTTTATCCTCAGAGAGATGGTCAAGTAGAAAGGCCCATTCAGACTCTAGAAGATATGTTAAGAGTGTGCATTATTTATTTTAAAAGGTAGTTGGGATGACCACTTTCCTTTGATCGAATTTGCATATAATAATAGTTATCATTCGATTATTCAGATGACTCCATTTGAGGCTTTCTATGGTAGGAGATATAGATCTCTAATTGGTTGGTTTGAGGTAGGTGAGGCAGTAGTTTTAGGGCCTGACTTAGTGTTTGATACCTTATAGAAGGTTCAGTTGATCAGAGAAAGGCTTAGGGTAGCTCAGAGCCGACAGAAATCATATGCAGATGTAAGGAGAAAAGATATCGAGTTTGAGATCGATGATTTTATATTCTTAAAAACTCTCCCATGAAGGGGGTGAAGAGGTTCGACAAGAAGGGAAAACTCAGTCCCCGATATGTCGGTCCTTACAAAATTTCAACCATTTAAAAAAGGTAGCTTATGAGCTTGAGTTGCCTTCAGATCTAGCTTCAGTGCACCCAGTATTCCATGTCCTCTTACTAAAGAAATACATTGAATACACAATAGTTGTAGTTCCCTTGAAGGACGTAAATATTTAGAATGATCTCTCTTTCAAAGAGATTCCCATCCAAATCCTCGATCATCAGATTTACAGACTAAGGAAGAAAGAAGTTCCCTTGGTCAAAGTTCTTTAGCGGAATCAGTCCATTGAGGGAGCTACTTGGGAAGCAGAAGCAGATATACGGATCAAGTATCCTCACCTCTTCTCCACAAACTCAAATTCATCTTGAGGTAACAATCTTTCTTAGATTTACTCAATTCCATGTTCAGTTATAGTTACAAACTTGGTATTCATTACCGTTGCATATAATCTTCATGACAGTCATGCTTTCATGAATCAGTTCAGCTATTTACTCATGCATCAGATATGCATGTTACAGCATGAAAACACAGCTTGTCAGTAGCTTCAGTCATGTATTCCATGCACCAGATATGCATGTTTAGTGTGTAAGCTCAGTCTATCAGTGTTTCTGTGCTTAATCAGTCTCATTCGAGGATTAATGTTCCCAAGGGGGAGATATTGTAATACCCCGTATTACCCTAGATTTATTTAACTCTCAGTACATGATTATAAATATATAAATTTTTTGAAATACTCTGTATTTTTCAATTTAGAGATTACCATTGTATAGGAAATTTAGTCAGTTTTCCAATGATATAAAATAGTGTATCAACTAGTACACTACCGCATCGCGGTAAAGGTCCAAATGGCATTTGGCAATTTCCAGTGAAGTAATGTGATTGCCCTACATTGCGGTGAGCTCCCACATCCCAATAGTTAATTTTTAGTGAAACTCCACGATCCCACCACATTGCATCACCAACCATTTTCCCAGTTGTCAATTTCTAGTGTGGCAACACGATACCATCGCGTTGTGACACAATGTCATTTCACATTTGTCCCTTTTAACACTATGCCAACTAAGAACCAGTGGATCACCGTAATGCCACCGCATTGCGGTGAAGCCCAAAATTGGGTTTTTAGTGACGAATTTTATATACTTCCCAGGGATTATTTGGTATTTTTCAATGAACCAAATCAGCCCTTAACACGAAATTAAACCCCTAATTAACCTAGTTATATCATTATTTCCTTACTTTTTCTCAAGATTAAAATACTCTCTCTCAAATGGCAAAACCCTAGTCTTCAAGAAGTCAAGAACAAACTCAAGAATTCCTCCAAGAACCTTCAAGAATTAATATTCCCAGGTATGTTAGATGTTCATTCATGGGTCCCTTTCACCCATGAAGTCCAAGAACCTCTTTTTAAACATAAAAGTTTATAGATTTGAGATATCCATGCTTGAAATTGATTGTATGCATGTTCATGATATTAATTAGGTTTCAATCCATGATTTAGTATAAGTTTCATGAAATTAGAATAGTATTTATGGGGAATTATATGAATTGCATGCTAAACCCTTGAATTTACAATTGACCATTGTATCCATGATGTTCATGTCTTGACTTTTATCATTGAAATAATCCATGCTCCCCAAGTATTTGCTAAAATATCTATGCAATGTAAATTATGGAATCATGACATGTCATTATGTGGTCCCAATCATGTAAAAGCTCATGTATATCAAGTGTTTGACAAAATGTCTAGATGAATGCATTGTTAACAAGCAAGTAATAACAGTATGCTTTTATGATTATGCCATGCTTTATTTTTAATACTATCAAGTCCTGGGGGTATTCAATACACGAAAATGTAGTTGTTTACCTAGAGCTACAGTAGTTATAGAATAGTCTCAGTCATGTCACAAAATAGTAGTCCTCAGCCAGTTTACAAAACTCAGTGAACTCAGTTAGTTACAAAACTCAATGAAACTCAGTATCAGTCTAGTTCAGCTCAGTATAATAATCAGTGTCATTTAGTTGGGAGTAGGATTCAGCACCGAGTGAATCCAAGGATAGTGGCTCACCTTCCAGTAGAGAGTATGATCCTTAGAAGTAGTCCTTTTATTCTAGAACTACGTAGCCAGAGTAGGTTGAGACATCAAACTTCTAGTTGAGGGTTGATGAGGTGTTTTAACCTGCCAGTTGAGGTTACCACCGTTCTTATTAGAGTACCTGGCAGATAAGGGTAACTCTTTAGCTTGTCTTTACCCGTGGCACAATACTGACACCCTTCCAGCTGGGGTTACAGGTTGGAACCTAGTTATATTATTTGGGGCATGTTGGTTAGATGACTACCTCCCACAGTCTCAATTTTAGTCTTAGTTTAGAACTCAGTTCAGTTCTATAGAATCAGGACTGTTAGACATAGTCAATCAGTATCAGTAATTCAGTTACTCAGTATCAGAAATTAGTACTCAGCTTAAGTAAAAGCTTAGATGCAGTATGTACTTATATACGTATATGCATAGTATTGCATACTCAGTATTATAGTAGTTTCAGTTATCCATGTACTCTTACTCAGTTATTCCATGTCATTCAGTCAATTATTGTTCCTGCCTATTAACATTTGCATTCAGTATTACCTTATCTAGCATACCAGTATATTCCACATACTGACGCATACTTTTTCGTTGTGCTATGAGTCCTCATCTATCGAGGATATGCTTTTGTTTTAGTATTTTAGTAGTTGGAGTTAGTTGGGGGTTTGTCCCATCAACTCTACATTCAGATAGTTCAATTAGAGGCTTTTCAGACTAGACTAGTTCAGACTGTATTTCAGATGTTTTTATCAGATATTATTTTTATAGTTGTTATTCTTTATCAGTATTCAGATTGTGAACCTTATGGCATTTTAGCCTATCTTCCACATTATTTTATTATTATTATTCAGTGCTTACAGTAGGTACCAGTCATGGGTTAGCTTATGGTCCTTTGGGGTTGTAAGCACCGCGTAGCGTCTGGGGTGCAGACTCGGGGCATTACAATGCCACATACTATACTAGTCGATAAAATAGAAAAATCAACCCAAATTCATCATTTCACTTAACTACCTACAAACACATCCTCTCCATGGCATTGCTACTACACCTCAAAATCTACGATATACCTTTTCATATGTTGTAATAGTTTACAACTCCTAGAGAGAAAAAAATCAAGAGGGTAAAGTCACATAGTAAGGATAGTCGATATTACTCTTATAATATAATCTATTACGATCTATAGTATATTCTACTATCTCAGATCATATATGCTTACCCATGCATACATCCCACTATCTTCAATATTCTATAAACACAGAGAGTCTCTACTTATAACTTATTGGCTAATCTATCCTTTTTCCATTCACAACCTATAAATGATTTCTATAGCCACCATAACTATCTATTCAGAACTCTTTCCCTATTTTAAATAAATAATTATCATAGATAATCACTTCCTCCAAGAACTACTATACGGGCTAAAAATCTTGCTACAATATTATCCAATCACCATATAAGGGCATACAACCCCTCACTCAAAGGTTACACAACTACGACTACCTTCTTCACTCCAAAGTTACCCTTACTCTGACTTTGAAACTTATGGCTTCATATCACTAACCTTGGGAGCATTTTACTACTCGTAGGTTATAACACCTTAACATACTACCTCTTAGGTGGAAATACTGTTCCAACATCTTCTACACATCTCTACCCTTAAGCATTACATCTGTAACAAGGATTCTGAAAAAGATAGAATACACTTCATACCTCAGGTTGAAAAACATGATTTCATTAAGATAGAGGTGTACACTCGAATCAATACACTTTGAAGCACTAATTGACTCCTCTCAAGTCCTTTTTATATTTCAAAACTTTATAGATAACTCAATCAGAAAAGACCCTATCATTAATAATCTTAACCCTTAAACTTGTATTACCTCGACTATGAGGCATGACCCAAAAAATTAGAGAAAGGAAGGAATTTGGATAACTTTCAAATGGACAACATTATAGAAAGAACTAGAATATAAAAGAATGAGAAGCATCTCCTAAATGCCCGGTAGCCTCCTAATTATAAGTGTGGTGCACAACACACCCAGAAGTAAGACTTTACTTGACACAACTTTGTAGACACCCTGGGACTATGAACCGTGCTTTGATACCAAACTTGTCACATCCAAGCCAAGGCCCTGGCAGCAACGGGCATCCCGAACCATGAAGGCATGAGATACCCCTTAGAATACCATCATAAGCATAATCCATAATCAATCAAAGTGCGAAAGATATGATGAAATTCAAGGAGAACTTATAATCCATCAACAAAGTAGTGACAATACAAAAATCAAAACACGTCTATGAAGCCTCTACTGAATACTAACAGTCTAGGTCAGAACAAGGGCCTCAAATGGACTATAAACTGAAAGAAGTAAACATATAAATAAGTGCCTTTTGAAAGATAGATGCCTTAGCAACTCTTCCATTATCCCAAATATTCTACTGATGTGATGGACCACGGGACTGTACCTCAGAACCTGTACTATGAAAGGTCAATACTTGGAAAGTATTGGTATGCAGAACAATCTAAAAATACATATATTTTATATAATATCTTTGAGAGCATTTTTTTAAAACAACTTAACATAATGGAGTTTAAAACATATGGGCATAATTCAAATTCAATGCACATAATCAAATGCATATTCATATATATATATATATATATACACACACATACATATATATCACATGCCGAGAGAGGGAACATGGCTTAGCATACAATTTAAAACCTTAGATTGGGATATGTAGCTTGACCATCATGAAATCCACCCACGAGCTATATGGGTCCAGTGTCACTCTCTAGATGGACCCTAGTGCATGTTAGCCACACGAACTAAAGATATCATCAAATGTCAGGGATTCTAATGTACCCTTATCCAACCATGATTTAATTATATATACACTTTGTGGATTCCCTTGTACCCTACAAGTACACGATCATTAAGACCAACCCTCATGTTGACAAACATGAGTTTGTAGTATAAGTCTTTCAGACTCATACCTTTATAGTTAGCTAACACAACCTTTTTTAGGCCCAGTTAAAACCTTTAATACATAATCTATGCATTCCATTAAGGAGTCAATCATTAAGGCATCATTAAATGGTATCGTCATACCAACTATATCTTGCAAGCAATGTCATTAAGCCAACACTTTGGGGATTTTTTCGTACCTCGCAGACTCAATTAATAAAATCACTTAGGGCCAATAGTGATGTGTGGTTTGGATATGGCAAGCCAGGACATAGAGTTAGAGATTGCCCAAAGGCCAGCTAGTTGGGTTAGTTTAATCGTTCTCTAGTTCCAGCTGGTCGCCCAACTTAGTAGGGTGTCATTTCCAGTGCGACCAGTGGGCAGCGTTAGAATAGGTTGTATGCCCTCTAGACTCGACAAGATTAGGAGAGTTCTCCTGATGTAGTTATAAATATGTTACAAGTCTTTCATCTCTATGTTCATACTTTATTAGACCCTGAAGCTTCATTTTCCTTTGTAACTACTTAATAGCTGTCTATTTCGGGACTCTTTAGTAGAACCTATCTCAGTGCATACTTTTGTAGGTAGCTCTATTATAGCCAGGCATGTATATAAGAACTGCCCGATTATAATATCCCAAAGAGTTACTTAAGTTGACTTGGTGGAGTTAGAGATAGTTGATTATGACGTCATTCTTGGCATGGATTAGCACCGCTCATGTTATACCTCACTTGTTTGCAAAATAAAGTTTTTCCATTTTAGTTTCTTAATTAACAAGTCATCGAATAGAGGGGTAGTGCTTCAGGGTTTAGGGGTCAAATTATTTGTTATCTTAAGGCAAGAAAAATGATATCTAACGGGTGTATGTACCATTTTTTTCAAGTCAAAGACTAGTTATGAGACTCCTAATCTTGAGTCTATTTTAGTAGTAAGGGAATTTCCTGATCTGTTCCTTGAAGACCTTCCCGGAGTTCCTCTCGAAAGAAAAATTGACTTTGGAATATCTTTCCTTCTAGATACCTAGCCTATCTCTATTCCACCCTACAGAATGGCTCTATCTGAGCTTATAGAGTTGAAAAAGAATTTGAAAGATCTCTTAGATAGGGGATTCATCAATCCCAATATTTCCCCATGGGGCGCATAGTCCTTGTCATGCGTAAACTCACTTAGAATGTGCATCGATTATCTTCAGTTGAACAAAGTCACAATCAAGAATAAATATCCACTCCCTAGGATTGATGACTTATTCGACCAACTTCAGGGTTTTAGTTATTTCTCTAAGATAGACCTATGGTCCGGCTATCATCATCTTAGAGACCGAGAAAGTTACGTTCTGAAGACAACCTTCAGAACTCGGTATGGTCACTTTGAATTTTTAGTTATTTCTTTTAGACTAACGAACACCCCTACAACTTTCATGGAATTTATGAGCAGCGGTTCAAGCAGTACTTAGACATATTTTTCATAGTCTTCTTTGATTATATTCTTGTCTATTCCCGTAGTGAGAGTGATCATGCAGACCATCTAAGAATTATATTGCAGACTCTTAGAGCTTATCAATTGTTTTCCAAATTTAGTAAGTGTGAATTTTGGCTAAGATCAATATCTTTACTTAGCCATATTATTTTTAGTGATGGCATTAGAGTTGACCCTCAGAAGATTAAAGTCGTGAGAAACTGGCCCAGACTCATCTCTCTATCAGATATTAGGAGTTTTTGGGGTTTGGCGGGCTATTACAAATTGTTTGATAAAGGGTTTTCTTTTATTGCTTTCCCCATGTATCGACTGACTCAGACAAAAGTCAAATTTCAGTGGTCAGATTCTTGTGAGAAAAGTTTTCAAGAGTTGAAGACTCAACTCACTTTCGCTCCAGTATTGACTTCGCCAGATAGTTCTGATGGGTTTGTAGTTTACTTTGATGCTTCCAGAGTTGGTCTTGTTTATGTGTTGATGTAGAAAGGTAAGGTCATAGCCTATGGCTCTAGATAGTTTAAGTCCCATGAAAAGAATTACCCTACCCATGACCTTAAGTTGGCAGCTATTGTTTTTGCCTTTAAAATTTGGAGGCATTATCTTTATGGGGTTCATGTTGATGTGTTCATGGATTACAAAAGTTTGTAGTATGTATTCTCATAGAAAAATTTAAATCTTTATCAGAGAATGTGGCTTGAGTTGTTAAAAGATTAGGATATGATTGTGTTGTATCATCTGGGCAAGGCCAATATAGTGGAAGATGCCCTTAACAGGTTGTCTATAGGTAGTGTTGCTCATGTTGAAGAGGATAAAAAGAGGTTAGTTAGTGAGGTTCATCAGCTTGCTAGGTTAGGTGTTCAGTTGGTTGCTTTATCTTAAGGCAGTGTATGGGTTTAAAATAGTTTGAAATCGTTGTTAGTTGTCGAAGTAAAAGAAAAGTAAGACAACGATCCTAGTTTAGTTAAGTTGAAGGAGGAAATTATAGATCAAAAGGTGGAGAGATGGTGTGTTGCGTTGTTGGGGTAGATAATGTGTTTCGAGTGTTGATGACTTTAGATAACAAATACTTATAGAAATATATGGTGCATGATACTCTATTCACCCAGGAGCCACTAAGATACACCGTGATCTGCAGAAAATCTATTGGTGGAGTGGTGTGAAGAGGGATATTACAAAGTTTATATCTAAGTGTTCTAACTTTCATCAGGTTAAGGTTGAACACTAGAGGCCTAGTTGTACATTAAAAGAGTTAAGTATCCCCACTTAGAAGTGGGAGATGGTGAACATGGATTTTGTGGCAGGGTTGCCTTGCACGCATCGTCAACATAATTCAATATGGGTCATTATAGATAGAATGACCAAATCAGCCCATTTTATACCAGTTCATACTTCTTACTCGGTTGAGGATTATACTAGGCTCTACCTTAGGGAGTTGGTTAGGTTGCATGGGATTCCATTTTCTATTATATCAGATAGGGGTACTCAGTTTACCTCTTCTCTTTACGAAGTCTTTTCAGAAGGGTCTTAGTACCCAAGTTCATCTCAGTATAACTTTTCATCCACAGACAGATGGTCAGGCAGAGAGGACCATTCAGACTTTAGAGGACATGTTGAGGGTATATGTTATTAACTTTAGAGATAGTTGGGATGATCACTAACCTTTGATTGAGTTTTCCTATAACAATAATTATCACTCTAGTATTTAGATTGCTCCATTTAAGGCTCTTTATAAAAGGTGATATAGATCTCCTATTGGTTGGTTTAAGGTAGGTAAAGCTACTTTGATAGGGATAAATATAGTGTTTGATGCGATGGAGAAAGTTCAGCTAATTTGGGAGAGGCTAAAGACAACCCAAAGTTGTCAGAAATCCTACGCAGATATAAGGAGAAGAGATCTTGAGTTTGGGGTTGGTGATTTAATTTATCTAAAATCTCTCCTATGAAGGGAGTGAAGAGATTTGGAAAAAAGGGAAAGATCATTCCCCGTTATGTTGGCCTATGTAAAATCTTGAGTTGCATTGGTAAGGTAGCTTATGGGCTAGAGTTGCTTGCAGATTTAGCATCTGTGCATCTAGTGTTTCATGATTCCCTATTGAAGAAGTGTGTTGGTGATTTAGCTATTGTTGTTCCATTAAAAATTATGGATGATTAGGATAGCCTTTCCTATGAAGAAATCCCAAGTGAGATCCTTGATCATCAGATACGTAGACTAAGGAACAAAGATGTTCCCTTGGTCAAGGTCCTTTGGAAGAATCAATCTATTGAGAGGGCCACTTGGGAAGTAGAGGCAGATATGCAAACAAAGTTCCCTCACCTTTTCTATGCAAATCTAGATTCATCTTAAGGTAACGATTTTCCTTAGATTGACTCTTTTTTGTTCTCAATTTCAGCTATGTAACCTATCTCATGTTATTGCATATATTCATTTCAGTTCATGTATTATGTTTCAGACTAAGTTATGCAATTATGTTATCAGTCATGCATGTTCAGTTTATCATCTCAGTTTCCTCAGTGTTCTCACCTAAACCAGTCTTATTTGAGGATGAATGTTCCCAAGCGGGAGATATTATAATACCCTAGAAGATCCTAGCTCAATTCAGCTCACTTGCAGGTTAAAAGGGGGGGGTTAAGGACTTGGAAATTTCACCAAGTCTTGGGACTTAGTCTTTTTCTAGGCCCCTAAACTTTGATGATTTTATTTTTGATCTTCTCGACCTCAGAACGTCAATTTTTAAGTGGATTCATGATCGGGGTAGTTCAAATTACATCTCAGGTGAGTTTTGGAATTTTTAATTGAGCGTAAAGGCATGTTTGGGAATCCAAAATAGTAGCAGTGCCGGGATGAGCCCGCAGCGCCCCTTCTACTGCACTACATTAGAGCCCGTGGTGCTCCCTCTACTGCACCATATTAGAGCCCATGGCGCGCCCCCTCATCCATCCAGCTTTTTGTTCCTCATTAATTAAGGGCATTTGGGTCATTTCCCTTCACCCAATTAGGCCCTAACATGAGATTTAACTCCGCAAAGAGCATTATTTGCTTTTTCAGTCACAAATTTTCCCAAACAAAGCTTCCCTTTCCTCAAGAACAAACCCTAACCCATTCTTAAGCAAGTAAGGAATTCAAGCTTCAAACCTTAAGAAATTCCCAAGAATCTTCACGAATTCATCTAGTCAGGTATGTGTGGTATTCATCCATGGGTTTCTTTCACCTATGGAGTCTAAGAATCCCTTTTTGGTTTTAAATTATGAGTTTTCATGTTTAAGCTGAAATATCTCCATGAACCTCTTCTTAATTTAATCACAAGTTATGTTTATGAGTTTTAAGAGGAATGAACCATTACTTGTTTTAAATGTTGAAAGTTTCATGTTGAATCTCCAAGTTATAATTTTTAGCCTTGTAATCATGTTATTCTCGTATGCTTTACTCATTCCCATACTTAAATTCACGACTCTCATGTGTTTGATGGAATGCCTAAGTGTTGGATTTTGAACAATAATCCCCTACTATGGTTTTAAATCTTTTTATGGCATTATTGTTAATTCATTCAATGCTGGTGGGTTATGAACACTCGATAGCTATATGATTTACGAAATTCAATTTTTTAAGTATTCAATCAGTTACTCCATGAATATTATTAGTATACACATATATTCATATTCGTGATAAGCATTATCAGTTAAGTAATAACATTTAGTTTAGTTCAGTTCAGTATTAGTGTCAGTAAAGTTGGGAGTAGGATTTAACACTGACTGAGCCCAGGGTGGGGGCTCACCTGCCAGTATAGGGTGTGACCCTTAGTAGCAATCCCTGAGTTCTAGAACTATATAGCCAGCATAGGTTAGAGATGTCTACCTACTAGTTGAGGGTTTACAAGGTCTTCACCTGTCAGTTGAGGGTGACACATATCTCATTAAAGAACCTTCTAGTTGAGGGTGACTCCTTAGTCCTTCAGGACATTATTTTAGTGGATCCACACAGCCAATGTTAGTACCCCTGGCATGGTACTGACACCCTTCAAACTAGGGTTACAGGATAGACCCCAATTAGCTTAGATTGGGGCGTGTTGGTTATATGATACCTCCTACAATCTCAGTTTAGTAATCAGTATAGTTTCAGTCCAGGTTGCCTGACCAAAGCATACAGATTCTCAGTTATTCAGTTATCAAATCTCAGTTTTTTAGTTTACAGATTACTTCAGATATATGTTTATGCTTGGTCTTGCATTCTCAGATATTACACTTTTTATGCCTTCATGTTTAGCTATATCATGCTATTTAGTTAGCCCTTATTTCATATGAATAGTACCCTACGTATATCAGCCTAACCTCATCTCATATACCAGTACATTCAAAGTACTGATTGCATACCCTTCTTTACAATATGATGTCTTATATCATAGGTTTGGGCGCTCAATTTCTTGAATGCTCATAGTCATTTTAGCGTTACACTGTAGTAGCAGTGGTGAGTCCTTATCCATTGGGAACATGCCTGTTCATTTTAGCTATTTTAGTCAGTCAGAGTTAGTTGGGGCTTATCCCATCAACTCCACAGTCAGTTAGAGGCTTTAAGATTTTCAGACAGTCAGTTAGACAGTTATTTATCTTTATCAGTCTTATCATTTGTTTACAGATAGACAACTTGGTTTTCAGTATTTTATTATATATTTTAGACTTATGATTTAGTCGTACTATCAATATTCAAATTTGCAGTTCTTTACTAGTTTATCATCCGCATATATGCTTTTATCTCTATTTTATCCAGTGCCCGCAGCAGGTACCTACTCATGGGTTAGCTTATGGTTACTTGTGACTGTAATCACTATTTTTGTGACTAGGGGGTAGCCTCGGGTCATGAAATTTTAGCATACTTTGATCACTGAGATTTTATTCCTGATATTTTGGATTTTTATTCAATTGGAGACTTTTGATTTTATTTCTCTCACTATTGTGCAATTAATTACATATGTTCTTCATTGATTATCATGGATTTTTGTATGAACATGAGCAACTAATTCCCTTGACTAGGGTTATTGAAACCCTGGTAGATTAGCGACGTAGAGGAAGTGGGAGATTCATTTATTCTATTGTAGTTGCATGTATCTTAATCTTCTTTATATTAATTGACCTCATAGCTACTGCAGAAGCTTGAGGATTTCTCGTATTTGAGAACGTCCTCACAAGGGAGTTTGAGATTAGGAAAGTAGGATTAAGACAGTAATTTGAGATTCATGTCTATCTTATAATTCCGCTATCTCATCTAACCAACTTGAGACTTAAAATGTGATAGTTGAACTGAGATCATAGGCAAGGAGCAATAAGGTGACACCCTAAGACTTACAAGGTAAAGGGTGAAATTTATTAACACATTCACAAGACGGTTGATATTACATAGCTTGTCGACTTTACTTGTAGAGCAAAAGAATAGGTGAGTTAAACATGAGAAGTTTATAGAGTTGATATGCCAGGGGGAATACAGTCCTAGTGTTCATCTTCTATTGTTTACAAACTCAAGCATTAAAGTTCTGTTACTATTTACTTTTGACTACAAATTCCCCCATTTACTTTTCTGCATTACTCGTGGATTTTTTTAAAGTTTGAGATACTATTCAACGTCTTCCCTATGGTTTTAACCCCAACTTAGTTGGGTTACTATATTTAAGATCAACCACAACATATTTCTTTGGAGGTTGGTTTTGGGCGACATCAAGTTTTGACGCTGTTAATGGGGAAGATGGTGTGAATTATTGATTAAAGATGGTGAAGGTTTTGGGTTTTATTTTATTTTTTTGAATCGGTATACACTGTTGTAAGCCAAATACTAGGAGTAGAGGCAATCCCTTACTCCCATAGGATCTAAGGCCTGAAGGAATTCTACAAACACTGTGAAGGATGTCAGAGCAAGTTCGTGATGGTGTTCCTGCTGGGGTTCAAAACCCTTAGATTGTACCTTCTCCCCAACCTAATGATCCATAAAATGTTGTAGATAGACAAACTAAGAAATTTTTAGCAAAGGCAGATGAAGAGGATAGGTTAGATTAGCAAGCAGGACTAACCAAGCCACGACAGGTGGCCAAGCGTCGACATAGAGTTCAAAGAGGTAGAGCTCCAATAATTTCTACATATCAACATCTTCAACCATATGATGAAGAAGAGGACATGGGTTATATTGATCCTACCGACATAGGAGCCATCATTCATCTTGATCTACCCCCAATGTTAAATTTGATAATACTAGCACAGTAATCCAACTGTTGAACTTAAAGGGCGTGTTTTTTAGATTAGTGACTGGGGATGCAAACATGTATCTTACTAATTTTAATGGGCTCTGTACGTTATACACTATTCTCGGGGTAAACTAGGAAGCTTTGAGGTTGTTCTTTTTTCACTAACTGGAGAAGAATCATTATGGTTAGGAGAACTTTCAAGAGGGTTAATCACTACTTCGCATGAGTTGCGTAGATAATTTTTAAATAGGTTCTTCCCTTCTGTATGGATGTTATAGTTGAAAGATGAAATTTACAATTTTAGATAGCTACCTGCAGTGTCCATGTATGAGGTATGTTTTAGGTTTAAAAAAAAGCTGAGCATGGTACCTAATCATAGAATTTTAGGGTATAATTTGCTTGAAATCTTTTATAGATCCCTGAAAGTCAGTTCTAGAGCAATGGTAGATACAATTTTGGGCGGTTCATTTATGCATCTTCGGTCGGATGCTGCACAAGATATGTTAGATGATATTTCTATGACTAATTGAGGATAGCACACTAGAGATACTGAGAGAGGTATAGGTACATATGCTATTGGAGCAGCTAATGATTATGGAGTTGGTCATGATTTGGTGGTGCAAGAGTTTTCCTAGCTTCGAACAGATATTGGGCTTCTTATAAAACAATTCACAACAATGAGTGTTGAGAAAGTGAATGCAGTAGAGGCATAAAGTTCTACTTCTTCAACAACTAAAACCAAGTCTGAAGAGGAAGAAAAGTATCTTAATCATCAATGGGATGATTTCCAAGCCTAATGGAAAGGGAATCAAGGTCGAAATTATTACAATGATAGATGTCAATACAGGAGCAGAGACTGAGATAGTGATTAGAGATGTAAGGATGACTACAAAGACAAGAATGAAAAATACATCCCACTAGGTAGCCAGGAAACTGAGTCAAGAATGAAGACAATGTTATCAAAATTAGTCAAAGTCTAAGAAAGTAAAGATAACTGTTTTAAGAAGATTAAGGCTCATCTATCAGGGCTGATTCAGAAGGTTGAGTCACATACTTCCACAATCAGAAAACTGAAGCAGCATTATGACCAAATGTCGGCCATAATAAATCAAAGGCAGCCTGGCAATCTTCCTAGTAATATGGTGCATAACTCGAAGAATGATAGTCATTGGCATGAAATTACCACTCGAAGTGATATAACCACCATGGAACTGCCTGTACCCACTTTGTTGAGTCAAAGAGTGATAATGATCATGTTGCTATTGAAATCAGTAGTAACCAAAACAAAGGAAAGGCTAAGGATGAGGAGCCTATTTTAAAGACTAACCCAAGGCCCCTCCTGCCATTTCCTCAAAGGTTAAATAAAAGAAAGAAGAGGGTAAATATCAAAAGTTTCTATCTATATTAAAGGAGTTGTCTATGAACATTAGACTTGTATAGTCATTGGAACAAATGTATGGCTATGTAAAGTTAATGAAATATTTAGTCACAACGAAGCGGACAACCAGTTATGATCCAGCTAAAATATTTATCCCTGTAGTGTTATTTCTACTAGATCATTCGTAGAGAAGAAGGAGAATCTTGGTGCTTTCACCATTCCTTGCACTATTGGGATCTTTTAACTAAACTCATACACTACATGATCTGGGAGCTAGTATCAATATTATGCGACTAGTGTTGTTTAAGCAGTTGACATTGGGAGCACCCAAACCCATAACTATGAGACTAGTAATGGCAAACTGAGTGGCGAAAATATCAGTTGATATTCTATGTGATTTATTAGTAAAGGTGGCTTCTTTCATCTTTCCTACTGATTTTGTGATATTGGATTATGAAGTGGACTTTCAAGTTCTAATTATTTTAGGCAGGCCATTTCTAGCCACTAGAAGAACTTTAATTGATATGGAGTTAAGAAATCTGATGTTCAGACCCAATAATGAGTAAGTGATATTCAATGTATGCCAGTCCATGTGACAACTAGATGAGTTAAGGGTAATATCGGTGATTGGCATGTTTGATAAGGAGATATAGTCACTTCATGATGTTGATGTAGTAAATATTTGGGATGATTCTTCTATGGCTATTCCTATTGAAGAAAGTTCGGGTGTTGAAGCCTTAGCAGTAGTGATTATAAACTTTGACACTGATGGTATTGATGACTACGCTGAGATAGTATATTCACTTTATGGGAATGGTTCGTATCAATTTGCACCAAAGAAACTTGATCTGGATCTGAAGAATTGAATCACTCTACCTGCTCACTCATTTATTAAGGATCCAATTGTCTTAGAGTTGAAGGCCCTCTATTCTCATTTGCGATGTGCATTTTTGGGGGCTAACAACACTTTGTTGATAATCATTGAAGCTGACTTGATGCAGACAAATGTGGAAGCTTTATTATCAGTGCTACAGAGATTCAAAAGGGCCAATGGTTGGTCCATTATAGATATTGTAGGTATTTTGCCTTATCTTTATACTCACAAGACTCAACTTGAACCAAATTGTGATCTAAGTATAGAACATCAGCATCAACTTCATCCTTTTATGTAGGAGGTGGTGAAGAAAGAAATAATCAAGTGGTTAGATACTGGTGTAGCGTATCCCATTGTTGATAGAAAATGGGTCAGTCCGGTACAATGTGTTTTAAAGAAAGATGATATTACTATTGTGCCTAATGAGAAGAATGAGCTAGTGCCAATGAGTCCAGTCACAAGATCGAGAGTGTGCATATATTATAGGAAACTGAATACATGGACCCAAAATGATCACTTTCCCATGCCCTCTATGCACCAGATGCTGGAAAAACTTATAGGCAAAGGGTGGTATTGTTTTCTAGATGGTTATTTGGGTTACAATCAAATCACTATTGCACCCAAAGACCAAGAAAAGACAACTTTCACCTGTCCTTATGGGACCTTTGCATTCAGACGTATGTCATTTGGGTTGTGTAATGCTCCAGCCATATTTTAGAGATGTATGATGTCAATCTTCTCTGATATGGTAGAAGACACCATCGAAGTGTTCATGGATGATTTTTGAATAGTTGGTAATTCTTTTGATAACTGCTTGGTCCACCTAGAAAATGCTCTTAGTAGGTGTGAGGAGCGCAACTTAGTACTTAATTGGGAAAAGTGCCATTTCATGGTTAAAGAAGGTATTGTGCTTGCGCATAGGATTTGGAAAAGGGGTATAAAGATAGACATAGCTAAAATCAAAATGATCGAGACATTACCTCCATTAATTTTTGTAAAGGGTATTCTAAGATTTTTAGGGCATGCTAGTTTCTACAGATGATTAATCAAGGATTTCTCAAAGATTTTCAATATTCTTTGTAGTCTTCTTGAGAAAAAGGTAAAGTTTGATTTCGATAAAGCATTCTTCAAGGCTTTTGGATGTCTAAAAGAGAAGTTGATGACAACTCTTATCATTGTGTCCCCTGATTGGTCCTTGCCATTTGAGATTATATGGGATATAAGTGGAGTGGCTTTAGGTGTTTTCCTAGTTCAAAGAAAATAAAAGATCCTTCACCCCATCTACTATGCCAACAGGCACAAAACCCTGCTCAAAAGAACTATATAGTTACTGAACAGGAGTTATTAGTAACAACTTTTGCCTTTGTGAAATTTTAGTCATATCTGATTGGGACAAAGGTAATAATGCATACTGATCATGCATCATTGAGGTATTTTATAGCGAAAAAAATGCAAAACCTAGACTGATTAGGTGGGTTCTCTTGCTGCAATAGTTTGATTTTGACGTCAAGGATAGAAAAGGTACTGAAAATCAAGTTGCATATCACTTGTCTAGACTTGAGGAGGAAGCTACGCAGATGATAGAAGATGAGCACAAGATTGATGATAGTTTTCCAGATGAGCAGGTACTGGCTGCTTCCCAAGATCTAATTCCATGGTTTGCTAACTATGCAAATTACTTAGCAAGTGATCTAGTCACAAAAGATCTTTCCTTCCAGCAGAGAAAGAAATTTATGCATAAGTTAAGGAAATTTTTCTGGGATGAACCTTACTTATTCTGAATATGTGCGGATGGGATTACTCATAGATCCATCCCTAAAGTGGATATGATGAGCATACATGAGGCTTGTAATTCTTCAATAGTTGGGGGTCACCATGGAGGAACTCGTAAATCACACAAGATCATGCAATGTGGGTACTATTGGCTACAATATACAAGGATACTCATGACTTTGTTGTAGCCTGTGACCAATGTCAACGTCAAGGTAACACTCTAGATGCCATAAACTCCCAATGACACCCATCTTAAAGTTAGAACTGTTCGATGTATGAGGATTGATTTCATGAGTCCATTTGTGAGCTCCTTTGGTATGAAGTACATTCTTGTGGAGGTGGATTATGTGTCAAAATCGGTGGAACCAATTGCGCTCCTTAATAATGAAGGAAAAAGTGTCACCACCTTCTTGAAAAAATATATGTTTTCTTAATTTGGCATGCCACGCGCGATCATCGGTGATGGTGGGTCATATTATTGTAATCTTCTATTTAAGAGTATTCTTAAGAAGTATGGATTTAAGTACAAGGTGGCAACACCTTATCATCCGCAGAATAGTGGACAGGTTGCGGTTACAAATACAAAAATTAAGTCCATTTTGGCGAAGATAGTGAATGCCAATAAGACTGATTGGTCAAGAAAGCTAGATAATGCATTATGGGCTTACCGAACAGCCTTCAAGACTCCCATAGGTGTTTCTCCATATCAGTTGGTGTATGTCAAGGAATATCACTTGCCTAATTAACTTGATCATGAAGCACTATAGGTGCTGAAAAGATTGAATTTTGAGTGGTAGGATGCAGCAAAGTCAAAGATGAATAATATGAATGAGTTAGATGAATTTTGACTCTGGGATTATGAGAGTTTTGTACTTTATAAGGAGAAGATGAAGCTTCATCAAGATTGGAAAATTGAGAAAAGGGTATTTGAACAGGGTGGCCAGGTATTACTATAAAATATAAGACTTCGATTATTTCCAGGTAAGTTGAAGTCTAAGTGGTATGGTCTATTTATTGAGACAAGTGTGTTTCCATATGGTGCTTTGGAATTGAAGCATGATGGAAAAGCCTCGTTCAAAGCAAATGGGAAAAAGGTAAAGCAATATATGGATAACATTGAGGAAATTAAGATAATTTTAGAGATGGACCTTGGTGAATCCTGAGTAACCAAGGTAACTGCATCGTGTCACGTTGTTAAATCAAGCACTACATGGGAGGTATGCTTGGGCACATTGTTCCGTGATGTTAAATTAAGAACTGTGTGGGAGGCAACCCATGTTTTGTACTTAATAACTTATAGAGTAATACGTATTTCAGTGTGTAGGACTAAGGAGTGAAAGAGCTAGCCAAAAATTAAAAAATCAGGTTATACAGACTCTTTATGAGTCGTAACCAAACATCACGACTCATGAGAAGGAGTCGTAAGGACCTGGGACTTAGATTATCTCTAGGTAAGTGGTCACTGGAGACATTATGACTCTCAAAACAAGTTGTAACCTTTGGTTATGACTCATCACCTTAAATTGTAACAACTCTAAAAGCCAAGGAAGGTTCTAAGTCTTTACAGACTCATAAGCAGTGGTTTTGAGTCGTATGCATGACTCAAAACCAACTTAGTAGTTTAGAGGTCGCAGGTCAACCCGACCTAAATATCTTTTAAACAAAAGAGGGGCTCCCGAATTGGGCACCCGAATTGGGCACCCGATATTTCAAATGAAGCGCTCCCCCCGTTATTGTTGATTTCCCAACTCTAATAACACGAAATTCACTCCAAAACATAAATCAATCAAGTGGGTCCTCCCAAAAATTTGAATTTTATCAAGATTTAGGGTCGAAAAGGTATTGAACTCAAGAAATCTAAAACCTCAAGAAATTAATGTAGTTTTGTGCTTAAAAGCTTTATGTTTCAAGTTAAATCCAAAAAATGAGTTGAGGTTTTAGGATTCTTTAGTTGAAAATGTATGCATATGAATATTCGAGCCCTATTTCTTGAAATTTTGACTTCGAAGGGTGTTAATGGGAGTAAATTCTAGTTTCGTGCTTTAAATATGTGTTGTTGCACAAATGTAAGGTGGAGATAAAGTATGTTAAGGTTATAAATTGTAGGGATTGAATATTGGAACCAATCCAAGCTAAACCCCTATGTTACAATGGATAAGGTTCTCCTAATAACTCATAAAGATAGGTAATATGTCATCACGAGACTTATAACCACTAATAACATGGAGGATTAGTTGAGTATAGGTTCTGGTATTGTTACGACTCTGCCATGTGAGTTGTAAGCAATCCTTACGACTCATATATAAAAGTCATAATTACTAGGGGTGCTTATGTATAGTATAACATGTTTTTGATTAGCTTACGAGTGTTGGTAATGAGTTGTAAACTAACCTTACAACTTGTTAGGAGGACTCATAGCCTAACCAATAAACACAAACTTATCTACTGATTATCTTGCAACTTGTTTATATGAGTCATACCCAATGGTTATAATTCAGACACCCCCCCCCCCAAATTATAAGGAGTACAGTAAAGACATACTGACACCCAACTTTCTTGATTTTTTTCCAATTCCTTAGATATAAATAATTGGTCTAGTGCAATAGGTACAAATGGCTCCTAAAAGAGACTCAACATCCAAGCAAACCCCAAAGAAGAACACCAAGAAGAAACCGACCCCTAAGTCTCACTACTAAGTGAGAAATAACGAAACTAATAAGTAAATGGTGACCTCATAAAATACCCACTAAAGGGGAAGGAAGACCTCAAGGAATAAAAGTTGTCACAGAAGAGGACACACCTTCAAGGGGCCCAGATTGAAAAATCTGAGTACTTTCCCTCTGCACTCACCATCATATTTTGTAGGATGACGGTGATGATTAAGAAGTAGAATCTGATGGTGATGCAGGTACTGAAGACTCAAGGTCTTACGAGGTATAATCGAAGAATGTAAGTGAGACTGAGGAGGACGTGACTCCTATTGACATGTAAGACCCACCTCAAATCCCCTATCCATTGAACCTACTCCGATTCCCATCTTTGAATGGTGGGGGTACCCTGATATGGAAGATAATATAATGCACTTTTGATGGATAGCAAATTTGATTGCTTTAAATGGGGAAGAAGTTAGTTAGATGGTAGGTGGCCCAGGAGTGAACTCATAATAGATTGCAAAGTAGACTTTGAGTTTCGTGGCCAAATCGTGCTAGACATTTTCTTGACTTAGATTATGTCCCACCACTGTGGACAATGTGCTCAGATTGGTCCATGCAGTATTTATAAGAGGACTCATAGTGGGTTATGAGTTTGACGTAGGTCAGTTCATATCTAGAGAGATACGGGATAAAGCAATGTGTGAAGGAAAATTTGTTCTGATATTCCCATGTTTCATAACTCAGATATGCTTGGAAGCAGGGTGTCAAAACTTCTGGGGATCAATCATTTTATTGAGCGAAGGAATACCACAAACTTGGGGCTTATTTGGGATGTAGCTAATCCCATGACCAGGCAGGAAAATAAAGGTACAGAATTGCTAGCTCAGGCGATGCAGAGAAGAGGACAAAATACATAAGCTATTGAAGTAGATGATATCCCAGTTGGGGGTGGCCAGTCTGAACCATAATAGTCTAACACAACGGACCCATCCAGCACTCTGATTTCACTATCTGTTATATCCCCACGACCTTCATTATCTGGATTCACACCACCAGGGTATGTGATTATTTCCCAGGATAGTTTAAATGAAATTGTGAAAAGGTTGGAAGCTGTCAAAGCAAAGGTAAAATTGATGGAGAATGGTGTGCAACCCTAGGTTAAAAACAAACTATAAAAACAAAGCAAGAGAATCCAGGAAAGACTAGATACATTTGAGTAGAGAATCACACATCAGTTGGCAAGTGGCCAAACCCCTGACATTGCGTAGATAAAAGCTGAGGTAGCTGAGTTATGAAAGCTGGTTAATGATTTGTAAGGTTGACCATTTTTCCTAGCACCTATTATAATAGAGGTCAAGCTTGGGGTAGAATTTGAAAATATTTGTAAAGTCCCAGTAGGAGAAAAAGGGAGAGAGAGAGAAAAAATAAAAATCCAAAGCACTAAAAAAGAAAACCTAAAAAAGGTAAAGAAAGCAAGTATACAGAGTGAGAAGGAACGACAGGTGAGGGTCTGAGAGATTGCAGCTAGATTCGATAGTTTGAGACCGGCCATAAATATTGAGAGGGGTAGAGACACATCCTCACTAGACGTACTATTGAGTGCACTATCCAGAATTGGTGACACTACTACCGAGTCACTCCTGATAGCTAATGGAACTACTATTGATAAGTGTAAGGGCCCCAATATGAGGGTCCCCATGCTGATTTAGTTTAAGCAGGTGCCTAGAGCACTAGGGTATGTCCTCGATCCCTATATTACATTACTATATGCACTGGGGTTAGAGCATAGGTTTTATTTGTGTATGGGGGTGTACCATAATCATCTTTGTTAATGCTTTCCTTGTATCAAAACCCGTCGGCCACAATTTGAAAATGTCTGTATATCGGTATATTTACATGATTGTGTTATTTTTGTGCGTATTGTGTGATTCTTAATTGAGAAAATTGATATGTATAGGCAGTTGAGAACATGTATGTAAAAGATTTTTTGAAAATTTAAAAGATACCCCTCCTAAAATTTTTAGTGTAGTACTGTGTGTGCGTGTGACGGTTGAGAATCTCTTAAATGGCATTAGAATTAAAAAGAAATTAACTGTGGAATGTATTTTCATGAACTGGATAGCTAGTGACTAACAATGTGACCCTGTACCATGTGAGTTTGAGGCATTACCTAGTTCCCAGTGAGTGCAGAATCTTGAATTTACCTGGTTGCTTTTACCTAGAAGGTAGGATAGTAAAATAGGAGATGATCATAGACCATTTTTCAAACTAGTCCACTCAAGCCTAAATGCCAAAACAAATAAAATATGAATCCCTTGATCCAAAAGTTGTGCCTAATTGACATGTTTTTGTTGTTTACACCAACTTCACCTTATCGTTTAACTACAATGAACCTATTTTTATCCCTGGTCCTCCTTGTACACTATGCACCTCAACTCAGCCAAACCTAAGTTGAGGGTGGCTATTATAGGGGTGCGTAGGAAAATATGAGTATAAAGAAAGAAGTGTACAAAGAAATATGAAATAAGGCAAGTGCGGTGAAAATAAAAGAAAACAAAAGAAAAAATAAAAATTTCAAAAAATAGAAAAGGAAAAAGAAAAAGAAAATGAGAAAATAAAACCACACCTGGCTCACAATAGGCATGAAAAAGAAAAAAAATGAAGAAACAAGAGTGAAGTCAATAAACAGTTGGTAGAAAAAGTGGACCCCGAAAAAAACATAGTGCCAAGGAGGTTAAGTTACCTAAAAGATCCCTGATATACAGTAACCATCCCCAAGACTACTTTACAATCCCAACAAAGTCCTTTAGTGATCTTAGTCTGACCGTATGAAAATTATGGTAAAGAGTATAAAGGCAAGCCTATGGCATTCTGTGTACATTGGTTGGAACTTCTTGAGAGTAAGAGTGTCTCTGGACCATCCCTAAGATGTAAAATGAATCAAGCTGGGTGATAGGTACTTCTTTAAAGGTGAGGGTGCATGGGTTACAATGTCAAGTTAATTATCTGTCTGGGTAGTGTGTATTGTTTGGACCTAGTTGTTCGTTGCTAATATAATGCTATCATTAGAGTTTTGCATGTCACGTTGTTGCACCAAGTCTATATACATAGTAGTCTTTTGATTAACAAGATAGGAGGAGGGTAAAAAGGTATTCAACGTTAAGCATCGTGTCTTTGTGGGTGTAAATTATGGTTTTCCTAAGGGCATGAAAAAATCTAAATTGAGGGTGTTGATGTGCCATGGAAACATGGAACATTTGATGCTTAAAAGAAGGAATTTATGCTTGGGACTTAGGTTATTTTCGTAGATATGATGTAGTTTTTGTGGATGTTATAGGTGAAATAGGTTAACATTGATATTGGACTGAAAAGATGGAATAAAAGCCTCATAAAGGTAATAAATTGGTCAGGCTACGAGTCGTTAAGATACTATATGCCTCATATCCATACCCGTCAAGATACCAAAAGCAAAAATGAAGATGAAAAACCAAGTGAAGAATGGCTACGACTGGTAACTATGACTCATAAGATGTGATTATGAGTCATGGGAAATATTCATAATGTGAGCATAATCCAAAGCTTAAATCCAGAGGTGAAGTCCTAAAAGACTACAAGTTGTAAGACCTAATTATGACTCATAATAAGAAGTCGTAAAGAAAGTAGTGTCCAAAGCCCTGAAAGACTAAGGCTCAAGTGATTATTAGTGAAGGCCATGAGTCATAAGGATTGAATACGAATTATAGTAATGAATCGTAAGGACAACAAAAGTTTGAAGCCCTGAAGATCAGTTACTGGAGTGCTTACGACTAGCACCGTACAACTCGTAATGAGAGCTTACGAGTGAACTACACGATTTGTCCAACATAATTTCCCTATTTTATTTATAATAGAATTCCCTTATTATTTTTAGACACTATAAATACATTAGGTTTATTCCTTTATGAGGTTACACACTTTTACATTACTTTACATGATTTTAGCATACTTTGATAATTAAGATTTTGTTTTTGATATTTTGGGTTTTTATTCAATTGGAGACTTTGGATTTTTTTCTTCATTATTTTGCAATAATTACATGTGTTCTTCATTGATTATCATGGATTTTAACATAAACATAAACGACTAATTTCTTGACTAGGGTTGGGGGAACCTAGTAGATTAGCAATGTAAAGAAAGTAAGAAATTCATCTATTGTATTGTAGTTACATGTATCTTTATCTTAATCATATTAATTAACCTCAGAGCTACTGCAGAATCTTGATGATTTTCCATATTCGAGAACATAATCACAAGGGACTTTGAGACTAGGAAAAAGAGATTAACAAAGTAATTTGAGATTCATGTCCATCTTATAATTTCGCCATCTCATCTAACCAATTCGAGACTTAAAAGGTTACAGTTGAACTGAGGTCATAGGGAAGGGGTAATAAGGCGACACCCTGAGACTCACAAGGTAAATGGTGAGATTTATCAACACGTTCACAAGTCGATTGATAATACATAGCTTGTCGACTTTACATACAGAACAAGAAAATAGGTGAGTTGAACATAAAAATTTTACTGAGTTGAGAAGCCAGGGGAAACACAATCCCAGTGTTCATCTTATATTGCTTACAAACTCAAGTATTCAAGTTCTGTAACTATTTTCTTTTGACTACAAATTCCCTCATTTACATTTCTGCATTGCTCGTGGGTTTTGTCAAGTTTGAGATATTATTCAATGTCTTCTACGTGGTTTTGACCCCAACTTAGTTGGGTTACTATATTTGACATCGACCATAGTATACTTCTTTAGAGGTTAGTTGTTGAGCGACATCACTAATCTTGGGGTTTTTTCTCTTGGACTCCAACGATTGTGGTGTTATTGTTCAAGAAGTGGAAAAGTCATCTCTAGGTGCTGAGGTAAAGGAGAAGCAACTTTTGGATCCTATTTTGATACAGATCAAGGATGATCTAGGTCACTGAAAAGTGATGTCTTTTGAGATTGATGGTGATGGCATATTATAGTACCAAGGCATGTTATGTGTTCCTGACATTGATGGGCTGCAATCGAGAATCTTAATTGAATCTCACAAGTTGAGGTATACTATTCATCTTGGTTTTACAAAGATGTACCATGAATTGAAGGATATTTATTAGTGGAATAACATGAAGAGGGATATGGCTAGTTTTGTAACCAAGTGTATGGTGTTTCAACAATTAAAGGTTGAGCACTTGAGGCCTGGTGGTTTCTCTTAAGAGATTGAGTTACCTGGGTGAAAATGGGAAGTGGTTAATATGGATTTTTTATCGGTCTCCTGCGGTCTTGTGGCCAGTTGGATTCTATTTGGGCCATTGTGGATAGGATGACTAAGTCAGCTCACTTTTTATAAGTGAGGGCTAATTTCTCCTTAGGGGATTATGCCAAGTTGTTCATTGAGGATATAGTTATGCTGGATGGTACTTCAATTTCCATAATTTTTGACCGAGGTACTCAGTTCTCATCTTATTTTTTACATTCATTTAAGAGAATTTTAGGGACCAAGGTAAACCTTAGCACAACATTCCACCCTCAGATGGATGGACAAATAAAGAGGTCTATTCATACTTTGGAGGATATGATAAGGTCTTGTGCGATTGATTTTAGTGGAATTGTTTTGACTATTTGCCTCTTATAAAGTTTACATACAATAATAGCCACCATTCGAGTATTGGGATGGCTCATTTTGAAGCGTTGTATGGTAGGGTTTGTAGGTCTTCTATTAGGTGGTTTAAGGTTGGTGAAAATAGATTGTTTGTCCTGGACTTGGTTTATCAAGCATTGGAGAAAGTGAAAGTAATTTGATATAGGCTTAAGGACGCCCAAAGTCGCCAAAAGGCCTATGAAGATGTAAGGAGAAGAGATTTGGAGTTTGATGTGGATGATTTAGTGTTTTTGAGGGTGACTCCTATAAAGGGAGTAATGCAGTTTGGAAGGAAGGGGAAGCACAGTTCCCGTTATTTTGGTCCATGTTATGTTTTGAAGAAAGTTGGGAAGGTTGCTTATGAGTTGAATTCTATTCATCCGCTCTTTCTTATGTCAATGTTGAAGAAATGTATGAGTGATCCTTCCTTGGTCATTTCTATGGAATGTACTGGTGTTTCAAATTCCTTGTCATACGAAGAAGTCCCAGTGGGAATTTTATATCAGCAAGTCTATTAGATGCCGACTAAGAATATGGCTTTGGTAATGGTTCTGTGGAGGATCCAAAAGCATGAAGAAGCTACTTGGGCAGCTGAAGAAGACATGAAGTCCAAATACCCATTCCTGTTACCTGCTTTGGATAATTGTGCTTGAGGTATGGGTATTCCTTAATATTTTTGTTTTTTGTCTTTATTAAAGGTAAGTGTGGTTGTATTGGGAGTAGAATCATACAAATTAATGCCTTTTCTTGTCATTCGAGGATGAATAATACTACGGGTGGAGAATGTAACACCCCAAATTTTTTATCCTTGAAAATTTCTGAAACTTTATCCTCACTGTCCTAACTATGACTTATCCTACGAGTCGTAGGGAGTGTTGATGAGTCGTTAGGAACTAACTTGGAGCCTGACCAGTGTTTGTGTCTAAGTTTTCTGCTTTGAGTAAGAGTATCTCACTATGAGTCATTGTTTGCTAATCATAGGATGACCATTGTATACCCAAATAGTTTCTGTGTTGACTACGACTGGACCCTATGAGTCGTCGTGTAACACCCCTCATTTTGAGCTAGAAATTGAATCATTGTTCCTACATATGTAAAATCTAATCCCATGATTTACATTTGAATACATATTTCATGATCATTATCTGAGTGATAAGAGTTCTTATGAGGTGAAAAATGTTCATAGGAATCACTTAAAGCAAAATTGAGCTAAGAGCCTTTGATTCGGCTAAATTTTTGTATTCAATTCTACAATGTTCAACTTTGAACATATATAACTTTTTACATATATGGAATTTTTCAAATCACGATCCACTAAATGATATATAAATGAGTTAGCTTTCCAATGGTACCAATTTTGCCTTAATCCGATACCCGAGAGAAATGTTATGACCATTTTCGTGAAAAACAATAAGAGGTCATGATAGCCCCGCACCGCAGGGACTATTCAACTGGACTAGGGGTCGCATCATGAGGGCTACTCCACTGGAATAGGGGTCGCACCATGAGGGTTATTCCCTAACTATTCCAGCTTCCTATGGGCCAAGGAGTAATTTAGTCCTTTCCCCTCAACCCCAAACGTCCAAAACACGATTTTTAACACTCAAAAGGGCATTATTTGCCCATTACCCACAAAATTTCACACTTAGAAACCCTCTCCCTCCCTATGAACGAGTAATTCAAGCCTCTCTTTCCAAGTACAAGATATTCAAGCTTTCTTCCTCAAGAATTCAAGGATTCAAGTTCTAATTTCAAACTTACTTCAAGAATTCATTTAATTAAGGTATGTGGGGTATTCATCAATGTGTTCCTTTCACCCATTGAGCCCAGAATCCCTCTTTTGGTTAAAGTAAGAATTTATACATGTTCAAGATGAATTTAACCATTCTTTTATTTATAATTTAATTAAAGCCATGTACATATATGTTCCCACATAAATTAAGCTATTTCACGTTCTAAACTTTCAACAATCTATGTTATACTCAATCGATTTCATTCTAACTACCAAATTCATGCAGTAATCCATGTGAATATATTGTTTTCTCAAGCTCAACGCATCCCCATGTTCAAGTTCATGCATTTAACTCAATTTTACCTGATGAGTGAAAGCTCCAAACTCTAGAAAGCTCAAGGCCATCTTCAAAGAAGGGTTTTTGGTGAACTTTAGAAAAGGGTTTTTGGTGAACTCTAGAAAGCTCAAGGCCATCTTCAAAGAAGCGTGCGACGCGGTCGCGCAAGTACTGCCTCTCTCACGAAAATGGCCATAACCTTTTGCTCGGGTATCGGACTTTAGCGAAATTGGTATCGTTGAAAAGATAATTCAATTATCTACAATTTGGTAGGTCTTCGGATGATAAATTCCATGTATATAAAGAGTTATACACGTTTTAAATAGACTCTTGTAGAATCAAATATTGAATTTTGGGCGAATCAAAAGATCTTAGCTCCACTTGGCTCTAAGTGATTTCTATGATCATTTTTAACCTCAAAAGAAAATCAAACATGAGGATAAAGATTTTGAAACTTGTATTCACATGGGAATCACTTGGATTATAACTTATACACGTAAGAACGACGGTTCATAGACTAGCCCGAAAATGCAGGGTATTACAAAAATTTTGATCGAAAGCTCCAATGTACTAATAAAGAAAAGAATGAAATTCGATCGAATCAAAACAAACAAACACACATGCTAGCTACTATAATTGGCCTTGTGGAGTAACCAAACTGCTAACAAACAATAGCATTTCCGATTTTTTATTAAAAATTATGAAAGTTTCAGCTTTATAGGAAGAAAAAGGCTCAGACCTTTATAATAAACAGAACTTTCAAACACAATTTTAGGAAAAAGAAACCCTTAATTCACTACGAAATTCAAAACTACCAGATGGTTGTATGACTTTTTTTAATTATAATCTAGCGTAAATGAATTCAAGAATATATACAATGTATTCATTGGAGGGAAGACATAGACTCTGTGGTACATTGAGCCATGATGAGGCCAAATGTGGGATATCTGAGACTTGAGAGAAAATATCATCCTATTGCCACTAAAGAAAATAATTTTATTTTCAAGGGTGAAAATGTATTACTCTTTCTATTGATTACTACTCTTTTGAACATATAAATGTATCACTTAAAGCTATACATGTCAAGGGGTCGATCTGGGCCAAATTTTTTTTAACCGGTCAGTTTGGTACCTAGTTAGTTTTTGGGTTCAATAATAGCGGGCCAAATTGGGCCAATTCTAAAAGGGTTTAACCAAAAGGAAAAGACACTATGTAGCATTTTTAAAAATAAATAGTCCAAATTTGAGATTTTGCCAAAAAGTGACTAGTCGGGTATACTATTTTCACTTTATAGCTATTTCCTAATCTGAATCATTTTGGCTCATGTAGTTCAGATACAATCCATATACAATCCATATACAATACTGATATAGTTTTCACTTTATAGCCATTTCCTAATCTGAGTCATCTTAGCTCATGTAGTTTAGATACAGTCCATATACAATACTGATATAATCCATATACAATACTGATATAATTTTCAACTTGGGCCCTTTGGCCCTTTTAAAATATTTCAGTTTTTTTTATTGTTTAGAAATAACAATCAAATATAATTGCCTAAAAATGGTATAATTGCTATGTAGAATATGTATATATATAAGATATATGTATAGAAATTGTATAATTCTATAAAATATGCATATGTATAAAATATATATAAAAAAATATATAGAAAGTGTATAAAAATTATATTATTAATGTAATGTGTAAAAAAAAGTACAATTATTATATAAATTGTGTATCGAAACTGTCTAATTTATTTATATGTATAAGATATTTATAGAAACTGTATAGAAGGTGTGTAGAAACGGTATTGAACAAATCAACAAATTGAAATGGCTGAAAAGTGGAATTTAAATTTCATGACCATTTTCGTGAAAATAATTTAATTTGAAGTGTAGATTCTGTCCTTTCCCTAAAGATGGATGATATTTTCACAAATGTCTTTCTAATATATAGTTTTAATATACGTGAGTGAATTGTACGTATATATCATCGCGTCAATTACTCAAATTTGTATTGTTTCCTATAGTTATTATACAAGTCATTGAAATAAACATAAAATAATTCTCTCTAATATTAATAGAAGTTATAAATTTACCATTGATAATTTTTAACTATTTCATTCAACGTCAATGTGCATGCTTGTTTCATCTATTTTTTTGATTAAAAATTTGCAATCAAAATAGTAATGTGAATTATTAATTATGTATAATTTATGGAATATAATATTTAAAATTATTAAGTAAAAGAAATAAGGAAAAGTAGAAAGAAAGATGCCAATGAATAAGACGAAAAAATAAGAGGACTTAATCAAAATTAAGTAAGGTGACTTCATATTAATCATAAATTATGCTAATTAATTAATTCGAATAACTTTTTTTCTGCGGAACTCGAAGAAAAAATTATTAAATAAAAGGGAAAAAATAGAGAAGATAAACTTTGATTTTCTGGATATTGCATTCCAAAAAACTGTAGCTATTAGACCGAAACAAGGAAAAGAATCACAAAACAGAAGTTATTTCAGCAAACTAAGGAAGAAGTTGCCTGCAAATTGGTATCTCCATTATTTTATTGCAAACTGAGTAGCAACATTTTGGTAGCCGTAAACTGAAAAGCCTTTATACTTGGTGTCCAGGTAATTGTTTTATTCTTGTTTTTCCCTAAATATTCGTTCTAATTTTCAATATTGCTAAGTGTGGTTTTCTCAATAGGTGATCTATTCTTTTGTGTATTAAATTATTCTAGTGATTTATCCTTTTTTTAAAAAGGGAATTTTATTAATGTGGTGTGGAAGCTGTAGTTTGTTTTCAATATATAGAGAGAAGTGTGAGTTTATTTAGTTGGAATTGCTTTCTGTCATCTCAACAGATTATATGATGTCTTTTTGTTTTTTCTAAGTTAAAAATTATGATGACCTTAAGAGATTGTAGAATGTTGAGAAAACAAGCTTAGGCTGATAGAAATATCAGAAGTTATGATTATGAAATATTTTTGTAAATGATTCTGCATTTAGGGGCCGCTGTTATGTTAGCGGTTAGAAGTTTGATGGTTTCAATAGGTCCGAAATATGATTTATGACTTTAGATAGTTTAAATGGCTCCATAGCATTTTGGACCCTTGAGTAGACCAATATACGATTGTGTAGATAATGGTCTTCTGTGTTGCATTTTGTATGCTTTCGTTATAAAAAGGGCACAGTTTCTTATCCTTAATTATGATCACAGTTTTTTAAGTTCCCTCATTCAATTGTAATATATATATGTTCGAGATAGTGTGAATAGTGTTCACACCAACCCAGTCTGCAAGAAATATGGTAGGAACCACAATGGTGAGTGTTCGGCAGGTAGTTGTATTCACAGCGATAGATTGAAACACCTACCACACAACAAGCTGAATGATTAGTAAATCAAGTAACTAGGAAGAAGAATTTCAGCCTACATTTTGTTTCCATTGAGAGAACTATTTGTTAAAGCTGCTATCTTTGTCCATATATAGTGTAATTCAATAAATATGACTGATTCAGATCTAGTCAAATTCGTGTGTGGGATAGTTGAGACTTGAGAGAAAATATCATCCTATTAGTTATTACCATTTATAATTTGAACAAAAGAAAATAATTTTATTAATTATTTTTCAGGTGTGAAAATGTATTACTCTTTTTGTTGGCTACTGCGACATGTCAAGGGGTCGAACTGGGCCAATTTTATTTTTTGAACTAGTAAGTTCGGCACCTGAATTGGTTTTTGGGTTCAATAATAGAGGGCCAAATTGGGCCGATTTTAAAAGGGTTCAACTAAACTTGTGCAGTTCGGGCCTAATCGGGTTGAGTTGGACTAAATTAAATTAAAATAATATTTTTTTAATCCATTAATAAAATACAAATTTAAATTATGTACTTTTTAAAAAATCAGGCTAACCAATTCAGGCCGGTCCAATCTAGATCTACTATCCGATATTATTGCATGCCATGACATTATCAGGCCTATCAATTATAGGTTTTGATTTGAAATTTTGAATCAGACGATTTCGGTTAATAATAGCAACAAAAACCCAATCCAGCCTCTTTATTATAGGCTATTGGATCGGGATTTTACCGGATTGGGCTGAAGCAATGATGTCTATTCGTAGTGTAGCGGTTACATGCATGAAGACCCTTACAGTAAGTTAAACTGGAACTCGTTGAATTATTTGTCCTTTCTATTTCTTTCTCATCTTAATTTACGTGACATATTGATTTTTCGAGAGCAAATCATATTTTACCTTGATTGAGAAATATTTTAAGTTGCTATTATTTGATTCAAATTTTTTTTTTTTACGTAGTTTTCAGATGTATAAATTTTAAATGCACTATTTCCATCCGGAACTATAAATGAAATTGTTAAGACACACTTCAACTTAAAGAGGGTTCTATTACCCCTGGACTAATTATAACCGTATTTTTTGCAACCTTAAGGCTTACTGGCACATACGTGGCACACTGCGTGAATCAACATTCCGAAAGTCCATGTAGGCACACGTATGTTCCACGTAGGCACTTAAGATTGCTAAAAATACGATTTTAATTAGTCCAGAGTGGTAATAAGACCCCCTTTAAGTTGGGGTGTATCTCAGCAATTTCGTTTATAGTTCAGGGTGGAAACAATGCATTTACTCTTTCAAAAATCTTAGAGTTTTTATGTTATGCATTTACTTATCTTCTGCATACATTATATTAGTGCTATCGCAGTAGGTATCAGCTCATGGGTTAGCTTGTGGTCACTTGTGATCGTAAGCACCATTGTCGTTATTAGGGGATAGCCTCAGGTCGTGACAAAACTTGGTATAAAAGACTAAGATTTTAAAGTATCTTAGAGAGTCTAAAAGCCACGTTGAGTACAGTCTTGTGCATGGGTTTGAAGCGCGCCACACTTATGGACAAGAGGCTATGAAATATTTTAGGAAAGTTTCCTTTTTTTTAGTGTTTATGTCATGCAAAAGAGCATGAGGTATATTTAAAATATCTTTTCTAACTTATCCTTAATTTTTTTTACAAATAATTCCTCCCAAAAGAAACAATGGAAGAAGGAATGAGGATCAGCCTACACCCCCACCTATTCAGGAAGATCACCTGAATGATCATGTCTCCCATGCTAAATTTTGGGTTGCTTTCACAACCTTATCCCATTCAGTATCTGCTCATAATAACTAGCAAGATATTGCCCCAACCAATCCAGTATAAAATATGGCTGCAGTTAGGATTCGGGATTTCACTCGGATGAATCCCCCTTTATTTTCAAGATCTAAGTCTGAGAAGGATCCACAGGAGTTTCTGGATATGGTGTAAAAGGTGACTGATATTATAGGCATCACTTCAAGTGAGAGTATAGAGTTGGCTATGTATCATTTGCAAGATGTAGCTCACACCTAGTTTAAGTAGTGGAAAGAGGACCGAGGTGTTGAGGCAGGGCCTGTAGAGTGGGATAAGTTTTTCATAACATTTCTAGACAGGTTCTTTCCCTTAGAGTTGAAGAAAGCTAAGGTGCAGGAGTCCATCAATTTGAAGTTGGGTTATATGAATGTGAAGGAGTAATCACACAAGTTCACTCAGTTGGCGAGGTATGCTCCATCGATGGTGGCTGATAATAGATCTAGAATGAGTAAGTTTGTGTCTAGTGTAGCTGATAGTATGGTTAAGAAGTATCGAACTGTTATGCTGATCAAGGATATGGACCTATCTAGACTCATGATTCATGCTTAGTAGATTGAAGAGGAGAAGCTTAAGAAGAGAGAGAATAAGAGGGCCAAAGCATGTAGTTTCAACTTTTCTCAGCCAAGGTCATAAGGTGGTAACTGTTCTCAATTCTGCCAAAATTTTCATCCCTAGCTCCATATTTAGCTAGTGCGCCAGTGCCTAAGTTCAGGCAAGACAGTCAAGATAGTGCACCAGGCTCTAAGTCCCAGGGTAGTATGAAAAATCATTGTACTAATCCACTCTGCAGGAAGTGTGGTAGCAATCATCAAGGTGTATGTAAGGCTGGTAGTGATTTGTGTTTTGGATGTGGAAATCCAGGCTATAGGATCCAGGAGTGTATGGGGGTTTCACAGAGGGGCAGAAATAATCACCAACAGGACCAGACTATTTCTTTAGTAGCTCCAGTAGGTCGCCCGACTCAGCAAGGTACTATATAATAGAGTGTATTCTCTCCATACTCAGCATGATCAGGAGAGTTCTCCTGATGTCATTACGGGTACATTACAAGTCTTTCACCTTTATGTGTATGTTTTATTAATACTAGAGCTTCACTTTCTTCTGTGAATTCTTATATCAAAATTAGTTTTTGTGTCAGTCCCAAATCTTTAGCAGAACCTTTCTTGGTGTCTACCCTAATGGGTAAAGCTATCATAGCCAGATGGGTATACAGAAATTGCTCAGTCACAGTATCTTAGAAAGTCACTTCAGTTGATCTTGTAGATTAGAGATGACTGATTTTGATGTTATTCTCGGCATGGATTGGCTCCACTCATGATATTCCTCAGTTAACTGTAGAAATAGAGTTGTTCAATTTTAGTTTCCCAATGAACGCATCATTGAATGAAGGGGTAGTACTTTACTGCTTAGGGGTCAGATTGTTTCTTATCTTAATGCAAGAAAATGATATCTAAAGGGTGTGTTTACCATCTTGTCGGAGTCAAAGACTATAGCTTTGTGACCCCGAGTCTCGAGTTTGTTTTAGTAGTAAGGGAATTTCCAGATGTGTTCCCTGAAGATCATCTCGGAGCTCCTCCCAAAAGGGAAATTGACTTTGGAATAGATCTCCTTCCAGATAGATACCTAACCTATTTTTATTCCTCCCTACAGGATGGCTCTAGCCGAGCTTAGGGAATTGAAAGAATAGTTAAAATATTTCTTAGATAAGGGTTTCATTAGGCCTAGTTTTTCTTTATAGGGCGCTTAGTCTTGTTCGTGCATAAAAAAGATGGTTCTTTCAGAATGTGCATCGATTATCGTCAGTTGAAATAAGTCACCATCAATAATAAGTATCTGCTTCCCAGAACTGATGACTTATTCGACCAACTTTAGGGTGTCAGTTATTTTTCTAAGATAGATCTCAGATCCGGCTATCATCATCTTAGAGTCAGAGAATGTGACATTCCATAGACAACTTTTAGAACCCGGTATGGTCACTTCGAATTCCTATTTATGTCTTTTAGACTAACAAATGCCCCTGCAGCTTTCATGGACTTGATGAACAGGGTGTTCAAATAGTACTTGGACATGTTCATTGTAGTCTTTATTAATGATATCCGTGTCTATTCCCGTAGTGAGAATGATTATACAGACTATTAGAGAATTGTGTTGCAGACCCTTAGAGCTCATCAGTTGTTCACCAAGTTCAATAAGAGTGAATTTTGGCTAAGGTTAGTAGTTTTCCTTGGCCATATTATTTTTGGTGATGGCATTAGAGTTGACCCTCAAAAGACTGGAGCAGTGAGAAACTATCCTAGGCCCATCTCTCCATCAGATATATAGAGTTTCTTGGGTTTGGCTGGCTATTAGAGATGGTTTATTAAAGTGTTTTATTCTATTTCATACCCCATGTCTCGATTGACTCAGAAGAAAGTCAAATTTCAGTGTTCATATTTTTACGAGAAGTGTTTTTAGGAGTTGAAGACTCGAGTCACTTTCGCTCTAGTCTTGACTTTGCTAGATGGCACAGATGGGTTTATGGTTTATTATGATTCTTCCAGAGTTGGTCTAAGTGGTGTTTTGATGCAGAGAGGCAAGGTCATAGCCTATGCCTTAAGACAACTTAAACCCCATGAGAAGAATTATCCTACCCATGATCTTGAGTTAGTAGCAGTTTTTTGCCTTAAAAACGTGAAGGCACTATATTTATGGTGTTGATGAGTTGTGATTTTACCATTTATTCACACTCAACATTTGTGCACATTACCTTGTTTTAAATGAATAAACAAGAAATGATTGTGATTCAATGCATTAATATTCACTCTTTGTAGGCATAGAGTTGGGGGGATAGAAAGATATGGATGGGAGTTTAAAATGATCAAAAAGGGAGCAAGAAAGTTCAACAGAAGGTCCTTAGTTACTGCGGTCATGGTCTGCTGACCGTGATCGTGATAGTTAAGAAGGGTTATAAACCATGGCCACATTAGTCTATCGCAGTCGTGGAGGCCGCAGTCACGGCCAAGCTGGTGCGATCGTGGCTTAGCTGAAGAGTTCAGCCCAAGGAAAAATTTGGAAATACACATGGTTGATCCCAATTTTAACAAAAAGACTCAAACCCTAGAATTATTCAACATATTCCATCTTCCCCAATTTTGGTAGGTTTAGCTTTTGAGATCATAGCTTCCATACTTGGAGAAGAAAATATTGTATAAATTTTGGGTGAAGAATACATTGGAGACCTTCTAAGAGGAGGAATAGCTCATTTCCATTGTTGATTTGTGGGAGTGCAAAGTTTGAAGTAACATTCACTTAAGCTTTAATAAATAATTTCAATGGAGATTATGGGTATATCTTTGTTTATTTATCTTAAGTATAGCTAGATCTCCCTCTTGGGGTTATGTGTGAATAAGGGTTAAAGTGTGTATGGGTTGTTATTGTTAGTCTCTATTTGGTAGTTCATACTTATGGGTTTTATCATTGCTATGCTAACTTGGTTAGGATTTGTGGGTGAAAACCCCAAATACCCAAATGGGTTTGATGAGTGAAAGCTCCAAACTCTAGAAAGCTCAAGGCCATCTTCAAGGAAGGGTTTTTGGTGAACTTTAGAAATCCACATCATCCTTGAAAAATAGATGTGGAGACAAAAGCAATGATAGACAATTATGTATGTATTTTGCCAAATTTTCACTATCTTAGACATAAGAGTGACTGCAAAGTTAACTATACCATGGGTATCATCCTAGAAATAGGGATGCATGAATTGAGATTTTGTTACCAAATATTGAACACATCTGTTAGGTATTCTAAAGAATCAATGGGTGAAAGTTTGGTATTTTGTTGAAAGACTAGCATTAAAATTTATAACCGAACCTAGCCATATCTGATCTACTAAATTAATGTTGATTACTAACACCCATATGTCATTCCCTTAGTAATGCATTATCCCAAGATCCGTGCCTAATTGTTAAAACTCTAATTATTCATAGCCTCAAATTTATACTAGAAAAAACAAAAAAATAGAAACATTAGTGTTGATAATTATCTCCCCTATTTTTATCTTTAGGTACTATTGGTTTGAATTTAACTTGTATCTATTATTTCAAATCAACTTGATTTCCACTCACATTGTTCCTCTTGGATTCGACCTCGACTCCTAAGTTGGTAAATATATTGACGACGACTGCATTATACTTCAATTGACATGTAAGTTGAGCGTTATCAAAAATGGCATTGTTACAGGAGAACAATTTGGCGTATTAAGTTAGTTTGGAATTTTAGCTTTCCTTCTTGAATTCAAGATTGTAATTATTTGTTTATGATTTTTCTTTTTTTGGTAGATTCTTATCCTATTTTAGTTTTCTATATGGTATCTTTCGAAAAGTATGATGTCGGTAGTCGGGAATCCTATTGTGATGATCCATGTCTAATTTATGATGGACCACACTTCAGGAGAGATTATAACAATACTCTCCGGAGAGATATGGATCCACCATCTCGATCCTATAGGGAGTATATCTGTTCTTTATGTAGTGGTTGAGATGGACATTGGGATAACTTTCCAAATGCCCCGTCCCCCTATTTTGCTAACTGGGTTGCTAGTTCTTCTTATGAGCTTGATAGATCTTATGATGAGAAGAAGGAAGAGAAACATATCGAATCCAATAGCTTTGACACAAGGCTACAAGATATTTTGGATTGGGTATACACAATGATGGAGAGTATACAAGACATGCATCAAGAGGCATTAGGATGAAAAAGTGTCAACATGGAGGGAATGGGCAAAGAAGAAAAGCTTGAAACTACCACTACCTTTCCCATCTTCCAAGAGAAGGTTTATCAAGAAGAGAAACTAAGCTATGATGATGATCTTGGCAGCGAAGACTCCTCAGTGAATTCCCAATCTACCAAATGTTGGGAATCAATCCAAATCTCTTATGATGACTCTTGTTTATTTCGAGAAGAAGGTGCTATGGTGGAGTCTATTCTGAAATTAGGGGTTGGACCTCATTCAACCCACTTTTCAACATTGTGCCTCGAGGATGTTATGGGAATCCATCCACCAATAGAAAGGATGGATTCTAGAAAGATGGAGTATGGTTCCTATAATTTGGAATTTGACATTTCAAAAGAGCATATGGAACCCCATCCATCAAAGGCCAAGGAACACAACTTTCGATGTACCAAGAGTATCATATTGATGTGCACACCTTTATCCAAGGGGCCAAGCCGCAAATTGATGTAAAGTTGGGTAAACGGTTCAAGTCTTCAAAATGGCAAGATCAAAGCTTACTTTCTATTTCCTCATCTCTTCTACGCCTCATCTTGGAAGATTTGGATCTTCTGTCCCTCTGCCATTCATTATATATTGAAAAAATTTTTGGATGAAGATTCATATCTTCTAAGTGGAGACACAAAAGGAAGTGGTAGGGACATCGTGCTAATACGTTAAACTAAGCACTCAATGGAAGGTAACCCATCAAGCCATGAAAAGTTGAACATATCCTTTTTATTTATGCATGATAGAATGGATTTTATTTTTGTATTTATCTAAGCATATTACATATAATGTTGGTGCTAAGATAAATGTTGACTGAAGTTAAAAGAGAAAAGTGTGAAATTGGCAGTTTAGACTAAACATAAAGTGCAGGAGATCCGATTGTTTGGTCTCAGTTATTGTGATCGCGGTCCATGCCACAGCGATTGCGGAGGCCGCATGACCACGATCGCAGAACTAGGACCGCGATTTTGGTCAAATCAGTTTAAAAGACCATTTGAATGTGCTTTCTTTCTTATGCATCTCTCTTAGTTTCTCTCAAAATTCTCTAAAATTTGTGGATTTGCATTGCATATCCATCAGTTATTTAATCCCTTGCATTAGCTAATTTGGTAAGTTGTCTCAACTCTATTGATTTGGATACAATTACATGCTTAGAACTTGTAGTTTAGAAAAGGCTTGAAATGATGTGTTCATTACTAAATACATATTAGTTTATAATTATTGCAGTGATTAGTTGTTCTAGTAGGTGTATATACTAATGGAGAAGTCTTGAGCACCCAAAATTAGGCCTAAAACTACTCGAATTGAAGAGTGCACCATGTGTTCAATTTAGTGCCCAAATGAGTCCAACTTGAATTCTTTCAAATCTGGGGCGTAATCATTCATTCTAGGCATAAATTCTCTGTGTATAAATCTGGTATGCCTAGTTGGAACAAGGAATTGGGGTTAAAATTATGTTTAGAAGATTATGTAGAATCTGTCAACTAATGTCTCAGGTACCACAATCGTGGTCCCGATGACCGCAATTGTAGCTCCACAATCGAGGTCAATGCTCTATGATCACCATACCTGAGGGCAGTGTCTACAAAACAAAAAAAAATTTGTATATTCAATTCTGCCCCCAAAACCTTCTAAAATACTGCCACATACATTTATTTATTTGATCCTGCATATTTTTTGTATGATAGTACTAACTATGGACTGAGTGGCATTGTTTACATGATCTAAGCCTTAGAAATAAAAGAATTTGACAACACCAGATTCATAGCCCCACAATGTCAAAACCTCTTTAATGCAGATTTGCACAGGACTAAGTTACTCCTTGAAAGGGGTATCAACTTAGACAAGGTATAGGAGAAACTCCCATTATTCCATGCTAGACTTGTCGAAACTGGGTGAAGATGCTTTGCCCTGAACCCTTGCTATGTAAATGAGCAGTAGGTATGAGATTTCTGCGCTAACCTAAGCGTAATTTCTTTCACAAACTCGGTGATGACTATTAGGGGAAAACAAGTGAACTTTGTGGTAGAGTGGATCAACGAGGTGTATGGATTCCCAAATGCTGACATGGAGCAGTTCCATGCAAAATCATGCAAGCCAGAGACCTGGATAGCAAATATTTTATGTCCTGACAAAGAGGTTCCCTGGGCAACTACCAAGAGAGACATTCTGATGAATGACTTCACAGCTGAGGCCAGGCTTTGGATGAATATTATTTGTAACCAAGTATTTCCATGCACTCAAATGACCATTGTTACAGACTTGTGAGCTTGGTTGGTGACCAATCTTCTCTCTGACATCACTCTAAATGTGGGTAAGATTATACACTCAGAGTAGAGGTACTTCCAAAATCATAGAGGTATATATCTTCTCCTCCCTTTCCTTATCACAGAGCTATACAGAAGGGCACAGGTGGAGAAATATGTTGCAAATACATGGGTACTCCTATGGCCCCACATCTTTTCACTCAAGTTCAGGGGTTAGGGTACCCCAGGTCAGAGCAAAAAGAGAAAGGTGGACTCAGGTAAGTCATCCTAGGAGGGCACATATTCTTGTAGACCTTTATCAGCTAGCCCCTTTGATGATATCTTAAGCTAGATATGAGAGGTTAGGGAGATAGTATCCAGGATACCTCAGGTACCAGGAGAGCCATCCACTGCTCTCCACTCTTACGTATCTTATTCAAACTATGAGAAATATAGGGAGGAGTAGAAAAAGCAAGAAGCCACTTTTGCCAGTTTGGAGAGATCTTATCATCCTTAGTTGTGTCATACAGGGACCTTAGGGATTTGCATGAGAAGATGGTAAAGAGAGAGAATAAGAGAGATAAATTCTTCAAGAAGCTGTGGGGGGGGGGTGAAGGGTATTTTCAAGGTGTTCAAGACCAACCATCGACTACCTTCACCTAGAATTGACAGTGAAGATGAGGCCCCTACAGATTGGTCTGCTGATAATGCTGATGATACTGATAGTAATGGTGTAGAGTTAGTGGGAGAGAGTAGCTCTTAATGTAGATTTCGGGAGACCCCTCTAACTCTTTATTTATTGCACATGCAGTGAGGACACTGCATTTCTTTTAGTTGGGGGTGCCCCCGGATTTGTATTATTTTGATGTTGTGTTGCTGGATATTTCTTTTAATGTTGTTTTGGGATGACATTCTGGATATTATTGTTGTTTTAGGATGCTACATCTTTGGGCACTCTAATGGTGCCCAAGTTTTATGGATTATCATGTGGTTTTTAGTTTTAGTTTTTCTTTTACTTCAATTTTATTTTGATTTTGGTGATGCATGACTAGGTTTGCCCTATGATAGATTGAGTGATGACATTCTTAAGGTTAAAACGTCGTGTTTTGGTTTTGAGACATAGATGCAGGGTAAGCCTGAGTATCCGTAGGATAAATGTCATAAATGCTAGAGAAGTCTGAGTACCTGTGGCATTTTACATTGTAAATTTGGGATCATATTGTACAACATTGGCAAAGTCTGAGAAGCTGTATGGTTGGTTTGCCCATCTTGAGACAAATTATAAGGCTAAGGCTTTGGTTGTTTCCATAGTTTAACAAATTATGTGTAGTGCTAATGTAAAATGAACAACCTCATCCATCCAAAATTTAAAAAACAAAAATCAAGGGCATGGACGTGAGTAATTTTGTAACAAAACTTTTTTTCTTTTTGTGGCTTCATAAAGTTTTGACTTGTGAATAGAAATGGATACTCTAAATTTGTCTCTAGCGGGAGGGACATTTGACCTTCCTTGGCGAATTTTGCATGCCATGAATGGTGAGATATTTGAATTCATCTCTTGTATACTTGTGTTATCTAGAACTTGCCCCGTTAGTCTTTCAAAGCTAATGTCGATTGTATTTGGGTTGAGAAATGATCTTAGGCCATCTTTTGGCATTGGAAACCCACTCTAGCCTAAAAATCCTACCCGTGCTTGAATATAATCCCTAGTCACCCACTTTTATCCTTTGGACCTTTATTTGGCAAACTATTACAAACTGTGAACCATTTTTTATCCCATTTTGAACCATACCCTCCTTGAACTTAAAAATGAAACTTGATGCTAAAAGCCTAAGTTGGGGCTGGTAAAGACTGATGAAAGTAAGTTTAGGACCAGGAAGTTGTAAATGAAATGCCTATTGTGCCTTAGCATTGGAAGCAAATGAATAGAAAAAGAGAGGATCAAACAAAGGAATGAATGCACTAAAGTGCAGGAAAAAAATAGAAAAAAATGGGTGAACAAAGAAGGAAAAAGGTAGGAATAAAAAATAAGAGAAAACAAAGAAGCGTGGCCCATAGTCAAAAAAGAGGATTGAAAAGTATGACATAGATGTTCAAGGAAGGGTGTATCCATGTTGTTCCCAAATGATATCCTACCCTAACTCGAACCTATGTTACAGGCTTAGAAAGTCCTTCAAGATCTCCAACCATTTATTTTCTTTGTAGTGACGATTGAAAATAGGGGCAAGCCTATGGTATGACACTTGTTGCATAGAGATTTCTTTTGTGAGGGAGAGAGTTCTTGCACTTAAAATTCTTTGTTGCATATTTGGTAGCCTGGTGTATGGAATTCTCTTTCTTATGAGGTTGGCATGTGAAAAAAGTTAAGGTGGGTGATTTCGTCACCTTCTGAGTGTTGAACCACATGGAGTATGACTTAGTTTTGGTCAAAAAGTGGTTACTTCTAGAGCATTAGTTGTTGTTACTTTATTGCTCTTTGAAGTCTTGTGTATCCTTTGATAGTGAATCTTATGATAACGGAAGTAGTGAAAAATAGCTTAGCCTATGTGCAATGAGCTACTTGAGGTAGTGACTGAGGTTGAAGTCATTATGATCTTTAAGGCCGGAAGTTTGGGCATAAATAATTGTGTATCATGGTAAGAGATAGTGTTGCGTGAGGATAAGCAATAACTTTAAGTTGGGGGGTGTTGATAAGGAGTGATTTTACCACTCATTCACAATCAACATTCGTGCATATTACCTTGTTTTGAATGAATAAATGAGACATAATAGTGATTAAGTACACTAATATCCACTCTTTGCAGGCATAGAGTTTAGGGGATAGAAAGATGTGGATTGGAGCTTAAAATGATCAAAAAGGGAGCAAAAAAGTACAACTAAAGACCTGGAGCAGAGTTACAGCGGTTATGGTCTGCTGACAGTGACCGCGACAATCAAGCAGGGTCAATCAACCATGGTCGCATAAGTCTATCGTGGTCATGGAGGCCGTAGTCGCAATCAAGCTAGTGCGATCGCAACTTAGCAGAAGAGTTCAGCCCAAGGGAAAATCTAGAAATGCATGTGGCTGATCCCAATTTCGACAAGAAGACTCAAACCCTAAAATTATTCATCATATTCCATCTTTCCCAATTTTCTTAGGTTTATCTCTTAAGTTCATAACCTCTATATTTGGAGGTTCACTACATCCCACTTCCAGTTAGCATCCCCACTTGGAAGTGGGAAGTAGTGACATGGATTTTATGACAGGGTTGCCTCATACGTATCGTCAACATTATTTGATTAGGGTCATTATGGATAGAATGATTATGTCAACTTATTTCTTTCCAATTCATATGTTGTATTCAGCCAAGGATTATGCTAGACTCTATCTCAGAGAGTTATTTAAATTTCATGGGGTTCCATTGTCTATCATTTCAGATAGAGGTACTTAGTTTACCTCTCACTTTTGAAAGGCTTTTCAGAAGGGTAGTACCCAAGTTCATCTTAGTACAGCTTTTCATCCTCAAATAAATGGTCAGGAAGAGAGGACCATTCAGACCTTAGAGGACATGTTGAGACCATCTATTATTGACTTTAAAGGTATTTTGGATGACCACTTACCTTTGATTGAGTTTGCTTAAAACAACAGTTATCACTCCAGTATATAGATGGCTCTGTTTGAGGCTCTCTATGGAAGGATATATAGATCTCTTATTGGTTGGTTTGAAGTAGGTGAGGAAGCAGTGATAGGGCAAAATTCAATTTTTGAGGTAACAGAGAAGGTTCAGCTGATTCGAGAGATGCTGAAGATAGCCCAAAGCCGTCAGAAATCTTATGCAGATGTGGGAGAAAAGATCTTGAGTTTGAGGTTGGTGATTTGGTCTATTTGAAAATTTTCCCTAAGAAAGGAGTGAAGAGATTTGGCAAGAAGGGGAAGCTTAGTCCTCGCTATGTTGGCTTATATAAGATCTTGAGTCAATTTGGGAAAGTAGCTTATGATCTAGAGTTGCCTAGAGATTTGGCATTAGTAAATTCAGTGTTTCCTATTTCTTTGTTAAAGAGGTGTATTGGTGAGTCAGCTGTAGTAGTTCCTTTAGAAGATATGGACATTAAGGATAGCCTTTCCTATGAAGAAGTCCCAATTGAGATCCTTGATCGTCATTCATAGGCTAAGGAATAATAAAGTTCCCTTAGTTAAGGTCCTTTAGCGGAACCAGTCTGTTGAGGAAGCTACTTGGGAAGTAGAAGTAGATAAGTGAACCAAGTACCCTTATCTTTTCTTTTCAAACTCAGATTTAGCTTTAGGTAATGATTCTTCCTTAGATTGATAATTTTTCATTCTCAATTTTAGATGTGTCACCATTCTTATGTGATTACATGCATTCATGAAATAAGTTCGATTTATGTATCATGTTTTAGACTCAGTTGTGTAATCATGTTCCAAGTCATGCATATTTAGTATGTGATCCCAGTTACCTTAGTACAGTACTCTCAGTCTAACCAGTCTCATTCGAGGATGAATATTCCCATGGGGAGATATTGTAATACTCCATATTAATCTTAGCTCGATTCAGCTGACAATTACATGTTAAGGGGTCCAAGCCTTGGAATTTTCACAAAGTGTTGAGGACTTAGTTATTTTCAAGACCCCTAAACTTTGATGATTTTATTTTTAACCTTCCCGACCTTGGGACATCGATTTTTGAGTTAATTCATGATATTTCAGACATGTTTTGATTCGTATTTCAGTATCTAATTTTACTATATTTTATCAGCTTATCTTTCGCATACGTTAAATAAGTGCTATATATTCAGTGCTCACAATAGGTACCAGTTTATGGGTTAGATTGTGGTCACTTGTGACCATAAGTACCCTTGTCGTGACTATGGGGTAGCCTCGGGTCGTGATACTTTCAGTATAATTTAGTCTGTATAGCCAACAATTCGGTTTAGCAGACATGTTAACAAGTTCCTATGGTTTTTCATCTTTCCACCTAGTCTTACTATCTGAAGTTTCATAAATATGGCTATTCTATGAGGTAATTTCTTTGCATACATGTAAGTTGCGAATTCAGTTCAGTTCATGCATCATGTCTACGATTCAAATATTTAGTCATGATTTAGTTCATAAGTGTATAGTGAATGATCTCAGTTTTCCAAGTGTTCCAGCTCAGACAAATACCCCTTGTACGACCTTAGTATCGTTATCTCATGATTTTTTCTTACATAATGTACTTGGCGATGCCATGAAGCCTTTTTACTTTTGATTCCTATACGTGTTTTGTTGAGGGACAATTTCTAATGAGAAGTTACACAATTTATTCCATCCTTAGTAAATTTTTGAATTTTATTGCATCAGTTATCATATCGCAGTTCTATATATATAATTGTATCATGACATTTCAAGTGAGTTCAAAACTCTCAGCATGAATCAGCTCCTTACACTCAATAGAGTCAAGTCAGCTTAGAAATCAGTTTCATGATGGATGTTTTAATGTTTTAGCTCATCTATATACTTCATTACCAGACATGTCATGTGTATATCATTCCACATTTATAAGACTTCACCAAATTTCTATCCATCATTTAAGGACGAATGATTCCAAGGGGGAGATAATGTAGCACCCCGCATTTTGAGCTTGAAATTGAACCATTGTTCCTTCGGGTATAAACTCTAATGCCATTATTTATATCTAAATACATGTGTCATGATATTATCAAAGTGATAAAAGTTCTTATGAGGTAAAAAATTTTCATAGGAATCACTTAGATCAAACTTGAGCTAAGAGCCTTTTATTCGGCCAAATTTTTGTATTCGATTCTACAAAGGTCAACTTTGAACGTGTATAATTTTTGACATATATGGAATTTTGCATCTCAAGACCCACTAAATGGTAGATAATTGAGTTAGCTTTCCAACAATACCAATTTAGCTTTAATACGATACCTGAGCAATAAGCTATGTCCATTTTTCTAAGAAATAGTAAGGGGTTGCGATAGCCCCACACCGTGAGGGCAATTACACCAAACTAGGGGTCGCGTCACAAGGGCTACTCCACTGGAATAGGGGTCACTCCACGAGGCATATTATGTAATGCCTCGAGTCTATACCTCGGACGCTACACGGTACTTATAATTCCGAAGGACCACAAGCTAACCCATGACTGGTACCTGCTATAATAACTAGATAGTAATACTACAAATATGTGAAAATTAGGTGAAAACTTGCCATAAGGTTCAATACTGAAATAAAACTGAATACGGTATAAGAATACCAAAACTGAAATATCTATCTAAAAATACTCTAGTCTGAAAAGCCTCTACTGTTTGAATCATGGAGTTGATGGGACAAGCACCCAACTAACTCCAACTACTAAAAACTATACTAATAAACTAAAATAGTAAAGAAAATAATCATTTCCATGAACTATGAGGACTCACTACTAACTCTGACTGCTTAAGATCTAAACTGCTAAGGGTGCTCGGGAGCCTGTGCGTCTGAACCTATGATATAAATCATCATAGCGCAAGAGAAAAGTATGCGTTAGTACTTTGAATACACTGGTATACTAAGTGAGGTAGGATGAAATGCATGGGTTCGTATGCATGAACAATACTGACTGAATGACATGAATATAACAGAATGGGAGTACATGCATGAATATGTATACTGTAATCTGAGATCTTGATAATACTGGATACTGAGTTCTGAATTACTGATTAATTGATATATAATTTTATTGATACTGTGTAGCTGATAACAAAGTGACAGTATCTGACAGTCTTTATCTTGAGGAACTATACTGAGTTTTGTACTGAACTGAGTGACTATATCTTATAGTCCTGAATCTGTAGAACTGAACTGAGTTCTATTCTGATATTGGAACTGAAACTAAGACTGTGTGAGGTAATCATCTAACTGACATGCCTCTTTCTGAATAGATTGGGGTCAAACCTATAACCCCAGTTAGAAGGGTGTCAGTACCGTGCCATAGGTAAAGACAACTACGAGTTAATCCTCTCTAACAGAAAGCTCTTTCGTCAACCCTCGCTGGCAGGAAAACTCGTATGAGATGTATCAACCCTAGTCTGGTAGGCAGATATCTCAAACTATGTTGGCTACGTAGTTCTGTAATGCAAGGATTGCTACTAAAGGTCAAACCCCCTGCTAGCAGGAATGCCCCTATCCCTGGGTTAACTCGATGCTGAATACTACTCCCAACTAAATAGACACTGAACTAATTTCCTAGTTTATACTAGGATTGACTAAACTGTTACTGATTTTACTAATTTTTGCTGACTGACAGAATACTACTGAATTTTGTTAACTGATTGAGTTTACTGAGGTCTGAACTAAATATTGAACTAGATAGGACTAATACTGAATCTACTGAGTTCTCATGAGTCCTGTAACTGATTGAGAGTACTGCTGATTGTGACGTGACTAAGATTAATCTATAACTGACCCTGGCTCTAGGTAAATAGCTAAATTTTTGTCGGGTATAAATACCGTCAGGACTCGATAACATGAAAAGTAAAGCTTCACATGATCTTGCATAGCATAGCATAAAAATGCACACTTATTCATAATGTATCTATAGAGGCATTTTATCAAACACTTTCATGGCATGAAACAGTATACATACTAGCATGATATAATCGTATCATTACATTTACATGAGCAATTCATCAAATACTTGGATAGCATGATCTATGCACATGATACTAAAACAACATGTGAGCATCATGATTCAATTCTAAATTCACAATTCCATGGGTTTCAACAGGAAGACACATGATAAATCACATATGTCAATTAATTCTACATCAATCTTGTAATAAATCATGAAATAGAAATCCAATTATAGCAATAATCATGAATACACTTTGATTTCAAATCATGGAAAGCATGAAATCAAGCTACTTGAAGTTTACAAGAATTTCTTGGACTCCAAGGGTGGAAGGAACCCTTGGATGAACACTTCACATACCTTGGCTATTTAATTCTTGAAGAATAATGGTGAAATATTGAGACTTGGCTTTAAAATTAAATCATCTAGGGTTCTTGTTCTTGAGCAATATGAAAGAAAGTGAGTGTATTTTGCTTAATGAGGGTTGATCGTAGACCGACTGTTGTGTCGTTGGCATCAATGTGATGGCTAACGTGCCGCATCAAGTCCACGTCGGTTCACTAGAATTTGAACTGAGTTGAGGGAAAAATTATGTGTTAGAATGAGGGACGATGTGACGCATCGAGATCGGGTTGACTCACTGTTTTGGTCACTTAAACATGGTCTAAACGAGGTTTGAAAAATCCAAAACTGGTCTAAAAATACCTACTGACATTCCTGATCATAAATCAATCTAAAAATCGATACTTTAAGGTTATAAGAGTCGTAAAATAGAGTTTCCAACTTACGAAGGCCAAAATAATACTAAGTTTGAATATTTAGCTAGAATTTTTCCAAGTCCAGAACCCCTTAGCAAGCTTAAAAGACTGAGTTGAGCTTAGGATTTTATGGGGTCTTACAATATCTCCTCCTTGGGAATATTCATCCTCAAATGAGACTAATTAAACTAAGAACACTGATAGACTAGACTTAGATACTGAACATGCATAACTGAAGCATGATTTTATGACTGAAATTACTGATATACTGAATTATCATACTAAACATGCATATTTGATGCATGAGTACATAGATGAACATGATTCATGAATGCATGACTGGGATTACTGATAAGCTGGGCTTATATACTGCACATACATGTCTGATACATGAGTACTTGACTGAACTAATTCGTGAATACATGACTGAATATGCAACAGTAATGGATACCAAGCTTATAACTATAACTGAACATGTACTAAGTCAATCTAAGGAAGACTGTTACCTTAAACTGAGAATACTGATGAACCTGAGATCATTTACTAAATATGTATGAACGGGAACATGAGAACATAATTAAGACTGAAATGAGATACATGAACTGAATATCATGAACTGAACTGAGCCCCTAAATACATGGATTATGGATGAGATTGGAACTTGAGAGTGCACCTATGAGTACCCACTACTCTAAACTAGATTCGTTACATAAAGAGAATATGGAAGGTTTAGGTCATGAAAGCTCAGGGGTATTATAGTATATATCCCCCTTGGGATATAATATCCCCTAAAGAATGCTGACTTGGCTAAGATACTAAGGAAAAACTAAGACAATGCACAGGGAACCTACGAACTGAATCGTGACTACATATAGGGGATCTAAAACTGAGGCATGACACCAGAACTAAGCTGACTCACAATCACAGGGTTGCTCAATTTTGGAATAGTTACTTTCATGAGACTTCTCATAGCGTGACTAGATGGAAGGATGGAAAGCCCAACCATACAAATATTATCTGCGTAACTACTAAAATAAATTGTTGGTTTTGTGGACTAAAGTTATGCTGAAAACTTATATTTGACTGGAGCCTTTCTTTGACACTTTTTCTATAGAGTTCTAGTGGCTTTATGGAGCAAGAGGTCTTAGCATGTATGAATTAAATAGTTGAATAAGAAAATAACATCCTGGCTAAAATTCTGTAATATGAGTCGGGGCCTACGAAACATCATCTAAGATGAAGTGACTAAGCCTTATGCACTGCAACTACAAATTTTCAAGCTTAGACATAACCCTTGAGTACCATCTCAACTATACTCTCCACCTTAGTACAGCACATCACCTGAGACTACTGAAAAATTCACATGGGTGCTGAGCACGAGTGCATAAACATACTAACTTATCTGATTATCTGAATGGCTGATAACTGGATACTTGGTCATGTAATATTAAATTGCACTTAGTATAAACACCTGGACTAGAACTGTAGGGTATTATACATATGGGGTAAGGACTGACTGTGTAACAAAACATAACTGAGCTTGAATTCATAAAAACTGTTTTACTTGAGAATGCAAGACAAAGTGTATAATATGAATCTAAAATATTCTGTAAACTGAGGTACTAAAATACTAATAACTGAATAACTGATAACAGTACGCTATGGTTAAGTAAACCTGAAACTGAACTAAGTTTTTGATCTGATTATTGGACTGAGACTGTGACTGAGACTGTAACTAAGATGGTAGCTGAATACTGGGTTCTGATAGCTACATGATGGGGACTGACATAAATCGAGGATCTGAATAGACATTCACACTCTGTATTTTCTCAACTTCTCATCTTATAAAAAATTCTAATTCTCCTCCCTTCATGCACTAAATATGACTATCTGCTAGCTATTTGCTTGCACACTTACCTGACATTCAAGCCTATCTTCATAACTACAACCTTGTGTAAAACAAGTATGCAATTTCTTATCACTACATCATTTCATAAGGAGAGTTCACTAAAGGGTTAAAACATGAAGACCTAAAGGATGAATGAATACTATACCGAACTCAACCCTTACTGAGGCCTGAGGATTAGAATATCAACATCAAAGATTCACCAAAGACCTAAACTGAGGATATGCGTGACATAATTTGAATTTAGCTGATCATTAGAGGTATAACATGAGTCATAGAAATTGAACATACTGTAAAACATGACATGAGTACATGAATCATAAGCTGCATGACTTGAGTCTGGAGTTTTTGTATTCATGGAACATGATTTGTAACACTAAGTGAACTTGAACTCCTTATACTAGGAAATGTAAGCGTGCATGATTTATAACGTGTACAAGTATGGGATATGATCATAGAGCTGACATATAAGACATGAATATATATCATGATAACTGATGGGTTTCGAGAGTTTGAAGTACGATTTTGAGATGATCGGCGTGATCATTCTTGCTATGAGAATAGACAAGAGTGTCATTGCTGAAAGCTATGACAAATATATCCAAGTACTACTTGAACACATGGTTCATCAAGTCCATGAAAGATACTAGGGCATTGGTAAGACTAAACGACATGACTAAGAATTCAAAGTGACCATACCAAGTTCTGAAAGTTGTCTTTGAAATGTCACAGTCTCTGACTCTTAGCTAATGATAGCCTGATCTGAGGTCTATCTTATAAAAGTAACTGGCACCCTAAAGTTGTTCAAACAAGTCATCGATTCTGGGAAGTGGATACTTGTTCTTGTTCGTAACTTTATTTAGCTGATGGTAGTCTACACACATTCTGAGAGAACCGTCTTTCTTATGCATGAATAGAACTGGTGTACCTCATGAGGACACAGTGGGTTTGATGAATGCCTTATCTAATCGATATTTTAACCATTCTTTTAATTCTTTGAGTTCTGCTAGAGCCATTCAGTATGGCAGGATAAAGATAGGTTGAGTATCTGGAAGAAGGTTTATTCCGAAGTCGATTTTTCTTTTGAAAGGAACTCCAGGGAGATCTTCGGGAAACACATCTGGGAATTCACATGATGCTAACACTGATTCAAGATTAGGGGATTCTAAACTAAAGTCCTGAACTCAAACGAGATGTAGACACATCCCTTAGATATCATTTTTCTTTCCCTTAGATAAGAAACAAGCTGACCCCTAAGTGCTAAAGTACTACCCCTCCACTTAAGGACGAGTTTATTTGGAAACTAAAACTGGACAATTCTATTTCTGCAGTTGACTAAGGCATAGTAGGAATGAATCCAATCCATTCTAAGAATGACATCAAATTCGGTCATCTCTAATTCAACTAAGTCTGCTGAAGTGACTTTCTGAGATACCATAACTGGATAGTTCCTGTATACCCACTAGGCTATGATAGATTTACCCACTGGGCTATAGATTGAGAAAGGCTCTACTAGGATTTTGGGACTGACTCTGAAGTCAACAGCTATATAAGGAGTAACAAAGGACAAAGAAGCTCCTAGGTCTTGCAAAGCATAAACATGTAAATGATAAACTTGTAACATACCAGTGACCACATTAGGAGAACTCTCCAAATCCTGTTGGGACTTAAGTGCATAGAGTTTGTCTGCGCATTGCCCACTGGTAGCACTGGGAGCGGCACCCTGCTGATTCGAGCGACCAGACTGAGCTGAGGGACAGTTTAACTAAACTTGGGAACCTGAAAGAGGACAATCTCTAACTCTATGACATGTCTTGCCACACCCAAAACACACATCACTACTATCCATGCAGATACCCTGGTGGTTTCTGCCATATTTCAGACAAAGGGGATTGGTTCGGCCACTCTTTGTCCTAGATGTTTTGACCCTTTTATTCTTTCTCACCTTTTTCCTATGCCTCTCCTCCTTAATCTATGGAGCATGATCCATAAGACTAGATAGGATAACGGCCAGTTGATTGTTCTGAGCAACTATTGAATGAACTAAGGCGGTGAAAGCAGCTCTAAACTCAGCATGAAAAACATGCTCATTCAAGGGATCTTCCTGAACGTGCGGAGGGGCTGATTGGTTTTCATTACTTCCTTCGTTAGCTTCTCTAGAAGACATGTTCTGGAAGTATGAGGAAGATATAAATTAGACTGAGAGTTTAACTTAAGCTCATGCTCACTCGCACTATATGATTACTGAAAGAAGGGAAACTTTTCCTAAAACATCTAATAGCCTCCTGTCCATAAGTGTGGCATGCTACAAACCCATGCACAAGAATATACTAGATGCAACTTTCAGACTTTCTAGGACTTTGTTGAAACTAAGGCTCTGATACCAAGTTTGTAATGCCCCGAGTCTGTACCCCGAATGCTACACGGTGTTCATAATCTCGAAGGACCACAAGTTAACCCATGACTAGTACCTGCTGCAATAACTGAATAGTAATACTGCAAATATATAGAAATTAGGTGAAAACTTTCCATAAGGTTCAATACTGAAATAAACTGAATACGGTATAAGAATACCAAAATTGAAACATCTGTCTGAAAATACTCTAGTCCCAAAAGCCTCTACTGTCTGAATCTTGGAGTTGATAGGACAAGCCCCCAACTAACTCCAATAACTAAAAATTATACTGATAAACCAAAATACTAAAGAAAATAACCATGACCTCAAACTATGAGGACTCACCACTAATTCTGACTGATGAATATCTGAACTGCTAAGGGTGCTCGAGAGCCCGTGCATCTGAACGTAAGATATAAAACATCATAGCACAAGAGAAAAGTATGCGTTAGTACTTTAAATGCCCTGGTATGCTAAGTGAGGTAGGCTGAAATGCATGGGTTCATATGCATGAACAATACTGAATGAATGTCTTGAATATAACTGAATAGGAGTACATGCATGAATTCGAATACTGTAATCTGAGATCTTGATAACACTGGATACTGAGTTTTGAATCATGGATTTACTAATATCTGAGTTTACTGATGTTGTGTAGCTGATAACTGAGTGACTGTATCTGATAGTCTTGACCTTGTTGAACTATACTAAGTTCTATACTGAACTGAGTGATTGTACCTGACAATCTTGAATCTGTAGAACTGGACTGAGTTTTATTCTAAGACTGGAACTGAAACTGAGACTGTGGGAGGTAATCATCTAACCAACATGCCTTTTTCTAAATATATTGGGGTCCAACCTGTAACCCCAGTTAGAAGAGTGTCAGTACTATGCCATAGGTAAATATAACTGTGAGTTAACCCTCTCTGATAGGAAGCTCCTTCATCAACCCTCACTGGCAGGAAAACTCATATAAGATGTATCAACTCTAGTCTGGCAGGAATATATCTCAACCTACGCTGGCTACATCGTTTTGTAATGTAGGGATTGCTATTAAGGGTCAAACCCTCTGCTGGCAGGAATGCCCCTATCCCTGGGTTAACTTAGTGTTGAATACTACTTCCAACTGAATAGACACTGAACTAATTTCCTAGTTCACACTAGACTTGACTGAACTGTTACTGATTTTACTGAGTTAACTAACAAAATACTACTGAATTCTGTTTACTGACTGAGTTTACTGAGGTCTAAACTGAATATTGAACTAGACGGTACTAATACTGAATCTACTAAGTTCTCCTGAGTCCTGTAACTGACTGAGAGTACTACTGATCTTGACGTGACTGAGATTATTCTGTAATTGACACTGGCTCTAGGTAAAAAGCTAAATTATCGAGTATAAATACCCCCAGGACTCGATAGCATGAAAAGTAAAGCTTCACATGATCTTTCATAGCATAGCATAAAAATACACACTTATTCATAATGCATCTATAGAGGTATTTTATCAAACACTTTCATGGCATGAAATAGTATACATACTAGCATGATATAATATTATCATTACATTCACATGATCAATTCATCAAACACTTGGATAGCAGAATCTATGCATATGGCACTAAAATAACATATGAGCATCATGATTCAATTCCAAATTCATAATTCCATGGGTTTCAACAGGAATTCACATGATAAATCACACATGTCAATTAATTCTACATCAATCTTGTAATAAATCATGAAATAGAAACCCAATTATAGCAATAATCTTGAATACACTTTGATTTCAAATCATGGAAAACATGAAATCAAGCTACTTGAAGTTTAAAAGAGTTTCTTGGACTCCAAGGGTGGAGGGAACCCTTGGATGAACACTTCACATACCTTGGCTATTTAATTCTTGAAGAATAATGGTGAAATATTGAGACTTGGCTTTGAAATTAAATCATCTAGGGTTCTTATTCTTGAGAAATTTGAGAGAAAGTGAGTGTATGTTGCTTAATGAGGGTTGAATCTCGTGTTTTAGGGATGAATAGGGGTGTAAAAAAGACCCAAATACCCCTATGGACGTGACTTTTTAATGAACAAAAACTAAACTATCGACGCGCAGACCGACATACCGCATCATTGGTATCAACTCGATGGACAATGTACCACATTGAGTCCATATCGGTTCACTAAAATTTGCGCTGGGCTGAGGGAAAAATTATTTGTCAGCGTAAGGGACGACGCGACACATCGAAATTGCATCAACTCACTATTTTGGTCACTTGAACATGGTCTAAACAAGGTTTTAAAAATCTGAAACTTATTCGAAAACACCTACTGACATTCCTGATCATGAATCAATCTAAAGATCGATACTTTAAGGTCATAAGAGTCGTGAAATAGAGTTGCCAACTTACGAAGGCCAAAATATTAAGTATGAATATTTAGCTAGAATTTTCTAAGTCTGGGACCCCTTACCAAGCTTAAAAGACTAAGTTGAGCTTAGGATTTTGTAGGGTTTTACATATTCCCTCACTATTCCAGCTTCCTATGGGACAAGGGGTAATTTGGTCCTTTCCACTTAACCCCAATCATCCAAAACATGATATATCAAACTCAAAAAGGCCTTTTTTCCCATTACCCTCAAAATTTTCTCATGTAGAAACCCTCCCCCTCCTCAAGAATGAGCAATTTAAGCGTCTCTTCTCAAGAACAATAAATTAAAGATTTCTTCCTCAAGAATTCAAGGATTCAAGTTACACTTTCAAGCTTCCTTCAAGAATTCATTTAATTGAGGTATGTGGGGTATTCATCATTGAGTTTCTTTCACCCATTGATCCCAAAACCCCTTTTTTGGTTAAATTAAGAATTTATACAGGTTTAAGATAAATTTAACCCATGCTTTTATTTATAATTTAATTGAAGCCATATCCATATGTGTTCTCACATAAATTAGGTTATTTCATGTTCTATACTTTTGAGAATCCATGTTATACTCAATCGATTTCATGCTAACTATCAAATTCATGCAGTAATCCATGTGAATATGTTGTTTTCTCAAGCTTAACTCATCCCCATGTTCAAGTTCATGTATTTCACTCAATTATTAAAATGCCTTATGTTTTAGGTCTTTGATCTATGATTTTATGTCATTGTTTTAAGCATTGTCATCATATTTCGTGATCATTTAGTGTTGGAAGGTTATGAATACCCGATACTTATGTGTTTTTACATATTTCCATTTTCAACTTACAAGTTGGTCAGACCATATTTTTTATTACTATATTCAGACTACCATATTCATGTTGAGAACTTATCAGTACAGTACCATGCCATATTAGACCTATAATAGTACCAGTGTCATTCAGTTAGGAGTAGAATTTAGCACTGAGTAAACCTAAGGATGGGGGATTACCCTCCAGTTGGGACTGGGTCCTTAGTAGCAGTTACTAAGTTCCAGAATACATAGCCAACATATGATTATGAGGTATCACTCTCCAGCTTAGGACTGAGACTCTCTTAGGGGTCACTCGCCAGTTTAGGACTGACTTTCTAGTCCTTCGGGATATTAGATTAGTGGATCCACACAACCATGTGTTAGTTTCCGTGGTAAGGTACTGATACCTTTCCAACTGGGGTTATAGGTAGGACCCCAATTAGCTCAAATTAAGGCATTTCAGTTATAGTATAGCTCCCACAGTTTCAGTCAGTATTCAGTTTATACAAGTTCAGGTTTGCTTGACCAAGTAATCAGATTTTTAGTTATTCAAATATCAATTATTCAGATTATTCAGTGCATGCTTTACTTGGTCATGCATTCTCAATTTTATATGTTCATGTTTTCATGCTCAGTATCCGTAAGCTTTACATGAGATTTACATATAGTATTCATGTTTTTACTGCTTCCTAGCTCAGTTCTACTTACTCTACAAAATTAAAGATTTAAGAAACTAAGTGTAGTGATTCACCAGCTTAACAGATTATGTTTGTTACTCATGCTTTATGATACTTCAACTTTTAGTTGCTTTCAGTCTCTTGGTGAGTCTACTTGCACTTAGCATGCATATTTTAAGATTATGCCTCTTTTCAGTTTTACTTATTGCATTCACCCCCACTTAATCAGTGCATTTTAAATTATTGATTCACATATATATCTATGTGTTGCATTGTCTCATAATGTAGGTTCTAGTTTTAGCCCACACGTTAATCAGACAATTTACAGCTTTTGATCAGTAGGTGATGAGTTCTCTTATTTCGGGGACTCTAGTCAGTTGTAGTTCATGTATTATATTTTTATTATTCATTTATATTGATTAGTGGTAGTTGGGGTTAACTCCCAACTATCTATAGTCAGTATAGTAGAGGCTTTATAGATAGTCAGTCAAAGTCATTACATGTAATTCAAGTTTCTTTCCTCAGTTTTATCATGATGTAAACTTTATCAATATTATATTTATTCAGACTTTATCATGATTATATTTCCTCTTAGAAAATTTAGCTTTTATTTACATTATAAATCACTTGCTCAAGTATCATGCCAATACATGAGTTACCTTAGGATCACTTGTGGTTCTAAGCATCGTGTTATGACTAGGGGTAGCCTCGATTCGTGACATGTTGGGTCACATGATGAGTCATATGAGGTAATTCATAGGGTCAACAGTGTGTGTGCACCCTAGAAACTGCCTTTGCTACGACTCGTGGTGACGAGTCATAACAAATCCCTATGAGTCGTATAGTGACCCGTAGTCACTGACGACTAATTTTAGCTATTAATTTAAAGGAACTTTGGACAAATTCCATTCTTACCCAATTAAAACTCCACGTTCATAAAACACTCAAGGGGGCTATTTTTCATTCATAACGTAATTAAACACACTCAAATTCTCTCAAGCAAGATACTTAGGGGGCTCAATAGTTGAATTTTTTCTTTAAAAACTTAGTATTTCAGTCATATTACTCTTCCCTAATTATAATTTTATGAAAAACATGTATTTGATTGGTTTTATTGGATGGTTCTGGATGTGGGAATCCAACATAGTTGAGGATTTTGACATGGTTTCTCCTTGAATTATTTTCTCATGATTTATTATACATTACTTATTCTTTATTAATGGTTAGGAACTTGTGGGGTGCATGGGAATAGTGCATAAACTAAGGGGTCATGGTTTCCCTAATTGATGTTTTAAAATTAGAATTGGTTTTGAAAAATGGTGTTCCCTCAACCTACTTGTGTAAATGGCTTTGAATTACAAAATTGTCACTTGGTTTGACCTACTCACCTATGTCATTGCATTGCATAATTAGTAAGCCAATAAGAATAGATTTTTAAAAGCTTTGTTGGCTATCATAATAATGAACAAAGAGATCAAGGCGTCCTTCCAAGATTTTGATATTAATGAACAAAGGGGGAAAGACGTTCCCCCAAATGTAATGTGATTGTTATGGCATAGGGATAAAGCTTGCAAGTGTTTGGGTTTGACGATACCTATGGTGTGACTTAACGTTTGATTCATTAAATAAATGAGTTATGTGAAACTTGCTTCAAATTGGGTTTAACGGGGGTTATGTAGTGAAGCCATGAAGGTGTGGGTCTTGGATGACTTGTACTAGAAACTCGTGTTTGCCGACATGAGTATTGGTCTTGATGACCTGTGTGCATATGTCACACTTGATATATATTTTTTTGGGATGACTAGTTGCCTTGATGGCTCTAGATTTCCCTCAGATTTTCTTCAGTTCGTGTGGCTAACACGCACTGAGTCCCTTTCAGCAGTGGTAGTAGAACCTATATAACCTGTGGGTGCCTATTATGACGGTCGAGCTACATAGTCTAGGATAATATTTTACTTCATGCTAAACCTTGTTCCCTATCATGACATATTATTATATATGTATTATGATGTGGTTCATATGATAATTGAAATGGTTTGACTTGATATTATTTTGTCCCCTATCTTGTTATATGTTCAGAATTCGGCCCTTGTCAGGCAGTCTATGGTGTTTTGTTTAGGTTTAGGGGTGGTATTCGGTCCACGGTGGACTTGAGATACTCGTCACGGCCAGGCCCTGGTTCGGGTCGTGACAAATTCTTATATTCACATCAGCTTCTCTATGTTCTTAGTCATTTGTGGTTACTTTTATATTCCTCAAATATTGGCAATTTCTCTTAGTAATTAGTGGAAGATTGCCCGAAGACTTTGGTCTAAAATAGTGTAGGAATCTGAGCCCTAAAGCCTTTATAATAGTTTAGGTATTTTGAGCTTTCAAATTGAGTCCATTTAGTTAGAAATAAATTTTATTCCATTGAGTTATGGTGAGATCATTAGTTTTATCAAAAAATTATATAGTGAGAAAAACCAAATACTTGGCAGAAGTCTAATGTGCATGTGCTTTAGTCTGTTCGGGTATTAATATCACAGATTTCGTGAATTCAGCTTAAAGTTAGGGGGATTTTATTTCACGTTCTTAAGGTTGATTTTTTGTTTTAGTTTTAAATTTTCATTCGACTTGCAGGTATGCATTCTTTGTTTGGTCCTCCGAGCATTTGACAATAGTGAGCTCAGTTACTGTCTATTTATATTTTGTCTATGATATAGAAATTCTTAGGAGATATGAACCTAACAAAATAGATTACCTACAACAGTAGTGCTTAAGGTCATTTATTTATATGCAGAAGATAACAACACATAGCAATAACTTGAAAAAATAGGCTATGCATACTCTTTGATAGTTAGTTGAAATGGTGTTTTACTAAATTACCTCCATTGAAGCCTAAGATAAAATTATGGTGATTCCCTTTCCTAACTGGTAATCAGTATGAACTCTAAGACTTATGAAGAGAAAAATGCAAAAAGGAAAAAGCTATGTAGATGTGTTACTATTATTAGCTGTAAACCACTATTTAGTGACAAGCATAGACTTCATCGTACTAAGAGGAGAAGATGATTATTCTAATATTCATGTTTACCTTGTATTTTTTTGTAATTTAAAACTTTGTTTTGGCTCACTATAGTTGGTCTATGAAGAGCAGGAAATTGATAAAACGGTTCGAACAATGGCAACCTTGAAAACTAAATAATGCATCCAAGCGAGCTTTAAATTATTCCATAGTATGCTTCGAGGAACCAATGTCTATGTATCGACAATATTCATGGTACGCTTTCGAAGAACCAATGTCCAGATATCATTAGTTCTTAAAGTTTGTAATTTGCTATACATTATAGATAACCGGTGTGGCTTAGACAAGGCCGCCTTAATGGATTTAGGTTTAATTATGTTAGGGTGAGTAGTAAGGGACATAGACGGAAAGGTTATATTTGGCATGGAATGAGACATGCCTAGTGTGAGCATGTGGTGTGCATTATCAAAGACTTCTGAGGCAGAATGATATGGGTAAGTAATCCTTTTCAAAGCAAAATTAAGATCTAAATTAATTTGATTTATATTTGAGATAATAATACACTTCTTTCAAATGATTTTGCTATTTCATATTTTCTATTAAAGATAACATCTTGTAATATTTTTTCCTCTCTTTAATGATTTGCATTAGGTTGTGTTGTCTCCAATTTGTGTACTGGGAAAGGTAATCTTTCCTAAAGATGGTTACTGCATTTGAAAGAGCCTCTGGAAAACTCTCTTAATGCATATATAGAACACACTAACACGCTACACCGCACCTCGAAGAATCTGTCTTATATTAACAAGGCAACAAGCTCATCATAAGTTGTACTAATATTTTTTGGCTTCAAAAAATCCCCCTTGGTTTATAACACCGTTTTTTATGGAATAAAGCTATTATTGCTATTTTATCCAAAATGATATTTTAACATATGAACATTGAGATTCTTCAATTCAACAATTATATTTTCTGTTGTTGATTGACATCTGTCTAAACTATAAGTATCATAATACTCTATTTTCATGAAGGTGGTGACTTGTGGAAACATGCCTTTTGAGTCATCCTTCCAAAAAATTCCTACATGTATCTATACTTGTACAATTTTACATGAGTATCGAGGATGGGATTCAAAATCTAAAATCCTAATAACCGGCTTTTTACATTGGGCCTCAAGTTTTTAGAAGTGAGTCGCTAGACAGATCCCTTATCTTGTTATCCTATTTAGGTTTCTCAAATACCTGTAACTGTCTCATATTGAAAGGGATGATTTGTTGCCTCCTAATTCAAAGTTGAAGGTTCTTATGAAGATGTTAGATTCAGTCTTAGGACCTCGAATTAAAGATATCTCATTGTTTGGATGGTGTATAAAATTTTTATAGATACTTTTGAGAATTTTCTTTACTAACTTGATTTCTATTTTGCAAAGACATGTGGTGGGCTTTTATACCTCCTATTTTCAGTCGGGGTTAAGAGCATTGGTTAATACTGGCTATGGTAGAAAGGTGACTCCTTATGTAGATGAGTCGATAGTTACTGATATGGATCCTTTTAATAGTGAGTTATCTCCAGAATTTATCATGTGGTTGAGAGAAAGAAATCATTCAAGTGATGATCGTATAATGGGACTGAAGGAAGGGTAGTCCTATTTAAAATTCCTTCAATGAATCTACTTATTTTAGAGGTTTTTTCCTTTTTACTATCCAGATCATTACGGTGGTCTCTATTATGGATCTTTTTTTGATTCCTTATTTTTCTTCACATTTCGCCCATATGTAATCTCAAATTTCACCAGCTTATCTCTATGATGTACTGGTGGTTGTCTATACCAGTAACCACATTTCTTGATTATGTGTTGATCTTCTATTTCTTTTAGGTATCTATTAAGTTTTCATGTTTTGGGTTATTTTCTGTAGGATTCTTAGGCATTTGTTTTCTCAGGTCGCTCTTTTATTGAGAGAGGCTTTCGTAATAGCTTTTAATAAGGGATAAATTAAGATCGATGACAAATAGAAGCATATCATCGTATCCTCATCCTACTCCATCAGCTTTTTTCATGGGTCTGGATGCCTTTAACAAGGTACGTGTGATTACAATATCTTTTTTCTTTATGTACTGGGAGTTCTTTTTAGACTATATGGAAAAGTCACTTTTCCATAGATTACCACACCATTCTCTAGAATATCTGCAGCACTTCTATTGGTCCCTTTAATTTGCAAGGCTTTCTTGATTTGTTTTTCTTGAAATTTTAAGTTGTTAGTAGAATTTAATTGTATTGTAATTCACCATCAATCTAAGTTTATTCTAATTTGTTGTCCCTCTTTTTAGTCTTGAGCAATATAGAATCTGATTTGATTGTTTTGACTTTTAATCACTATCTAGAATTTTCTGACTCTTAATTTTAGTTTTTCAGGGCCGTTCTACCTCCACGAGGTAGGGGTAAGGTCTGTGTACAATTTACCCTTTGTAAACCCTATCTCTTTTGGCTTTTGCTACAACCCCTCCTAATCCAGTAACTGAGTAAGTCTAGTATGTTTTAGGATGCTCCAGTTTACCCAGGCTATACTAGTGAATGAATCCTATCTATTACTTTGCAATGTAGAAAAAGATGTGTGTTGGTTTTCAGTACCTCTTTTCATAGCAGGCACCTAGAAGCTATGTTGATTCCCCTTTTCGGCAGAGCCTCATATGGCAAATCTACTCTCTCATCCACTAATCAAGTAACGTACTTTACCTTCATTCTTGATTGGATAAAACTGTCTGGAAGCAGATTGTGTATATGCTCTTTGTTGTACTCACCTTGATTTTATAATCTGAATATTCACTTTGTATTTAAAGTAAACTTTCATCTTCAAGTTTATTCTATAGTTCTGAGGTTTTAAATTTTTAGTAAGTATCTACTAAAAGAAAACTTTTGAATATACACTTAGTTATACTTGCTTTATTCTATATGGGTGTCTAAAGAATCTTGTTGAGTAATTTGATCATCAAGATTACCCTTTTGTAAAAGCTTGAGTGGGCACTTTATTCATAGATCTGGTTTCTTAAAATATAAGATAAAAAAAGAGCTCTTGTGAGCAAATTATTGTAGTATGCCCTGATACACCAAGTCTTAGGTATCCCATACAATGAAATTGTCTTGAGGTGTACTTCTTTTTGGCTTCGATATTTTCTTAATATTATGTTGTTGTTGTTTGCATATAAAGTATGTTGGAAGTGTGTCATTTATCATTAACTAGCTGGATTCTCGCATTCTTTCAAGTATTCCTGTAGAGTCATAGACCAAAGGTTGAAAGTTGTTTCTTCCTTCGCTAGAATTTCACTATAAAGATAGGAATGTTTTGTAGTAGTCAAATACTGGAAACGTGTTAAAGTTGTATTAGCCACTAGAAAACTTGCACAAGACAAATACACGGAAAAACACATGAAAAAATTAAAGCATCAATTTTATCTTATCAGGAAGTTTGAAATCAGTGGACACTATTTTGTAGTGAAGAAATAATTACATATATAGATAAAATGTTATGATGCTAGCAAACTTTTCATAATCATGATTATGCCCCTATTAACAACAATGATTTTTCTATGGATGCCAATTAACATTTTCAAGAAAATTACTCGGGTAGCTTCATTTATTCTTAATATTTTTTATTTAATGTTGAAATTTTTTTCAATATGTATATTTTGTGTTCATTGTTGTTGGGATTTTGTTCAATATGTATCTTTTGTGTCTAATCGGGCTTTGATCATTTTTATTTGTGGGAACATTCTTTTCTAAACATAGCCTTTAGTAATGTAGGCATAGCATTAATGTGCTAGCTTCTATTCCCTAATAGCCCATTGGAGGACCTTAAATATCCTTAAGAGGTAAATATTTAACAGGCATGTGATAAATATTTTGGAATAAAACCTTCCACTAATATGGTAATTGAATTACTCATCCTGTTTTTCCACTTAGATTTTATCCTAGAAATATTTGTTTTGTATGCTAACATCATCATGTTTACCATGAGTCAAATGAAATGCTAATTTTAAATATTTATATAGATGTTTTTAACTTTATACAAAAGGCGACTCTATATTGTTTCCAAAACAATGAGTTCAAAAGTCCATAAGGTAAGTACCATTTGGATTTATTTAAGAAGTGGAAGCAAGGTTATATTGAATACTATGTGTGTTAATTTTTTCAGTCTAATCTTATTACAAGTTGGAATATTCGATGTTGTCTTCCATATTTTTCAAGACAAAATATTTTATACCAGTGGTCTCTGATGGTGATTCTGAACCTTATAATTCATACTTTTCTGCTTATCTCCTAACAGGGAAAAAAGGTTAAATCCTTTTATCTGCAATGATTTCCCCAGTCACATGTATTAAAAGGAGAAATTTGACTTTAAATGAATGATAAACATTAAGAAGATATTAGTAGTCTAATTACTATCTTCTTTGTGTGATTGTAACCAAATAAATATCAGTACCTTTTGTCTATCCGTGATGAAGTTACTTTAGCTATTACCAATGTTGAAGCTTAGCGTAATGGTCTTGTAATTACACACATGATGCACACAACAATATCAAGCATACGCTTGTGCATAGCACGGGCACAAGCCATCTAGTAAATGAAGTTTTGTTCATATTAAAAGTAGTACTTTTCTTAATAAAAAATAAATTAGAATATGTATCTCTCATTGTTTCTTTTTCAATAGTTTTCTGCATGAGTTTGCGATAATATTTTTAAAAATCTCATACTGTTGAAGTTATCATAGGCTAAAAAAAGAGTCAATTGTATGCAAATCTAATTTGTGTTTATAATTCTCTTTAGCAACCTTTAAATTCTACTTTGTTATGTTTTTTTATTGTATGTTTAACAAAAGTTTGGAAGAGATGTTGCTACTAGGGTTTGACGCATGTCTAATGCTTTGTTCTTCTTAATACAGGTGGTAGATGAAGGTACGATCTAGTCTTAGAGGAATTTTGTGTAAAGGTTACATGATGAGTTAGGGAGGCCGCTAAACTTTACTCACAATTCATTTGCATATCAATTGCTTAGCTTTATAAACTTTATACTAGTTTGATTCTAGACTTGATATTACGCCAAATTATGATATTTGATGTTTTAGTTTATAAACTCGATCATGTGTTTTTTCAATTATACAATATCCTTTATGAGGTTTTTAGGATCTATGCTACCTATTGATATATATATACCTTATGTAAGAGACTGTATGAACTACCTCTTATAGATTCATGTTTTGAAATATGGTGTCTTGTCCCTTGAGAAATAAATGAATGTGCAAGAGGACATAGAGACTTTCTTCCATAGCAAGGTAAATTCATATTAATTGTGAATAATGTTGTTAGCTGGTCTTATTTTTATATATGTTTTGTCTTTGTGGTATATGTAGAATTTAAGGTTTTGTGTAACAAAGTCTTGATTTGAATAACTTTATTAGGTTGTTATAAGGATTGTGGTAGTGATCATATTTGGTGTGGGATCAGTCATGAGTGTGTTAGTGGTGGTATTATGTTTTTGAAGATGGCATGTGAATTATGCAGGAGACCGGCCAGTGATGGAAATAATGAAAATTTGTTTGGAGATGAGTTTGAGATAGAGATCTTGGGATGTCACTTAGTGATCAATGATGACAAAAATCTAATGATTATGAAAAGGAGCTGACTATGTTTAGAAGTGGGTCAACTCCACTTGTTGTTCAGGTTTAATGTCACATTTGGATCTTAGAAAAGAATGAGTTTTTGATAAAGTTTTGTTAGGTTATGTTTTGATTTGATTATTATTATGGATTGATATTATAGTTCTTGAAGACAAGAATCTTCTATAATGGCTCTGATAATTGTTGGGACGTTGGCCCTTCGAAAAAACTAAAAAGGTTGTTTGCTCATGTGTTATTTAGGTTTCAGAATCATTGACTTTGTTTCATAGTTAAAATGTATCCAAGCTCCAAATTATCAATTAATGTTATTTTAATTTTACAAAGATTTTAAAAGAACTAAACTTGAAATATTCAAAATAAATTGTGAAGAAAACAATTTTCATTTTTATTTAAAAGCAAATGTATTAATATCTTTGAAAGTTTGTAAAACTGTCCACTTTAGGAATTTGGATAAATGTCATACTACCAATTGTACTAATGTTGTGACTGAAGTAACCATTCAGTAAATATGCGAAATTAATGAGGTAGTAAATGTTAACTGAATCCTGATTAAGTTCATCTTCTACATCTTGTATTTGCTGCCTCAACTCCCGTTCTCAAATTCACCTTATGCATCTCCATACATAAAATATGAATGCTTCAAAGTAACATAATTACAAATGCATCTTATCATCATCATCATTATTTTTTATTGTTTCCTTATTTCTTTTAGTAATTCATAGTTTTAAAGGTTATATATGAACTATATATAATCAATAATTGACAATTGATTCACCCTTTTTAATATATTGTAATTTCTCATATTTCTCTTTCATTCAAAAAAATTGAAAAATTAGACAAAACAAGCATATGGAGGCTGAATAAAGTAGTCAAAAAAATTAAATATTTAATTTCTTACCCTTTTCTTCTTTGTTTAAATAAAATATTTATCATATTTTAAGCCTTAACCTTAATATTCTTATTTTTAGCCCCACCATCTCGTGATCGCTCAAATTATGTGCTAAAATTAATTCTTCTTTTCTTTGTGGATAATGGGTTAGAGACTTACAGTTTTGGTCGTTATTATGATTATAATATATTATGCTATTTTTGACGGGCACAAAATTAAAGTACAAACCATGACTCTCACCCATGTTACAATTATAGACCAAAAAGGTTTTTTTTTTTTGGGGAGGGGGGTGAGGGTTGAGTGTATAATAGTTAATCTCTTTCTTTTTGAATTTAACTAATATGTACTACAATGTAAAAAAAAATTTTACACAATCAGGTAATATTTACCATCAACTGTCGGTTACCAACCTTTCAAGTTATTATTTTTTTCTTTTAACTCTTGCCTCTATAATTTTCTCTCTTTGTGCCCTTCTACCATTTTTTTAATTTTATTTTTTAAATTTTAACTTCTTACTATTCCTTTTTTATATTATCTCTCTCATCTATGGCTTCCACCATGACACCATACTTTCAACATGTCAAAGTAATCAGAAATTTATTTAAACTCGGATCTTTCAAAGAAGAGTATTTTCTACTATGATGGATTTCTTGAAACAGCCCCAAAGTTTTAATTCCAACACTAGCATTCGAATTTTTCTATTTATAATGGCTATATTTTTTCTGAAAAAACATTGTATATTAAAAAATGCTAAAGAAATTCTGGACTAAGCTAAAAAGATTCAAACGAACGAACTTTTTGCGCATTGCATTCTCTCCATGTAAGTCAATATATAATGTATACATGAACTGAAATGATGCATAAAGAGAAAAGAGTGGTGATTGTAATTGCTTTAATGGTGTGTGAGGACAACAAAGTTGAAATTGATGAAAAGGAAAAGAAGAGACAGTAGAGGGCATAGAAATTTTGGTAAACAGATAAATGTAGTATTTTATTTGCCTTATTTAACACCCTAGATTTTGGCACTAGAAAATTCTTGAGTTTTTGAAGTCACTTCCCTGACTACGACTTACCTTATGAGTCGTAAGGTCACCATATGGGTCGTAGGACCCTAATAGTAAGATGACCAGTGAGATTTCAAGGTGTTTGTTCTAAGTGCGACTAGACTTAACGAGTCATCAAGACTCTAAACAAGTCATATAGTGCTCCTCATAGAGAAACTAGTGAAGGTGTCTGATGCTTTTGCCTTAACCACGACTATGATCTTATGTGTCGTAGTGACACCTCATGAGTCATAGTGTGTGACTCTTAGGGTCAATAGTGAGGGGTCCTTGAGCTACTGCTTAGACTACGAGTCATAGAGATGACTCGTAGATAGACTTCATGAGTAGTAAGGTGACCTGTGACGACTGGGTGAATTTTTCTACCCTTTTAAGTGAGGACATTCTTGTTATTTCCCACAGTCCCCGCTTAGGACCCAAATCCATAAAACATCCAAAGGGGGTTATTTCCATCACTTTAACAATCAAATACATGTTCTCTTATCTCTCAAATTCCTAAGTCAAGAAGACTAGGATTTTCCAAGGAATTGGAAATTAAAGCATTCAAGGGTTGATTCTCTTTGTAATTTTTGATATCTCAAGCATGTTACTCTTTTCCAAAACTTATTTTGTTGTAATTATGTAATCAAATTGTTACTCATGTGATATAATTGTGGTTTATGAATATGGGTTTGAGGGTTTTGAAATAAATGTTACTTGAATTGGATTCACAAGATTTAATATGCATTATTTGTGCTTTATCAATGGTTTTTGAACTAATTGGGAGCATGGGTATGGGAATTGAAAAAAAAGGGCCGAGGCATTCTCCCAAATTGATCATTTTGGATTGAAAATTAGTTATGAAAATCGTGTTCCCTCAACCCACTTGTGTAATTTGTTTTGAAATATGGTTTGTCATATGATTTGACCTACTTACTCATACTATTACTTTGCATAAATGGTTAAACTGATAAACATGGATTTTGAAGGCCTTGTTGGCTCTGTTTTGCTTTTAAAATTGGAAGCTTGGGGGTCGAGTCATTCCCTCAAGTTAAATTGATAAACCAAACAAGGTTCAGGGCATTTCCCAAATTTTATTTAATGAACAAAGGAGGTCGAGGCATTTCCCTAAGTTAATAGAATTGTGATGGCATAATTATAAGCTTGCAAGCATAAGGTTATAACGATACCTATAGTATTCTCTAATAGATAATTCCTTGGTTAAATAGATGGGTTATGTGAAACTTATTTTAATATGGGCTTAAAGAGGGTTGTGTAGCTAAGTCATGAAGGTGGATGTCCTGGGGGACTGGTACAGGAAACTCACATTTGCCGGCGTGAGGGTTGGTCTTGATAACTGTGTGCATATGAAACACTTTATGCATATATTTTTATCTTATATTGACGTAGGTTTGGGGAATTCCCTAGTCTTCATTGATACCTCCAATTCATACGGCTAACATGCACTGAGCCCCTTTCAGCAGGGGGAGCTAGACCCATATAGTCCGTGGGTGTTTTTATGACGGCTGAGTTACACAGTCCAAAATAATATTTTTGTTTATGCTAAACTTTGTTCCCTACCTTAACATTATATATATATATATATGTATATGTGTAGCTTGAAGTGGTGAGCCTCTTTCTTTCAAAAGGTTGTTACTTCTTGGTTTATTTTATGTCATGGACTATTTCTCATAGTTTATTTTGTCTTTCATCGGGGTATGTTACAACTTAGATTATTTTTGGATAGTAGAGGCTTTGTTGATTACAGTGGATTGGGATGTTGTTGGAATTCTGAGATCTCTTTTTTGAGTTGCCTATCTTGTTATATGTTTAGAACTCAGCATATCTTGTCATATGTTCGGAATTCATCCACTACTAGCTGTATTATATTTTTTTGGCTAGGTAAAGGGGTGGTCTCCAATCCTCAACAGACATAGGATACCTGTCATGTCCAAGCCCTAGTTCGGGTTATGACAAGTTGGTAACAAAGCCCTAGGTTCATAGTCAATTGGGTATCTATAAAGGCGAGTTGAGTGGAGTTTCTTTTATAGGTGTGTAGCGTGCCACAATTATAAGGGAGAGGCTACGAGATATTTAAGAATGTTTCCTTTCTTGTGTTCTAGTTTCGGGTTGTAGAGTCTAGAATGTTAAAATCTCCTTTAATTCTATTTATTCCCATTTTATATTATGCCTCCCCAAAGATCTGATGCTCATGGAAAATCCTCTGCCCCACCTGAGGACAACGTGGATGGAACTCGTCCTGCTTATGGGGTATAAAATTGGTCTAGGATCCCTACGTCTGATTGCCCCTGTGGATCTCTATCAGTCCCTACTAGTCCTCCTTGGGCTGATGGTACTTCTACCCCAATGCCTTAGGGTGATGTGTCTAATGCTAAGTTTCGCCAATCGATTTATTGGCTTAATCAATTTTCGGCCTCCCAATTGTTCTAGTCTGAGCATGTTGCTCTTATCACTCCTTCTTTTAAGGCCATAAGGGTTGGTCAATTCATGAGTTTGAGTTCTCCGACTTTTACTAGTTCCATGGTTAAGAAGGATCCTCAAGAGTTCATAGATGAGATGGAAAATATTTTTTGAGTGATACATATTTTTGAGTCTGGGGTGTAGATTTCATCGCATATTAGTTAAAGGATGTGGCATGTCACTGGTATAAGGAGTGGGAACAGTTAAGAGAATATGATACTGAGCCAGCTATATGGGATGACTTCTCTAGGTGAGGTGAGATGAGGAAGTTTGCTTTGGGATTGTCTCAGGACTAAGATGAGGAAGTTTGCTTTGGGATTGTCTCAGGACTAAGATGAGGAAGTTTGCTTTGGGATTGTCTCAGGACTTGGTGTTGGAGTGCAAGGTCGCCTTGCTAAATAATTACATGGATATCTCTAGGTTTGTGGTGTATATGCAACAAATTAAGGACAAAAAGAAGAAATAAGTTGAAATAGGGGAAAGACAGAGTAAAAAATTCAAGAATTCTCGGCAGGGTAAAGGCCAGCAAAATAATGGTAGAGATGGCAAGCAATGGTTTAAGAAGAAGTAGGAAAATTTGGTTTTTATTCTATGGCTAGTGCTCCATATCCTAAGTCAACTGGTCATCGGTATTTTCAAAGCAATAGTGGGTTTATAGCACAAGATGCCCAATCTCAAGCTAGTATGGCCTAGTCATCTCCATCATATCCTCCTCATAGATTTTGTGGACAATTACACCATAGTTTTTGTGGTAGGGGAGAAATAAGTGCTTTAAATATTGCCAGCCTGGCCATATTCAAAGTAACTGTCCTACAGGCAATGTCATTATTGGATCTAATAAGGTTCCGGTTTCTACGTATTCAGCTCTAGCATCGAAGGGTACTACTTCCGGTACCGACACTGGTCAAAATTATTTGTATGCTTTTGCCACCTGTCAAGAATCTGAGGCTTCTCCTAATATTATAACTGATATGTTACAACTCTTCTCTTGTGACATGTATTGCTTACTTGATCTAGGGTATACTCTTTCTTATATGACCCTTTATGTGGCTATTCATTTTGGTTTTGGTCCCGAATGTATTTTTGATCCCTTTTTGTTGTCTACCCCGATGGTTGACTCTGTTATGGCTAGAAGGGTCTATAGGGGTTGCGTGGTATCTATCTATAGTAGGAAGACATTGGTGGATCTGATAGAGTTGGATATGTTAGATTTTGATGTGATATTAGGGATAGATTGGATCTATTCATGCTAAGCATCTCTTAATTAGTTTCCAATTCCTGAATGAATAAGTAGTTGAGTGGGAAGGAAGTTCCCTAGTGCCTAAAGGAAGGATTATTTCTTAACTTAGAGCCCAAAAATTAATTTCCAAGGGGTATTTAAATCATCTAGTTTAGGTTAAGGATTGTAATTCTGAGGCCCTTCTTTGCAATCTGTCCCTATTATCAATGAGTTTCTAAAATATTTCCTAATGATCTTCCTGGTATTTCTCCTGATAGGGAAATAGACTTTGGGATTGATCTTCTTTTGGATACCCATCCTATCTCTATCCCTCTTTATAGAATGGCTTCGACTGAGTTCAAAAAACTTAAAGAGCAATTGAAAGATCTTCTTGATAAGGGTTTTATTTGCCCTAGTGCTTCTCTGTGGGGTGCTTCTATTCTTTTCATGCGTAAGAAAGATGGTTTCCTTCGGATGTGTATAGACTATCGAAAGTTGAATAAGGTGACTGTGAAGAATAAGTATCCTCTTCCTAGGATTGATGACTTGTTTGACTAGCTTCAGGGTGCTAGATTCTTTTCTAAGATTGATCTTTGGTCGGGTTATCATCAGTTGAAGATTAGGGAGGTGGATATCGCTAAGACTATTTTTTGTACCCTGTAGGTCACTATGAGTTCTTAGCCATATCGTATTCCCTCAGTTTCTAGACTTATTCGTTATTATATTTATTGATGATATTTTGGTATATTCAAAGAGTGAAGAGGACTATGTCAATCATATTTGTATAGTGTTGCAGACTCTTAAAGATCAACAGTTGTATGCTAAGTTCTCAAAGTGTGAGTTCTGGTTGAATATTGAGACCTTTCTTGGGCATGTTATTTCTGGTGAGGGGATCCTAATGGATCTACAGAAAGTGGAGGCAGTTAAGAAAATGCCTAGACCCACGACGCTAATCGATTTTTGGAGCTTCTTGGGTTTAGTGGGGGTATTATAGGAGGTTTGTGGAGAGTTTTTCATCGATCGCTACTCCATTAACCAAGTTGACTCTAAAAAAGGTAAAGTTTCTGTAGTCTAATTCTTGTGAGGATAGTTCTGAGAATTTGAAGGATAAGTTGACTTTAGCTTTGATTTTGACCCTACCCGAGGGTACTGATGGCTTTGTTGTTTATTATGATGCATCCTATATGGGATTGGGTTATGTTCTGATGCAACATGATAAGGTTGTGGCATATGTTCCTAGGAAACTTAAGTTGAATAAGAAAAATTATCCGACTCACAACTTAGAATTATTAGTTGTAGTTTTTGCTTTGAAAATTTGGTGCCATTACTTGTATGGAGTTCATGTTGACATATATTCTGACCATAAGATCTTGCAGTTGTGTTTATCTAGAAGAAGTTGAATCTCAAGCAAAGAAGATAGCTTGAATTGCTTAAGGATTATAATGTGAGTCTTTATTGTAACCCAGGTAAAGCTAATGTCGTTGTTGATGCTCTTAGCAGGTTATCTATAAGGATTTTATCTCATGTTAATGAGGACAATCGAGGTTTGGTGAAGGATATTCATCATTTGGATAATCTTGGAGTTTGTCTTTTAGACTTTGAGGATGGAAAGTGATTGTTCAAGAGGTGGTAAAGTCATCTCTTGGTGCTGAGGTAAAAGATAAATAGGTTTTGGATCCTATCTTGATGCAAATTAAGGATGATATGGGTCAGCAAAAAGTCATGGATTTTGAGATTGATGGTGATGGCATCTTGAGGTACCAAGTTAGATTGTGTGGTCCCGATATTGATGGGCTATGAGAGGATCTTGGCTGAGGCTCATGAGTTAAGGTACATGGTTCATCCTGGCTCGATAAAAATATACTATGATTTGAAAGAGATCTACTGGTGGCCAATTTTGAGGTCAAGTGTATGATTTGTTAGCAAGAGAAGATGGAGCACTTGAGGCCTGGTGGTTCATCTTAAGAGATTGAGTTGCCTGTGTGGAAATAGGAAGTAATTAACATGGACTTTGTTATTGGTCTTCCTTTGTCTGGAAGTTAGTTTGATTCGATTTGGGTCATCGTGGATAGAATGACTAAGTCCGCACACTTTTTTCCGGTGAGGACTAATTACTCTGTGGAGGATTATGCTAAGCTTTTCATTTAGGAGATCGTCAGGTTGCATAGTGAGCCTATTTTTATTATATCTGATCAAGGTATGTAGTTCTCGTTGCACTTTTAATGGTTATTTTAAAGGGGTTTGGGAACTAAGGTGAACCTTAGCTCCACCTTCCACCCTCAAACGTATGGACAAGTAGAGAGGACCATTCATACTTTGAAAGATATGCTAAGGGCTTATGTCATTGACTTTGGTGGTAGTTGGGTTGATCATTTTCCTCTCATAGAGTTAACGTATAATAACAACTATTATTTTAGTATTCATATGGCTCCATTTGGTCTTAACTTAGTTCATCAAGCCATGGAAAAGGTGAAGGTAATGCCGGAAAGACTTAAGACTGCTCAGAGTTGCCAAAAGTCCTATGCGGATGTGAGACGTAGGGAATTAGAGTTTGATGTTGGTGATTGGGTGTTCTTAAAAGTGTCTTAATTAAAGGGGTAACGAGGTTTGGAAATAAGGGAAAGCTCAGCCCTCGATATGTTGGCCCATACTTGATTTTGAAAAAAGTGGGCAATGTGGCTTATGAATTAGAGTTGCCTTCAAATTTGGGTTTTATCCATCCGGTTTTCCATGTTTCAATGTTGAAGAAGTACGTGGGTGATCCTTCCTTGGTTGTTCCCTTGGAGAGTGTTGGTGTTTTGGATTCCTTGTCTTATGATGAAGTCCCGGTTGAGATTTTAGATAGGTAAGTCCATCGTTTAAGGACTAAGGATGTGGCTACAGTGAAGGTTCTATGGAGGAACCATAAGGTTGAAGAAGCTACTTAGGAAGCTGAAGAGGATATGAAGTCCAAATATCCATTCCTGTTTCCCGCTTTGGAAAATCATTCTTAACGTATGTGTATTCCTAAGCAACTTTGTTTTCTGTCTTTGTCAAAGGTAATTGTGGTTGCGTTTCTATGTTAAATCATGCTAATGGATACCTTGACTCATCATTTGGGGACGAATGATCCTGGGAAGAGAATGTAACAACCCAGATTTTGGTCCTTGAAAATTCCTGAGTTTTTGATCTCATTGCCCTAACTACGACTTACCTAACGAGTCATAAGGTCACCACACGGGTCATAGGACCCCAACCGTAGGGTGACTAGTGAGGTTTCCCAAGGTGTTTGTTTTGAGAATGACTAAGCTCAACGAGTCATCAAGAATCTAAATGAGTCGTATACTGCTCCACATAGCCAAACCAGTAAAGGTATCTGATGTTTCTGCCTTGACCATGACTACGACCTTACGTGTCGTAGTGACACCTCACGATTTGTAGTGTATGACTCGTAGGGTCAACATTGAATGGTCCTTGAGCTACTGCTCAGACTACGAGTCATGGAGACGACTCATAGCCAAATGTCACAAGTCGTAAGGTGACCTATGACGACTCAACGACTTTTTTTGCCCTTTTAAGTGGGGCCATTCTTGTCATTTCCCACCTTCCCAACTTAATACCCACGTCCATAAAACAACCAAAGAGGGTTATTTCCATCAGTTTAACAATCAAATACATGCTCTCTTCTCTCTCAAATTCCTAATTCAAGAATACTAGGGTTTCCCAAGGAATTGGCAATTAGAGCATCCAAGGGTTGATTTCTCTCTTTAATTCTTGATATCTCAGACATGTTACTCTTTCTCGAAACTTATTTTGTTGTAATCATTTAATCGAATTGTTACTCATTTGATTTAATTGTGGTTTATGAATATGGGTTAGGGGGTTTTGGAACACATGTTACTTGAATTGGATTCCCACGATTTAATATGGATTATTTGTGCTTTATCAATGGTTTTTGAACAATTGGGTGCATGGGCATGGGAATTAAAAAAAGGGTCGAGGAATTCTCCCAAATTGATCATTTTAGATTAAAAATTGGTTATGAAAATCATGTTTCCTCAACCCACTTGTGTAATTGGTTTCGAAAGATGTTTTTTCATATGATTCGACCTACTGACCTATACTGTTGCATTGCATAAATGGTTAAACTAATAAACATGAATTTTGAAGGCCTTGTTTGGCATGCTTTGATTTTAAAATTGGAAGCTTGAGGGTCGAGCCATTCCCTCAAGTTAAATTAATAAACCAAAAATGGTTCGAAGAATTTTCCAAACTTTATTTAATGAACAAAGGAGGTCAAGGCATTCCCCCAAGTTAATGGAATTGTGATGGCATAATTATAAGTTTGCAAGTATAAGGGTATGACGTGGTGTTCCCTAATAAAGAAATCCTTGGTTAAATAGATGGGTTATGTTAAACATATTTTAATATGGGCTTAAGGGGGGTTGTGTAGCTAAGTTGTGAAGGTGGATGTCCTGGGAGGACTAATACAAGAAACTCACATTAGCCGGCGTGAGGGTTAGTCTTGATGACTGTGTGCATGTGACACACTTTATGCATATATTGGTATCTTGGATTAATGTAGGGTTGGGGTATTCCCTAGTCTTCATTGATACCTCCAGTTCATGCAGCTAACACCATTGGGCCCCTTTCAGCAGGGAGAGCTGGACCCATATAGCCTGTGGGTGTTTTTATGACGGCTGAGTTACACAGTCCAGGCTAATATTTTACTTTCATGCTAAACCTTGTTCCCTACCCCAGCATGCTATATATAGATATGTATAATGTGTGAATGTAGATTTTATTGCGTTTTGACTTGACATTATTTTATCCCTATTCTGAATTACATGTAGCACTCAACCCGCAAACCATTTCCGTATGATGTATCCCCACGCGATAGGTAATCAAAGAGACTTCTCCTTTTCCAGTGCAGTGATAGGTGATCTTGGATCGTTCGTGAGTTAGCTTGAAGTGGTGAGCCTCCTCATTTCGAAAGGTTGTTACTTTTTGGTTAATTTCGTATCATAGATTATTTCTCATGTTTTTTTGGCTTCGGGGTCATGACTCAACTTAAATTATTTTTGGATAGTAGAGGGATTGTAGATTACTGTGGATTGGGATGTTGTTGGAATTCTGAGATTTCTTTTCTGAGTTGCCTACCTTGTTATGTTTTCGAAACTTAGCTTGTCTTGTTATATGTTCGGAATCATCCCCTTCTAGATGTATTGTGTTCTGTTTGACTAGGTAAAGGGGGTGGTCTCCTATCCTCAGCGGAATTGGGATACTCTTCATGGCCAGGTCTTAGTTTGGGCCGTGACACTTATACTACTAATTTTCTTATTTAAATTTTTATAAAAGGACTATATTTGAGAAGTTATTGAAAATACACTTTAAAATTACCTAATTAGATTAAGAAAATCTTACACTGTCAGTGTATAATAGTTAATCTCTTTATTTTTTCACCCAATTGAGTACGATTTTATCTAATTCTTAAATTATCTCTTGTAAGAGTATTAACTGGCCTTTTTTTCTCTTACTGAGAATGCTTTGTCTGAGATATTCTCTGGTAATTGGAAAACAAGAAACAGTTCAACTCACCAAGAACTATAATCATATATTGTGGTAATTGTTCTTTGTTTGAGAATGCTACCTTTGCTAAAATAATTTTGTTCCTTGTGTATAATCTCTGACATTAGACACACGTGCAATGCACATATTCTAAACTAGTTTTGAGTAGACATGTTAACTATTTTGTGATAAATAGAGCATTATATATAATTTATTGTGACACAATTATATTCTATTTAGGACATTATCTATGCTTCAAAGTTTGCACTTATTTACTTCATAAGTATACATGTTTGCTCTTTAGATAAATATACTACAATATAGATTAAGAAGACATAAGAATGTTATCATAATATTAGAAAAGTAATAAGTTGATAATTCAGATAGTACAATAGATATATGAATGGGGAAATGACATAGTGTGTCTATCAATACTTTCTATGAACTATTTGGATTATATGATCTAAATATACTTTAGACCCAAATACGTACAATTTATAGTCAAAATCCTAAATTTCAAGCTTACTATCTCTTTCAGCGCCCCTGCTCCCAACCCCTTCTCTCTCTCTCTCTTATACTTTCATTATCTTCTTATGTTTTAACTTATTCCACCCATGAGTGACCATCACCAATCCCCTCATTTTTATTTTTCCACCCACAAGCAACCACCATCACATGAATGGTGCAGTACCATGTCATCCTTCTCTTTGTCTCTCTCTCATGCTTTCTGTCATGACCCAAAAATTCAAGGGTCATGCTGCACTTGTTGCAGTGAACCTTGACGAGTAATCCTATCACACAAACAGATAAAAAAGAAAAATAATAGCATTAACCCAAGTAAGGCTTATAGAATGAAGCTGAACCACATAATATAGTAAAGCGAAAAGACATAACCAACAACACCATAATCCCAAAACCTGGGGTCACAGTGTAAGAACATCAGTAATACAACTCAAAATCAATACACCTGTCTCTAAATATGAATAAAGACATAGTCTAAATAAAGAAAGATAGTAGTCAACTCCGGAAGAAAGAATACAATAACTACCTTGAATATCTCCAAAGATAGCCCGAATCAACCACTGTGAGGCACACTCAAATCAGAATCTGCACTGAAAGAGCATAGTAGGGGTGAGTACGTCATCTGAAGTGGATTTATGCACCTCAGTGTTGTTATTCTAGCTTATTTGGCCTTATTTTGATGAATTACTTTTGTGATTTATATGTTAATAATGTTATAAATGAGCATATAGGTGTCTAAGTATTGGATTACAATGATTAAAGGTGTTTCCAAACAAGTTGGCACTAAAATTTTTCACTTAGAATTTAACCGAGAAAACTAGTGTTACTAGCTTGAGCTATGTGTTGTTCTAGTTGTTCTCAATAGAATTTAATGTGTTTTACGAGTTACTAGTGATTTGAATGTGTATTTATAAGTGGAAAAACTTGTTTATGATGTTTTAATGGTTAATTGAAACAATCCAAGAGTCAAAATGATTTTAAAAATCAAAAGAACAAAAACTAGCATTCTTAACTTAAGTTTTAAGTTCGTCGTCTTTGATATTGTGATGTTTTGAGCTCTAATTTGTGGTGTGTGATACTATAGTATGCTTGTTGAGTTGATTATCATGATATATGAACTATATAAAGGCTGTAAATCAAGTGGAAACAACACCAAAAGGTTTGGAATGGATCAACAAGATCACGGGACAAGATTCGATGTAATGGAAACCCGGGATGTTACTAGAGCGTGTAAGGGCCTTAAAAATTTTGAAGTGGCAAATGATATGCTACAAAATCTTCAAAAGGGACCCAAAACAATGTTTTACCATGATGATCCCATGACGCGCCCCCTATCCCGGTGGAATGAGCCCGCGATGGGCTCCTTGTTCCACCGACGGCAAAATTGTTCTCCTATAAATAGGTTACTTGAAATTGATGCTAAAGACCTTGGTCGACCTTGGAACTTGGATAAGGTCTGTAAAACACTTCAATTCGGATTTTTCTTCTTTTACTTTAGCTTTTTATTGGATTTTATCATGTATTCAATTATTTTGATTACTACTATGTCCATGAGTGAATAAAAGCCCTTTTTCCAGGGTTAAGACCAACAACATGATTATTATTGCTTTGAATTAATTTAGTTTGGATTATTTATCATATTTGGTTGTTTTTTACCTTTTTATGACTATTTTAAGGATTTGTGACCCTTAGAATACATCTATTATCATCTTTGTGAACTCGGGAGAGGGAATAAGATGATAGAACATGGGGGTAAGAAAAGCAAGGTTCCTATTTCTTTATAAAATAAAGAATTTTAATTAGCATCTAGGATAGTGATATACCTAAAAGCCTTGTTTGGTTCACATGTAGAATGATAGATCTAAGCACTTAATTGGATTATTACATCTCTGCTCAATGATGTAGTTGTAATGTCCAAGTTAGGTAGACAATTAGAGGTCGGGAGACCATGATCATACGATAAACCCTACGAATCAACAACCATGATAAGTATTCTACCTAATTAAGTTCAATGGAATAGTATGATTATCTGTTACCCTTAACCCTGGGTCACTATCCATTGATTATCCAAAGTCAGTACTTTTCCACATTAGTTACTTTACTTTTAGTTTACAACTCTAAAACTCTCTTGGTTACTTTATCTCAATAGTTGAACTAGAATTGAATAGTTTTCAACACAAGTCCCTGTGGGATCGATACATGGCTTCTAAAGGGCAACTTTACTACTTGGTGAGACCACGTACACTTACATGTGTGCTTGGGACAATAAGTTTTTGGTGCCGTTGCCGTGGACTTGTAAATATGCAACTATCTTATTTTCAGTTTAGCTATATTGAGTTGTACATTGTTTAGTAATTTTTATTTTTATTTTTTTATTTTTTTTATTTCTCACACTTTTCTTGAGATGTCAATATAGGATAGATGGTTTTTGAGGGATGATGATTTTTTTCATTTTTGTAGAGCACCCCACCCAAGGCTTTTTGTCAAAATTTTAATCCAAACGTTTGGAGGGGACCAACTTGTTTGCGACCTGTGCAGCAGACCATAGGTTAGTGTGTGTTTTGTGGCAATATGTATCACTCTGCAGATATGTGTAGAGCTAATCTTGATTCAGTTGTGTTTGAGGAAAATTCTCAAAAGATAACTAAGGAGGTATATTCAGAGTTGACTCTCCAACCAGATGCAGATAAAGTTGCTGATAATTCGAGGAAGTTTGAGTACTCAAAAAATAAAGTTGCTGAGCAGGTTAAGGAGATACCACAACCACCATCTCTATAGAAGATGAGAAAAGAAATATAGGATCCTAGCTAATCTGTGGAACAAACACAAGAATCGTAGCCACTCAATTATCATTTTTCTTTTAAGACTGCAATTGAGAAGGTTAATATGAGTAAGAGTGTTGTGGATTGTGTAAATTTAGAAGTGAGATTGGTTGGTCCTCATTCAGAGAACTTTTCTACATTATCTTTAGATAATGTATTGTCTGTGGGATCATCAGAAATAGTAGGAGAGTGTGAAGATGAGGAACAAGAATCCGATATTCTTAATTTTACACCAGACAAGCAACATAAAAACATACCTCACTTCAAGGCCGAGTGGTTTACAATGCACCATACATTACCCGATTCTTTAATCTCTGTACTACCTCCCAATGAACAAGGAAAAAAGATGGATGTAAAGTTGGGGGTGAAATTCATATCCCCAAGATGAAGGAAAAAGTTTATTGGGTCGTGCCGTGACACTAAATCAGGAATTGCTTGGGAGGTAATCCAAGTTAAGGTATGTTTTATTTAAAGTATTTTTAATTTTTACTTTACGTAGTTTTTGTTTTTGTTGAGTTGTAGATTGACGGGAATTCTGAGTACCAGAAATCTGAGCTAAAGACCATGGTGAAGACTAAGTTTAAGGTTCTCGGACCCTCTTGATATGTAAAAATGCTACTAGCTAGGCCTAGAGGTCTCGGGGAGTATTTCATTACTACTTTTAAATTATACTTTGGGGAGAAAGTAGATTTTTAAGTGTGGGGTAGGGGAATTCCCAATTTTAGGAGTAATTTTAAAATTTTCATTTTAGGAATAAGTAAGATATTCTTGTTGGTGCTATATCAAAATTGAATGATACAAGTGTTTTGAGTTGAAAAAGAGCATGTTGATTGTGTGAATAATTACTTTTGAGACTCCTAGGCTGATGATTATGACTCTTGTACTGTTTGCTTAATGCTTGAATTTATGTTTGGAGTGAGAGTTTAGGCTGATCCTGCTTGAGTTGAGCATATGCCATGTGTGTGAGGTTATTATATATTCCCAGTTGTATATGATGTCTAGAACTTGCCTGGTGTATGTACATAGCGAAATAAAGAGTGTGGGTTTAGGAGATGATATAGGCATTTCGTTGATAACCATATTTTACACCCTCATTTGCCTACCCTTATACATAATCTTAGTTAGCCAAGTTGAGTCTTTAGCTTTTTCTTTGGCAGCCTCATGTGTAGCTTAATCCCCTCCTTTGGTGGACTTTAATTTGATCCAAAAGCTCCTAAGCACTTTAGAGCAAAATCAATAAGTTAAGGAGTTTGAAATTAAAGTAGGGAAAAGGTGAAAGAGAATTCCCTAAATAATAGCTATTGGTGCTAAAAATTAATTTGTGTTGTGGTTGGGAAGGGAAATGAAAAGGAAAAAAATTCTTGTTCAGATTGAATAATGTGTGCATATAATTCTCCCACCATAGTGTATGTAAAGTAGATTAATGAGATGGGGCAAAACAAAAGATTGTGTGTGAAGGTAGAAATGGAGAAAAAATGGTTGTTAAAGGCAAATTGAATGAAAAGTGTGATGTATTAAAGAGCTTAGAAAGAATAGTCACTATTACGAGCCAGAATATTTTCTACCTGTCCCTTAGCCTACATTACAACCTGTAAAAGTTGATTCTAAGCCTTAATATTTTGATATTAGTAGAGTACTACACTAAGGGAAAGCCTATGGATCCTTGTGTGTAACTTGTGAATTCATTGTGAGAGTGAGTAAAATTTGATTCTTATACCTATTCTGTGCTATATTGAATCTATATGAGTATTTATGGGTAACTCTCTTATTGTGAGGGAACATGTTTGATGATAGTTAGGTGAATTGTACAATGTCTTTAATTGAGCAATATTCATGAGTTTTCCAACTTGGTGAGTCTGTTCTTGAGGCTAGGATGTTTTGGAGTAGTATTCATGAGCTTTCAATTGTGTTTGTAACATGCTTAGTGTAGAAACTTGCATTCTGAGTAGTCGTTGTAGTACTAGCTTAAGTTTCTTGCATGTATTAGAAGTGTAGAGTCTCCTCAGCTTATGATGCTTAGATTAAAGAGTTGTTTGAGGACGAATAAGGATTTAAGTATGGGGTGGTGATCTGAGGTGGATTTATACACCTTAGTGTTATTATTCTAGCTTATTTGGCCTTGTTCTGAGGACTACTTTTGTGATTTATGTGTTAATAATGTAATAAATGAGCATATGAGGGTTCAAGTATTGGATTACAATGATTAAAGGTGTTCCCAAACAAGTTTGTACTAAAATTGATCACTTAGAGTTTAAGCGAGAAAACTAGTGTTACTAGCTTAAGCTATGTGTTGTTCTAGTTGATCGCAATAGACTTTAATGTGTTTCTTGAGTATCTAATGGTTTGAATGTTTAATTATGAGTTTAAAAATTTAATTATGAGTTTAAAAACTTATTTATGATGTTTAAGGGCCAATTGAAACAAGTCAAGAGTCAAAACTAAGTTAAAGATTGAAAGGACAAAAACTAGCATTCTTAGCTTAAGTTTCAAGTTTGTCGTCTTTGATGTTGTGTTGTTTTGAGCTCTAATATGTGGTGTGTGATCTTATAGGATACTTTATGAGTTGATTATGATGATATATGAATGATATAAAATCTGTAAATCAAGTTTAAACAACACCAAAAGGCTTGGAATGGAACAACAAGAGCGCGGAACAAGAATTGACATAAAACGGACACCTGGGATGTTACTAGCGCGTGTAGGGCCTTAAAAATAGAAACGTGGTGAGTTATATGCTCCAAAATCTTTAAAAGGGACCCAAAGTAGTGTTTCCCTATGATTATCCTGCAACGCGCCCCCTATCCTGGTGGAATTAGCCCGCGACGCGCCCCTTGTTCCACCGACGACAAAATTGCTCTCCTATAAATAGGACAGTTGAACTTGATGCTAAAGACCTTAGCTGACTTTGATACTTGGAGAGGGTCTGTAAAGCACTTAAATTAGGGTTTTTATTCTTTTACTTTGGATTTATATTTGATTTTATCATGTATTCAATTATTTTTATTACTACTATATCCATGAGAGGCGAAAAGCCCTTTTCCGGGGTTAAGGCCAAGAACATGATTATTATTATTACTTTGAATTAATTTAGTTTGAACTGTTTATCATATTTTGTTGTTTGTTTATCCTTGTTATAACTATTTTAAGGATTCGTGACCCTTAAAATACATCCATTGTCATCTTTATGAACTCAGGAGGGGGAATAAGATGATAGAACATGGGGGTAAGTAGAGCAAGGTTCCTTTTTCTTTATAAAATAAGAAATTTGAATTAGCATCTAGGATAGAGATATACCTACAATCCTTGTTTGGTTCACATGTAGGATGATAGCTTTAAGCACTTAATTGATTTATTACATTCCCGCTCAGTGATGTAGTTGTAATGTCCAAGTTCGGTAGACGATTAGAGGTCAGGAGACCATGATCATGCGATAAACCCTAGAATCAACAACCATGATAAGTAGTCTAACTAATGAAGTTCAATTACATAGTATGATTGTTCGTAAGCCTTAACCATGGGTCTCTATTCATTGATTATCCAAAATCATTACTTTTTAGCATTAGTTACTTTACTTTTAGTTTACAACTCTAAAACTCTCTTTGTTACTTTATCTAAATAGATGAACTAGAATTGGATAGTTTTCAACAAAAGTCCCCATGGGATCGATACTTGGCTTCTAAAAGGCCACTTTACTAATTGGTGAGGCCATGTACACTTGTGTGTGCGCCTGGTTACAACAGTACAGTTCACTTGTACTCATTAGGTATCATAGGCCAACTGAGAAAAGTAGAAAAGAAAGAATACAAAATACATACTAAGGCACGTCACCTGTAATTAAAAAATATTTCACAATGATAGCCCACGCCGTTTCTACTAACAGTTCTATAATATTCACATACATCATAGCAAATACAAGGAAGGAATACAAATAAACCAATATCACACCTATAAGTACTAGGAATGGGATTACACATAGGCAAGTATACATCTAAAGAGATAATACAGAACAAATAAAGGCACAATGTAATACAAATGCAATGAAGATGATGATATGATGATGGTAATGATGATAATAATGATGTGATGTACGAGGTTGTCGTACAATCTTTGTATATACCTACGGAGATAAAAGCTTCTCGGCGTAGGATCCATGAGCGGTTCATCAACTCATATACAATCCATATCTAACCCATATCTATATCTCCTCTCTGGCACATCATTCAATTGAGGGTTTTAAAAATTTTACATTTTTGTTAGAAAAATTCAGTATTTCCAGTATATTCACAATATTGCCAATGTTTCATGAATGTTTATGATATGAGTATGTAATGCTCACAACCAATCAGAATGAGTATTTCAATGTCCAACCAATATACCAACAAAGTGAGCCAATGATACACTCAATGTTACCAACCATCCATGAATTTCAACATAAACCGTATGCCAACAGAATGAAACATATGAAAATATACCATTGATACCATATTAGGCTTTTTCATCAATCAAAACACATCTAATTTCATGTACACAAGGCCAACAATATCATATAGGCCCCCGCACGATCACACACAACAAATAGTATACCAAGACCATCAAATAACAATATTATATAAGCCCCCGCATGGGCACAACATAATAATAAGTCTATTTTCATGATTAGTTCCCACACCCTTAACATGATTTTATATCAACATTCACTATCCAGTCCAGTCTAAAGAAAGTTAAGAAATAACCTACCTCAAATGCCGAAATTGATCCGCAAACCTTCACTTCAAAGTCTTACTCCTTCCTAAAGGAATCAAAATTAACTAAAATATGAAAATATAAAATCCATGCATAAAAAGAAAGTCAACGATACTCATACTGCCTATTTTCAAGTCGGGGTCAAAACAGACCCTCGAAATGGATTATCAAAAAAGAAGAGAAAAATCATAATTTTATTTTTGAGATATGTTTCTCATATTTTTAGGAGTCTACATCTGAAAACTTAAGTGAAAATGAGTTTAAAACGAGGTCTAAATTGTAAAAAAAAGAACATATTTAAGCTTTGCTGGCAAAATTCCCAAAAATCCTTTTTGAAATCAAGAATATGAAGTTGTTTTGAAGATGAAATTGAGTGACAACTGATAATTATAGGATTAGAAACTTATCCAAGTGAAAACAAAGCTTAAATCGAAGTAATACAAGTTTTAGAACTTCCGGGCCAAAATCCCTATTTCTTCACATTAATCCGCGTTAAAACAAGAATTAGATGATAAAATTGGAGTAAATTAGTTGATATAGATGTTTAGAATCTTTTTCAAGATTAGAAATAAAGAGATTGCTCGAAAGTGTGAAATCTTAAGCTCTAAGTCTCAAAAATGGAGAAAAAAGGGCAAAACATGGGTATATGGGGTCCAAGTCTCGACGAACCCCTTGGAATTCATCTGAAATCCCATGAACACAAAAAAAAATATGTTACCCTATCAAATTTGATGCTCTAGACTCAATGGCAATATCAGATTTTTAAAAAGATATCATTTTCATAAAGTTGACCCCCGTAATCCAATTTCACAACTTTCTGAACTGAGAGTCAAAATAAGATTTAAAATCCATAAAATCATACCAACTATGTTACCGATCTAAAATGATGTTTCGGATCTGCTGGTACAGTTCGCTTTGCCATCCGACACATAAATTAATAAATTTTGACCAAAGTCTACTATAAGACTCTTAAAGCCACAAAAAATCACAATTTCACATAAATCACGCCAAAATACATCAAAAATTATGCCAGTTATATCCACACTTCAGAAATATCATAAAGCAACCATGAGGAGGGATAAAATAATTAAATCACACAGAAATAAATATTTCACAAAAAAATCAAAAATTAGGTTGTTACGCTTTCATTTGGAACTTTGAATTAAAAGGGACAAACAAATTTCTCAATTAAGTGAGGGTCCTTCAAGTTTTAAAAATTAGGTAACAGGGAAAATTTTTTGAAGCTTTTTTTTTTTTAACATTTTCGCTCCAACAACTAAAAAGGTTGTCTCAACAACTATAGAAGTTGTTCGACAACTTTGATAGTTGTTGAGAAAACTAATACAGTTGTCGAACAACTGCCCTAGTTGTTTAAGCAACTTTACTTCTTTTAACTTAATAATATTATGGAACCCACTTGTCCCTTTTTTTAATTAAAAACTTGAGAGGGTCTATGAGCTCATTTTTCTCCTTTTCATTCTCTTCCCATCTTCTCACTTCTTTTATCCATGAGTGACCACCACCAATCCTCTATTTTTTCTTTTTTTCCATCGATAAGCAACCACTAGGGGTGGGAATGGATGGGTTGGGCAGAATTTAGGCGGATCAAAATGGGCTAACGCAATAAATGGGTCATTGCCCAACCCACCCAAAATATAGATGAGATAAGATGGGTTGGGCCAAGATAGACTAAACATGGGTTATAGCCCAATCCGCCCAATTTAACCCAACATTGAACAAGTTACCATTCTAGAAGCAATTTAAGTTGGAATGATATTTTAAATTTTCTTTTTATATTTATATTTATATTTATATTTATATTATTATATTACTAGTGGAATGGGGCCTCGCTTCATACGGTGATAAACTATTTTATTAATAAAAATATAATTTTTACGATTATTCAAGTGCAATGAATGAGTTAAGATTTCTTTTAGATTCAAATTCAAAAAATTAAAGTTAATACTTTAAATTCATAACATTAGTTATAATTAGTTGTGTAATTTATTCAAAGTTTTCACTCTTTAAAAATTTATGATCTTTCATAAATTAAAAATATTATTTCAATTTTGTATCTGCGTATATATAATGCTTAAATGCTAAAGTAATAAAATTTTCAAACTAAAAGACACTACAAAATAAATTATCAGGATCCTTAATTATTATAGGACTCACATTCTCTGAATTTCAAAAAAAAATATTAAATTTATATTTGGAAACTCAAACTTCTAATTCTCACTATTAGTATGAAGCTAGGCATTAGAAAAATGATGTGACGCCTCTATTTGGCCAAAAAAATTTTTTTATTTTAATTCTTTTTTTTTTATAATTCCTTCAAATTTAATTTACTTATTATTATTATTTTACAAAAGTAAATATTTTAATTAACATTTCCTCTAGTCATTTACATTTCTCAGCAATTATACTAAAATAACGAGAATTGCATTATTCTGCATAGATAAGAAACAACTATAATTGACATGTGAGAAGGTGGTAGTATTAATTTCTAATTAATTTGAAAACAGAAAAATAATTAAAACTTTAAAACTTCATCAACAAACTAATAATGAAATTTAAGAGGTACAAAAATATATGCTTACACTAATGCTTTATCATACAAAATTTGAAGGGGTACGCCACATGATCACAATATACATCAACTTACTTGTAGCTACATCTTTTAATGTTGAATTGTAACTACCAATAATTATAATGAGCAATATGAAAAGAATAGTAAATTCCTAATTGTGATAATTAAGGAATCAATTTTTACATTAATTACTTAGAAAATAGAAAAGGCCAAAAGATAGAGGGAAAAATAAGTTAGGTATTGTATTAAAATGTAAAAATAAATAATAATTATATGAACTAAAAGAGATGTTTTTTATATAACTTTAAAGAGGATATATAATTATATAAATATAAATTTATGACCTTATATACTATTTGCCTTCTTCTTTTCTTTTCAAAACGAAAAAATGAGAATAATAGTTTTTATTTTATTTTTTTCACTCAAATACTCTATTTTATTGTCAATTTTTTTAATTTAATGCTTGAACAAAGAGGGAGTTGGAATTTTTTTTTTTTTTAGAAAAATACCCAATAAGCTAAGTGCTAAAGTTATAAGTTAGACATATTCATCTTTTTTACTTTTAACTTATTTTTATACTCTTCTGACCTAAAAGTAAATGTTTAAAAATAAATTTTTTCTTCAAACACCAAAATAATGAAAACAAAAAATGAGCTTAAAAGCTAAAAACACGTAAAATAAATTAATTCAAAAACTCTTGAAGTTATTAAATTTTCGTTCTTCAAAATGCTTCTAACGATAGTTTTTAACCTCATTATCGAATTTAGAAATTAGAAATGCACTAACATGCAAAAAAAAAAAAAAAATCAAGCACATAATGATCATTTTAGAATGTTGCAAAAAATATCACAGTAAAAATTTACAAAATCTAATCACAACTTAACATAATGAAATATGTATTTATAACTATAGTCATATGAAAGAAAGGAAAAAATAAAAGGAGGTCATTTCTCTTTTCAACATTCTATTTTATCTTATCTATTATCCTATCTTTGTCATCATTACATTTCTAAAATACAATTTTAAGAAATAAGAGAAAAAAGTATCACAATAAAAATTGACAAAATCTAATTATAACTTAACATAATGAAATATGTATGTACAACTATAGTCATATGAAAGAGAAACAATAAAAGGAGATCATTTCTCTTTTTCGTTACTACTCTAGTCATTCATTACAATTATTTATTCTTTATTGCCTTCACTTTTTTTTTCATTTTTCTCATTGACATTAATTTTACAGTTACAACTACATAATACATAAAAAGAAATTAATTATCATTAAGATTATGTTATATTAATTTCTCTTATGGGGATTGTCTCAAACAAATGGTAAATTGAGTTTTATTGCAAAAGATCTATTTTTAGGATAATTTTGATTTATTTTATGAAATTTTTAATAATCTATTATTTAGTAGATTATGTAAAAAATAAAAAAAAATAAGGGGTGTCACATCATCTTACCTATAGTTCTTCTTTATATCTATTTTTAGCGTAACGACAAATAAAAGTGAACAAATTATGTAGTAATTTAAACTATATAAAGAAAGCAAAAAGAGTATATATAATTTGAAAAAAGAAAAAAGACATTCATCTCAAGTGGTTCTTATGCTCTTCTCCTCAAATCTTTACATAGTAATCATTTCATCTTTACTTCATTTGTTCACTATTTGATCTTCTTCTTATCCCTGTAAAAAATAATACATCACAAAAATTAATATATTATAAAAAAATTATAAGAAAATAGATTTAAATTATACATGGTCTTGCTTAAAAGTTACAAACAGTATAAGATAACAATAACAACAAATTTAATGTAATCTCATGTATGAGTTTAGCAAATCATTTAAATGTCAAAGGAACAATGCATGTAGAAGAAGAAGAAGCAATAGTATACCCAAAAGAAAACAATAAGGAGGACCTTTTAGAAGATATACAAATGATTTTTTAAAAAAAGAGAATATATGAAAGTTCAAAAAATATATAGTGAATGAAATATCCTTAATTTTGATGATGGGGAAAGAATACCTATAATACTTCTATTTATAAGACAACAATATGGAATATCAAAGATATCATGAACATGATTATTAATATAATTTAGGAGTTATGATCATCAAAGGTCATGAGAGTAATGATAAAGAAATATTATATTTCTATATTAAAGAATAAAAATAAATGAAGGAATAGTAATTGATTCATTCATTTTGATTATTAAGAAAATTGATTGATTAATGAAAAAAAAGTTCGAAAAAGCCACAAAAAAAATAAATAGCATTGGAGGCTTCTAAGATATGCCATATAGGATTGCCTAAAGTTCTCCTTTATATATATATATATATATATATATATATATATATATATATATATATATATATATATATATATATATATATATATATATTGATTGATTGTTTTCACGTAAAAAAGACATATGAAAACCAATAAAAATTAATAAAAGCATTTGTATATATATTTAACACCAAATAATGATAACAAATAAGATAAGAGAGGTGGACAAAGAAAAAATATGATTTTTTTATAAAATAAATTTTAATTTTTTTTTTTTGGGGGGGGGGGGTGTAATGGTGGGGGAGGGGGGGTAAGAAAAGAGTTTTTAAAATTTTTCTAAATGTAAATTAAAATAAATTAATTTGTATGAGGGTGGGTCGAGGCAGGGAAGGGGAGGGGGAGGGGTGGAGTAAGGAAAAAATTATTTTTTTGTAAAATTAAATTTTAAGAAGATTTTATTTTTTTTATGGGGGTGGGAGTAGGGGGTCGTATTTAGGGAGATGGAGGTAGGGTGGGGGTAGGGGATCGTATTTAGGGAGCTGGGGGTAAGGGAATCGTGTAAGAATTTATTTTTTATTAAATTTTTTAAGAGGGTCGGGGGTAGGGGTTGGTTTGGGTAAAAAAGACCTTGATTTTTAATTATTTTTTTAAATTAAGTTTTTTTAGGAGGGCTGGTAGGGGTCAGAGTAGGGAGGTGGGGTTGGGGGTAGTGCGATGGTGTAAAAAAATTATTTTTTGAAAAATATAAATTAAAAAAATAATTATTTTTTTAGGGGGGGAGGGGCTGGGGTTGGTCGAGTAAAGGTGGGAAAAAATTGATATTTCTTTTAAAAATTAAATTTAGAAAATATTTAATTTTTTTTATGGGGTAGGGGTAGGGGATGGTGTAAGAAAATAATTATTTTTCTTCATTCAAAAACTAATTTATTACTACAATTATTTCAAAACAAAAAAAGAATATAATTAACGCAACTAAAAACTAATTGTGAAATTATAAACACTAGATTAAACATCTTTATCGGTCAAAGTTGGACATCATTATAAACTTATTTGGATTGATGATTTATAATGGATTTACTTGGGCTAGCCCAAATCAGCCTATCTTTAAAATCAGTCCAACCCAACCCATTAAAACATGGGTGGTTTGAGTATACTAAATGGGTTTGGGCTAATTTTGTCACCCCTAGAAACCACTAAAGAGGGCACCATATGTTAGGAATGTCATCTCTCTTTTCTCTCGCTCACTCGGTGCACAATAATAGGTTTGCAATTAGGGCCTTGAAAAGATGATGGTATGGCGAAGGATAGTGCAACCTACTATACATGCTTACACTCTTGTTACACCTATGAATGGAATTCCATAACAGTTACAACTGATTACTTTTGGGAGTTTTGTACCATCTAATCAATTTCGGGGAGAATGGCATTAGCAATATCAAGAAAGGGGTGCACTTGTAGTCCTTCAAGGCTAAGGAAAAAGAACCAGCATCGTTGCGACTATAATTATTATAGGCTGGAACTTCTTTTCAACCAATGCCTATTGCCAAAGATAAGCAAAATCACATTGAAGGTAATTCCATGACCTATTGATATCCAAAAGGAAGGCTTTACACGAAATTGGTACTAAAGATAACAAATATCAGAAAGCAGACAAAGAGAAAACAACACACTAGAATGGAGATGAAGAAGAAGATTGCATGAAAATAAAGATAGGTAGAAAGACCCTTACTTCTATCAAATGAATAGCACAAGATGGTGTATCAAACCATCAAACACACCTCACCAATAGAAACTCAAAACTTCCTCTTAGGTGGACCAAAGGACTCACACTTCCACAATTACACCTTTCTTTCCAAATAACCCAATACAAATGAAAACCAATTCAAATGCATTCAAGGTTCAAATTTTGGTTTTCTCTCTTAAGGAGAACGAGAAGACTAAAATCTAACACTAAGATTACAATCTAAAAAGTCACTTAATTCATTATGTCAAAACTAAGAAAAATAAGACCTAAGGTGTCTATTTATACTATTACAAATAATGACAAAAATACCCTTAATGAAGGGTGCTCCTTTGGAGTGTAAAAACAAGTCATTAAAAGACAAGAATGCCCTTAATAAACCCCCAAATAAAGGTGGCTTTGGAGTGCATTTCAAGATCCTCTTCACACTTTAGCATATACACTCCAATAGGTGAACTAATGACATAATCACAAGCTTCTAACTTCATAAACATTGCTTGAAGACTATGTAACTCTTTGACTTGACTCCTTGTGAAATGTCTTGTGCTCTTGGTGCTTCTCATGCTAGTATCATCCTCTCCATCTTAAAAGGAATTTGTCCTCAAATTCATACCTTGCAAAACCAAAGAGAGGGAAAACAAACACACATTCCTCAAGGGAGGAGGGTTAGCATCAGTACCACAAGTTATATAGACAAGCCAAGGTTGTTCACTTTTGACATACATCCATATATCCTTGGTATTTTTCCTAAAAAACTTGGAAAAAAGAATATAAAGGAAGTTAATAGCTTTAATACTAAAAGGGAATGCACATGACCAGAAATTACTCCACCCACATCCCAAAGGAACTGCGGGATCAAATAAAAGTAGAAGACAAAGGTCTAAGCCGAGAGGAGACATTCCTTTCACTAGTCTACCAAGCCAAGGGGGTAAATACTTGAAATAAAACCAATAATCCTTTGTTATGATCATGAAATACTTACTACAAGCATCACAAAGAACATGGTTAACAGAGACATCAAGGAAAAAGGAATGCAATCCTAAAAACAACCTTCCCCACCCCAATAGTATGCCGGGATCAAATGAAAGAAATAGACAAGAATCTAAGCCGAGGTTAGCCATTTCTTTTACTAGAGAATCAAACCCACAATCATCCAAGGCATTTCTCACAACTTTGACATACACAAGGCCACTGTGAACAAGACTAATATCATGGAATTCATAACATAAGTTCAATTGACCATGTTCAATATCACGATCATCTTTAGAAGCATCATCACTAACTTGGAATTTCTCAAACATACCATTTTTCATGTTTGAGTAGTGAACTAGTTTTAAGAGCAAGTGGATCATTATTCACAATAAAAGAGTTACTAAGGAAAGAGGTATGAACTTGCAAAACCAAAACCACTTCACTAAACAATAAATCATAATATTTTTAATTCAAGGAAGTATAGAGAGTAGTGAAGTCACCTCGGGTAAGGCTTGGGCAGTCCACTTTTTTGGCACTCTTGGTCAAAGGAGTCTCTAGTTCATTTCACATGCTTTCATGTGGAACTTCTTTTGGATCCTTCCTGATTATCATTTAATCTAGTACCTACACATGAGAAAAATCAAAGCTAGGCAAAATTCTAGCTTTTGGGTTCGGAAGTGACAAAGGTTCTTTGTGGACAAGATCTACAATCAAGCAATTTTTTTCTTTTCTACTTCACTACCCATGGTTTCACTTTCCCTTTCCTTGTTTTCTTCACATTTTTCTTGTATCTCAATATCAAGCTTCTCTTCATCTTGAAAACCGACCTCATCACCCTCGAATTCTATCACCATCTCTTCTCTTAGTTGTATGGGGTGATTTCGGTTTAGTGGATCTTGGAGAGGAGGCGTTGGATTACATTGGTAATGTATTTGGATTTGTGGCATGGGATTTTGTGGAGTGTGGTGTCCTTGGTAAAGTGGATTTGGGACTTAGTGGTTTGAATTTTATGGAGGCTTTGGTTGATATAATCTATCAACCCTCGCCTTCATTCTAATCACACCACCCACCAAGGATGTCATTTCACTCCTCATAGAATCCATATCACCATTATAGCATCATGATTATCCTCTATTTTTCAGGCAAAGGCCTCAAGCCAAGCCATCAAGGCTCCAATAGCATCATTTTCCAAAGGTTGGGAAGTAGTACCTTCGGATTCCATGGCAAATGTACCTAAAAAGAGCAAAAAACAGCAAGCAAAACAACCTACAAAATGAGCAAACAAGTTAGTTCAAAGGCCTTACTTCACTCATACTCAACCTCACCTCACATTTGACCTCACAAGTGTTGGGAAAATTGGCAATACTTGACAAGTTACTTGAGAGGTGAGAAGCTTTGTTGTGGAATCGATCTTTATTTAAAACGACTCAAATAAAGTGATGCACGAGCTTGAACCAACAAAATACTACGACTTTAAAACGAGAAAAACACACAAAAATTGAAGACACGAAATAAACGAACTCTAGATTAATTACCAAACTAGTAGGTACTTACCAGCTTACTAATTAGTGATAGAACCAAGAAAATTAAAACTAGAAACAACAATTAGAAACTAGAAAATCTAAATTTGAACTCAGTTCGGTTGGTCACCAAAGTGATGACGTGGCAATTTGTGGTTGGACATGACTTTCAAAATTTTCAATTTCCAAATTCTTGTCTCGGCCAAACAACACTTAAGGAGAAGAAGGATTTCGGTTTTGAGGGGGAAATATCCAAGTTTGGAGCCATTTTGAGCTTCAATTTGAATTAAAAATAGATTGGTCCCCCCTCCCCTCCCCGTACTTCAATTGTACTTGCCTTTGTACTTGATTATTCCTTTCTTTTTTGTTGTTTTCTTTCTTTTGGATGACTAGGAAGGAACTAGGAAATTTCCTTAAACAAGTACTACACTCTCTTTTATCCCTTTTTAAGATCAAACAACCTCCTTGAATATTCTTTTTCAGCAATCTATGAAGATAAAGAAGAACAACATGAATATTCAAGAGTTGACCAAAGTTTGACCATAAGGCAAATGAACCATAAATTTAATTTTTCATTTGTATCTAGGTTCCCTTTGCTAAGACAAGCTTAAATATCAACAAACAAAACACAAAACATCACAAATACCACAAGCCACACGAAATCCACCCACAAAAAGCTTCAAACACATTTTCAACAATGGTGAAATGCACAAACACAATCAGATCTTGCTCAAAACATAGATCTAGACTCCCTATGTGCTAGAGAGAAAGGATCTAGCACTAGAAACCTTCAAAACACAATAAAAACTTGTAGATCTAACTTGAAAATTTTGGATCTACAACAAAAACACAAGATAACACTTTTTTTTGTATTTTTAGATTTTTGACTTTTTTTGTTGAGATTTTCTAAATAGGGATACTAAAACCAAGATTTAGGGATGTTGGAACAACCCTAACCAAGGCTTTGATACCAAATGATATCCTAAAGGAAGGCTATACACGAAATTGGTACTAAAGATAACAAAAATCAGCAAGCACACAAAGAGAAAACAACACACTAGAATGGAGATGAAGAAGAAGATTGCATGAAAATAAAGATAGGTAGAAAGACCCTTACTTCTATCAAATGAATAGCACAAGATGATGTATCACACCTCACCAATAGAATCTCAAACCTTTCTCTTAGGTGGACCAAAGGACTCACACTTCCTCAATGACACCTTTCTTGCCAAATAACCCAATACAAGTAAAAAACCAATTCAAATGCATTCAAGGTTCAAATTTTGGTTTTCCTCTCTTAAGGAGAAGGAGAAGACTACAATCTAACACTAAGGTTACAATCTAAAAAGTTACTCAATTCATTATGTCAAAACTAAGGAAAATAAGAGCTAAGGTTTCTATTTATACTATTACAAACAATGACAAAAATACCCTTAATGAAGGGTGCACCTTTGGAGTGTAAAAACAAGTCATTAAAAGACAAGAATGCCCTTAATGAACCCCCAAATAGAGGCGGCTTTGGAGTGTATTTCAAGCTCCTCTTCACACTTTAGCATATACACTCCAATAGGTGAACTAATGACACAATCACAAGCTTCCAACTTCATAAACATTGCTTGAAGACCATGTAACTCTTTGGCTTGACTCCTTGTGAAAGGTCTTGTGCTCTTGGTACTTCTCATGCTTGTATCACCTATATTCTTCCGTTTGTCACGAATGGGGTCGTAATTGTCACTATTGAAGAGGATAAAAGTAAGTCACAACTGAAACATTAAGAATTGACACTAATTAGCTATTTTGTAATAGACGCTTTATGAAATAGATCAATAGTTATGTCACTTGAGTATTAACTATTTAAATTTCAAATAGTCAAAGATAATGAACTTGTGCTTTAATTTTCACCTTACTATACAATAATCCTGCAATACTCAAGAAGTGGGAGTTGGATTTTGAATTTGATCAGGACATATAGAGTGTAATTTTTGTTTATGTAAAATTCCCTAGGTTGCCAGTAAGATATTGGTCAACATAAGCTTTCAGTAAGGTGGCCAATGCAGCGTACAGACCCCTACATGTAAGTTTTTTTACGACAAACTCTGAGAAGATTTCGTATGACATAATCCTTATTGATACAATAAAGCTTCTTAGATTGGGACTAAGCATGTGGAACCACAACTTGCACAATGTATACTAAAAGAGGATAATTAAGAGGAAGAAACCTTCTTAAGCAAGTACTAAAAGTTATGTTCCTAAGCCAAATTAGAAGGGCATTTGGGATAGTATAGTAAACACTTTTGTTGAGAATAATAGCATACACTCAGGCCCAATTAGAGTTGATACTAGTAATGTAGTACTGAATGATGCTACACCAAAGAGGGCACTAACAAAGCAAAGATGGTAAGCAAATTATGAGAGATACCACTTGACCTAGGATGTGTGTAGAGGAGTTCTCACTTCCTGATAGTACTGGCTACTCCATGCCATTAATTCCTTCATTCAAATCCAAATGGAAATACCAGGGGTTTAAACTAGGCACACAAGCAAAAAAAAAAGTTTAAACTCTTTCTCACTACAAATAAAATGTAGTTGTTTGGATGTCTTGAAATACAAGTGATAGACCAAGAGGACTACAAATACTAAGTAAGGTCAAACAAGGGTGATAGTTTTCTTAACTATAGTTGGGCATACAATGGTAGAATTGGCTTATGTAGAGTTTAAATCGCAATGTTTTAATTACTGAGATCAAGAGAGAGTTTATACACTACTTAGTTTAGGAGCCTTCCACTCAAGTTGCATTATATTTAATAGTAGTACATTCCAGAAATAAATGTCAACTTTAAAGAGATTATGTAGAATGATTTTACTCACCTTAGTCTGCAGCATCAAATAACTTGGATATTGTGAGGAGACTTTAATAGTGTTTTGGGATTAGAAGATAGAATAGAAGTCCTATCACCCAAAATAAAACTCAAAGATTTCAAGGATTTTTAGACACTACACAGCTCACCCTCTCAAGTGGAAGGGGTGGAACTAAACTTGGTGTAACAATTAGAATGTTGAGGATAGAGTACATAACAAGATTTATTAGGAGTTGGGAAACTTCAACTGGATTAAATAGTGGGGTTATTTAGAGGCTAATTTTTCTTAGCCCCTCAATTTTGATCACTCTCTTATTCTTTTCAAATTCAACCAATAGATCAACTTTCCCCTAGGCCTTTCAGGTTATTTCCTAATGCAATGGACTATCTTGATTTTTAGAATATACTATTCACTATGTGGTTACAGGATAGACATGACCACACTTTAAAGACTATTGAAGGAAATTGAGGGAACTTAAACTAAAATTAAAAGATCAATGCTTATATAGCCTACTATAAATAAAAGCACTGCTTGTCTAGGAAGAATATTGATATTATAGACTTAATACAAGGTCATATTCTCAACCAAGACTCGTTTAATCTAGAGAAACACCTAGTATTGGATATTGAGAAATGGAGCAACATTGATAAGCGGACTCGTAGACACAAGGCCAGCCCAATCTATATTTAGTGTGGTGCCTCCAACTTAAAGCACTTTCGTTCCTAATAGAAGATCAGAACTGGCTACAATACTATCACTTTCATTACACTAAGGCAAATGTAAAGATCATGATCCTGTTCAAATTGAGAAAGGGTTTGTTTATATATTCTTTTAGGGCTAATGGACAGACTGGTCTACTGAATTGTTTTCTTGAATTCAATGATGGTGAATAGATGAGTTTATTTTAATAATACAAAAATAGGGAAGTTAAATTAAGGAGGTGAATGGTGAATAGATTCTTGTTGCTGTAAAGTTATGCCTAGAGATAGAGTTCTTGGAATTGATGGGTTTTCCATTGAGTTCTTCACAAAGAACTGTGATGTGGTGAAGAATAACATACTAATTTCAGTGAAACAGTTTTTCCAAACTGGTATCCTTTGTCCTAATATCAATACTACTATTTACTTTAATCCCCAAAGTACCATCTCCCACAAAGGTTAAGAACTATAGAACCAAATCTTGTTGCACTGTACTTTGTAAGATTATTTTTAAAGTCATAACTAAGAGGCTTAAATTTGGTTGTGTTGGTTATTCATAATCTGCATTTGTACAAGGAAGAAACATCATTAATAAGAGTCACATTTGCTTTTTCTTTTTTCTCTCAAGCACATTTCTCGAGAGGAGGGGGTAACTATTTTTCTCAGTTGATCGTAAGTTTTATTCCGACGTCCTTTTCATTAGTTTAGCTAATTTTAACTGGCTCTCAGTGATTGTTTAAAAATGACAAAATGGTTTGATGGATCCCTGTATTATATTCATTTTGTAACGTGGATACTTCTATTTACATGTTTGTCATCTGGACCCTTGAACCCACTAAAAAGCAACATTTTAAACACTTTTTGGACGAGTATAATACACTCGCCTCACGTCAGCTGTCATGTCATCTTCCAAGTCATTTTTATATATAAAAAATATTAAATATTAAAATAAATAAATAAAAAGAACCCCACCCCCACCTTCCTTTTTTTCATCTCTTCATGATTTTTCTTTCTTTTTCCTTATCTTCTTTCGTTGTTTCTTGTTTTTCTTTTTTCTATTCTTCTCCTTTTTTTTTTCCTTCATCATCTTGAGAAGTGAGGGCTTTAACCAACCAATCCAAATTCATTTTCCACACTTCCTATAAATACCTTCCTTCTTAATTAATCAAACATTTTTTTCAACTCCCTAAATCTCAAAATCTCCAAATTTTCAAATCCCTAATTTCGTAATTAATCAAATAACTGATCAATTAAGAAGGAAGGTATTTGATCAATTATTTGACCAAATTTTTTGAATTTTCACTTATTTGATTTGATGAAATTTGAGAAAAGAATTAATTTTTTCTTTATTTTTTGTTGTTTTTAACGGTTGAATTTGCTAGAAATTACCATGGTTATTGTTGAGAGGTTTAAAATGTTAGTGGTCATGGCTATTATTTAGGGGGGCTGGTGGTGGGGGTTACTGTGGGGTTGTTTTTTGTGTTGTGAAGTTGTAGTACATTGTGATTTTGATTTTACAATTGTACAATGTTGTTGCTTTTCTAAGAAGTTCTATTCAATTGTGTTGATTTGTTTGTTTTTATGTTGTGAATTGTTGTACTTTAGGCTTGAGAAGTTGCACTTTGCAATTGCAATTGTGATTGTACAATGGCCATGGCAGACGGTGGGGGTGGAGGACTGGTGTACGGCGATGGGGATAGAGTGGGGGGGGAGGTGCTGGATGGGGAGAGGAGTTGGGGAGGACTTTTTTTAAAAAAATTTATTATTTTTAAAATTTTTAAAAATATATTTAAATTTAAAAAAATGTACTGGGGGATTTATTTAATTTTTTTAAAATTATTTTAATATAAAATTAATTAAAAATTGACCCCCACTCGCACCTTACACGCGTGTAATTACACACTTTGTCCTAGTCAGCCATTTTAATGCCACATAGGTCTGATCAACGGTCAAAGGGTTTACAATGTTACTTTTTAGTGGGTTCAAGGGTTCAGATGACAAACATGTAATTAGGAGTATTCACATTACAAAACGGACACAGTACAAGAGTCCACTGAATCATTTTGCCTTTAAAAACATTGCAACTTTTATAAGGGAAAATAGAATCTACTTCGTAGTAGGTTTTAAGTCTTACGATATCACCAGGCTTGAAGCGGAGTTGAAGTTTGGTTTGAATGGGTTGAAAGAAGTTGTACTTTGATGCGCAGAGCAACTTTCAGCAAGAAAACAATAGAATGGATAGTCTTTGTATATGAGAAGCCTCAAAAGACTCTGGCAACCATTGAAATATGTGGAAAATAAATGAATAATATTTGAATTTCTTTTGTTCCAGAAAACATAACAAATTTGGAAGATTTATAAACATAGTGACAGTACAAGGACGGAACATATCGGTCATTATTATCCCAGAAGTTACATTATTTGGAAGATTTATAAACATAGTGACAGTACAAGGACGGAACATATCGGTCATTATTATGCCAGAAGTTACATTTAATGCAGGATGGGAAGACATAGCATTTAAGATTGATAATTTCATCAAAGAACATAAAGGAACATTTAATACAAATTTTCCTAGGAGAATTGATCCAAAGGTTCCTTATGCAGATTCAGTCAGAACTATCAAATGGCAATCAAAAGAAGCATCTGAATCTCTAATCAACAACAACAACAACTCTGTCACCATCTTTGGCAGTGATATTAACCAGAAAAATGGCTTACTGAGAAAATGTATAGTTGGAAGATTCAGTGGATAAGAGAAAGAGCAACCAACACTGTCAGATATTAGAAAGTGGGCGGTGAGTACTTGGAGGAATGCTTTTGGAATTAATGTATATGAAATAGGGGGTTATTTTTTTTTGTTTAAGTTTTAAAACAAGTATATGGACGGGCATATTCTTCGAGGTCAGTGGGCATGGAAGAAAATGAAGATTCATCTCGAATGGTGGTTAACGGCTGTAGGTTTTGGCACCAATCAAAAGGCCTCAACATGGATAAGAGCAATAGGTCTTCCTCTTCAGTTTTGGACCCAAAAAATATTCAAAGCCATTGAGATCATTGTGGAGGATAGCTTGAAATAGAGGAAGAGACATCCCTAAAAAACTATTTGAAGTGGGCACGAATGAGAATCAAATGTGATAAAAAAAAGTTTCAAAAGAGGTAAAGATAGTCGACTATGGTCTTATTTTCTTAATTTCAATATGGAAACGAGTCTAGAACTATGGTAGTCGTCAGAGAAGAGGAAGTTCTGCAGGTTAAGGACCACTGGGCAAAAAAAACCTTCACAGTTAAAGAGAATAGGTTCTACTTTGATAGAGAGAGACACGTGGGTTCTTCAGAGCAGGTACCTATTTTAAATAAAATAGATGGCAAGGGCCTATCAACACATGTCATGGAGAAGGGTTTATTTTTCAAAAGAAATGGGCTCTTAATGGGCCAAAAGAAAAGCTCATCCATTTTTTAAAAGGAGCTACTTTTAATAAAGGCCCAGTTTTATTTACTAAGGCCCATCTCTTTAATTCTAACCAAGCAAATGTCATGTGCTCTTTACAAACAGACCCAATGCTAGAGGAAATAGAAGCAAACTGAACAAACATTATTGTTTTATAGTAGCTCCAGAGACATGGTATAAAAAATCTTAAAAGAAAATCAACCAGCAAGTCCAACAAAGAAATCAAATATAAAAAAAGGGGAAGTTTATGTAGACGCAAAGGCAAATATAGAAGAAGGAGAAGCACGTATTGATGTCAATCAAGACCATTAAGATATGGAATTGGTTGATTTACCTAATGATGCGGCATGGAACATTGAGAATGCTGAACCTTTAAACTCAAAATACCTAAAGGGGGGAAGTGATGATAAGATGGATACATCAATTTGGGTCCACCAAAATATAATCAGGTTAAGCAAGGAATTTGGGGTTGAATTTCAAGGTTGCAGAAAGGAAGGTTTGGCTCTTTTCAAGAAGATTAGTAGTAGTTAGAAGTCAAATTTTAAAGAATCAAAAACAAAGGTCACAGAGACTCCTAAAATTAAAGGCTTACAAGAATTGAAAGGATTGGCCATAGACATGAAGTTCCAAACCACAGGGCAAGAATTAGGGGGAAAGAAAATTCTAGGATGTTATGATGAATGTCAAAATAATTTTACGAAATGTGAGGGGATTAAGTTGTAGAGATAAAAGGAGGTGATCCATAGTATAGCTCAAAAATGGAAAGCAGATGTCATATTTTTACAGAAAACCAAACTGGAAGGGGATAATAAGGAACTAATAGAGAAAGTATAGGGAAATAGGGGAGTCAAGTATGGGCAACTAGAGGCAAGTGGAACTAGGGGAGGTATTTTGATATTGTGGGATAACAAGACTTGGAAAGGAAATGTAATGGAGGTTGGTTCTTATATATTGACTTGTAGATTCAAGTCAACAAGTCATGATTTTAGTTGGCACATGACAGGGGTATATCAACCGAATCACAATCAGGAAACACAAGAAGTATGTTAGAAACTTGGGGTTGTTAGAGGTTTGTTTACAGGGCCTTGGGTGATAGGCGATAGTTTTAATATTTTTAGATACGCTTCAAAGAAGAAGAATAGCCACAGAACATCTACATACATGGCTGAATTTTCTGATTTTATTGAGGATATGGAGTTGATTGATCCTCAACTAGATGGGGGAAGTTACACCTGGACTAAGGGGAACAACCTGGAAACCTCTTGTAGGATTGATAGGTTCTTATACTCTATTGAATAGGGAGAATATTTCAAGAATATTAAGAAAGAGATTCTTCCTAGAATCTATTCTGATTACACACCAATCGCACTTCAAAGTGGCGGTTGGGAACACACAAAGTCTTATTTCAAATTTGAAGGATGGTGGTTGGAAACTGAAGAATTCAATGAGAAAGTTAAGGTTAGGTGGGATTCCATTATTATTAATAGAAAACCAGATTATGTTTTAGCAACCAAGTTAAAATATTTAAAGGCCAAATTGAAAGATTGAAGCTTAAGAACTTATGGTAACTTAGAGAAAAATAAAGACTTGATTCTTAGAAAAATTGCAGAGATTGATAATATTCAACAGAATAGATATTTAATTGAAGAAGAGGCCATTCACAAAGCTAAATAGTCCATGAAATTTAAAGATTATTCCAAAAAGGATGAGATGACATGGAGACAAAGATCGAGAACATTGTAGATTAAAGAGGGTGATAAAAACAAGAAGTTCTTCCAAAGAATTTCAAATTCTCAAAAGAGAAATAATCACATTGATCATCTAATGGTGGATGGAGAAGATATTGTGGAGGCAGAAAACATAAAAAGGGAGATCATCACCTTCTATCAGAAGCTCTACTCTGAAAATGAGAAATGGAAACCCTATTACAACAACATAAACACAGAGGATTAACAGGAATTGTAAAAACCTTTTATAGAGAAAGAAGTTTTGGATGGTCTCAAGGTATGTACAGTAGATAAAGCACCAGGTCCAGATGGGTACACTATGTGGTTCTTTGTACACTGTTGGGAGGTTGTAAGAAATGATGTGATGTCGACTATGCAAAACTTTCACTCCCAAGAAGTTTTTGAGAAGAGCTTTACTGCAACATACATAACACTTATTCCCAAAAAAGAATGTGGCTAAAGAATTGAGAGATTTTAGGTGACTAGTTAATAGAGAGCATACACAAATTAATATCCAAGATTCTCACAGAGAGATTAAAGAAAGTAATGCACAAATTTGTAGATACTCAATAGATGGCATTCTTAAGAGGCAGACAGAGCATCGATGCAGTCCTTATTGCTAATGAATGCATCGATTCCAGAATGAAAGATAAGACACCAAGCATCATGTGTAAATTGGATATTGAAAAAATATATGACCACGTGAATTAGAGCTTATTTCATGGAATTTTATAGAATATGGGGTTTGGAGGAAAATGGATTAGATGGATAAGATTTTGCATTACCATTACCAAGTTCTCTATTTTGATAAATGGCTCACCCAAAGTTTTTTTCCCTTCTCAAAGAGGTTTGAGACAAGGTGATCCGTTATCACTTTTTCTGTTCATTCTGGTACTGGAGGGACTTAATAATATGGTGAAGATTTCCCAAAATACTGGTTGGATAAGAGGTTTCAATCCAGTAAAAGAACAAAATAATAGAGTAGAAGTAACACACTTACAATATGCAGATAACACACTCATATTCTGTGATATAGAAGAGTGTTAGCTGAAGTGTTTGAGGATTATTTTGATTCTCTTTGAGGCTATTCAAGCCTTCATATTAATTGGAGAAAAAGTCTTATTTTCCCAATTAATGACGTGGCTATGATTCAACAATTGGCTGGAACTTTAGGTGGAGAGATAGGTAAGATTCTAATCGTTTACTTAGGAATGCCTCTAGGTGTAAAAAGTAACTCAAGTGATACCAAACAACCATGGAAAGGCACCAAAACAGACCACAAATCGCACAAAAATAGTCCACAAGGTACAAGACACAAAACGACTATAAGATGACAACTCAAAAATACAAGAATACAAGGTGTTCAATACCAAAATAGCAGCTACACCTGTAGAACAAGATGGTAACAATAAGAAAAGATCACAAGAACAATGTAACAAAAACACACGGCTTCACTATAAACAACTACAAACTAGTACAATGCTTACAAGAACAAAAGATAGGAAGTGTGAAATACAATATTAAAAATAATAAGAACCAAGGTATTTATTAAATTCCAAAACCCTTAACACTCGTAATATCAACACCAACACTCTACGATGACACAAGAGGGCATCCATCACTCAAGCACCAAGGTTTCTAACAATGTTTTGCAACACTAAAGATTCCATACTAATATCACCCTAGTTACATTTTCTCTCACTCTCTCTATAGGAGTTTCTATTTATACAAAATTACAAATAATAGAAAAATAAAAAAAGAGCCCTTTCATTAAAGGGCTCCAAAAGCAGCCCCATAAGTGCACCAAAAGAATGGTTTTGGGCCTCTTTCACACTTGGGCTTATTCACTCTTCTAAGTGGTCTTCAAAATATTCAAAAAGTGTCCAAGGTCATGATCATAATCGTATCATCCTCTCCATCTTGAGAGGAATTTGCCCATAAATTTACGACCTCACCTCTTTTACAATGACACTTCACAATCTCCTTCACACGGCTACAAATCTTCTACATCTTCCTCGCCTTGCATTTTAACTTCTTCCCCAAGATAGTATAATTTTCCCTTTCTTAAGATAACGTTCCTCTGGTTTTGGCACTCACTAGCCTTGTGCCCCCACCCTTGGCATTTGAAGCACTGAAATACCTTGGAATTGGAAGTGGAAATTGGTTTACCTTCATATCTAGTGGACTATTTTGGGGCAGCCTTGGTGCTCTCAGTTTGGGCAGCCATGGATAATCTCTCTTTGAGCTCCCTTTCAACCTCTAATACATCTTGGAAGATGCCATCAATGGTGTCAAACTTATGAAGTGTCATGCGAGTGGAGATGTCCTTTTTCAATCCAAATTTGAAGCGCACGATGTCATGAATCACTTGTTCTCCCTAATGATCTAGTTTCAATATCAATTGTTGAAATTCGTAGTAGTAAGACATGACACTCTTTCTCCCTTGCCTCAAATTATACAATTTGGAAAGAAGCTCATGTCTATAAGTCTCGGTCAAGTATCTTTGCTGCATAAGGTTATTCATCCGAAACCAAGGAGGAGGTTGTCCCCCAATCATCTCATTCCCAAACCGTTTAACATACTTCCACTATGTATTAGCATACCCTTCGAAGTGAGCTATAGCATAAAAACTTTTATTTTATTTGGTGAGATCATTAAGTTGGAAGATATTGTCACAAAACAACTCCCTTGTAAGGTAGTCTTTGGGATCACTCTCACCTTTGAAAATGGGAAGGCTCACTTTGATGGAATTGAGACCTATATCTCGGTTTGTCCTCCCCTACCATAGCCCTCAACATAGAAGGGTCTATTTGGGTTAAGTAGAGCTTGTAGTGGCAGGATTGGATTTGGATAGTGAGGTCTTTTGTCAAGTAGAGTTTGGATAAGAGGGTTCAAGTTTGGAGGTGGTATTTGGGTTCTAAGCCCTTCTTGTTGGACTTGGTGGAGTGGAGGATGGTTTGGTCTATCTTATTCTTGGCTTCAGGAGTAAAGATTGATTGGATTTATGGCAATTGGTGGATATAGCATTTGGTGAAAGGTCTCGGGAGTATTAGTTGGGGAATTATTTTGAGGGGTGGAAGGTTGACTCCTTTAGCTTTCCACACGTTCTAATCTCCCACTAATTGATGCCATATCCGTATCTAATTTTTAGAGACTCACATTCAATGTAACCACATCTCGGGACATAGTTTCAAGGCGATCCAAAATGAGATTGATGGCATTATTGTCCATTATTTGAGCATTTGAAGCTTCGGGTTCCATTGTGGTTGTATCAAAAATAAACCTTCAAGTTACGGTCCAACAAGACACCAAATCAGTCCACAACATCACACACAACAATACAATAGAAATCCTACAAAACAAAACACACGTTAGTTCAAAACAACCTCCCACAATGAGATTCCACCTTCAAGTTTCTTCAAACTCAAGCTCAACAATGGTGGATGGCTCAAATAACCTCCAATTTAGCTCAAATTCAAATATTATACTCCTGTAGTGTTAGACAACAAAAATCTAACACTAAAAACACAAGATCAAAAATTCAAAATTTGACTTAGGGTAAAAAATGGGTTTAGTATTTTCTTGAGGATTTTTAATTTTGACACTTCTTTTTTATTGGGATTTTTAATTTCTAGACTCTAATAGTGTTAAGGAACAAGGATCTAACACTAGAAACACACAAAACACACAAAAATCAAGTTTTTTTTAAAGACCCTAAAAATGTGAACAATAATTTTTTTTTTCTTTTTTTTCTCACTTTTTTTTTATTTTCAAGATAACAATCCCAAGATTGATTTTGTTGGAACAAAATCAAACCTTGCTATGATACCAAATGATACCAAACAACCATGGAAAGGCACCAAAATAGCCCACAAATTGCACAAAAATAGTCCACAAGGTACAAGACACAAAACGACTATAAGATGACAACTCAAAAACCCAAGATTACAAGGTGTTCAACACCAAAATAGCAGCTACATCAGCAGAACAAGATGATAACAATAAGAAAAGATCACAAGAACAATGTAACAAAAACACATGGCTTCACTAGAAATAACTACAAACCAGTACAACGCTTACAAGAACAAAAGATAGGGAGTATGACATACAATATTACAAATAATAAGAACCAAAATATATATTAAATACCAAGACCCTTAACACTCGTAATATCAACACCAACACTTTATGATGGCACAAGAGGTCATCCACCACTCAAGCACCAAGGTTTCTAACAATGTTTTGCAACACTAGTGATTCCATGCTAGTATCACCCTAGTTATGGTTGCTCTCACTCTCTCTAGAGGAGTTTCTTTCAATAATATTTAAAAACTAAGGAAATAAAACCTACAAGGTTCTATTTATACAACATCACAAATAATAGAAAAATGACAAAAGAGCCCTTTCATTAAAGGGCTCCAAAAGCAGCCCCTTAAGTGCACCAAAAGAATGGTTTTGGGCCTTCTTAACATTTGGGCTTATGCACTCTTCTAAGTGGTCTTCAAAATATTCAAAAAGTGTCCAAGGTCATGATCATACTCGTATCATCAAGAGATATATGGAATGACATCATAGAAAGCTATGAAAAAAAACTGACTAGATGGAAAGCATAATACTTGTCATGGGGTAGCAGATTGGTCCTAATCAACTCTATACTAAATGTCTTACCTACCTACTTGATGTCATTATTTCCTCTTCCTATTAATGCGGAGAAAAAAATTGATTCTCTTAGGAGAAATTTCTTTTGGCGAGGAGGAAAAAGGTTATCATTAGTAAAATGGGATACGTTAATTTTGGCTAAAAAAGATGGAGGGATGGGTATCAAAAATATGAGAAACAGAACAAAAGTCTCTTGATGAAATGACTTTAAAGACAACCCAAGGAAGAGAAGTCTTGGTGGGCATTGCGATTCAAGCTAAGTATGAAAAGAAAGGTTTTTGGAGGACAAAAGAAGTAAATACCATATATGGCACAAGCTTGTGGAGGTCAATCAGGAACTTGTGGCATGTATTCCATGAAAGAACTAGTTTTAATGTGAAAGATGACAAGCGGATCTTGTTTTAGAAAGATAACTGTCTAGGAAATGAAAGTCTTGAGCAACTGTTCCCTGACATTTATATTTTAAATTAGCAACAAAATTCTACTTTACATAATGTGTGGTCAAATCAATTCTGGAACTTGACCTATAAAAGATTGAAACAAGACTAGGAGATGGAAAGATTGACCAACTTTTATTGCACATTAGACCAATGCAAGGGTCTACAGAAAGGAGAAAATACCCTAAGATGGAAATGCCACAGTAAGGGCATTTTTACTGTAAGTTCTGCCTATAAATACATGAATCAGATGGGGTGTTAGATCAGTTTTTTGCCTTGGAAGCTTATCTGAAAACTAAAAATTCCATACAAAGTAGCTATTTTCACTTAGTTGGCCATGAAGGAAGCTGTTTTAACTCAGAAGAATATAATGAAGAAGGGAAAACATATGTGCTCAAGATGTTTTTTTATGAACATAATGCAGAGACAATTAATAATCTATTTCTTTACTGTAAACTGGTCAGACAACTTTGGAATCACTTTACCAGCTACAGAGGCATAAGGTGGATGATGCCAGAAAGAACAGGGGAGGAACTAACTATATGAAATTCTGAGGGTGGTGGTAGCAACAAAGGTAGATGGAGAATTGTCCCAGAAGTAATATGGTGGACTATTTGGAAAGAAAGAAACTCTAGGTGTTTTGAAGGCAACTACAACTCTCTTCAAAATTTAAATATGAGTTGCATTATAAGTTTTTGTTATTGGTGTAGCTTGGAGTATATAGTGACCTAGTTTCTATATTAGACATCCTAGGATCCTTGTAAGATGAGATAGGATTTAGCGTTAGTCTATTGTTTTTACACTTTTGGGTGTAGATTCAATGATGTAATTTTAGCTTCCAGCTTTTTTGCTGATTATTATCATTAATAATATGTAGTGTATCCAAAGAAACATCATTAATAATGTAGTGTATCTATGCAATCTTTAAATGATATAATAGGAAGTGGGTTTCTCCTATATGTGCCTTTAAGGTGGACTTAAAGAAGGCATATGATACTTTATAGTGGAGGTTTTTGAACATACAATTAGTGGAAATGGGGTTTCCTACAAAATTTATCAAGTGGATTATGGTGTGTGTATCCACTATGGCTTATTCATTATTACTAAATAGAGGACTTACTACTCTTTTTTTTGCCAAGAGGGGCATAAGATAAGAAGGCCCTATGTCTCCTTATTAACTTATTTTAGCAATGGAGTATCTAGATAGAGAAATGAAATAACAAGTATTTAACTTCCATCCTAGATGTTTGAAGTTGGAAAGCACTTATCTCTACTTTGTATATGATTTACTGATGTTTTGTAGGGTTAATATTCTATATATAAAGTCACTCAATGAGGATTTCTTGAGTTTTTCCCAGTCACCTAGCCTATAGGCTGATGCCGATAAAAGCTTTCTCTATGTAGCTGGAGTTATTGACTATACCAAGAAGAAATTCCTTGAATGGGTGCTACCCTTCAGGTAGCTTGGGGTGCCTCTAACGTTAAAGAAGTTGAGTATTAATCAATACTTTCCATTAATGAAGATTACTACTAGAGTCACTTCTTGGTCTACAAAGTTAGTATCTTATACAGGCAGACTACAAGTGATAAAGTTATTCTTTTGGGTGTTGAAGCTTATTTGCACAAATTTTTCTCATTCTTAAGAAAATGATAAAGACTATAGAGCAAATTTACAAAATCTCTCATTAGAATTGGTCTGTCACTATGTCAAAGAAGGTATTGGTATTATGGGACACTATTTGTAAACCACTATTTATTATGGTCTTAATGTGATCAACCTTTGACTTAAGAATAAAACAACAAGCTTGAAACCATGTGGAGCTAATGAATCCATCGTTATTACCAAAATACCTGTAGATTTTAAATAGTCCACATACCCAAGAATTCTTCATGGATGGTGAGGAAGACATTAGAAACAAGGGATATAATCTTGTAAGGAAAGACAAGGCATGACACGTAAGCAATATTATTTGCAGTTGTGCTGAAAAGGAACACATTTTCTGTCCAAAAGATGTACATATCCCTCCCCCCTTAGTACCCTAGATTTGAATGAGAGAGCATCACTTTTCAACCTAGAATCCACATAAGTTTTAAGTTCGTTTTGTGGTTAGCTGTTCAGAAAAGGCTAGCAACTATGGATAGATTACTGAAATTTGTCATCCAAGTTCCACCTGATTGTACTTTCTGTGGAATAACTCTGGAGACCTTTGATCAACTATTTCTTGAATGTCATATCACTAGATCATTATGGCATAGACTGTGTAGTTGTTCGGGCTTCTAGAGGACAATCCTAGACTAGGGACCGGAGGTGCAATGGTCATGTGTAATGGTAAGACAGAAAGTAGGTTTAACTAACATATCTAATTTTGTATTTGCTATTTAGTCACTAGACAAAAAGCAGGTTTAGCTAAGATATCTAATTTTATGCTTGCTTTGTAGTCACTGTTATCTGGACCAAAAGGAATAAGATCAGGTTTCAGTAGAGAAGGCTAATTTTGATAAGGTGTTGAAGGAAGTTCAATATATCCATATCAAAGGTTGTATATTACAAAGTGCCAGGCTGCACTACAACATCTGAATTCATATCCATAGTGTAGGAAGTCTGCTTTATAGTTTAGCTTTGTATTTCTGTTGATGTTATTATCCTATTCTATTATATTATTTTTGATATTTGAGTGGCAGATTAGATGTCATACCCCAAATCCCATTGGAGCGGACTGGCGCCCGTAGCTGAGGAGGCCCGGGAGAACCCGTTCATAACCTATACTTTCACATTTACATTACTTATGAAAATTAGAAATTTGGGCAGCACTTCATTGTAAATAAAAGAAAACAGTACCTGTATCAGCCCAGCAGACACGCATAAATATATATATAAACAGTAAATGGCCATCAGAGCCATCACGTCTATCAACCAAACACTCCTATGGCTGTACAATATATCTACAAAAGCCTTTACATAGATACACCATTGAGTTAGGGTTGGGACAAACTCCCACCCACAAAAGACTTTTATACAAATACCAAAAATACATATAGAAACGACTTGGGATGCCCCGAAACAACTGGAGCTCACCACTAACAACAGAATGTCCTGGCTCTTACTACGGAGGTGTACGACCTGAAGTACCTGTTCCTGCAGGCATGAATACAGGTCCCCCGTGAGGGATGTTAGTACGGAAATATATACTGAGTATGTAAGGCAGTGAGTATCAAGATGAGATACAAAAGATCAACAGAACCCAGATACCAGTGAATAAACAGTATGAGTAGACCACACTTAAAAGAGCTGATGGGATACCTGCACATTACTTTCATATTCTTACTTCCCGTAATCCTTATCAATACATAACATATGTCATACAATGTCCAACTGATCAGTGGTACTAATACAATACATCAGGGACCACCCCTAGAATAGCATACATACATAAACTTTATAATACAATGGCCAACTGATCAGTGGTACTAATACAATACATCATATCATCAATTTAAAATACAGACATTCCATTTCTTAATTCAATTAATCTTTGAGATTGGTTACTTTGTGGTCACACCTTATGAAACTTGAAACCATGATACCTCAATAGGAAAAACATGCAAATAGTTAATCAATATCATGAAAATGAAGTAGAGAATCATGGAAACCTCATTAAACCATTTCGGAGTCAACAATAGTATATGGACATTTTTTTGACTAGCCGAACATCTTAAAAGTGAAAACAAGTTCAATTGGTAGTGTCGAAGATCATATGATGTTATTATGTGTCATGTGTCGTAGGACAATGTTGGAAGATTACTTGAGAGTGCCATGGGTCATTATTTATGCCAAAGATTAGATAGAGTATGTCTTACATATCTTGATATAACCACTTCAATACAAGTCCAACTTGACTTCCCGTACTCTTCGAACACTTATCTACAGTAAGTCATTTGTGGCAAACTAGTATTAGCAACCAAACCTTACCATTTAGGTATTAACTTCACCAAATAATGTCTAGGAAGTAATCCTTTAACTCATCAATAAGAGTGCTACATACATCCTCTTATACTCTTATTACATTCACATATCATGCATTTTCATGAAATACTCCTCAACATCACTCTTAGCCTTTATTTCCCTTCTTAATCACCATCCAATACCAACATGATCACTAGGCATACATAACCACTAATATAATGATATATCACCACAATTCATCCTCCATAATCCAATACAACAACTTCCATAATTTACTACTAACGATTTATACAAAACAATTCATAACTATGTTTCTGGTTATCTTCCAACATCAAGACAATACTCATAATTCTTTATCAATACTTATTCATGGATAAGAATCAAGTATAAACAATATTCATACCTTAACAATGAACTCTTGCATTTAGAATCCTCCTTACATAACCATGGGGTGCTTCTCGAAGCTTTCGAGATGGTGAACACAACTACGGAACCAATTTGAATTTTCTATGGTTGAATCACAAAATATTTAAAGTTGAAATTAGGCTAGGGTTTCGCCTTCCTTAATAATTGGATGATATATGATATATATGAGGCTAATTTTAGGTTTATAAAGACCCATTTTCGTCCAAGAGGTAATAGAAAATGACCATTTTGCCCTAAAAATTTAAATAAATCCCGAATCTGTCCCCAGTGGACAGTTTTGACAGGCTGAAGTAAATCGATCATAACTCTTTGCTCCGGTATCGGATTTGGGTGAAACCAATTGCATTGGAAATATAATGCAAAGGGATTTCATTTTCATATAAAGTATACCACCCAGTTCTTCCTGTACAAGGAGTTATGGTCGTTTAAAGTTGACCCAAAAATCTGTCCCACAATTCTATTTTTTTTTTTGATAGGCTGTAGCAAAACGGGTATAGCTCCTTACTCAGGCATTGAATTTGGATGAAACCAATTTCATCGGAAATAAGACTCTCGGATATTTTCGGCGATATATAGCATCTCACACAGTTCTTTTTGTACAAGGAGTTATGATTGTCTAAAGTTGATCCAAAAAAATAATTGCCTAGCTGCAGTAATTTTCCTGCAGATTTACTGTTCACAGGCTTCCCGGCCACCGTTTTGAAATTTCAAATGTGCTCGCTTATATGAAATACTCCTCTGTTTTGGGAAAACTTTATATCGTTGGAAATCTTATTCCAATACTTACACATACAACTATTGACGGGATACTTCCGAACACCATAAACTTAATTTAACCCATACGTAAGCCTTTAGGACTCCATATAATCGCAATAAGTGTACAAAAAATTTACGGGGTGTTACATTCTACCCCCTTTAAGAACATTCGTCCTCGAATGTTAGCATAGTTACTCAATTAAGACATGTCCAAGCTTACAATTAACATATTCATCATCATAACATACTTGCATAAAAATAAACACTTACTTGTTATTGTTCTTCTTCCGTCTCATGAACTTCCTCCTCATCGTTGAATAGGTAAGGGTACTTAATCTTCATCGCTTCCTCAGCTTCCCATGTAATCTCCTCAACTTGTTGATTCCTCCAAAGTACTTTTACCGATGCTATCTCTTTATTCCTTATCTTTTTAATTTGGCGATCAAGAATAGCAATAGGCATTTCTTCAAAAGTGAGATCTTCTGTGACTTGTACCTCTTCCGTAGTAGTGATGTGCGATGGATATCCGATGTACTTGCGAAGCATCGAAACATAAAATACGGGATGAACTGCTGAGAGCTCTTGAGGTAGCTCTAACTCATAAGCAACTTGTCCAAATCTTTGAATGATCTTGTACGGACCTATGTATCGTGGACTTAACTTTCCTTTCTTGCCAAACCTCATCACTCCTTTCATTGGTGATACTTTCAAGAATACCCAATCGTCGATAGAAAACTCAAGTCCTCTTCTTCTAACATCCGCATAAGATTTGTGTCGACTTTGAGCTGTTTCAAGCCGTTGTTGGATCACTTTAACCTTCTCCATTGCTTGATAAACAAGATCCGGTCCAAACCAGACCGCATCACCTGCTTCAAACCATCCTATTGGCGATCTACACTTTCTTCCATACAATGCTTCGTATGGTGCCATTTTGATACTTGAATGATAGCTATTATTGTAGGCAAACTCGATAAGAGGTAGGTGATCATCCCAGTTTCCTTTGAAATCTAATACACATACTCGTAGCATATCTTCAAGTGTCTGGATGGTACGTTCCGCTTGTCCGTCCGTTTGAGGATGAAAAGTCGTACTTAGATTTACTTGTGTCACCAAACTCTTTTGAAAAGACTTCCAGAAATTCGCGATAAATTGGGCTCCTCGATCGGATATAATGGAAATTGGAACTCCATGTAACCGAACGATCTCCTTAATATACAACTTCGCATACTCTTCCGCCGTATAAGTTGTCTTAACTGGTAAGAAGTGCGCAGATTTGGTAAGCCTATCAATGATCACCCATATGGAATCAAACTTCCGATATGTATGAGGCAAACCCGTGATGAAATCCATATTGTTCTTGTCCCACTTCCAAACTTGAAGATCTATACATTGCATGTAACCACCGGGTTTCTGGTGTTCTACTTTGACTCTTTGATAATTCGGACATTCAACTACAAATTCGGCAATATTCTTCTTCATGTCATTCCACCAATATATTGTTTCCAAATCTTGATACATCTTAGTCGACCCTGGATGGATGGAATACCTTGAACAGTGTGCTTCTGTCATAATTTTCTTTCTTAGCTCAACTACATCAGGTACACATAAACGATTCTAACACTGAAGCACTCCTTCTCGCGTAAGCTCAAATGACTTTGTCGTGCCACTCTGCACATCCTCCATAAGCTGCAATTAAATTGGATTTGCATACTGCTTCTCTTTCACTTCAGCTATCAATGAAGATTCTGTTGCATTACGTACAATAACCTCTTCATCTGGAGTTTCGAGAAGTCGAACTCCCAAATTAGCTAGTTGGTGAAGATCCTTAATCATCCCCTGCTTTTCTATATATGCCATTTTAGACTTACGACTCAGTGCATCCGCTACCACATTCGCTTTCCCTGGATGATACAAGATATCAACATCATAATCTTTCAACAATTCAAGTCATCTCCGCTGCCTCATGTTTAGATCTTTCTGACTATGGGCTCTATTGCACGATCTCTAATATGGGCTCTATTGCACGATCTAAGAAATGGAGAGTGGAAACAATCCCTAAATGTCCAAGAGCCTCCTGTTTATAGATGTGGTGCACAACACAACGATAAACGAGATTCTACGTAGACACGGCTTTGTAGACTCACTAGGACGAACTTCTCTGATACCACTTTTGTCATACCCCAAATCCCATTGGAGCGGACTGGCGCCCGTAGTCGAGGAGACCCGGGAGGATCCGTTCATAACCTATACTTTCACATTTACATTACTTATGAAAATTAGAAATTTGGGCAGCACTTCGTTGTAAATAGAAGAAAACAGTACCTGTATCAGCCCAACAGACACGCATAAATATATATATAAACAGTAATTGGCTGTCAGAGCCATCACGTCTATCAACCAAACACTCATATGGCTATACAATATGTCTACAAAAGCCTCTACATAGATACACCACTGAGTTAGGGTCGGGACAAACTCCCGCCCACAAAAGACTTTTATACAAATACCAAAAATACATATAGAAACGACTTGGGATGCCCCGAAACAACTGGAGTTCACCACTAACAAAAGAATATCCTGGCTCTTATTGCGGAGGTGTACGACCTGAAGTACCTGTTCCTGCAGGCATGAATATAGGTCCCCCGTGAGGGACGTTAGTACGGAAATATGTACTGAGTATGTAAGGCAGTGAGTATCAAGATGAGATACAAAAGATCAACAGAACCCAGATACCAGTGAATAAACAGTATGAGTAGACCACACTTAAAAAAGTTGATGGGATACCTGCACATTACTTTCATATCCTTACTTCCCGTAATCCTTATAATACATAACATATGTCATACAATGGCCAACTGATCAGTAGTACTAATACAATACATTAGGGACCACCCCTGGAATAGCATATATACATAAACTTTATAATACAATGGCCAACTGATCAGTAGTACTAATACAATACATCATATCATCAATTTAAAATACAGACATTCCATTTCTTAATTCAATTAATCTTTGAGATTGGTTACTTTGTGGTCACACCTTATGGAACTTGAAACCATGATACCTCAATAGGAAAAACATGTAAATAGGTAATCAATACCATGAAAATGAAGTAGAGAATCATGGATACCTCATTAAACCATTTCGGAGTCAACAATAGTATATGGACATTTTTTTGACTAGCCGGACATCTTAAAAGTGAAAACAAGTTCAATTGGTAGTGTCGAAGATCATATGATGTTATTATGTGTCATGTGTCGTAGGACAATGTTGGAAGCTTACTTGAGAGTGCCATGGGTCATTATTCATGCCAAAGATTAGATAGAGTATGTCTTACATACCTTGATATAACCACTTCAATACAAGTCCAACTTGACTTCCCGTACTCTTCGAACACTTATCTACAATAAGTCATTTGTGGCAAACTAGTATTAGCAACCAAACCTTACCATTTAGGTATTAACTTCATCAAATAATGTCTAGGAAGTAATCCTTTAACTCATCAATAAGAGTGCTACATACATCCTCTTATACTCTTATTACATTCACATATCATGCATTTTCATGAAATACCCCTCAACATCACTCTTAGCCTTTATTTCCCTTCTTAATCACCATCCAATACCAACATGATCACTAGGCATACATAACCACTAATATAATGATATATCACCACAATTCATCCTCCATAATCCAATACAACAACTTCCATAATTTACTACTAACGATTTATACAAAACAATTCATAACTATGTTTCTGGTTATCTTCCAACATCAAGACAATACTCATAATTCTTTATCAATACTTATTCATGGATAAGAATCAAGTATAAACAATATTCATACCTTAACAATGAACTCTTGCATTTAGAATCCTCCTTACATAACCATGGGGTGCTTCTCGAAGCTTTCAAGATGGTGAACACAACTACAGAACCAATTCGAATTTTCTACGGTTGAATCACAAAATATTTGAAGTTGAAATTAGGCTAGGGTTTCACCTTATCTTAATAATTGGATGATATATCATATATATGAGGCTAAGTGTAGGTTTATAAAGACCCATTTTCGTCCAAGAGGTAATAGAAATGACCATTTTGCCCTAAAAATTTAAATAAATCCGAATCTGTCCCCAGTGGACAGTTTTGACAGGCTGAAGTAAAGCGATCATAACTCTTTGCTCCTGTATCGGATTTGGGTGAAACCAATTGCATTGGAAAGATAATTCAAAGGGATTTCATTTTCATAAAAAGTATACCACCTAGTTCTTCCTGTACAAGGAGTTATGGTCGTTTAAAGTTGACCCAAAAATCTGTCCCACAATTCTGTTTTTTTTTTGATAGGCTGTAGCAAAACGGGTATAGCTCCTTACTCAGACATTGGATTTGGATGAAACCAATTTCATCGGAAATAAGACTCTCGGAGATTTTCGGCGATATATAGTAGCTCACACATTTCTTTTTGTACAAGGATTTATGATCGTCTAAAGTTGATCCAAAAAAATAATTGCCTAGCTGCTGTAATTTTACTGCAGATTTACTGTTCACAGGCTTCCCGGCCACCGTTTTGAAATTTCGAATGTACTCGCTTATATGAAATACTCCTCTATTTTGGGAAAACTTTATATCGTTGGAAATCTTATTCCAATACCTACACATACAACTATTGACGGGATACTTCCGAACACCATAAACTTAATTTAACCCATACGCAAGCCTTTAGGACTCCATATAATCGCGATAAGTGTACGAAAAAATTTATGGGGTGTTACATTCTCCCCCCCTTAAGAACATTCGTCCTCGAATGTTAGCATAGTTACTCAATTAATACATGTCCAAGCTTACAATTAACATATTCATCATCATAACATACTTGCATAAAAATAAACACTTACTTGTTATTGTTCTTATTCCGTCTCATGAACTCCCTCCTCATCGTTGAATAGGTAAGGGTACTTAATCTTCATCGCTTCCTCGGCTTCCCATGTGATCTCCTCAACTTGTTGATTCCTCCAAAGTACTTTTACCGATGCTATCTCTTTATTCATTATCTTTTTAATTTGGCGATCAAGAATAGCAATAGGCATTTCTTCAAAAGTGAGATCTTCTGTAACTTGTACCTCTTCCGTAGTAGTGATGTGCGATGGATCTCCGATTTACTTGCAAAGCATCGAAACATGAAATACGGGATGAACTGCTGAGAGATCTTGAGGTAGCTCTAACTCATAAGCAACTTGTCCAAATCTTTGAATGATCTTGTACGGACCTATGTATCGTGGACTTAACTTTCCTTTCTTGCCAAACCTCATCACTCCTTTCATTGGTGATACTTTCAAGAATACCCAATCGTCGATAGAAAACTCAAGTCCTCTTCTTCTAACATCCGCATAAGATTTGTGTCGACTTTGAGCTGTTTCAAGCCGTTGTTGGATCACTTTAACCTTCTCCATTGCTTGATAAACAAGATCCGGTCCAAACCAGACCGCATCACCTGCTTCAAACCATCCTATTGGCGATCTACACTTTCTTCCATACAATGCTTCGTATGGTGCCATTTTGATAATTGAATGATAGATATTATTGTAGGCAAACTCGATAAGAGGTAGGTGATCATCCCAGTTGCCTTTGAAATCTAATACACATGCTCGTAGCATATCTTCAAGTGTCTGGATGGTACGTTCCGCTTGTCCGTCCGTTTGAGGATGAAAAACCGTACTTAGATTTACTTGTGTCCCCAAACTCCTTTGAAAAGACTTCCAGAAATTCGCAGTAAATTGGGCTCCTCGATCGGATATAATGGAAATTGGAACTCCATGTAACCGAATGATCTCCTTAATATACAACTTCGCATACTCTTCCGCCGTATAAGTTGTCTTAACTGGTAAGAAGTGCGCAGATTTGGTAAGCCTATCAATGATCACCCATATGGAATCAAACTTCCGATATGTACGAGGCAAACCCATGATGAAATCAATATTGATCTTGTCCCACTTCCAGACTGGAAGATCTATACATTGCATGTAACCACCGGGTTTTTGGTGTTCTATTTTGACTCTTTGACAATTCGGACATTCAGCTACAAATTCGGCAATATTCTTCTTCATGTCATTCCAACAATATATTGTTTTCAAATCTTGATACATCTTAGTCGACCCTGGATGGATGGAATACCTTGAACAATGTGCTTCTGTCATAATTCTCTTTCTTAGCTCAACTACATCAGGTACACATAAACGATTCTGACACTGAAGCACTCCTTCTCGCGTAAGCTCAAATGCCTTTGTTGTGCCACTCTGCACATCCTCCTTAAGCTGTAATAAAATTGGATCTGCATACTGCTTCTCTTTCACTTCAGCTATCAATGAAGATTCCGCTGCATTACGTACAATAACCTCTTCATCTGGAGTTTCGAGAAGTCGAACTCCCAAATTAGCTAGTTGGTGAAGATCCTTAATCATCCCCTGCTTTTCTATAGATGCCATTTTAGACTTACGACTCAGTGCATCCGCTACCACATTCGCTTCCCTGGATGATACAAGATATCAACATCGTAATCTTTCAATAATTCAAGCCATCTCCACTGCCTCATGTTTAGATCTTTCTGACTGAAGATATATTGCAGGCTCTTATGATCGGTATATATGTCAACATGAACCCCATATAAGTAGTGGCACCATATCTTCAAAGCAAATACAACTGCAGCTAGCTCAAGATCATGTGTGGGATAATTTCTCTCATGTGGTCGCAACTGTCTAGAGCCATAGGCTATTACTCTACCATGTTGCATTAATACGCATCCTAAGCCACTTCTCGAAGCATCACAGTACACTGCATATCCTTCTGTGCCTTCCGGAAGTACCAATACCGGTGTAGAAGTCAACTTGCTCTTCAGATCTTGGAAACTCTTTTCACAGGCATCATTCCATTGAAACTTGGAGGCTTTATGCGTCAACTTAGTCAAGGGTGCAGAAATACAAGAAAAACCTTCAACAAACCTTCTATAATAACCTGCCAACCCGAGGAAACTACGAATCTCCGTAGGCGTCGTGGGTCTTGGCCAATTCTTCATAGCCTCAATCTTCTGAGTGTCAACTTTTATGCCTTTACTGGATACAATATGGCCCAAAAATGCCACTGACTTGAGCCAAAACTCACATTTAGAAAACTTCGCATACATCTTACGATCACGAAGAATCTGCAACGCCTGCCTCAAGTGATTAACATGGTCCTCTTCTGATCTAAAGTAGACCAGAATATCATCTATGAAAACTATCACGAACACATCTAGAAACGGCTTAAACAGCCTATTCATCAGATCCATAAAAACTGTGGGTGCATTTGTCAGCCCGAATGACATAACCAGGAATTCATAATGACCATACCGTGTTCGGAAAGCTGTCTTGGGTATATCTTTATCCTTGACTCTCACTTGATGATAGCCTGATCTCAAGTCAATCTTGGAAAAACACTGGGCACCCTGCAACTGGTCAAATAAATCATCAATTCGGGGAAGAGGGTATTTATTCTTGATAGTCACCTTATTCAATTGCCGATAGTCAATACACATCCTCAACGAACCATCTTTCTTACGCACAAACAATACTGGTGCTCCCCAAGGGGACATACTAGGCCTGATGAATCCCTTCTCTAGAAAGTCTTTCAGTTGCTCTTTTAATTCTCGCAACTCTGTTGGTACCATTCTATAAGGAGGAATTGAGATTGGCTGTGTGTCTGGCAACATATCAATACCAAACTCCACTTCTCGTTCAGGAGGTAAACCTGGTAGTTCTTCAGGAAATACATCAGGAAATTCATTCACAACCGGAACGGTCTGAAAAGTTGGTGGCTCTGCCTCTGTATCCCTTACTCTAACCAAATGGTATATGTACCCCTTGGAAATCATTTTTCTTGCCTTAAAGTAAGAAATAAATCTACCTCTCGGCGCACCAACATTACCCTTCCATTCAAGGACTGCCTCATTTGGGAAATGGAAATACACCTTCTTAGAACGGCAATCTACTGTAGCATAACAAGACGCTAACCAATACATGCCCATAAAAACATCAAAATCTACCATTTTTAACTCAACAAGATCGGCCATCGTATCACGACCACAAATATTCACAACACAATTTCGATAAACATTCCTAGCTATAAGAGATTCCACCACTGGCGTTGATACTTCAAATGGCTTGGCTAATAATTCGGGTGTTCTCCCGAACCTTCCCGCAACCAAAGGAGTAGCATACGATAATGTAGAACCAGGATCAATTAAGGCATACACATCAAATGCAAAGATGGACAATGTACCTGTAACCACGTCTGGAGAAGCCTCTAAATTATGCCGATCTGCTAGGGCATACACACGATTCTGAGCTCCGCTAGAACTAGCTGCTCCTCTATCACCTCTACCGTGACTCATAGTTTGTGCACCCCTACTCAAAGGAGGCACCGATGATGACGCAACCGTTGATCTAGTAGGTCGTGTTATACCACCTGTGGTCCTGCGTGGGCAATCTCTAGCCATATGCCCCGGCCTACCGCACCAAAAGCAATTGTTCGTTCCAAGCCGACATTCGCCAAAGTGAAATCTTCTACATATGGGGCACGGGTGTCGTGGAGGTCTCAATTGACTCATACTCCCTTGCCCTTGATACCCCACTGTTCGTGAACTCTGATTTTCACCGCTTTGCCCGAACTGATTACCTCTGAACCTTTAAAATTACGGTGGAGCACTAATTGCCGGATAAGAAGATAACGGGGTAGGCAATCAATGAGAGAACGAAGGCCTAAAACCTCCCTGAGATGCCATAAACTGCCCTATAGCTCTGGCCCGCTTAGAATATCCTTTTTCTGATTCCTGGGTTCTTTTTCTTTGCCTCTGATCTTCCATCTTCTGAGCGAAAACTTGTATCCTCGCTATATCCATGTCCTTGTTCAAAGCAGCAATGGTACAATCTCTAACCAAGTATGGTTCCAATCTATCCACATAGTGATGAACTCTGTCATCCATAGTAGCTACCACATTAGAAGCATATCGAGACAAGGAGTTAAATCGAAGACTATACTCCCTTACACTCATATTACCCTGACGAAGATTTAAGAATTGATCTGCACGGGCCTGACGAGTCTCAAATGGAAGATAATGATCAATAAATGCATTTTTGAACTCTCCCCACGTAGTTGGAGGTGCATCAATACCCCTAGATCATTTCCAATCCTCGTACCATAATATAGCCTCTCCTTTCAGTCTATATGCTGCTAGCTCAACCATCTCTTTACCGGATATGTGCATAACATCTAGAGCCCTTTGGGTTTGATCGACAAAGTCCTGCGGGTCTTCATTAATATCTGATCCGGTAAAAGTAGGAGGATCCAGTTTCAGAAAATCCTATGTCCGAAGGCTAGCTGCTCTATCCGTACCACTAGAACCCGTGGTAGGAATAGCTTGCCCTTGAACTTGACCGGCAACTATACGCGTCAGAATTTGTACTGCATCCCTCAAATCTCGATCAACAGCATTAATAGATGGCCCTTCCGGAGGAGAAGAAGCTCCTGATATATGCTCAGCTTGAGACTCACTTTGTTCAGCTTGTGCCTGTGGTGACTTACTAGTGCCTTCTCCGGCCACTACATCCACTCTCTTCCACTTATTCTTTCTCCTTGTAACCGGCATCGTTACTATAGTAAAAAAAAATTGGATTAAGCGATCGATTATGACTTTATCTCTAATATGGGCTCTATTGCACGATCTAAGAAATGGAGAGTGGAAACAATCCCTAAATGTCCAAGAGCCTCTTGTTTATAGATGTGGTGCACAACACACCGATAAACGAGATTCTACGTAGACACGGCTTTGTAGACTCACTAGGACGAACTTCTCTGATACCACTTTTGTCATACCCCAAATCCCATTGGAGCGGACTGGCGCCCGTAGCCGAGGAGACCCGGGAGAACCCGTTCATAACCTATACTTTCACATTTACATTACTTATGAAAATTAGAAATTTGGGCATCACTTCGTTGTAAATAGAAGAAAACAGTACCTGTATCAGCCCAGCAGACACGCATAAATATATATATAAACAGTAATTGGCCGTCTGAGCCATCATGGCTGTACAATATGTCTACAAAAGCCTTTACATAGATACACCACTGAGTTAGGGTCGGGACAAACTCCCGCCCACAAAAGACTTTTATACAAATACCAAAAATACATATAGAAACGACTTGGGATGCCCCGAAACAACTGGAGCTCACCACTAACAACAGAATGTTCTGGCTCTTACTGCGGAGGTGTACGACCTGAAATACCTGTTCCTGCAGGCATGAATACAGGTCCCCCGTGAGGGACGTCAGTACGGAAATATGTACTGAGTATGTAAGGCAGTGAGTATCAAGATGAGATACAAAAGATCAACAGAACCCAGATACCAGTAAATAAACAGTATGAGTAGACCACACTTAAAAGAGCTGATGGGATACCTGAACATTACTTTCATATCCTTACTTCCCGTAATCCTTATCAATACATAACATATGTCATACAATGTCCAACTGATCAGTGGTACTAATACAATACATCAGGGACCACCCCTGGAATAGCATATATACATAAACTTTATAATACAATGGCCAACTGATCAGTGGTACTAATACAATACATCATATCATCAATTTAAAATACAGACATTCCATTTCTTAATTCAATTAATCTTTTGAGGTTGGTTACTTTGTGGTCACACCTTATGGAACTTGAAACCATGATACCTCAATAGGAAAAATATGTAAATAGGTAATCAATATCATGAAAATGAAGTAGAGAATCATGGATACCTCATTAAACCATTTCGGAGTCAACAATAGTATATGGACATTTTTTTGACTAGCCGGACATCTTAAAAGTGAAAACAAGTTCAATTGGTAGTGTCGAAGATCATATGATGTTATTATGTGTCATGTGTCGTAGGACAATGTTGGAAGCTTACTTGAGAGTGCCATGGGTCATTATTCATGCCAAAGATTAGATAGAGTATGTCTTATATACCTTGATATAACCACTTCAATACAAGTCCAACTTGACTTCCCGTACTCTTCGAACACTTATCTACAATAAGTCATTTGTGGCAAACTAGTATTAGCAACCAAACCTTACCATTTAGGTATTGACTTCACAAAATAATGTCTAGGAATTAATCCTTTAACTCATCAATAAGAGTGCTACATACATCCTCTTATACTCTTATTACATTCACATATCATGCATTTTCATGAAATACCCCTCAACATCACTCTTAGCCTTTATTTCCCTTCTTAATCACCATCCAATACCAACATGATCACTAGGCATACATAACCACTAATATAATGATATATCACCACAATTCATCCTCCATAATCCAATACAACAACTTCCATAATTTACTACTAACAATTTATACACAACAATTCATAACTATGTTTCTGGTTATCTTCCAACATCAAGACAATACTCATAATTCTTTATCAATACTTATTCATGGATAAGAATCAAGTATAAACAATATTCATACCTTAACAATGAACTCTTGCATTTAGAATCCTCCTTACATAACCATGGGGTGCTTCTCGAAGCTTTCGAGATGGTGAACACAACTACGGAACCAATTCGAATTTTCTACGGTTGAATCACAAAATATTTGAAGTTGAAATTAGGCTAGGGTTTCACCTTCTCTTAATAATTGGATGATATATGATATATATGAGGCTAAGTGTAGGTTTATAAAGACCCATTTTCGTCCAAGAGGTAATAAAAAATGACCATTTTTCCCTAAAAATTTAAATAAATCCTAATCTATCGCCAATGGATAGTTTTGACAGGCTGAAGTAAATCGATCATAACTCTTTGCTCCGGTATCGGATTTGGGTGAAACCAATTGCATTGGAAAGATACTTCAAAGGGCTTTCATTTTCATATAAAGTATACCACCCAGTGCTTCCTGTACAAGGAGTTATGGTCGTTTAACGTTGACCCAAAAATCTGTCCCACAATTCTGTTTTTTATTTGATAGGCTGTAGCAAAACGGGTATAGCTCCTTACTCAGACATTGAATTTGGATGAAACCAATTTCATCGAAAAGAAGACTCTCGGAGCTTTTCGGCGATATATAGCATCTCACACAGTTCTTTTTGTACAAGGAGTTATGATCGTCTAAAGTTGATCCAAAAAAATAATTGCCTAGCTGTAGTAATTTTCCTGCAGATTTACTGTTCACAGGCTTCCCGGCCACCGTTTTGAAATTTCGAATGTGCTCGCTTATATGAAATACTCCTCTGTTTTGGGCAAACTTTATATCGTTGGAAAGCTTATTCCAATACCTACACATACAACTATTGACGGGATACTTCCGAACACCATAAACTTAATTCAACCCATACACAAGCCTTTAGGACTCCATATAATCGCGATAAGTGTATGAAAAAATTTACGGGGTGTTACATTAGAGGTGGGATTGATGTAACGAAGAAGTTAGTCCCAGGACTACTTAATACCCGGTGTACAAAATTTTTGGTTATTACAGAAGATGCATTATTTCACCCCCTCACAAAAAACTACCACCACATTGTCTTTTTTCTCCTCATTTTTTTTCATGATCTTCCTCTTTCACTTAGAGTGCATGAAATATAGAGTATTTGTGCGCAGATCTCACCCATTTTTTTTTTTTAGGATAAATGATCCTTTAGCTTAGAGGAATGTTTTGACAGTTTTAAAGTTGTGATTCCACAACTTAGCCTTGTTGACACCTAATTTTTGTCCCCATGATCTAAATTAATTTGTAAATTTGTTCAATAAACAATTTTAGAATAATTACTTTCATATAATCAAATAATTTTTAAAGTCAATTTAAGTCTAATTTTTTCATTTTAAGTAATAACTATATATTTTCGTTTCCAAATATGTGGAATTATATGATTTTGTTTTTCAAAAAAATAATTTTGATTGAAACAAGCTTTTGGTTAGAGTTTACTCTTAAAACCAATTAAAATAAAGGTTTAAAATAAAATCAAGTTTCAAAATTATTATTTCAATTATTATTAATTAAGAGGTTCATAAATTAAACAAATGTCAATTCCATTTAGTTTTGGTTAAATTAGTCTAAGCGCACAGTTATAGCCACCATTTGTAATTTGATTCGGCCGCAACTGAAATTAGATTGATTATTTCCTTAATAGCCTATATCTAACCCTTAAAATCCTAATCAAATACCCAAACCCATGCCCAAAATTCCAACAAACCGTCTATCCATTATCAAACTCGGGCCCAAAACTTATTCTTGTACCCAACTCGGCCCATACCTTATAACTCCCCTTTCTTCCCCACTTCAGCGTACCAAACCAACAACAACATCAACATTGCACAAACAACAACAATATCAACGGCAGCCGCATACAAACGTTAATAGCAACAGTTAGCACAACATCAACGAAGCCCAAGCCCCAATTTCCCTTCCCCTTTCCTCGTCATCTCCATACGAGTTTCAATGTGCCAAGCATGCCCTTTGTACCAACCCGAAAGTTCCAGATGTACTATGCGGATTTTCACCATTTTTTTCGATTTTTCATTATCCTTTTTCACAAATTTGTGTTATTTCGTACGTATTACAACTCATCAAATTGAAGAATTTTGCTAATCCCACATCAAAATTTCACCCCCAAAGCCTCCAATTTTCACTCCTATATAAACCCCTTTACTCCTTTGTTATAGTTAATGGTTGTTCTAAGACAAGAACCCCAATATAAGTAAGGAATTTTGCTAAAGAACAAGAGGATTTTTGAATAACAAAAAGAGCTAGAATTCTCTTATTCTGTTAGGATTTGGACCTTCGTCCCCAGCCTGGAGTTGTGGTATTTTTGGTTCAGTTTTTAGTTTTTCTTATTTTTCTTAAGTCAAGGAAAGGGGTGAGTATCATTTTCAACTCGTCGTTCTGGTTGGCTGCCTGAAAGAAGGTAAAACCTCCTCTATTTTAAAGATTTTCAGTCATTGTTTCTTTTAGTAGTACATAAGTTTTCATTTCTTTAGGGTAGCTATGAAATGGCGGTGTTGGTGGGATTATGTATTGTAGAAGACTTTTTGAAAGCCATAGGTTTTGTGTTTGATTTCTTGAGTTGATATTTTTGTTGTTTTTTATTTCACTTTCGAAATTCATTGTTTCATCTTTATGATGTTTTCTTTTAGTCTTAATCTGTAGTCCTATTTTAGCTTGAGTGATTGTTTCATTTAGTTCGATTCACCATTTCTCTTTTAATCAAAATACCCATGTCTTGAAGGTCGAGACCTTGGGGTGGTGTGTTAAACAAACTCTTCGAAATTTTCTCTAGTTTTAAATTTACTCTTCCAAAGAATAAAATTAAATCTTTGGGATTTTCTTTAAGTTTTAGCCCCGCCTGAAGATTCTTGACACATTAAATGCATGGTTTTCTTTTCTGTTTATACATTAAAGGCGAGCTATGCTCACTCAATTTTGAAATTTTATTTCAGAAAATCACAACTTTAAATATTTTACTAAAAAAGTCATCCAACTCATTTTATTATTTTTTTTTATTTAGAAAGTCAGACGACTTTAAATATTTTATTAAAAAAGTCATCCAACTCATTTTATTATTTTTTTTAATTAATTTTTACTTGTATGAATTTTTTTTTAAGAATAAAATTTTAAAATTATAAAATATCCATTTAATAATTTTTTTATCCTTTCTTTCATCCACTTTCTTTTATTTGATATCTATATTTAAAGAAAGTGGTATTATCTAATCATCCTTCAGCATACTTTTGAACTCCTCATCCTCCTTTTCATATCTCCATTTATTTACTTTTATTTTTTTTCTTTAAAAATTTTTTACTGTCTGATTTTTAGATCAGTTTTTTTATTAAGGATTTTGGTTTTAAATACTCCCTTATTTTAATTCTTATTTACTTGACATTTCTTTTAACAATTTTTTATCAAGAATTTATTTTATTAAATTAATTTTATTAATTATAATTTAAATTTATAAATTTGAATATTATATGTAATCATTTAATAATAAAAATTGTATTAGAAAAATAGAAGAAAAGTGTTGGCTCAACTGGTAAAGTTATTGTTATGTGATGAGTAGGTCACGGGTTCAAGGCTTCAAGTCTTGGAAATAACATCTGCCGTAAATTTAAGGTAAAGTTGTGCAAATACATTCTTGTGGTGAAATCTTTCTTCGAATCTTGTGTATAGTGGATACTTTAGCGCAAAAAATTGCCTTTTTTCTGATATTGAAATATCATGATAAATTTCTCTTAATTTCATAAATTAGCCAAGTATTTAAAATAAATGTTTTTAGTATAATTACTAAGTTATCAAGGATATTTTTAATAAGATGGTCAAGTTATGATAGACATTTTCAATTGCATGTTAAGTAACATAAAAGTTACTTTAATGAACGCTTATTCTTTCAGATATAAATTAACAATTGAAAAAATAAGTCTATATTTTTTTCTTTTTATTTTTATTCTTAATCTTCTTCATAATTATCTTAATTAATTAATTACATTATGATTTACAAAACATTACTAATTCTTTCCCTGTGCTTTGTTGTGTGATTTAAATGTGTGCAGTCAAATAAAAAAAAAGTAAATTTGCAAAATTAATCAAATAAAAATTATGTTTAGGGGTGGGGGGGGGGGGGGATTGAGGGGGGCAGTTAGGGTATGGGAAGAGTAAATGATAGATGGAAAAAAGAAGAAATTAAAATAAAGTGAAACCCATAATAAATTTGTCAAATAATAAAACCCTCATACACCTATGATGTGGCATATCTCACACATCATAAATTTTTTCTTTCTTTCATTCCGCTTTCTTTCATTTGATACCTTCATTTGATACCTTCATTTCTTGATTTATATATCTCCTCAAAAAATTTAACCTACAAATTAATTAAATGGTGCCAACAACATCATTAGAAACTCTTGAAAACTCTGCAATTAATTCAGTAGCAGACAAGAAAACTTCTCCAAGTGAAGCAGTAAGAGTATTGTAGATATTTAAATATCCACATAAGCATTTAAATGTAGGTATCAAATGAAAGAAAGGGTAAAAAGGTCATTAAATGAATATTTTATATTTTTTTTTGTTATTAAAAAAATTTTCATATAAGCAAAAATTAGTTAAAAATAATAATTATATGTGTTGGATGACTTTCTGAGTAAAACATCTAAAGTTGAGTGACTTTTTGAGTAAAGTTCAAAGTTAAGCGACTTTCTGGGATAAAAGTTCAAAGTTGAGTCACCGTTTAAGTTATATCCTCCATTAAAGGCATGAGGGAATTAACTTAAAGCACTGATATTTCTTTTTTTCATAGATTTCTCTAACCTTGTTTGTACGATCAAATTGTGTTTAATTAATTTTGCATATTTCAACTTCAAGTTGATACTCATCTAGTTTTGTTCTTTGTTCTCTTTTGACTCGAGGGATGTCTAAGAACATTGTGTATCATGGTTTATTTTTAGACAAGGCACTTGGTCTTTGTTGTAGTTATTATGGTTCAGTCTTAAGTTATAAGGAAAATCTAAATGTGCAGTCATTTTTTGTATGTCATGGTTTAAGAATCAGGCTTTGAAGATAAAGCCTGATAATTTGAAGCATTAGCCTCTCTCTACATTTAGAGCCCGTTTGGGATTGCTATTACTAGGGTTGTACAAATCGAACCATTAAGTCAAATCGAACCGATGAATCAAATCAAATCGAGGAAAAAAATCGACTTATGGTTTGGTTTGATTGGTTTGGTGTTGGAAAAAATAATCTGATCATTCTTGATTTGATTTGGTATTGGCAAAAATAAAATCAAACTGAACTGACATAATATATATATATATATATATATATATATATATATATATATATATATATTATAATTCTAAGTTTTTATACGGAAAAAAAATATTACTTATAATTTACTTACTAATTATTTTTGTTACTTTTTTATATTCAAAAAATAGATACATATTCTTGAGCCTTTAATTATAATATTTGTCCATTAGTAACAAATTAATATAAAGCCCAATATTAATATAAAAAGGGAAAATTATATATTATAGAAAAAATACTATATTAATTACATGGTATGGTTAATGTTTTAAAAAATTACAATTCATAGTTATTTGGTAGTTTAATTTTTTTTTTTGTTCTATTGGCAAAAAAAGGCAACAATGGAAACATCAAAACGCACGATTATTGAAGATATATTTTTTCACTTCTTTTTTCTTATTTTTTTTCTCAAAATCACTCTAATATCCTTGATTTTACATTGAATTAACAACAACATTGGCAACATCATAATATCGTTCTTCAAGAGACCTTCTTCAACTTTTTTTCTCCTTATTTTTCTCTTAAAATCACTTTAATATCACAAGATATCATCCTTGATTTTACTTTGGAGAACCTTTTTTGCAGATTTGTCACCACATAAAATTCGTTTAGAATATTTATTGAAGATTTGAGGTAATTTTCAGTATTTTTGATATTAGATTTAATTTTTTTTTTTTTTATATATTTTGCAATCCTTTCAATCATAAATTTTGATTGAGATAACTTAGTTCAATCATTATTTTCTCAATTCAACTAAATTGTTATCAATTATATATTATGTGGCAATTATATATGCGTATATGTATAAGTTGTATATTAATTGTGTATATGATGTAATTGTATAAGTAATATATGTATAAGTCAATTGTATAAGTCATATATGTCAATTGTATATGTCAATTATATAAGTCATATATGTATAAGTTTTTAATTGTATATGTATATATATGCGCATATATATAAATTGTATATTAATTGTATATATGATATAATTGTATAAGTCGTATATGTATAAATCAATTGAATAAGTCGTATATGTATAAGTCATATATATCAATTACATAAGTCATATATGTATAAGTTGTTAATTGTATATGTACATTTATTTTTTTTTCAATTGTATATCTGAATGTTTGTATATTATGATAGTGTATATTAAATAACTATATATCTGTATATATACAATTTGCAGAATTTATATTGTGTGTGTACATATACATTTTGCATAGTTTATATACAAATATATAATTCTTGAAATTATAAAAAATAAAAGAATGAGAAAGAAAGGGGGGGAACAATAGAGGGACAGGAATGGATCGGAGGAGAGAGAGAAGGAGGAGAGAGGCAAGAAAGAGTGAGAGAAAGAGATGAATATAAGGTATATCTATGTTTTGTAACTATGCGAACATTAACCATGTCTTATAATTATGGACTAAAAGTTACCTATATCTGAATTTTTTCCATATAAAAACCTAAAACTCTTCATTGTTTCACTTTACATTTTGTTTATTCATTCGTCAAGTTGTGATTTAGGTTTGTTTCTCTGTTTTTTTTTTATGGAATTATGTTATAGTTAATTACTTTATGGAGTTAAGTTTTTAATAAGTTGTCTCCAATTCTTCATTCTTTTGTATGCTCACATTTTATGTGAAGTGAACTTTCAAACAAGCTACTGTGGCTAGTGACTAAGAAATTGAACCAATGAGTATCCACATAATATTACTTTGACAGATAGTAGTTTAGATGTCTTAGTAATTTGCCAACTTAATTTTAATTGAAATTACTTTATGACCATTTTTTTTTAATCTTTTTAGTAAAAACATTTAATTTTTTCCTTCAATCACATTATAATTGTAAAAAATCGAGAAAATCGAAAAAATCCGACTAAAATCGAAATTAAAAAATCTATTGTATATTGGTTTGATTTGATTTATAGATTTATAAAATCGATATTATTGGTTTGATTATATTTTAATGAAAAATCGAACCAACCCGACTTATGTACACCCCTAGCTGTTACAAAACTGCTTATTTAAAAGTAATTTTATGAAATCGCTTCTCTCATACCCCAAATCCCATTGGAGCGGACTGGCACCCGTAGCCGAGGAGGCCCGGGAGAACCCGTTCATAACCTATACTTTCACATTTACATTACTTATGAAAATTAGAAATTTGGGCAGCACTTTGTTGTAAATAGAAGAAAACAGTACCTGTATCAGCCCAACAGACACGCATAAATATATATATGAACAGTAATTGGCCGTCAGAGCCATCAAGTCTATCAACCAAACACTCCTATGGCTGTACAATATGTCTACAAAAGCCTCTACATAGATACACAACTGAGTTGGGGTCGGGACAAACTCCCGCCCACAAAAGACTTTTATACAAATATCAAAAGTACATATAGAGACGACTTGGGATGCCCCGAAACAACTGGAGCTCACCACTAACAACAGAATGTCCTGGCTCTTACTGCGGAGGTGTACGACCTGAAGTACCTGTTCCTGCAGGCATGAATACAGGTCCCCCGTGAGGGGCGTCAGTACGGAAATATGTACTGAGTATGTAAGGCAGTGAGTATCAAAATGAGATACAAAAGATCAACAGAACCCAGATACCAGTGAATAAACAGTATGAGTAGACCACACTTAAAAGAACTGATGGGATACCTGCACATTACTTTCATATCATTACTTCCTGTAATCCTTATCAATACATAACATATGTCATACAATGGCCAACTGATTAGTGGTACTAATACAATACATCAGGGACCACCCCTGGAATAACATATATACATAATCTTTATAATACAATGGCCAACTGATCAGTGGTACTAATACAATACATCATATCATCAATTTAAAATACAGACATTCCATTTCTTAATTCAATTAATCTTTAAGATTGGTTACTTTGTGGTCACACTTTATGGAACTTGAAACCATGATACCTCAATAGGAAAAACATGTAAATAGGTAATCAATATCATGAAAATGAAGTAGAGAATCATGGATACCTCATTAAACCATTTCGGAGTCAACAATAGTATATGGATATTTTTTTGACCAGCCGGACATCTTAAAAGTGAAAACAAGTTCAATTGGTAGTGTCGAAGATCATATGATGTTATTATGTGTCATGTGTCGTAGGACAATGTTGGAAGCTTACTTGAGAGTGCCATGGGTCATTATTCATGCCAAAGATTAGATAGAGTATGTCTTACATACCTTGATATAACCACTTCAATACAAGTAACTTCCCGTACTCTTCGAACACTTATCTACAATAAATCATTTGTGGCAAACTAGTATTAGGAACCAAACCTTACCATTTAGGTATTAACTTCACCAAATAATGTCTAGGAAGTAATCCTTTAGCTCATCAATAAGAGTACTACATACATTCTCTTATACTCTTATTACATTCACATATCATGCATTTTCATGAAAGATCCCTCAACATCACTCTTAGCCTTTATTTCCTTTCTTAATCACCATCCAATACCAACATGATCACTAGGCATATATAACCACTAATATAATGATATATCACCACAATTCATCCTCCATAATCCAATACAACAACTTCCATAATTTACTACTAACAATTTATACACAACAATTCATAACTATGTTTCTGGTTATCTTCCAACATCAAGACAATACTCATAATCCTTTATCAATACTTATTCATGGATAAGAATCAAGAATAAACAATATTCATACCTTAACAATGAACTCTTGTATTTAGAATCTTCCTTACATAACCATGGGGTACTTCTAGAAGCTTTCGAGATGGTGAACACAACTACGGAACCAATTTGAATTTTCTACGGTTGAATCACAAAATATTTGAAGTTGAAATTGGCTAGGGTTTCACCTCTCTTAATAATAGGATAATATCTGATATAAATGAGGCTAATTGCAGATTTATAAAGACCCATTTTCGTCCAAGAGGTAATAGAAAATGACCATTTTGCCCTAAAAATTTAAATAAATCCCGAATCTGTCCCCAGTGGACAGTTTTGACAGGCTGAAGTAAATCGATCATAACTCTTTTCTCCGGTATCGGATTTGGGTGAAACCAATTGCATTGGAAATATAATTCAAAGGGCTTTCCTTTTAATATAAAGTATACCACCCATTTCTTCCTTTACAAGGAGTTATGGTCGTGTAAAGTTGACCCAAAAATCTGTTCCACAATTCTGTTTTTTTTATAGGCTGAAGTAAAACGGGTATAGCTCTTTACTCAGACATTGGATTTGGATGAAACCAATTTCATCGGAAAGAAGACTCTCGGAGGTTTTTGTTGATATATAGCAGCTCACACAGTTCTTTTTGTACAAGGAGTTATGATCGTCTAAAGTTGGATTGCCTAGCTGCAGTAATTTTCGTGCAGAATTACTGTTCACAGGCTTCCCAGCCACCGTTTTGAAATTTCGAATGTGCTCGCTTATATGAAATACTCCTCTGTTTTGGGCAAACTTTATATCGTTGGAAATCTTATTCCAATACCTACACATACAACTATTGACGGGATACTTTCGAACACCATAAACTTAATTTAACCCATACGCAAGTCTTTAGGACTCCATATAATCGCGATAAGTGTACGAAAAAATTTACGGGGTGTTACATTATCCCCCCCTTAAGAACATTCGTCCTCGAATGTTAGCATAGTTACTCAATTAAGACATGTCCAAGCTTTCAATTAACATATTCATCATCATAACATCCTTGCATAAAAATAAACACTTACTTGTTATTGTTTTTCTTCCGTCTCATGAACTTGCTCCTCATCGTTGAATAGGTAAGGGTGCTTAATCTTCATCGCTTCCTCGGCTTCCCATGTGATCTCCTCAACTTGTTGATTCCTCCAAAGTACTTTTACCGATGCTATCTCTTTATTTCTTATCTTTTTAATTTGGCGATCAGTAATAGCAATAGGCATTTCTTCAAAAGTGAGATCTTCTGAAACTTGTACATCTTCCGTAGTAGTGATGTGCGATGGATCTCCGATGTACTTGCGAAGCATCGAAACATGAAATACAGGATGAACTGCTGAGAGCCCTTGAGGTAGCTCTAACTCGTAAGCAACTTGTCCAAATCTTTGAATGATCTTATACGGACCTATATATCGTGGACTTAACTTTCCTTTCTTGCCAAACCACATCGCTCCTTTCATTGGTGATACTTTCAAGAATACCCAATCGTCGATAGAAAACTCAAGTCCTCTTCTTCTAACATCCGCATAAGATTTGTGTCGACTTTGAGCTGTTGCGAGCCGTTATTGGATCACTTTAACCTTCTCCATTGCTTGATAAACAAGATCCGGTCCAAACAAGACCGCATCACCTGCTTCAAACCATCCTATTGACGATCTACACTTTCTTCTATACAATGCTTCATATGGTGCCATTTTGATACTTGAATGATAGCTATTATTGTAGGCAAACTCGATAAGAGGTAGGTGATCATCCCCGTTGCCTTTGAAATCTAATACACATGCTCGTAACATATCTTCAAGTGTCTGCATGGTACGTTCCGCTTGTCCGTCCGTTTGAGGATGAAAAGCCGTACTTAGATTTACTTGTGTCCCCAAACTCCTTTGAAAAGACTTCTAGAAATTCGCGGTAAATTGGGCTCCTCGATTGGATATAATGGAAAATGGAACTCCATGTAATCGAATGATCTCCTTAATATACAACTTCGCATACTCTTCCGCCGTATAAGTTGTCTTAACAGGTAAGAAGTGCGCAGATTTGGTAAGCCTATCAATGATCACCCATATGGAATCAAACTTCCGATATGTACGAGGCAAACCCGTGATGAAATCCATATTGATCTTGTCCCACTTCCAGACTGGAAGATCTATACATTGCATGTAACCACCGGGTTTCTGGTGTTCTACTTTGACTCTTTGACAATTCGGACATTCAGCTACAAATTCGGCAATATTCTTCTTCATGTCATTCCACCAATATATTACTTTCAAATCTTGATACATCTTAGTCGACCCTAGATGGATGGAATACCTTGAACAGTGTGCTTCTGTCATAATTCTCTTTCTTAGCTCTACTACATCAGGTACACATAAACGATTCTGACACTGAAGCACTCCTTCCCGTTTAAGCTCAAATGCCTTTGTCGTGCCACTCTGCACATTCTCTTTAAGCTGCAATAAAATTGGATCTGCATACTGCTTCTCTTTCACTTCAGCTATCAATGAAGATTCCGCTGCATTACGTACAATAACCTCTTCAACTGGAGTTTCGAGAAGTCAAACTCCCAAATTAGCTAGTTGGTGAAGATCCTTAATCATCCCCTGCTTTTCTATAGATGCCATTTTAGACTTACGACTCAGTGCATCCGCTACCACATTCGCTTTCCCTGGATGATACAAGATATCAACATCATAATCTTTCAACAATTCAAGCCATCTCCGCTGCCTCAAGTTTAGATCTTTCTGACTGAAGATATATTGCAGGCTCTTATGATCGGTATATATGTCAACATGAACCCCATATAAGTAGTGGCGCCATATCTTCAAAGCAAATACAACTGCAGCTAGCTCAAGATCATGCGTGGGATAATTCCTCTCATGTAGTCGCAACTGTCTAGAGCCATAGGCTATTACTCTACCATGTTGCATTAGTACGCATCCTAAGCCAATTCTCGAAGCATCACAGTACACTGCATACCCTTCTGTGCCTTCAGGAAGTACCAATACCGGTGTAGAAGTCAACTTGCTCTTCAGATCTTGGAAACTCTTTTCACAGGCATCATTCCATTGAAACTTGGAGGCTTTATGCGTCAACTTAGTCAAGGGTGCAAAAATAGAAGAAAAACCTTCAACAAACCTTCTATAATAACCTGCCAACCCGAGGAAACTACGAATCTCCGTAGGCATCGTGGGTCTTGGCCAACTTTTCACAGCCTCAATCTTCTAAGTGTCAACTTTTATGTCTTCACTGGATACAATATGGCCCAAAAATGCCACTGACTTGAGCCAAAACTCACATTTAGAAAACTTCGCATACAGCTTACGATCACAAAGAATCTGCAACGCCTGCCTTAAGTGATTAACATGGTCCTCTTCTGATCTAGAGTAGACCAGAATATCATCTATGAAAACTATCACGAACACATCTAGAAACGGCTTAAACAACCTATTCATCAGATTCATAAAAACTGCGGGTGCATTTGTCAGCCCGAATGACATAACCAGGAATTCATATGACCATACCGTGTTCGGAAAGCTGTCTTGGGTATATCTCTATCCTTGACTCTCACTTGATGATAGCTTGATCTCAAGTCAATCTTGAAAAAACACTGGGCAACCTGCAACTGGTCAAATAAATCATCAATTCGGGGAAGAGGGTATTTATTCTTGATAGTCACCTTATTCAATTGCCGATAGTCAATACACATCCTCAGCGAACCATCTTTCTTACGCACAAACAATATTGGTGCTCCCCAAGGGGACATACTAGCCCTGATGAATCCCTTCTCTAGCAAGTCTTTCAGTTGCTCTTTCAATTCTTGCAACTCTGCTGGTGCCATTCTATAAGGAGGAATTGAGATTGGCTGTGTGTCTGGCAACAAATCAATACCAAACTCCACTTCTCGTTCAGGAGGTAAACCTGGTAGTTCTTCAGGAAATACATAAAGAAATTCATTCACAACCGAAACGGTCTGAAAAGTTGACTGCTCTGCCTCTGTATCCCTTACTCTAACCAAATGGTATATGTACCCCTTGGAAATCATTTTTCTTGCCTTAAAGTAAGAAATAAATCTACCTCTCGGCGCGCCAACATTACCCTTCCATTCAAGGACTGCCTCATTTGGGAAATGGAAGTATACCTTCTTAGAACGACAATCTACTGTAGCATACCAAGATGCTAAACCAATCCATGCCCATAATAACATCAAAATCTACCATTTCTAACTCAACAAGATCGGTCATTGTATCACGACCACAAATATTCACAACACAATTTCGATAAACATTCCTAGCTATAAGAGATTCCCCCACTGGCGTTGATACTTCAAATGGCTTGGCTAATAATTCGGGTGTTCTTCCGAACCTTCCCGCAACCAAAGGAGTAGCATACGATAATGTAGAACCAGGCTCAATTAAGCCATACACATCAAATGCAAAGATGGACAACGTACCTGTAACCACGTCTGGAGAAGCCTCTAAATTATGCCGATCTGCTAGGGCATACACACGGTTCTGAGCTCCGCTAGCACTAGCTGTTCCTCTATCACCTCTACCATGACCCATAGGTTGTGCACCCCTACTCAAAGGAGGCACCGAAGATGACGCAACAGCTGATCCGGTAGGTCATGTTATACCACCTGTGGTCCTGCGTGGGCAATCTCTAGCCATATGCCCTAGATTACCGCACCAAAAGCAATTGTTCGTCCCAAGCCGACATTCGCCAAAGTGATATTTTCTACATATGGGGCACGGGTGTCGTGGAGGTCTTAATTGACTCATACTCCCTTGCCCTTGATACCCCACTGTTCGCGAACTCTGATTTTCACTGCTTTGTCCGAACTGATTACCTCTGAACCTTTGGAATTGCGGTGGAGCACTAATTGCAGGATAAGAAAATAATGGGCGAGGCAATCTATGAGAGAACGAAGTCCTAAAACCTCCCTGAGATGCCATAAACTGTCCTATAGCTCTGGCCCGCTTAGAATATCCTTTTTCTGATTCCTGGGTTCTTCTTCTTTGCCTCTGATCTTCCATCTTCTGAGCGAAAGCTTGTATCCCCGCTATATCCATGTCCTTGTTCAAAGCAGCAATGGTACAATCTCTAACCAAGTATGGTTCCAATCTATCCACATAGTGATGAACTCTGTCATCCATAGTAGGTACCTCATTAGAAGCATATCGAGATAAGGAGTTAAATCGAAGACTATACTCCCTTACACTCATATTACCCTGACGAAGATTTAAGAATTGATCTGCACGGGCCTGACGAGTCTCAAATGGAAGATAATGATCAATAAATGCATTTTTGAACTCTCCCCACGTAGTTGGAGGTGCATCAATACCCCTAGACCGTTTCCAATCCTCGTACCACAATATAGCCTCTCCTTTCAGTCTATATGCTGCTAGCTCAACCATCTATTTACCGGATATGTGCATAACATCTAGATCCCTTTGGGTTTGATCGACAAAGTCCTGCGGGTCTTCATTAATATCTGATCCGGTAAAAGTAGGAGGATCCAGTTTCAGAAAATCCTGTGTCCGAAGGCTAGCTGCTCTATCCGTACCACTAGAACCCGTGGTAGGAATAGCTTGCCCTTGAACTTGATCGGCAACTATACGCGTCAGAAGTTGTACTGCATCCCTCAAATCTCGATCAACATCATTAATAGATGGCCCTTCCGGAGGAGAAGAAGCGCCTGATATATGCTCAGCTTGAGACTTACTTTGTTCAGCTTGTGCCGGTGGTGACTTACTAGTACCTTCTCCGGCCACTACATCTACTCGCTTCCACTTATTCTTTCTCCTTGTAACCGGCATCGTCACTATAATAAATAAAAAAGAAACAATTGGATTAAGCAATTGATTATGACTTTATCTCTAATATGGGATCTATTGTACGATCTAAGAAATGGAGAGTGGAAACAATCCCTAAATGTCCAATAGCCTCCTGTTTATAGATGTGGTGCACAACACACCGACAAACGAGATTCTACGTAGACACGGCTTTGTAGACTCACTAGGACGAACTTCTCTGATACCACTTCTCTCATACCCCAAATCTCATTGGAGCGGACTGGCACCCGTAGCCGAGGAGGCCCGGGAGAACCCGTTCATAACCTATACTTTCACATTTACATTACTTATGAAAATTAGAAATTTGGGCAGCACTTCATTGTAAATAGAAGAAAACAGTACCTGTATCAGCCCAGCAGACACGCATAAATATATATATGAACAGTAATTGGCCGTCAGAGCCATCACGTCTATCAACCAAACACTCCTATGGCTGTACAATATGTCTACAAAAGCCTCTACATAGATACACAACTGAGTTGGGGTCGGGACAAACTCCCGCCCACAAAAGACTTTTATACAAATATCAAAAGTACATATAGAGACGACTTGGGATGCCCCGAAACAACTGGAGCTCACCACTAACAACAGAATGTCCTGGCTCTTACTGCGGAGGTGTACGACCTGAAGTACCTGTTCCTGCAGGCATGAATACAGGTCCCCCGTGAGGGGCGTCAGTACGGAAATATGTACTGAGTATGTAAGGCAGTGAGTATCAAAATGAGATACAAAAGATCAACAGAACCCAGATACCAGTGAATAAACAGTATGAGTAGACCTCACTTAAAAGAACTGGTGGGATACCTGCACATTACTTTCATATCATTACTTCCCGTAATCCTTATCAATACATAACATATGTCATACAATGGCCAACTGATCAGTGGTACTAATACAATACATCAGGGACCACCCCTGGAATAACATATATACATAATCTTTATAATACAATGGCCAACTGATCAGTGGTACTAATACAATACATCATATCATCAATTTAAAATACAGACATTCCATTTCTTAATTCAATTAATCTTTAAGATTGGTTACTTTGTGGTCACACTTTATGGAACTTGAAACCATGATACCTCAATAGGAAAAACATGTAAATCGGTAATCAATATCATGAAAATGAAGTAGAGAATCATGGATACCTCATTAAACCATTTCGGAGTCAACAATAGTATATGGACATTTTTTTGACTAGCCGGACATCTTAAAAGTGAAAACAAGTTCAATTGGTAGTGTCGAAGATCATATGATGTTATTATGTGTCATGTGTCGTAGGACAATATTGGAAGCTTACTTGAGAGTGCCATGGGTCATTATTCATGCCAAAGATTAGATAGAGTATGTCTTACATACCTTGATATAACCACTTCAATACAAGTGACTTCCCGTACTCTTCGAACACTTATCTACAATAAGTCATTTGTGGCAAACTAGTATTAGGAACCAAACCTTACCATTTAGGTATTAACTTCACCAAATAATGTCTAGGAAGTAATCCTTTAGCTCATCAATAAGAGTACTACATACATTCTCTTATACTCTTATTACATTCACATATCATGCATTTTCATGAAAGATCCCTCAACATCACTCTTAGCCTTTATTTCCTTTCTTAATCACCATCCAATACCAACATGATCACTAGGCATACATAACCACTAATATAATGATATATCACCACAATTCATCCTCCATAATCCAATACAACAACTTCCATAATTTACTACTAACAATTTATACACAACAATTCATAACTATGTTTCTAGTTATCTTCCAACATCAAGACAATACTCATAATCCTTTATCAATACTTATTCATGGATAAGAATCAAGAATAAACAATATTCATACCTTAACAATGAACTCTTGTATTTAGAATCCTCCTTACATAACCATGGGGTGCTTCTCGAAGCTTTCGAGATGGTGAACACAACTACAGAACCAATTCAAATTTTCTACGGTTGAATCACAAAATATTTGAAGTTAAAATTGGCTAGGGTTTCACCTCTCTTAATAATAGGATAATATCTAATATAAATGAGGCTAATTGCAAATTTATAAAGACCAATTTTCGTCCAAGAGGTAATAGAAAATGACCATTTTTCCCTAAAAATTTAAATAAATCCCGAATCTGTCCCCAGTGGACAGTTTTGACAGGCTGAAGTAAATCGATCAAAACTCTTTTCTCCGGTATCTTATTTGGGTTAAACCAATTGCATTGGAAATATAATTCAAAGGGCTTTCCTTTTAATATAAAGTATACCACCCATTTCTTCCTTTACAAGGAGTTATGGTCGTTTAAAGTTGACCCAAAAATCTGTCCCACAATTCTGTTTTTTTTTTATAGGCTGAAGTAAAACGGGTATAGCTCCTTACTCAGACATTGTATTTGGATGAAACCAATTACATCAGAAAGAAGACTCTCGGAGGTTTTCGTTGATATATAGCAGCTCACACAGTTCTTTTTGTACAAGGAGTTATGATCGTCTAAAGTTGGATTGCTTAGCTGCAGTAATTTTCCTGCAGAATTACTGTTCTCAGGCTTCCCAGCCACCGTTTTGAAATTTCGAATGTGCTTGCTTATATGAAATACTCCTCTGTTTTGGGCAAACTTTATATCGTTGGAAATCTTATTCCAATACCTACACATACAACTATTAACGGGATACTTTCGAACACCATAAACTTAATTTAACCCATACGCAAGTCTTTAGGACTCCATATAATCACGACAAGTGTACGAAAAAATTTACGGGGTGTTACAACTTTTAAGAAAAGTGCTTTTGAAAAAAATAATTTGTGTTTGGTAAATTCATTTGAAAAGTACCTTTTGATAAACAGATTGTGTTTCGATAATTTTTTTCAAGAAGTGTTTTTTGAGACAAATGACCAAAAAGGACATGTATCAATAGAATTTTATTACTAAAATCAATTTATAGAGAAAATTTATTTTAAATATCTATTATAATATTTTTAATTAAAATTATTTTTATTTAATTAAAAAGCACGTACTCTAAAATTTTCAATCAATATTTATATACATAAATTCATTAAAAATATTAATAATGATATATTACTCAAATAATTTAAATATCACTTTAAAATATCAAACAAAAATAAATATAAAAATTATTTCATAAATTAAATTATTAATTATGAAAAAATTAATGAAAAAATAATTAGTGCTTCGTACATCACAAAATTCTCAATGATTTCATCCCTAATTTTACTATGCAATATGTTCATACTAGTAGAAAATATGTCTTGTATTTCTGAAGCAATATCAGAAGGCTCATCTCCTTCTTCATATATGTAAACGACATGGTGACAAATATGTCACTTTTCATGAATTATTTATTTAAAATTAAATATTCAAGAAAAAATTACAAGTGTTGCCAAAATATCATTTATTCTTGTAACGTGATTCATCTGTCATTTGTTGTCATTAATAATAAAAAATAAAAAATTATATTTTCTTCGGATCATCATCAATGATTTTTTAAAATTTATTTAAAGAAAATGAGTGAAAATAAAATAATAATATATAAATATAAATAAAATAAAAAATTATGATGTAAATATGAAGTATAAAATATTAAATCATACTTTAATCGTATTTATAAGATATGTATGTGTGTGTGTATATATATATGTACGTACGTACGTACGTATATATATATATATATATATATATACGTATGTATGTATATTTATATTACTCTGTGTGTGTGAGAGGGAGAGAGGGAGAGGGATATTTAAGTCATGAAAAAAGTAATTTTCTAATTTTTTTGAAAAACAAAAATTTTCTGCTTCTTTCCAAAAGCAGAAAAATTGCTTCTACTTCTTTTTAAAAGCATTTTTATAATTTTACCAAACACCTTTCTTTTCTAAAAAAAGTGTTTTTTTCTACTTCTTTTTAAAAACACTTTTATAAGTTTATCAAACATCCTTCTTTTTTTTTAAAAAATATTTTTTTCTCAAAATAAGTGTTTTTCTTTGGGAAATAAGCAATCCCAAGCAGACACCTAATTGGTTTATAAATTTCCTAAGGGGTCGTTTGGTTGGGAATATAGTTATACTGGGATTAGTTATGCAGGGATAAGTTATATTGAGATTAGTTATATTGGGATTACTTTTTATTGAGTGTTTGATTTGTTGTATTCAAAGTAATATGTATGGTATAATTTCTAAGAATAAATTAATTGATTACCAAAGTACCCTCCATCTTATTTAACTTTTATATATACTTCAAATAATTCTGAAATCAATAGATTAAAAATAAAATTATTTGACGCTCTGGACAGAGCTCATGATCTAAAAACCAAACAGGTTTATCTGTGTCAACGTTACAAGGTTTTGATAAAGAAATTTGTTCTTTATACTGTCTAATGAGTTATTATACAATTTTATTAGATGAAAAAAATTTAATTACTATTTTAAAGGTGATAAAATTAAATAAAGATTTATAAGAAAAAATTCTTGAAAAAATTATAAATGATTTTGTTCAAGAACAATGGTCCATTTATGACTATTCATATGTGGATAGTGATGATGATTCATACTATTGGTATGATGATGATTATTTCACTGATTAAGTGAATGAAAATTTCACATACATATCCTGTTTGCGAACAACCTCATTTTATTGATATCAGAGCCAAGTAGCTAAAATAATCTAATTATTGAAATTGATTAAATTTTAATATGAGAAGATTATATAAAAATATACAGGCTTTCGGAGAAGTCAAAAGAGCTCTAAATAGTAACTATTTAGAATATAAAACATTAAATGATGCATGAGAAAATCCTCACATGTTAGATCATCTAATTACTGTGATATCTATCTTAAAAGCAAAATTAATAGGACATTTAAAGTCTAGAGGAATTGGGGTTATACTACCCAATTATAACAAAATTAGGTTTAAATTACCTAAATATAGTCTATCCAATGGATTAAAAAAAGCTTTAAAATTATTACCAGAACTTAAGCAAGAACTTATCTTCTGAAAGGAACATTATGCTTACAACTCATTTGCAGGAGTCTGTAAAAAATCATTATTCTTTCAAAAGGAAAACATATTTGAGCTAGAACAAGAAATTTGGCATCTAGAGTATAAATTAGAACACAATTTGTTTACATGAGTAATAAAGAAATCTTAGAAGAAGCTTCGACCTCTAAAACCAAAATAAAAGATCTTACAGAAATAAAAGAAAATGAATAAACTAGACGAACTAGTTTATGCTCTAGAAGAACTTGATCTTAATGATCAAAACTATTGTGTTCACACGAACCATAGGGATACAAGAGGACCCCAAGGAAACTTTAGAGATCCTAAAGAAGAAGGAAGCTTGTTCGGCAAGCCAATACCAAGAAGTAACCTCCTACATAAATATAAGAAATGGAAAGACTATAATAGTCAATACCATATAAATTCTAAAGCTAAATTTATGCCAAACATACTCCCAGTAGGAGACATTGGATCTACCCAGTTTCTGAATTTAGATTGTAAAAGAGAACCTGGAGAATTTCTAGATTTATGGGCTAAGAATTTAGAACTATTTTTTTATCCTAGGGAAAGGAAGCAATTATACCAATGATGAAAGATACTTAATAGCCACAATCACCTTTACTGGAAAGGTAGACAATTGATTTAGAAGAATATCAGAAGAAGCTGAAAAAGTATTCAAAATAGAAGTCATAGAACATTTTAACAAATTAACTCGTGTAGGAATAGATCACATAGTGAGATATGTAGGAGTTGAATTCTTAAGAAGCCAAGGAGATATTTCTAAAGGAAAAGAAAAGCAAAGACTGCTAGCCGCAGAGTGGCTATAAAAACATCAAATTTGTAAAATGATGTATATTCAAGAATATACTTGCGAATTTGAAACATACTATTATCAGTTATTTGATAGTAGTAAAAACATGAATCCATACGTAGAAAAATACTATCAAAAGCTACCAGGATATTGAGCTAGTTATTTTAGAGAAGAATATGCGAAAGAAGATCAAACGCATGACTCTCTAGGAAGAAGGATTTCCTTCCTTAACCAAAGACTTAGCCAGCTTTGTATGTTATATAATATGCAAAGAAAAGCTAAAAGAATTGGTACTCAAATCTACTGTGAAGACACAGAGGCTGCACCTCAATGGAGATGTCATAATAAAAATTCTTTAAAAAGAAAAAGAAAAACAAAAGGATTAATTAAAAGGAAAAACATTTTCAAGAAAAATTACGTACCTAGAAAAATGTACTTTAAAAAATGAAAAATTTTAAGAAGAAATCAATTGATAAATGCAAGTGCTATAATTGTGGAGAAGAAGGCCATAAAAGTTATGAATGTAACAAGAAAAGAGTAAAAACATCTAAAATAGATAGAGAAGAAATTGAGTCAGACTTAGAGTCAGTTTCGTCTATTAAAAGTGAAGACTTTTATATAGAACTCTATGAAGAGTTTTCAGAATCTAGTACTGATTCAGAAGAATGAATCAAGAAATTGAAAATATAGAAGAAACCAATCAGGTTATAGAGGCTGAAGAAGATCAACGAGGATATGCATTAAAAGCAACATTCGATGGAGAATTTCTAAGAAAAAATCAAGGATTAAAATTCAATCTTTGAGCAGAAGATTGTATGCTCAATAGATTACAAAGAACATTTTCAAGAAATAAAATCATTTATCATGAATATCAAGAGATTGAAAAAGCAATTGAAATCACTCAAACTACTGAAAGACATAAGCTTAACTTATTAACAAAGCCTATGATCGACCAAATTTTAAGAAAAAATTTAGAGATGAATAGAAAAAAGATGAATTATGTTCATCTCGGAGGAATCCAAATAATGGTTAAATTCACTTTTAAAGAAGAAATAGACTGTCCAATAGTAATTAACCTTTCAGGTGAAAGATTTATTAACACCAGAGAAGGGAATTTAGGTATTGTTGAAGGAAATTTGACTTATACCAAATTATTATTCACCTATTATCTCAAGTATTGTATATCATTAAAAGATGCAAATTTTAACGAAGCTTTAAGTTTGCATTTTCAGTTAAAAAGAAAAGATTTATTTAAATCAGGTAATCATATTATGAGCATCTATTATCAAGCTCTCTATACGATTACCAACTCAAATTATGGAAATGTCTATAAAAATAAAAGTCTTGTCGAAATTGTCCAAGAATGCACAGGAATAACTAGAATAGTTGAAGCAGAGATTCAACAACCAAATATTCCTACTGAATATGAAATTCATGCGGGAAAAGCTATAGAAATAGGAATCTCCACAGCTTCAAATCCAAGACTCTCGATAGAATATGGGAGAAACTTTATACAAAAAGGTAATTTCATGAGATTTAATAGAGAAAACTCTAACAATGTTACAAAAGTTTCAAGCAAATTTTTTAATGGAAGCGAATGGAACAAGAAAACAATCCTAATACAGTTAAGATCATCAACAAATCATGTCAAGGAAAGTATTCTAGACGGATTAGTTAGCTTTAAAGGTAAGCCTTCTATTTACAAAATATTTGAAGGTAATAATTACGAATGTTCGAAAATGGTAGAATTACCAATACAACTGGGAACAATAAAAATAAGAGTTCCTTGCTATATTAGTAATCATGAAAATGATTACAACATAATTTTTGGAGGAATATTTCTTAATAGCTTTGATCAATACAGTATCCAAAAAGAAGGAATCCAAATAACCTTAGGAAATGAAACTTGTTTTATCCCTAAAATCTAATGCCTAAAGAAACCTCTTTTAGAGTATCGATATTCACCTAATTTACAACCTACAAAATAAAACTGACTTCCTGTTGTCAAATAGATAATGGCTCCAAAGTCAGTTTAGCAAAATCTTTTTTAATAAAAATTTGGGATATTAATAATACTAATGCCTCTATTATGGTATTACAAGCGATAAAGAAAAGTTAACACATGAAAAAGAAAATGTAGAGATAATTTTGGGATCTAAAATTATTTCTATAAAACATGTTTTTCCATACGATAAGCTTGAAACCGATTTGTTATTAGGAAATGATTTTATACAACAGTTTCAAAATTATCATCAAACAATATACATGGTCATTTTTAAGACCCCATTTAATCAATTTATAAAAATCCCAAGGAAACACAACCCTTATATTTTGATAAAAGAAAAGGAAATTTTTAAAAAGAAATTTTTAGACACCCCTAAAAACTATTCTTGTAAATGTCTCAACCTAGAAAAAATAAACAAGACTTACAAGTGTCTTATGGAGAAAACCTATTAGAAAAATGAAATAATAACCATGAAAAAAGAGGTTTAACTCTTAAAGACCCTAGTATCATCATAAGAGTAAAACCAATGTTTTATAACGAAGAAGATAAAATTGAATTTAAAATTTGGATACAAGAACTCCTTAATCTTAAATTAATAAGAGCAAATAGGAGTCCACACAGTAGTCCTGCATTTATGGTAAGAAACCGCACAGAACGAAAAAGAGGAAAGGCTCGTATGGTCATAAACTATAAAGTGCTAAATAAAAATTGTATTTCTGATGGGTATTTTATCCCAAACAAAAATAATTTAATTAACCTTGCAAAAGGTAAAAACTAATTTTTAAAGTTTGATTGCAAAAGTGGATTTTGGCAAATTAAACTTTCAGAGGAATCAGTCCCTCTAATAGTATTTAGCACTCCTAATGGGCATTATGAATGGTTAGTAATGTCGTTTGGATTAAAGAATGCACCACAAATTTTTCAAAGAAAGATGGATAGAATATTTTCTAAAAAGAATTTCCTAATCGTCTACATAAATGATATTTTAGTCTGTTCAGAAAACTACCAAGAACACTTGACACATTTGAAAGAATTTTCAAATATTTGTGTTAATAATTTCAAAGAATGGAATAGAGTTACAATCTCATATTTCAAAGAAAATAACAAAATTCCCTGATATACTAACAACAAAACAAGAAATACAAAAATTTCTTGTATGTTTGAATTATGCAAGAGAATTTATTCCGGATCTTGCAAAAAAGAGAAATCCTTTGCAAAAACTCATTCGAAAGTCAAATCGACTTGGATGGACTAATGAACATACTCTTTGTATTCAAAAATTAAAAGAAGAGTGTGCTACGCTACCAAAGCTTAGATTACCAGAACCAGAAGATAATTTGGTTTTACAAACTGATGTTTCCAACTATCATTGGGGAGCAATATTACAAACAAATTTAAATGAAGTTTGTAGATATATCAGTGGAACATTTAACGAAGCTGAAGTTAACTATTCCACAAATGAAAAAGTACTATTAGCAGTAATAAAACGAATGTAAAAGTTTTCTATATTTTTATTACCAAAACTATTTGTCGTTAAAACAGACAATACACAAATATCAGGACTGATATTCAATAAACTACCTTTAGAAACACAGTACAGAAGGTTACAAAGATGACAGGTATTATTGTCATTTTATATTTTCAAAATTAAATATGTTAAAGGATTTGACAATGTTTTTACAGATTTTCTTTCAAGAAACGTCCAATAAGGATGATAGAACTCAAGTACTGATCAACAGAATATGGTAGAAAATGAATAACATTGACGATTCCATAAATGAAAAAAGTAACATGTTGTTCGAAATTCAAGACGAACTTGTAACCTTGTCTAAAAAGGCAAAAAAATTACAATTTGAATTAAGTCGGCTTAACACTGATCAAGCTGAAAACATGGCAGAATTCCAACTCCTATGTGAGCATCTGGAAACCAGACCTAAGGGATGAGAAATCATCCCTAACAAAGTGTCAGGAGATGTCCCACTAGCAGCTAGTGCCAAAAATATCTCGATGGTAAGCAGCTCTAATATGTCGATGGTTGAGTCTTCGAACAAAGCTAAAAACTGAGCTAATAAAGTGGTAGGAGATGTCCCACTAGCACTTAGTGACAAAAATATCTCGACGGTAAGCCCGAATATGTCGATGGTAGAGTCTTCGGAAAAAGCTAAAAACCTAGCACAAACACAGAGAAAATTCTCTGAAGTAATAAAATCAGTCAAAACTGAAATAACTTCTGAGAATTCAGAAAAAAGAACTAACTTCTCTTTAAGAAATAAGTTTGCTTCTTTTCAGGTAGGAAAAGTCCATCCGAAGGAGGAAGAATATTTGATATTTACAAAGCAAATTTATAATCTACCAGAAATCTGTGGAGAAACTTGTGGAGTCATCAAAACAAAAAGTTTATATCTAAGGATTTCTATCTTTTTAGGAGAATCAGTTGGTTTCGCAGCCAAATTATTTGAGTTCGGTTACTTAGACCGAGAATATTCTAAACCAGATTTATCTGAATTAGAAGGACTGCCAATACATCTAACAAGTTAAATCAGAAACTATATCGAAGAGGAAGCAGTATATTTTAGATTCTATAGCATTGCAATGGAATCTCAAAATGATCAACTATATTTCCCCAGATTTAACTATATAACGGTTGAAAAATTAAGAGACTTTAATATCAACGCGGCAGGAGTTGATAAAAAGATCCCCTATTTTAATAAGAAATAGATCCAAACAGACGAGCCTTAGGGATGAAAGCAGTATATAACATCCTAAAAAATAAATACGAAGAAAATTATTATAACTACCCAAGATTACCCCCTAGTCATTACATGGTGCTTACGACCCCAAAGGACCACAAGCTAACCCATGAATGATATCTGCTGTGGGAACTGAATAATAATACTAAAATTAATACAAAAAAATGGGCTGAAATGCCATAAGGTTCAGAACATCTTAAATACTGATAGAATATAACATCTGAATCTAAAATACTGTCTGAAAATCTAGTTTGAAAAGCCTCTAACTAAATCTGTCTGAAAGTGGAGTTGATGGGACAATCCCCCAAATAACTCCATCTACTAAAATATTGCTAAGCTGAAGTACTGAAATAAAACCATATCCTCGATAGATGAGGACTCACTGCTAAATCTTCTACTACTGTCTGAGTCTGGCTAAGCGCGGTCACAAACTTGAGCGTTCGAACCTATGATATGAAACATCATAGCGCAGAAAGTATGTATCAGTATGTGAGAATGTACTGGTATGCTAGATTAGGTAAGGTTGAATGCAAGGGTTCATATGCATAAACAATAATTGACTAAATGATATAGAGTAACTGAATATAAGAGTACTCTTATACTATAACTGAGCTTTTCTGAAGCTAAGTACTGAGTTCTAAATACTGTATAACTGATATCTGAAATTACTGATACTAATTGACTGTGTCTGACAGTCCTGATTCTGTAGAGCTGAACTGAGTTCTAGATTGAAGACTGAAATTAAAACTATGGGAGGTAATCATCTAATCGACATTCCACTTTTTTAGCTGATTGGGGTCCAACCTGTAACCCCAGTTGGAAGGGTGCTAATACCGTGCCACGAGTACTAACACTGGCTGTGAGTTAACCCTAACTAGCAGGAAGACATTTTGTCAACCCTCACTGATAGAAAAACTCACAAGAGATGTGTCAATCCTTATCGAGTAGGAAACATCTCAACCTACGTTGGCTACGTAGTTCTGTAACTCAGGGAGTGCTACTAAGGGTCAAACCCTACACTAACAGGAATGCCCCCATCCCTGGGTTCGCTCGGTGCTAAATTCTACTCCCAACTTGAAGACACTGAACTGATTATACTGAACTGGACTAGACTGATACAGTACTGAGTTTTTCTATGTTCTATAACTGACTGAGTTCTACTGAGTTCTGTAACTGACTGAGAGTACTACTGATTATGACATGACTAATACTATTTTGTCACTAACATTGGCTCTAGGTGAACAGCTAAATTTTTGGGTATTAAATATCTCTAGAACTCGATAGCATGAAAAGTAAAGCAAAGCATCATCTTGAATAACATAACAATGTTCACTAGGTCATATTAGTTCATAGAGACATCTCATAAAACACTTGTAATGCATTAACGTGTACATATTCCAGCATGTCATGATTGCGTTATTTAATTCACATAAACATTCTATCAAACACTTAAGGAGCACAACTTAATGCATATAATCATGGATAACATATAAACATGGCAACTACAATTCCCAAATTACAATTTCGTGGGTTTAGCCTGCAATTCATATAATTCTCCATAAAAATACTGATCTAATTTCATGAATCATATAATAATCATGGATTTAAAACCTAATTAACATCATACACACATTAATGACTATATAAATTCAAGGGTTTATCAAGATAATCACATATTCACCTCACATGCTATTTATTTCATGAAACTTGCACTTAAATCATGGATTGAAACCCAACTACTATCATGAACATGAATTGAAACTAATTTAAACATGGAAATCATAAATCTGAGATCTTGTATATTTAAAAAGGAATTCTTGAACTCTATGGGTGAAAGGAACCCATAGATGAACACCTAACATACCTAAGAAGAAGAGTTGTTGAAGGTTCTTGGAGAGATTCTTGAGAATTGACCTTGATTCTTGAATTAGGGTTTTTACCTCTTGAGAGAATGATTTAATTGGGGAAAAAATAAATGAATAATGGTGTAACTAGGTTTATTAGGGTTGAAATTCGCGTTAAAAACTCAAAATTTAAAACTGAAAATTAACTGAAAAATCCCGATCTAGGCCCTTAGTGCGACGTGTTGCCGTCGCGCCGTGTCACTAAAAAGTGGAAAACTGGGAATCGAACCATCAACGCGATGCGGTGGAATCGCGCTACCCCTTGGATACGACCTGGAAGTTCACCGCAACATGGTGGGATCGCTTTGGTGTACTGGAAACTGACAAATGTGAAACTAGGATATGGTGCGATGCACCGGTATCGTGGTACTTCACTGGAAACTGACAATTGGGAAAAAGGCTAGGGGCGCGATGTGGTGGTATCATGTTGTCTCACTGAAAAATTATAAACGCCATTTGAACTGCCTCCACGACGCGCTAGAGTACCAAATGGTACACTGTCTTACTAAAATGGCTCTAGCTCTCGCCCAGGTGTCGAATTTGGGCGAATTTGATATCGATGGAAAGTTTATTCAATTTCTTACGCAATAAAAAGTCAAAATCTTGAAAATTACATTTGTATAAAAGTGTATTCATATTTAAAGCAAGTCTTTAACATTTTTGGAACGAATTTAAGCTAGATAAAAGTATAGGGTGTTACAATATCTCCCCCTTGGGAACATTCGTCCTCCAATGAGACTGATTAAGCTGAGAACTGCTGATGGACTGAGTTTATAAACTGGACATGCATATCTGATACATGTAATACATTACTGAACTGATTAATGAATGCGTGACTGAATATGCAATGATAACTGATTCTAAGATTATAGTTGTAACTGAACATGGAACTGAGTACATCTAAGGAAGACTGTTACCTTAAGCTGAGAACACTGATAAGCCAAAGATTATTTACTGAACATATATGAATGGGAACATGAATAATTCTGAAATGTGATACACGAACTGAATATCGTGAACTGAATTGAGCCCTTGAGTACAAAGCTTACAATTGAGATTGGAACTAGAGGGTCAACTGTGAGGACCCATTACTCTGACTGGATTCGTTACGTGAAAAGAAAATGGAAGGTTTAGAGTATGATAGCTCGGGGGTTATAATGCATATCCTCCTTGGGATGTTATTCCCTCGAGAATGCTGGCTCGACTGAGGTACTGAGGAAAAGCACGAGATGATGAACGGGGCACTCACAAACTAAATCATGACTGAATATCTGAGATTTGAAACTTAGGCATGATACATAAACCAGGCTGAACTCCCAACTTGGCAAAAATCTGTAACATAAGGCGAGGCCTACGAAACATCATCTTAAAATAGAGTGATAGCCTTATGCACTGTAACTACAAATTTTCAAAGTTAGATATATTCCTCGAATACTCTCTTAACGATACACTACACCTCAGTGCGGTACTTTACTTGCGACTACTGAAAATATTTATATAGGCACTGAGCACAAATGCTTAGACATACTAACTTATCTGATTAACTTGAAGGGCTGATTGCTAAATACAGGGCATGTAAGACTGAACTGTACTTAGTCTGAATAACTGGTCTGAAGCTATAGAGTATTATGAATATGAGGAAGAGACAGATTGAGTAACATGAGATAACTGAGCATGAATTCCTGAGAATTGTATTATTTAAGAATGCAATACCAAGTGTATAACATGATCCTAAATTAGTCTGTAAACGAAGGTACTGATTTGATTACTGGGCTATGATTGTTACTGAGACTGTAACTAAGATGATAACTCAGACTGTACTGGAATTGAATACTGAGTGAACTGAAACTCCTTATACTAGGAACTGTAAGAATGCATGGTTTTCGATAATATGCACGAATATGATCTATTATCATAGAGCTAATATGTAAGGCATGAGTATTGACATTACTGACATTACTAACATTACTACTTAAATCTGAAAGCCTGACTTGGTTACTTGTTCTACCATCTCCCCCTTAGCTTAAAGCCATTATTCTAAATCTGCGGATGACTTAATAAACTCCTAACTAAACTGTCACCACCTTACTTCTAGAGTAAAAGGTAGACACTGAGGAGGGCTCTGCTAATATTTTGGGTCGGATACTGAGTTAACGGCTATATAAGAGTTACAAAGTAAGACTCATAACGTACCCGTAACTATATCAGGAGAACTTCCCTGATCATGGCGAGACTGAAGTGCATAAAATTTGCTCTAGAATTGACCACTAGTAGTGCTGGAAGTGGTGCCCTGCTGAGTCGGGCGATCGGATAGAACTGAAGGATGACTGTGCTGACTTCGCGGACCAGCCTTAGGACATTCTCAGATTCTGTGACCTAACTTACCACATCCAAAACTTATATCACTGCCAACTTTACACACACCTAGGTAATTCTTACCATATTCTTCGCAAAGTGGATGGGTACGACCATTGCTCACACTACCTTGGATTTTGGAGCCTGGCGCCCCATCGCAACGGTCATTCCTAAACTTTGGTACTAGCGCACTAGCCAAAGATGGAGCTGGAATTGAAAATTTTGGATGAAACTGGGAGCGATTACCACCTTCTGACTTAGGCTAACTGAAATTAAAGCTACCTTTTCTAGACCTCTTATTCTCTCTCTTCTTCTTCTTAAGCTTCTACTCCTCAATCTGTTGAGCCTGGACCATAAGCCTAGATATGTCCATCTCTTTAATCAAAATTTCTGTTCTGCACTCCTAAGCCACCCTATCTGACACCCCAGATACGAACTTACTCATTCTGGACCTATTGTCTGCTTCTACATGGGTAACATACCTGACTAACTAAGTAAACTTGAGGGAATACTCTTTTACACTTATACTACCTTGTCTGAGATTGATGAATTCTAATACTTTAGCTTCTCTTAGCTCTAAGGGAAAGAATCTGTCTAGGAAGGCAGTAGCAAACTCTTCCCACTCTATGGGCTCTACATCTATACCCCTGTGTACCTTTTACTGCTTAAACCATGTATGGGATACATCTTGTAGCTAATAGGCGGCTAATTTGGCACTTTCACTGGAAGTCACTCCCATGATATTTGTGACTTTCTGAACCTGATCGAGGAACTCCTATGGATCCTCTTCTGACTTAGATCCCATAAAGGAAGGAGGATTCATTCGGGAGAAGTCCCAAATCCTAGTTGCAGCAGTATTAGACACTGGGTTGATCGGAAGAGCAGTTGTCCGTTCATTTTGGGCTGCGATCGAATTGGCTACAGTAGTGAATGCAACTCAGAATTCTGCGTGAGAGAAAATTTGAATTGAGTCGACTTAATACTGATCAAGATAAAAACATAGAAGAATTCTAACTCCTATGCGAGCATCTGAAAATAGACCTATGGGATGATAAATCATCCCTGGCAAAGTGGCAGGAGATGTCCCACTAACACCTAGTGCCAAAAATATCTCGATAGTAAGTAGCCCAGATATGCCGATGGTCGAGTCTTCGGACAAAGCTAAAAGTCAAGCTAATAAAGTGGTAGGAGATATCCCACTAGCACCTAGTCCCAAAAACATCTCGACGGTAAGCCCAGATATGCCGATGACCGAGTCTTCGAAAGTAATAAAATCAGTAAAAACTAAAATAACTTTTGAGAAATAAAAAAAAGAACTAACTTTTCTTCAGGAAATAAGTTTGCTTCTTTTAAGGTTGGTAAAGTCCATCTGAAGGAAAAAGAATATTTGACATTTACAAAGCAGATTTACAATTTACCAGAAGCCTGTGGAGAAACATTCGGAGTCATCAAAATAAAAAGTTTATATCCAAGGATTTCTCTCTTCCCAGGAGGACCAGCTGGTCTCACAACAAATTATTTGAATTTTGTTACTTAGACCGAGTGTATTCTAAACTAGATTTATCTGAATTAGAAGGAATGCCGATACATCTAACCAGTTCAATCAGAAACTATATCAAAGAGAAAGCAGTATATTGCAGATTCTATAGCATTGATAGAGAATCTCAAAATGATCAACTATATTTCCCAATATTTAACTATATAACGATGGAAAAATTAAGAGACTTTAATATCAACGCGACAGGAGTTGACAAAAAGATCCCCTATTTTAATAAGAAATAAATCCAAACCAGACGAACCTTAGGGATGAAAGCAGTATATAGAATTCTTAAAACCAAATACGAAGAAAATTATAAAGTCCACAACGGAGATATAAACTGGAATTTAATTACCAAAGAAAAATCAAAATTAGTAGTCTTAAGGGACAAAATGGCTAAGTTTGAAACATACTAATTTCCAGCTTGTAATGCCCCGAATCTGGTACTTGGAATGCCATACAGTGCCCCTGACCCCGAAGGATCACAAGCAAACCCATAACTGATATCTGTACCTAATCACTACATAATATACTGTATATATGCAGAAGCATGTAGTAAAAGGCCATAAGGTTCAAACTAGATAAACATCTGATAAAACAATGTCTGAAAACGGTATAACAATACCAAAGCAAATCTGAAGTAACTGTTTGACATGCTATAGACTGAAAGCCGCTAAACTTAACTGAATAAGAAGTTGATGGGACATGTTCCTAACTAACTCTATCTACTGAAATAAATTGAAAACTAAAATAGTAATGTAATCATCATGGCCTCGAAGGATGAGGACTCACATCTGACTCTAACTGCTGAGCCGGGATATTACTAATGCTCTGGAGATCGTGCTTCTAAACCTATGGCATAAGAGACCATAGCGCAAATGCGTAAGTACTTTAAATGTACTGGTATGCAAGTGAGGTAGGCTTAATGGAATAGGTTCATATGCATGGACATACTAACTGACTGACTAACATGAATGTGAGAATACATGTATGCATATGAAATTATAACGGACATCATAAAAGGACTGAATGCTAAGTTCTGACTACTAAGTTTACTAATAACATGAAATTACTGATATTCGAAGGATTGATACTATGTTACTGATACATGAATAACTATTTTTGATAGTTCTGATTATGAAGAATTAGTTTGGTTGACCGTGTCTAACAATCCTGAAGATGAATACAAATAATATGAGTTCTGATAACTGATATAACTAATAACATAAGTGACTATATCTGAGAGTCCTGAATCTGATGAAACTAGCTGAGTTCCATATCCTATCTGGCAGGTGATCTCTAAATATGATGGTACCGTTACTAATTGACCATAGTTAAGATCAGTCCTATCTAATGAGTGATCCCAGAGTCTATTTATAATGATAAGGACTGACTGTATCTGAAAGTCCTAAATCTATACTACTGAGCTGAATTGACGGTATCTGAACGTCCTAATTCTGTAACTGAAAATATGGGATGTATTCATCTAACCAACATGCCCCATACTAAGCTAACTGGGGTCCAACCTGTAACCCCAGCTGGAAGTATGTCAGTGCCGCGCCACTGGTAAAGACAACTGCTGTGGAGTTAGTATTAATCTAGTGGGTGACCCCTGGGATCAGGCGTATATATTTAAATGTGCTAAAAGGTGATCCCTGACTATATCATTCCTATCTAATAGGTGACATCTCGTACCTACGCTGGCTACATAGTTCTGGAAGTTAGGGATTGCTTCTAAGGATCTCAGTCCTATCTCGTGGGTGAGTCCCCATCCCTAGGCTCGCTCGGTGTTGAATCCTACTCCCATTTGAAAGACACTGAAATGATTAATAGGGCTGGACTAATTAACTGAACTAAAATTATAGAAGTGGTATTGTTTAGCCAAGCTAAACTGAATTTATTGAGTTCCATTGACTGACAGAATGTACTGAGTTCTGAGGACTGAATGAGAATACTGAAGTTACTGAGACTAAATGGGAATACTGAAGTTACTGAGATTACTGAGTACTGAGATCACTGATATTACTAAACTACTGAGATTACTGATATTTCTTAAAGCACATGACTAATTGAGTTCTATGGATCATAGATTGACTGAGAAGATCGTGAAAACATGACATGGCTCTAGGCACACAGCTAAATGTTCGAGTACAAGTACCCCCAGGACTCGATAAGAAGAAACTGACATAGCATGGCTTACTTGAACACATGACCAACAACACAATTCATAATTCATTTATTGAAGCTCCTCACCAAATATGTGATATGCATAAGCTTGTACATACATGGGGATTGCATGATATCATACTATTTGAGCATTGTTCCATCATCTAGGCATTTAATCAAACACATGGTAGGAATAGCACATATATTTAACCCTAGGACACGTATTTAATTTCTGAGAAAATTTTATGATTTTCATCCTTGGAGCGACGTGCCACTATCACGCCAAGTTACTGGAAAGTGACAAATGGGAAATTGCATAGTGGAGCGATGTGCCACTATCGCGGAGCAATACTGAAAATTGACAATTGCCATTTGAGCTATCTCCGCGATGCGCTGAAGGCTCAGGTGATACATTGTATCACTAAAAATGTTCTAACTCTTTGCCCAGGTGTCAGATTTGGGAGAATTTGGTATCGATGGAAAGATTATTAAATTTCTCAAAGGACAAAAGTGAAAATCTTAAAAATACCATGTGTACAAAAGTGGATTCATCTTTTAAAGAAAGTTTCTAACATTCTTGGAAAAAAATTTCAAGCTAGGAAAAGTACGGGTATTACAATATCTCCCCTTTGAGAACATTCGTCCTCGAATGAGTCTGAGAGTGAGGGGAAGAACAGAAAATGATGTACATACTGAACATGAATAACTAAAACATGATCTCATGGATGACATGATTGAAAATCTAAATATAACATACTGAATGTGCATATCTGATGCATGACTAATAAGTTGAATTTATGCATACCTAATGCATGACTGGTAATTGACTCATGAATACATGACTGAATATTCTGATGAAATGAATATCCCACAGTGAGAATGCATGTCTGATGCATAATTACATGACTGAACTGATATATGAATACATGACTGAATATGCAAGAGTACTTAGTACTAAGTTTGTAATGGAGATCTGAGCATGAACTGAATACCAATTTTGTAATGGTAATTTAAACAGGGAATCGAGTAGGTTTAATAAAACTGTTACGTGACTGAAAAGCACTGATGACCCCATGATTATGCTAGAAGTATGCATGAACTGGAACCTGAGAACATGACTGAGGCTGAAATATGATACATAAACTGAATTTCATGAACTGAACTAAGCCTCTGAATATTTTGCCCAGGGTCGAGGTTGGGACTTTAAGGGGCAACTTATGATTACCCTCTATTCTAAACTGGATTCCTTATACGAAGAGAAAATTTAAGGCATGAGAGCATTGGGGAATAATGGGGTATCTCCTCCTTGGGACACTATATCCCTCTAAGAACGCTCACTTTACTAAGATACTGGGGTGATGCACAGGGAATCCACGGACTGATTCATGACTAAATAACTCATGCTGAAAATTATATGCTAAAATTAGAGAAAGAGGTCTAACAATGCATATCATGAGTTTGAAGGACCTACAATGTACCTGAATCTATGTCAAGGGAATTTCCTTGATCAAGGCGAGTCTGAAGAGCGTAAAACCTGTTCTAACGGTGACCACTAGTGGTACTAAAAGTGATGCCCTGCTGGCGTAAATATTTTCCCTTCTGATCCCTTACTCTATATTCCCGCAGCCTATGGCCTGGCTTACCACATCCTTAACATACCTCACTGCCTGCTCTACATACACCTAGATAATTCTTACCACACTCTTTGCAAAGAGGATAGGTGAGACTCCTATTATCACTACCTTGGGCCTCAGAGCCTGGCGACCTATCACGACTATCATTCACAAACTTGGGTACTGGTGCACTAGCTGAAGATGGAGCTGGGACTGAAAGCTTGTGACTATACTGAGTACGGCTACCACCTCCTGACTTAGGCTGAGCAAAGCTGAAACTACCTGTCCTTGCCCTCTTATTCTGCTTTACCTTCATCTTAATCTTTTGCTCCTCTATCTGCTGAGCATGGGTCATAAGTCTGGCTAAAGTAATGTCACTATTCGGCATGGAGGATCTACACTCATTAAACATGCTATCATTCACCCCTGACACAAACTTACTCATTTTGGCCTTAGTGTTTGCAACCACATGAGAAGCACATTTGGCTAATTAAGTAAACTTAAGAGAATAGTATTTTACTATCATGGTTCCCTGCCTGAGGTTGATGAATTCTAATACCGTAGATTCTCTCAGCTCTGGGGGAAAAAACCTCTCTAAGAATGCAGTGACAAAATCATCCCATTCTATAGATCCTGCATTATCTGCCCTTTCTGACTTCTACTGCATGAACCAAGTATGAGCCACATCCTGCAACTGATATGCAGGTAGCTCAGCACTCTTAACAGTAGTCACCCCCATGATGTCAGTCACCTTCTGAATCTGATGCAGCAATTCCTGAGGGTCTTCATCTGACTTAGACCAAAGAAAGGATGGAGGGTTCATTCAGGTGAAGTTCCAAATCATTGCTGCAGTTGAATTGGCCATGGGGTTGGCCGAAATGATAGCTAGTCATTCATTATGAGTAAAAACTGACTAAGCAAAAGTAGTGAATACGGCCCTGAACTTCACATGAGAAACATGATCGCCCAAAGGTTCTTCGGGCTGAGGGGTTGAATAATTTTTGTTTCATCTTTTAGGAGTCATGTTCTGTAGAAAAAAGGAGAATTAGATACCACTGAGAGATTGACTTGATATTATGCTCATTGGCATGAAATGAATATTGAAAGAAGGAAAACTATTCCTAAAACACCTTATAGCCTCCTACACATAAGTGTGGTGCACAACACACGCATGAACAATACTCTGCTAGATGTGACTTTTCAGATTTCCTAGAATACTATTAACCTTAGGCTCAGATACCAAGTTTGTAACGCCCCAAATCTGGTACTCGAAATGCCACATGGTGCCTATGACCCCAAAGGACCACAAGCTAACCCATGACTGATATCTGTACCTAATCACTGCATAATATACTGTATAAATATGGAAACATATACTGAAAGGCCATAAGGTTCAAAATGGATAAACATCTGATAAAACAATGTTTGAAAACAGTATAACAATACCAAAGCAAATCTAAAATAACTATTTGACATGCTATAGACTGAAAGCCACTAAACTTAACTTAATAAGAAGTTGATGGAGCATGTCCCCAACTAACTCCATTTACTGGATAAACTGAAAATTGAAATAGTAATGTAATCGTCATGTCCTCAAAGAATGAGGACTCACATTAGACTCTGTCTGCTGAACTGGGTGTTACTGATGCTCTGGATATTGTGCTTCTAAACCTATGACATTAGACACCATAGCACAAATGCATCAGTACTTTGAATGTACTGGTATTCAAGTGAGGTAGGCTTAATGAAATAGGTTCATATGCATGAACAATACTAACTGACTAACTAACATGAACGTGAGAATACATGCATGCATACATAACTGTAACTGACATCGTTATAGGACTGAATGCTAAGTTCTGACTATTGAGTTTACTAATAACATGGAAATAATAATATTTAAGGGACTGATACTATGTTACTGATACATGAATAACTATTTCTGACGGTTCTGATTATGAAGAACTGGTCTGGTTGACCATCTCTAACAGTCCTGAAGCTGAATACGAATAACATGATTCTGATAACTGATATAATTGATAACATGAGTGACTTTATCTGACAGTCGTAAATCTGATGGAACTAGCTGAGTTTCGTACTGTATCTGAGTAACTTAATAAGAGATTAGTCCTATCTGGTGGGTGATATCTAAATCTGATGATATCGTTTCTGATTGACCATAGTTTAGATAAGTTCTATCTAACTATTTATAATGATAAGGACTGACTGTATCTAACAGCCCTAAATCTGTACTACTGAGCTGAATTGACTGTATCTGACAGTCCTGATTTTGTAACTTTAATTGTGGGATGTATTTATCTAACCGACATGCCCTATACTAAGCTAGCTAGGGTCCAACCTGTAACCCCAGCTGGAAGGGTGTCAGTACCGCGCCACTGGTAAATACATCTACTGTGGAGTCAGTCCTAATCTAGCGGGTGACTACTGGGATCAGTCCTATACTTTTAAATATGCTAACGGGTGATCTCTGAGTATGTCAGTCCTATCTAATGGGTGACATCTCGTACCTATGCTGGCTACATTGTTCTGGAACTTAGGGATTGCTTTTAGAGATCTCAGTCCTATCTAGCGGGTGAGTCCCCATCCCTAAGCTCGCTGGATCTTGAATCCTACTCCTATCTGAAAGACACTGAACTGATTAATTAGGCTAATCTAATTAACTGAACTGAACTGATACTAGTGGTATTGTTTAGCAGAGCTAAACTGAATTTACTGAGTTTCGTTGACTGGCTGAATGTATTGAGTTCTGAAGATTGACTGAGAATACTGAATTTACTAAGATTGACTGGGAATACTAATGTTACTGAGATGCTGAGTACTGAGATCACTAAGATTACTGAACTACCGAGATTACTGAGATTTCTTGAGTCACATGACTGATTGAGTTTGATGGATCATAGCTTGACTGAGGAGATCGTGAAAATATCACCTGGCTCTAGGCACACAGCTAAATGTTCGGGTACAAGTACCCCAGCACTTGATGAGAAGAAACTAACATAGCATGGCTTACTTGAACACATGACCAACAAAACAATTCATAATTCATATATTGAAGCACTTCACCAAACATGTGATATGCATAAACTTGTACATACATGGGGATTTCATGATATCACACTAGTTGGGCATTGTTCCTTCATCTAGGCATTTAAGAAAACACATGGTAGGCATAGCACATGTAGACAACATTATACAACAATTAATCATCATGATTCATCTCTAATTTCATCATCTTAGGGTTTATTTATAGGTTTACATGAATGTACATCTCTACAAATCAATTCCATATAAAATTGATCACCCAACATGGATTTGAATTCAATTGATCATTCTCAATATAAACAAAACTAACCCAACATGAAATTCATAAAGAAATCCATAAACTTAAACTTAGAAAAGAGATTCTTTTGCTTCATGGGCGATAGGAGTCCATGAATGAACATTACGCATACCTTATCTTGTGATTCTATGAAGATTGATAGAGAGATTCTTGAAATTTGATGGTGCTTTCCCTTGGAATTGAACCTTCTATGAAAACCCTTGGGCTTGTTCTTGAGAGTATTTTAGCGTAATTGAGTATAAGCTGCTTAATTATGGCCAAATCTCGTGTTATAATGCTTATATAGGGTGGGAAATTGACCCTTTTAACCCTAGGACACATATTTAATTTTTGAGAAAATTTCCCCATTTTCATCATTGGCGCGACGCACCACTGTCGTGCCAAGTCACTGGAAAGTGACAAATTGAAAATTGAACGATGGTGCGAAGTGGAGCTATTATGTTGCCACCTTGTCTACGACTTGGAAGTTTGGCATGATGTGCCACTATCGTGAAACAACACTGGAAATTGAAAATTGCCATTTGAGCTATCTCCGCAATGCGCTGAAGTCTCCGGTGATACACTGTATCACTAAAAAGGCTCAAACTCTTCGCCCAGGTGTCGTATTTGGGAAAATTTGGTATCGATGGAAAGCTTATTGAATTTTCGAATTAAAAATACCACGTGTAAAAAAGTGGATTCATCTTTCAAAGAAAGCTTCTTAAATTCTTAGGATAAATTTTCAAGCTAGGAAAAGTACGGGTATTACATTATCTCCCCCCTTGAGAATATTCAACCTCGAATGAGACTGAGAGTGAGAGGAAGAACATAAACTAACATACATTCTGAACATGAATAACTAAATCATAATCTCATGACTAGTATGACTGAAGATCTGAATATAACATACTGAACATGCATATCTAATGCATGACTAATAAGCTAAATTCATGCATACCTGATGCATGATTGGTAATTTACTCATGAATACATGACTGAATATTCTGATAAACTGAATTTCCCATAGTGAGAATGCATGTCTGATGCATAATTACATAACTGAATTGATATATGAATGCTTGACTGAATATGCAAGGGTACTTAGTACCAAGTTTGTAATGGGGATCTGAGTATGAACTGAATACCAAGTTTGTAATGGTAATTTAAACAGGGAATCGAGTAAGTTTAATAAAACTGTTACGTGACTGAAAAACACTGATGACCCCATGATTATGCTAGAAGTATGCATGAACTAGAACCTGAGAACATAACTGACGCTGAAACAGATACATAAACTAAATTTTGTGAACTGAACTAAGCCTCTGAATACTTGGCCAATAACCGAGGTTGGGACTTTGAGGGTCAACTTATGATTACCCTCTATTCTAAACTGGATTCCTTATGCCAAAAGAAACTTAATTTAACAAATAAGAGCATTGTGGAATACTGGGGTATCTCCCCCTTGGGACACTATGTCCCTCTAAGAACGCACACCTTACTAAGATACTGGGGTGATGCACAGGGCATTCACGGACTGATTCATGACTGAATAACTCATGCTGAAAATCATAAGCTAAAATAAGAGAATGAGGTCTGACAATGCATATCATGAGAATGAAGGACCTATAACGTACCCGAATCTATGTCAAAGGAATTTCTTTGATCGGGGTGAATCGGAAGAGCGTAAAACCTATTCTGACGCTGACCACTAGTGGTACTGGAAGTAACGCCCTACTGGTGTAAATATTTTCCCTTTTGAGCCCTTACTCTACATTCCTGCAGCCTGTGGGCTAGATTACCACATCCATAACATATGTCACTGCCTGCTCTACATACACCTAGGTGATTCTTACAACACTCTTCGCAAAGCGAATAAGTTAGACTCCTGTTCTCACTGCCCTAGGCCTCGAAGCCTGGCAACCCATCACAACTATTATTTCCAAACTTGGGTACTGGTGCACTAGCTAAAGATGGAACTGGGACTAAAAGCTTATGACTATACTGAGTACGGCTACCACTTCCTGACTTAGGATGGGCAATGCTGAAACTACCTATCCTTGCCCTCTTATTTTGCTTTTCCTTCTTCTTAATCTTATGTTTTTGTATCTGCTGAGCATGGGTCATAAGTCTGGCTAAATTTATGTCACTATTCAGCATGGCAGATGTACACTCATTAACCACACTATCATTTACCCCTGGTACAAACTTACTCATCTTGGCCCTACTGTTTGCAACCACATGAGAAGCATATCTGGCTAGTTGAGTAAAATTAAGAGAATAGCCTTTCACTGTCATGGTTCCCTGCCATAGGTTGATGAATTCTAACACCTTAGCTTCTCTTAACTCTAGGGGAAAGAACCTCTCTAAGAATGCAGTGACAAAATCATCCCATTCTATAGGTCCTGTATCATCTGCCCTTTCTGGCTTCTACTGCTTGAACCAAGTATGATCCATGTCCTGCAACTGATATGCGGCTAGCTCAGCACTCGCAACAGTAGTCACCCCCATGATGTCAGTCACCTTCTGAATTTGATGTAGGAATTCCTGAGGGTCCTTATCTGACTTAGACCCAAGAAAGGATGGAGGGTTCATTCGAGTGAAGTCCCGAATCTTGGCTGCTGCTGAATTGGCCTCTGGGTTGGCCAAAATGACAATTGGTCGTTCATTATGAGTAACAACTGAATGAGCAAGAGTAGTGAATGCGGGCCTAAACTCCGCATGAGAAATATGATCGCCCAAAGGTTCTTCGGGCTGAGGGGCTGACTGATTTCCGTTTCTTCTTTTAGGAGGCATGTTCTATAAAAGAAAGGGAGAAACAGATTAGACTAAGAGATTGACTTGAGATTATGCTCACTGGCTTGACATGAATACCGAAAGAAGGAAAACTATTCCTATAACACCTCATAGCCTCCTACACATAAGTGTGGTGCACAACACAAGCATGAACAAGACTTTACTAGATGCGGCTTTTTAGACTTCCGAGGACACTACTGAACCTTAGGCTATGATACCAAGTTTGTAACGCCCCAAATCTGGTACCCGAAATGCCACACGGTGCCCAAGACGCTGAAGGACCACAAGCTAATTCATGACTAATATCTATACCTAATCACTGCATAATATACTGTATAAATATGGAAACATATACTGAAAGGTCATAAGGTTCAAACTGGATAAACATCTGATAAAACAATGTCTGAAAATGATAAAACAATACTAAAGAAAATCTTAAATAGCTGTTTGACATGCTATAGATAGAAAGCCTCTAAATTGAACTTAATAAGAAGTTGATGGGATATGTTCCCAACTAACTCCATTTACTAAAATAAAATAAAAACTAAAATAGTAATGTAATCATCATGTCCTCAAAGGACGAGGACTCAGATCTGACTCTGACTGATGAATCGGGATGTTACTGATGCTCTGGAGATCGTGCTTCTAAACATATAGCATAAGAAACCATAGCGCAAAAGCGTCAGTACTTTGAATGTACTGGTATTCAAGTGAGGTAGGCTTAATGCAATAGGTTCATATGCATGAACAATACTAACTGACTAACTAACATGAATGCGAGAATACATGTATGCATACGTAACTGTAACTGACATCGTGATAGGACGGATTGCTAAGTTTTAACTATTGAGTTTACTAATAACATGGAATTATTGATATCTGAGGGACTGATAATATGTTACTGATGCATGAATAACTATTTATGACGGTTCTAATCATAAAGAACTGGTCTAGTTGACTGTGTCTAACAGTCCTAAAGCTGAACATGGATAAGATGAGTTCTGATAACTGATATAACTGATAATATGAGTGACTGTATCTCACTGTCCTAAATCTGATGGAACTAGCTGTGTTTCGTACTGTATCTGAGTAACTTAATAAGAGATCAGTCCTATCTGGCAGGTGATATCTGAATCTGATGATACCGTTACTGATTAACCATAGTTGAGATCAGTCCTATCTAATGGGTGATCTCGGAGTCTATTTATAATGATAAGGACTGACTGTATTTGACAGTCGTAAATCTATACTACTGAGCTAAATTGACTGTATTTGACAATCCTGACTCTATAAATAAAACTATAGGATGTATTCATCTAACCGACAAGCCCCATACTAAGCTAACTGGGGACCAACCTATAACCCCAGCTGGAAGGTTGTCAGTACCGCACCACTGGTAAAGACAACTGCTGTGGAGTCAGTCCTAATCTAGCGACTAACCCCTGGGATCAGTCGTATACATTTAAATGTGCTAACGGGTGAGCCCTGAGTATGTCAGTTCTATCTAACGGGTGACATCTTATACCTATGTTGGCTACATATTTCTGGAACTTAGGGATTACTTCTAGGGATCTCAGTCCTATCTAGTGGGTAAGTCCTCATCCCTAGGCTTGCTCGGTGCTGAATCCTACTCCCATCTGAAAGACATTGAACTGATTAATTAGCCTGAACTGATTAACTGAACTGAATTGATACTGGTGGTATTGTTTAGTGGAGCTAAACTAAATTTACTGAGTTTCGTTGACTGGCGGAATGTATTGAGTTCTGAAGACTGGCTGAGAATACTGAATTTACTAAGATTGACTGGTAATACTAAAGTTACTGAGATTACTGAGTACTGAGATCACTGAGATTACTGAACTACTGAGATTACTGATATTTCTAAGATTTCTTGAGTCACATGACTAACTGAGTTCTATGGATCATAGCTTGACCGAGGAGATCGTGAAAACATGACATGACTCTAGGTACACAGCTAAATGTTTGGGTACATGTACCCCCAGGACTCGACGAGAAGAAATTGACATAACATGGCTTACTTGAACACATGACCAACAATACAATTCATAATTCATATATTGAAGCACTTCACCAAACATGCGATATGCATAATCTTGTACATACATGGGGATTTCATGATATCATACTAGTTGGACATTGTTCCTTCATCGAGGCATTTAATCAAACACATAGTAGGCATAACACATGTAGACAACATTATACAACAATTAATCTTCATGATTTATCTCTAATTTCATCATCCTTGGGTTTATTTATTGATTCACTTGAATATACATCTATACTAATTAATTCCATGTAAAATTGATCACCCAACATGGATTTGAACTCAATTGATCATTCTCAACATAAACAAAACTAACCCAACATGAAATTCATAAAGAAATCCATAAACTTAAACCTAGAAAAGAGATTTTTGGGCTTCATGGACGGAAGAAGTACATGTATGAGCACTACGCATACCTTAGCTTGTGATTCTTCGAAGATTGACGGAGAGATTCTTGAAATTTGATGGTGAATTCCCTTGGAATTGAACCTTCAATGAAAACCCTAGAGCTTGTTCTTAAGAGTTTTTGGGAGTAATTGAGTGTAAGCTGCTGAATTATGGCCAAATCTCGTGTTATAAGGCTTATACAAAGTGGGAAATTGATCCTTTTAACCCTAGGACACGTATTGTCAGAAAATTTCCTGATTTTCATCCTTGGCGCAATGCGCCACTATCGCGCCAAGTCATTAGAAAGTGATAAATGGGAAATTGTACAGTGGCACGACACGAAGCTATCACGTTGCCACCTTGTCTACAACCTGGAAGTTTGGCGTGTCGCGCCTCTATCGTGGATCAACACTGGTAATTGACAATTGCCATTTGAGCTATCTCCGCGACGCGCTGAAGGCTTAGGTGATACACTGCATCACTAAAAAGGCTCCAACTCTTCGTCCGGGTGTCAGATTTGGGAGAATTTTGTATCGATGAAAAGCTTATTGAATTTATCATATGACAAAAAGTGAGAATCTTAAAAATACCATGTGTACAAAAGTGGATTCATCTTTCAAATAAAGCTTCTAACATTTTTAGGAAAAAATTTCATGCTAGGAAAAGTATGGGTATTACAATATCTGCCCTTTGAGAACATTAGTCCTCGAATGAGGCTGAGAGTGAGGGGAAGAACATAAACTGACATACATACTGAAAATGAATAACTGAAACATGATATCATGACTGGCATGACTGAAGATCTGAATATAACATACTGAACATGCATATCTGATGCATGACTAATAATCTGAATTCATGCGTACCTGATGCATGACTAGTAATTGACTCATGAATAAATGTCTAAATATTCTGATGAACTAAATTTCCCACAGTGAGAATGTATGTTTGATACATAATTACATGATTGAACTGATATATGAATGCATGACTGAATATGCAAGGGTACTTAGTACTAAGTTTGTAATGGGGATCTGAGCATGAACTGAATACCAAGTTTGTAATGGTAATTTAAATAAGGAATAGAGTAAGTTTAATAAAATTGTTGTGTGAATGAAAAGCACTGATGACCCCATGATTATTCTAGAAGTATGCATGAACTGGAACTTGAGAACATGACTGAGGCTGAAACATGATACATAAATTGAATTTCGTGAAATGAACTAAGCCTCTGAAACTTGGCCAATAGCTGAGGTTGGGACTTTGAGGGTCAACTTATGATTACCCTCTATTCTAAACTGGACTCCTTATGCATAAAGAAACTTAATTTAAGACATGAGGACGTTGCAGAATACTACAGTATCTCCCCCTTGGGACACTATGTCTCTCTAAGAACGCAGACCTTACTAAGATACTGGGGGTGATGCACAGGGCATCCACGAACTGATTCATAACTGAATAACTCATTCTGAAAATCTTAACCTAAAATAAGAAAAAAAGGTCTAACAATGCATATCATGAGTATGAAGGACCTATAATGTACCCGAATCTATGTCGAGCGAAGTTCCTTGATCAGGGTGAGTCTGAAAAGCATAAAACCTTTTGTGATGCTGACCACTAGTGGTACTAGAAGTGACGCCCTACTGACGTAAATTTTTTCCTTTTTGAGTCCTTACTCTACATTCCCGCAGCTTGTGGCCTCGCTTACCACATCCATAACATACCTCACTGCCTGTTCTATATATACTTAGGTGATTCTTACCACACTCTTCACAAAGTGGATAGGTAAGACTCCTATTCTCACTATCCTGAGCCTCAAAACCTTGCGATCTATCATGACTGTCATTCCCAAACTTGGGTACTGGTTCACTAGCTGAAGATAGAGCTGGGATTGAAAGCTTATGTCTATTCTGAGTACGGCTACCACCTCCTGACTTAGGCTATAAGCAAAGATAAAACTACCTGTCCTTGCACTCTTATTCTACTTTTCCTTCATCTTAATCTTTTGCTCCTCTATCTGCTGAGCATGGGTCATAAGTCTGGCTAAATTCATGTCACTATTCAGTGTGGTGGATCTACACTCATTAACTATGCTATCATTCACCCATGACACAAACTTACTCATCTTTGATCTACTGTCTGCAACCACATGTGGAGAATATCTGGCTAATTGAGTAGACTTAAGAGAATACTCTTTCACCATCATGGTGCCCTATAACACCCTGCATTTTGTGCTAGAATAAAAACCATTATTTTTATGCATATATGATCCATAAGTCATAAATCCTATGCAAATTTGTCATGTTAATCAATTATGTAGTATGTTAATCTATTTAAGCATGAATTAAGATCATAGAGGTCCCCTAAATCAAGGACGAGTTAAAACCTTTCCTATCGTTCGGGTTTGAGTGAGTTTCGAAACTTGGGTCAAATTCAATTGACCATAACTCTTTGTATATAATGAATTAGAGGTTTTACTATATATCAAATGAAAGGTTTTCAAATTAGCTTTCCAACGATTCTAATTTTTCCTGAATCTGATACTCAAGAGAAAAGTTATGGCCATTTTAGTGACTGAGATAGTAGCATCATGCGATAAGCGTGCGATGTACGCCCTATCGCACACACCAAAATTTCAGGTTCTGGTTCCGCATTTTAAGGGAAATAGGTATCTTCCATCCTTATCCAGTTATAACACGAGATTAAATTCCCAAAACACCAAAATATGATTTTTTTCTCTCAAATTCATCAAAAACTCACCCTAGGGTTTCAAACTAAAAACCCAAATATCTCAAGATTTAACCGTGGAATTTTCTTGATTCTTCAAGATTCAGAATTCTTATTGCGAGAGTTACAAGAGGCACCCATCAATCGTACGTATAGCATTCCAAAACCTAGAGCATTCAAAAGCTTCTAATTTAAGGTACGCGGGGTTTTCCTCTAATATCATGGGCATAGAAATCATGATTTTAAGAATGAGGGTTTTGAATTTATGAATATAATTAGATTTTAGATGCATTGGTGATATTGTTTTGGCCTTTAGGCCTTCCTCCAAATTGATTTAAAATTATATATATATTGTAAGCATGTGTTTTAAGGTTGATGATTCAATTGAGAGCATGATTCATGAAAAATCCCTCTATTGTGATGATTTTCATTTACTTATGAAATACTATGAAATCATTTGAATGCATCTTGAAAAGCATGTTATGAAATGTCTTGAATGATATTATATTTGGATTATGATTTTGATTTCAAAAGAGAGAGGGTTGTTTATGTTGATGAATGTTGAACATAATCATATAATGAGAAGGGTTGGATGATTTATTAGAGATTACATGACCACCACTTGTTTATTGAAAGGATGAGAATTTTGCATATTTTTGACTTATGTTTCGGAACATGACATCTCTTAAATTAATTGCATGTTTTGGTGGTCTGAATTGAGTTTTCATGTAAGAATCATGTATGGTACAATATGGCTCAGAAATAGAACTTGTAAGTCTTGGTATGACGATACCAAAATAGACAATACATAACAGATTCAGTCAAACATAGAAATCAAATTCTTTTTATGACTTGAGATTTCAGAATGATATATGTTTAGAAATAGATAAAATTGAGCATAAAGAGATGTTAGGTGGTACCCTGGAGAAGGCACGAGTTTAGACAACTCATTGCCTAAAACCGAGATTTTCCAATTCGGGTATATTATTGTACGCTGGCGACGGCCCTGTGGCATAGTAGATTCAGAGACTCCAACCCTTGTGGCACACTTGGTTAGGGGGCTTCCCCATTGAGTCAATGGTGGATTCCATACAGCTCGTGGAATTTTAGATTCATAGGGGTGTACCACCTAACTCAGAATTAATATGAAGATCAGAAACTGCTTTGTCAAGAATGATTTATGATTTTTCAGAAAAGTGTCGATCTGTTTTGAAAACTATTTTATGTATAATGTTTTGACAAATTGCTCTCCATTATTTTATTTATATAAAAGCTTTATTTTGGATTACTTTGCGTACCAGTACAATTATATTGACCCCCTTACCCTCCAAGTTCTGAGGTACAATCTAGGGGTCTTGATAAGCAGTAGATTTCTTCAGACATAAGTGAAGAGTTCAGTTGGTGAATGTTCTATATTTTAGAAGGACAATTTATTTTCAGACATTTATCATTAGTTAGGGTTTTGGTCTACTAGGGGCCTTGTCCCAATTTTCGTATAGTTTATATTTGATCATGTAGTAGAGATTTCGCAGAAGGTTATCAGATGTTTTTAGATGGTTGGATTTTGACTTTTATTTTAAATTTATGTCAGACTTATGACCATGATTCCGTTGTTACATATATTTCCGCATCTCCTTATTGTACATGAATGGTGTATGTGATTACAAGTTAGAAGGGTTCTCGGGCCTTCATGGTTTAGGATGCCTGTCACATCCAGGGCCTCGATTTGAGTCATGATAAACTTGGTATCAGAGCACGGTTCATGTTCCTAGGGTGTCTACAAAATCGTATTGGGTAGAGTCTTATTTATGGGTGTGTAGTGTGCCACACTTATAAGTAGGAGGCTGCTAGACGTGTAGGAATGTTTTCCTTTCTTCATGTTCTAGTTCATGCTATGGAGTCAGAATGTTCCTCTTTCATACTCTAATTCATGCTATGGTGTTGCCCATATGAAAGTAAAGTATCCCAATTCTTTCCTTACTTTGATGTGCTCAGATATGTCTCATTGTTGAGGTGAATCAAGTGTAGAAGTTTAGAGTTTAAATGGTATGGTCCTTTCTGATTTAGCCATATAAGATTTTAAAATTGTGCAAGGATTTGAAAAGAGTCCGTTAGGGCTACAGAGTGTATTAATTCTAGTGTAACCTTTGGTTCTGATGAAATTGTGCTTTTCAGCCTGCGGTATTAAGGGTATTCAATCCTTTTCAAAAATTTATGTTGCAGATGTCATGCCAAAAAGGGGAATGATGTGTAGTAGAATTGTTGGAACTGTATTTTCACTCGATTAGTAGTATAAGTTAAAGTGTCGGTGTCATGACGTATTGGTAGTGAGATTGGACCAAGAAGTTGATAATGTGAAGTCATAAAGAAGTTAGAGTGAGGGTAACTTTTGTGTAAATAAATATTTTAGTTGAATAACTGATGTTTGAGGATGATTTACTACTTTATAGTGATAGACTAATATGGTAGTTAATAGCATGTGTTGATTGTATGGTAGTCTGTGGGGGAAGTGTTTGACTCAAATTTTTATTTATACAAAGTAAGATGTGTATTCTTAGATCATTGATTATTATGTGTCAATTTTCTATCTCTTGTAATCTTGTTATCATCGTGTTGTTGAAATCAAAGTCTAGTGAAGCCGTGTGGGGCTCTTTTCATTCACTAGCATAGTTTCTTTGTTATTCGTTTCATTTTCTTATTCTAAACATAAAAATCAAAGTTTAGTGAAGTCGTGTGAGGCCTATTTTGATTCACTAGCAACTTGTTGTTCTTGTGTTGGTTGAGTATATGTATAGTCGAATCTTTTCACATGATATTGAGTTGGTAATGAAGTGATACATCCTTGTGTGTTAGTTTAGTAGAAGGTGGAGAAGGAGTTATTAGTTAAGGTGAATTATTGTCTGCTTGAAGTATGAAAATGGCTAGATGAGCCAATAAGTTATAATTATAGACTCATGGTTGTTTGTGGAATTTGAAGGTAGTCTAAATGTACGCTTGGGTAATTAAATGTTATGTGAGAAATCTGTATAAGTCGATAAGATTGTATGGGGTTATAATATAAGATTAAGGTTGACCATGTCTATTACGTGACTTTATCCCCCTTGACCTTCTTTTCGTTGGTAGTTGTAAAATAGTACTACTTATGAGAAGGTATATAGTAGATTTTTGAGGTATTTGGATAGGATGTCCTAATTTGATAGACTAGTATATAATGTTGCCTTCTTTATTGATGGTAGATGATTGATGCTAGACTATTGGCTTGAATTTAATATAGGATGTAGATGTAAGAATAGTGGCTTAAGATTAACGATGAATGTTTTGTGAGAATTGTGTGTCAGGTTGGGTTGTAAATCATGCTTATCACTAGATATTAAGTTTGAACAGTTGATGTCCATAAAGGTGGATGTGATGATTTCTTGGTTAATGATACTAGTTATATGGAAGTGATCTAATAGGCTTGAGCGGTGTATGCAATGGCTTAACTTTATTTGATTCGTAATGAAGTATGATGTTGTATGTATGATGTAGAAGTATGCCCAAGGTGAAATGACGCTGCGGTAATTTTTCTAAGGCTATTACATTTTATGTGTGGAAAGTGGTACCGTTGAGTTTCTAGGTGGAGAAAGACTAGTTAGATGGTATATGGTGTGCTAGATAGCCAAGTTAAGTAGTTTTGATTGATAGAGTTAAACCTTTTGATATGATCTTGATTCTCATGGTAGAGAGATATAAGTTTGCAGTCGCGATATTGGTATGCTATGATGGAAGTAGTATGGTTCGTCAAAGACTTGGTGATATCCATGTTAAGTGTTAAAATCTATGTTTGAGTTTGAAGGTTGAGCTAATAGAAATAAGAGTTAAACCAATGCTTTATAACGAAGAAGATAAAACTGAATTTAAAATTCAGATACAAGAACTCCTTAATCTTAAATTAATAAGGGCAACTAGGAGTCCACGAAGTAGTCCTGCATTTATGGTAAGAAATCACGCAGAACAAAAAAGAGGAAAAACTCATATGGTCATAAACTATAAAGAGCTAAATAAAAATAATATTTTTTATGGATATTTTATTCCAAATAAAAACAATTTAATTAACCTTGCAAAAGGAAAAAAACTACTTTTCAAAGTTTGATTGCAAAAGTGGATTTTGACAAATTAAACTTTTAGAGGAATCAGTCCCTCTAACAGCATTTAGCACTCCTAATAGGCATTATGAATGGTTAGTAATGTCGTTTGGACTAAAGAATGCACCCCAAAATTTTCAAAGAAAGATGGATAGAATATTTTTTGAAAAGAATTTCCTAATCGTTTACCTAGATGATATTTTAGTCTGTTCAGAAAGCTACCAAGAACACTTAACACATTTGAAAGAATTTTCAAATATTTATGTTAAAAGTGGAATTGTCCTAAGCCAAAATAAAGTGGAGATAAGCAAAAATGAAATAGAATTCTTAGGAATGATAATTTCAAAGAATGGAATAGAGTTACAATCTCATACTTCAAAGAAAATAACAGAAATTCCTGATATACTAACAACAAAACAAGAAATACAAAAATTTCTTGTATGTTTGAATTATGCAGGAGAATTTATTTCAGATCTTGCAAAAAAGAGAAATCCTTTGCAAAAACACATTCGAAAGTCAAATCGACTTGGATGGACTAATGAACATACTCTTTGTGTTCAAAAATTAAAAGAACAGTGTGCTAGGCTACTAAAGCTTAGATTACCAGAACCAAAAAATAATTTGATTTTACAAACTGATGCTTCCGACTATCATTGGGGAGCACTATTACAAACAGATTTAAATGAAATCTGTAGATATACAAGTGGAACATTTAACAAAGCTGAAGTAAACTATTCCACAAATGAAAAAGAACTATTAGCGGTAATAAAAAGAATATGAAAGTTTTCTATATTTTTATTACCAAAACCATTTGTCGTCAAAACATACAATACACAAATATTAGGACTGATATTCAATAAACTACCTTCAGAACCATAGTACAGAAGGTTATATAAATGGCAGGTATTATTGTTATTTTATATTTTTAAAATTAAAATTGGTAAAGGATTTGACAATATTTTTGTAGATTTTCTTTCAAGAAATGTCCAATATGGACGATAGAACTCAAGTACTGATCAACAGAATGTGGCAAAGAATGAATAACATTTACAATGCCATAAATGAAAAAAGCAACATGCTGTTCAAAATCCAAGATGAACTTGTAACCTTGTCTGAAAAGGCAAAAAAATTACAATTTGAATTGAGTCGGCTTAACACTGATCAAGCTGAAAACATGGCAGAATTCCAACTCCTATGTGAGCATCTAGAAACCAGACCTAAGGGATGACAAATTATCCCTAAAAAAGTGGCAGGAGATGTCCCACTAGCACCTAGTGCCAAAAATATCTCGATGGTAAGCAACCTGGATATGCCGATGCCGAGTCTTCAGACAAAGCTAAAAATCGAGCTAATAAAGTGGCAGGAGATGTCCCACTAGCACCTAGGGCCAAAAATATCTCGACGGTAAGCCCGGATATGCCAATGGCCGAGTCTTCAGACAAAGCTAAAAGTCGAGCACAAATACAGAGAAAATTCTCTGAAGTAATAAAATCAGTAAAAATTGAAATAACTTTTGAGAATTTAAAAAAAATCTAACTTCTCTTTAGGAAACAAGTTTTCTTCTTTTCAGGTAGGAAAAGTCCATCCGAAGGAGGAAGAATATTTGACATTTACAAATCAGATTTACAATCTACCAGAAACCAGTGGAGAAACTTTCGGAGTCATCGAAACAAAAAGTTTATATCTAAGGATTGCTATCTTCCTAGGAGGATCAGCTGGTTTCACAACCAAATTATTTGAATTCAGTTACTTAGATCGAGTATATTATAAACCAGATTTATCTGAATTAGAAGAACTACTGATACATCTAATCAGTTCAATCAGAAACTATGCAAAAGATGAAGCAGTATATTGCAGATTCTATAGCATTGCAATGGAATCTCAAAATAATCAACTATATTTTCCCATATTTAACTATATAACGGTGGAAAATTAAGAGACTTTAATATCAACGCGATAGGAGTTGATAAAAAAATCCCCTATTTTAATAAAAAATAGATCCAAACCAGACGAGCCTTAGGGATGAAAGAAGAATATAATATCCTTAAAAACAATACGAAGAAAATTATAAAGTCCTCAACAGAGATACAAACTGGATTTTAATGACCAAAGGCAAATCAAAATCAGTAGTCTTAAGGGACAAAATCGCTGAGTTCGAAACACACTAATTTTCAGCTACTCCAAAAACTTGGACCATGGATAAAGCTCATCAATGTCTGAAGAAATGTAATTTATAGCTGTAAAATAGAATCCAATGAAATTAAAGACGTAAGCACTTATGTCAATAAAATTGTCGGCACCAGATGAAGAAATGATAAAGAAGACCCCATGAACCAAAAACGGCCAATCAGAAAGGAGAAAAATCTCATCTCTTATCCTGATAAGGGACTAGATAAGAAATAAATACTTTTAAAGGGATGGCCCTAATAAAACTAAATATTGTAATTCTACCCCTACTTATATCTATAAAAGGAGAGATAGAAACTTGTAGAAGATAGACTACATTTCTCTGAATATCTCTTTCTTAGAAAATGCTAGGTATCTTCTATATGAGTGAGTGAGAAACACTTCTCCCGCAAAGAAAAAGTGACAAATATGTTGTAAAAGATATTTTTCTAAGATTTTTCCTATGTTGTAATATCTTTATGAAATAAAAGGTTTGTTTTATATATCTTTTGTCATTTTTATATGTTGGTGATAAATGAGGGTTGCGATCTTCAGCCTCGATGGAGGAAGAATGGCACAGTAGCCTGAGACAGTGAATCGCAATAGGCTAAATAGTTCTTCATAGCCGAAATGAGAAAAACTGTGGTGTTGATACAACCAATATAGAAAGAAAGTCAAAAGGTATATACCTAAACTCTATCATTTCAAGAAGATATTAACATAAAAAAAAATTATCTTCATATCTACTTTATACACTCATACATATTCTGTGTTACTTAGTACCTATAGGGAATATTAAATTATGAATTATTTATACACTACAAGAAATATGGTTTTTAGTGGCGAAAAAAGTCACCACTAAAGGATAAAATGTCGCACTAAAGACTTTTGGCAACGACAAATATGGCATTGGTAGTACTTCTGAAACTAAAGGTTATTTGCAACGACAAAGTAAGGTCGCCACAATAGAAAAGTATTTGTGACAAGTTTTATTGCCACAAAAGGTAGACAATTTTGCTGCAAATTGTATTTTGACAAAACACATATTGGTTAGGTCGCCACTGATATACAAAAATTAGCAGCGACTTTACCGCTGCAAAATCACCTTCATCTGCGACAATATATTTCTCGCAAATCTCAATCATCTGTGATGACTTATTTCTCGCCACAAAAACCTATCTATTATCCGGGACGACTTATTACTCGCCACAAAATTACCATTATTTGTGACGACTCATTTCTCGCCACAAAACCCTTGCTATTAACTTTGACGAATTATTTCTCCCCACAAAATCACTATCATCAGTGACGAGTTTTTCCTCGCCACAAAAAACTTTCTATTAGCAGCAACCTTTGTCGCCACAAAATTAGTATCACTAGTGACCACATATTTATATTAGTAGCAACCCATGTCGCTCCTATATCTTTAAATATTAGTGGTGACTCTTATATCTTGTTGCTAAAAATAAAATTATAATAACAAAATTCATTGCCACTTATCTACTTAATCATTAGTGGCAAGTCTCATTTTGCCACTAGATTAAATTTTGTGCTCAAATAAAAATATTATTTTCATCAACCAAAGAATTGAATTTATTCAATACCTACATTAGACAAAATTGACAACAAATTTAAGAACTACATATAATATTAGCTATTAAAATTATCCCATAGCATTTTACAAAATCATTCTCCGACTAAATATTATAAGTACTTCACTTACTAAGAAATCAACGATACATACATTAATAATGATATATATAGTACTTTAGTTTTATCATATTCATACATATGATAAAAAATCTAGCATACATTCTACGCCTTCATGCTCCTCCTTAGTCAACACATTGTTTAAGAACGCCCCTGCCATTAAAACACACTAAGTCACTTTATGATTATAGAAAAAAATACATACATATACTGAATGAACTAAAAGGCAGTGGTGAAAATTTCATTAACGAGGTGGCAAGTTCTCCCCTGAAATGATTATTTCCAAATACACCCCTGAAAAGATTAAAGTGTACGTAAATCTTGTAAATTTTTTAGACCAGAAAATGGTACTTCCAATATAATATCTTAATAGATCAATTTCCAATCTAATGTCTCAAAAGATTGTAAAATTTTTAGACCAAAAATTGGTACTTCCAAATTCAAAAAAAAACTAGAGCCAGCAATTAGTCAGTCCACTCCAATTTAGACAAACCTACTGCTCTTCCCTACACAACACTATACACCCTAGCTCTTAGTGGTCAGACCAATTTGACCCATCAAATCCAAAGGAAAACAAGTCCATGATATACTTTTTCAACAGGTTCTATAACATATACATCTTAACAAGAAAATGATATACTTTTTCAACAGGTTGTATAACCTATACATCTTAATAAGAAAATCCTATACTTTCTGTATATTTGTTTTTTCAATTTTATCTTTTCCGATGCAAATATCAAGCTTTAAGAAATTCCATAGTTTGACAAAGATTCTGGAAATACAATGCAAATATATCCCCACTTGAACTAGCTTTTAGAAAATTATTCCAATAATAAGAGGGAAAATGATATGGTGGGTTAATAAATTCATACCATCATATAAGATAAACAGATTATTACATTCAAGAGATCTAAGGGGAGTGGGTAGAATTACACTGACAAACAATCACCAAAGAGAGTAATAGAAGCAAGAACCAAAGATAAAAAGAATGTCAATGGCTAGTTTTACTACAAAGCATCAATCAAAGGAAATTACACTGATGACCAATAATCCTTTGTTTTCTTTCTTTGGTAATATTTCCAGAATTTCGTTGTCCTTAGCTTATTTTCACATTTTCATTTGCAAATAATGAATTTGTATTTGTGGCTTGCAGAAAAAAGATTGTCAAAGTGTTGATGGTTCTTTTTTGGACAATGAGTTGGACAAGAAAGTACCTGATGCATTCCAATCATGAGAGCGTCCATTTTTTCTTGAAACATTTTTTCTACTTCTCCTTTCATGTGTCACGCTCCTCTTCCAGTTTCTTTTGCAAATCCTGATCCATATCTCTTTTCAAATCGGCAGCCATTTGTTCACGCTCTTCTTGCACCTTTCTTTCCATGTCAAGTTGCATCTCTTGATGCATAATTTCTACCGCTGAAGACACACTAGCCTCTATGTTTGCCTGTTGTGTTTGATTCTTTTTAGGAGGTTTCTTACCATATCCTTTTCCTCAAATATATCCCGATCTCTCACCAAGAACCGAAGATAAAATCTCATCTCTGGTCATGCGAAGCTCGATCTCTTCGGACTGTTGTTCAATAACAAGTTGCTGGAGTTAGCCCTATAATGATGACCATATACAACCATTGGTTAATATATTGAGAGTAACTTATAGTACATAAAAAAGGTAATATGGTAGTGACTTCAGAAAATTACATGAATCTGTTCAGATTGAGGATCCAGCCATACACGTTCTCCATTAACATTCTTACATGTGTGTTGGATCTCCAGATTTTATCTGGTGTATCTTTTTATCCTGTTAGAGGATTTCTCTACAATATCAAAAGGAAAAATATGTTTACATAACCAAAAAATTATATAGAATTATATAACTATCAAATAAGTATATGTAATAATAAGGGAACAAATATGATGTATCTTAACCGTAGATTCCTCTAATTCTGCAAATGATCTTGAACCACAACAATGTTTAGTTATTTGTTTTATCAATTTCTTTTGTTTCTCTCACTGATGGCCTGCACTTATGTGAACAGATAGAAGTCAGGCTATAAGATAGAAACATCAAGTTGCAGGTTCACCATTCTGCATTTGAAATACGCTAGTCTAAGAAATTGCAAAAGAGGTGCTGTTACTTGGCTTGCCATTAACCAAAAAAACTTGATATGATATGAAAAACATCTAGGTCTGAGGGTGTATAGCAGTTATATTTGAAGGTACAGACCTATATTTTCTCAAACCAAATTTCAATTATGTGTTTGTTACCTTGAATTTATCACTGCCAAAATGTTCCACTAAGTGCTTCCAGTCATCCAACTCAACATCCTCCGGACGATGCGACAATCTATATTTATCATTGCTATACCTAGAGCAGATAACATGTAATCGAGCTTTTCATGCTCTAAAAAGTCGTTGCATAGTGCTTACCACAAAACCTTGCAGCTTATGCTCTGGCGGCAGCCCATTTCTAACTTCAAATTTATCCTGCACATTTGTTAAACAAACAGAAACTGAGAAATACTATTTAGTGTTAAACAATAATATTAAAATACTGTTTGGTCTACAAGATTTACTTCCAAGAACACAACCTTACAAGTCAACTTCCAAGCTCAGATTTTGCTTTTTTGTGAACATGAAAGAGAAAGAAACTAACATATCATGGCTGCAGACAATTAAGGTTTGCAAATGCTATACCAGGTTGCCCCCGTAAGATACAGGTAAGATTTCTCCACACAGTAATGTAGATTGCCCGAAAAGAAGCATTCATCATCACAACCCATTTTTTGGAAATTTGTGAAGATCCCGTGACTGGTTATCCTCATTGATAACTAAATAGAGATTTTATCCAGAAAAAAATTCAATCATACAAAGACACGTTGACTAGCCAATCGAACACACAACACAGTTTACTAAAGCTCATAGACCATGTAAGATGTTTTCCACATAGAATCTGATACAGTAACAGTCAAGTAAGATGCTTTCCAAGCTCAAATTTTGCTTTTTTTATGAACATAAAAAAGAAATAAACCAACATGTCATGGCTGTAAACAACAGAAAAATTATTTTCAATCTTACAAAGACACAGTAACAAGTCAACCGAATACATAACACTATTTACTAAAGCTCACATAACATATAATATGTTTTCCATAGAGAATATGATATAGTAATAGCCAAACAAGAGAAATAAACCAATACAATATTAAGTCATTACCTTGACCCTATACCACATTGCTTCTCTATGTTTTAGAAATATCTTCTGCCAACTTCCATCTTGAAATAAGATAGTGGTTCTCATGATCCAACCATAGTAATTGAAAATGTCTCTAGCTCCAGAACCCACGGCTCTATCAATGTCATCTGGAATCATTATTTTAATTTTTCATCCATGTTTAAACTTAAAATCCATAGTTTTGGATTTGTATTTCCCTTTTCTTTTCTTTTTATTGATGTGGGAAACTGCAAACCAAAAGAATATATTATTATAAAACAAAATGTATAGTTAGATTAACCCAACAAAGTGAACTAACCTGCACCAGTTTCAGCCTCTACACTAAGGCGTACACTTTTATCTAGATTTCTTAATGATTGTGTCTCTGGGGGATGTCCTTTGGATAGGGCCTATTTGCATTTGCTATGTTTCCAGAGATCCTTCACTTGGATTAGATGATTGTCCAGTCTCTAAAGAAGTCCCAACAACTCCTATTGGTTGTATTTGTGGCTGAGACATTGTATCAAAACTTAAACGTTTTGGAAAACTACCACGGCCGCATCCATGTCCCGCACCTTCTCTTCCACTTCTACCTTATCCCGTTCCTCTTATTTTTGAATTAAATATTGGTCTTCTTCTTCATAATATTTTTTTAGTCATATGTCTGAAATTCTTGAAGTTATTAATGTGGATCTATCATCCTTAGAGAATAAGGACGTATATTTATCATTCTTGAAAAATTCAAGGCTCAGATTTTGCTTTTTTATGAACATGAAAGAGAAAGAAACCAACATGTCATGGTTGCAGACAATGTTTGCAAATGAATGCTATACCAGGTCACCCCCCAAGACACGAGTAAGATTTCTCCACACAGTTATGTAAATTTTCTAGAAAGCAGCATTCATCATCACCGCCTATTTTAAGTTGATTTATGAAAATCACATCACTTGTTATCCTCATTGATAACTTAATATAGATTTTATTTAGAAAAAAACATTTTCAACCATACAAAGACATCGTAACTAGTCAACCGAACACACATCACAATTTAGTAAAGCTCACAGACCATGGAAGATGATTTCTATAGAGAATATGATAAAGTAATAACAAATAGAAACTTATCACAAATGAATGCTCTGGACAAACTAAAAAATGAGGTATACAATATGATTTTAAATTATTATAGTTTCCTATACGTAGGTGCGGGGGAAAAAGAATCAAACATGCATTCATTATCATTTTGAAGAGTACGATCAAGTTAGTGTAGTGATTAGGCTAGCAGTATAGAGATGACCAGAAAAAATACTGGTGTGACAATTATAGTGTAGTGAATGAGGATATCAGTGATGTAGTTAGAGTTGCATCGAAATGCATAGAAGTTCTAGTCTCAGAGATCGTGTCCCCAATCTTTGAACCAAATATAACTGCCTCAACCTCCACCAAAGCCAGAGTCATGATCTATAAACCTTATAAAAAATTATCAGTGAGTTTGAGAGGCCATCAACATATTCAGTCATAGCAATAAGACTTGAGTCTCAGATAAGTGATTAACTCAGGCAATGAGTTCTTTAACACTGCCATGGCTGTAAACCCGAGAATATGGGTTGCCCTGCCTACATACAATCCTGAAACAATAATGCTAGGTTCCAGATTCTCAATAAGAATCAATTATCACAGCCATATCATTTTCAACCATACAAAGACACCGTAACTATTCAACCGAACACACATCAAAATTTAGTAAAGCTCACATACCATACAAGCTGATTTAAATAGAGCATATGATACAGTAACAGTCAAACAAATAGAAACTAATCACTAATATAATGTTCTGGACAAACTAAAAAATAAAGTAAACAATGTGATTTTAAATTATTATAGTTTCCCATACGCAGGTGCAGGGAAAAAAGAATCAAACATGTACTCATTAACATTTTGAAGAGTACGAGTAAATTAGTGTAGTGATTAGGCTAGCATTACAGGTATGGTGAGAAAAATACTGGTGTGATGCACGGGAAGCCATAAAAGTTTTAATCTAAGGGATTGTACCCCCAACCTTTGAACCAAAGAAAACTGCCTCAACCTCTACCAAACCTAGAGTCATGATATATAGACCTCCTAAAAAATGATCAACAAGTTTGAGGGGCCGTCAATGTATTCGGTCATAGTAAAATACTTGAGGCTCAAATAAATTGTTAACCCAGACAATGAGTTTTCTGACATTGCCATGACCGCAAACCCGATAATACAAGTTGCCCCGCTAAGATACAGGCCTGAAACAACAATGCCAGGTTCCATTTCTCAATAACAATCAATCATCACAGCACTATTATTTTCTTTCCATTCCATTGTTATATGGTTCTATTGTTCCTTTGCCAATGCATTCTCTGAGAAATAGATATAATGGACAACACATCCCCAGGACTCTTAAACTCTTAAAGAATATTATTAAAATACTATTTGGTCTGGAAGATTCACTTTTAAGCACACAACCTGTGAAGTCAACTCCCAACATTACCTATGTTTTCTTCTATTAATTAATTTTCTAATTAAACATCAGTCTTCTTCTCCATAATATTTTTTAGTCATATGTATGAAATTCTTGAAGTTATTAATGTGGATCTATCATCCTTAGAGAATAAGGAGGCATATTTATCATTCTTGGAAAATTCAAGGCTCAGATTTTGCTTTTTTATGAACATGAAAGAAAAAGAAACCAACATGTCATGGTTGTAGACAATGTTTGCAAATGAATGCTATACCAGGTTGCCCCCCAAGACACGAGTATGTAAGATTTCTCCACACAGTGATGTAGATTTTCCAGAAAGAAGCATTTATCATAACAACCTATTTTAAGGTGATTTGTGAAGATCACGTCACTTGTTATCCTCATTGATAACTTAATACAGATTTTATCCAAAAAATGTATTTTCAAGCATACAAAGACATTGTAACTGGTCAATCAAATACACAACACAACCTTCTAATCTGGAGTCATATGCGCTACTATTACAATATGGATGACAAAAGGAAGAATTTGAGACTCGGGTAAAATGAGAGAATAAAGACAGTATTGTGGATGTAAATCCTAGCGATGTTGTAAGACAAACTGTGAGAAGAAGAGCAATTGTATCTCGACTCCTTTGTACATACAGTCAAGATTACTCGTCTATAACAAAGACTACGAAATTGGGTGGGCAAAGATAACACAAATTCCATATTGGGGGAACGATCCCTGAGACAAGAACTTCTATGGATTTTGGTGTAACTCTAACTACAACACTGATATCCTTATTCACTACACTAATTGTCACACCAATTTTTGGCTCCTCATCCCTGTACTTTAAGCCTAGTAACCTATTAAATATTAAACAATAAACTTTTCTGTGCAATAATATCAAAAGGTCTACAAATTCAAAAATAAACTTTCAACTTACCCAAATAAAGATAACAATAACTCGCTGACAATTTTTAAAAATGAAAATTAACAAAATACAAAAAATGAATTAATGAGAAACATAAATTGTACCTTCGGATCTAACCTAAAGAATTTTGAACTTGATTCCTTCGCCCTTCGACCTTACAAAATTCTGTTCCTACAGATTTTCAGATAAATTAAAAAAATTGCACATGCAATCTAAAAAATTACATATATACCCAAAAGGGTTTTGACCACATACCTTGGAGCAAAAATTTTATTATTAGCGGGTACTGAAATTTTTATTGTAGTGACAACCATTAGAGGAGACAAAAATTATCTGACGCTAAAATATAATGTATTGCAGCGATAATAAATGTCGCCACTAAATTCTATGTTTTTGTAGCAATATATTGACTCGCCACTAATTGTCGCCACTAAAACCAAGATTTCTTGTAGTGATACTTATCATCATGAGAGTGGTACAACCACAACTAAAGAAACTTAGAAGAATGTTTTGGGAATCCAAAATAATTATAGGAACTCTTAACAAAGATATAACAAAGTTAAGAAAATATAATCAAAAAATTTATCGCTTAAAAAATACTTCAAATAATTCTGAAATCAATAGATTAAAAATAAAATTATTTGACACTCTGGACAGAGATCATGATCTAAAAAACACACAGGTTTATCTGTGTCAAAGTTACAAAGTTTTGATAAAGAAACTTGCTCTTTATACTGCCTAATGAGTTATTATACACAATTAACCTTAACATATAACAGAGAGAAATTATTCCTAAGAAGAGCCTTAACATAAAATGAAAATATATGTATTAATGAAGATAGTAGTAGAAGGATATTACAGTAGATATTATACGTCTATGATAGATACAGGAGCAGAAGCTAATTTATGTAGATATAATTGCTTTCCAGAAAGCAAATGGGATAAATCAAAAACACCAATAATAGTTAAAGGATTTAATAATGAAGGAAGCTTAATTACTTATAAATCTAGGAATGTAAAAATACAAGTATGGGATAAGATATTAACAATAGAAGAAATTTATAATTATGAACTAACATCAAAAGATATACTTTTAGGAATGCCGTTTTTAGATAAATTATACCCACATATAATAACTAGAACAGATTGGTGGTTTACAACACAATGTAAACAGAAAATAAGACCAAAAAGAGTTAATAATAAAATAAGAAAGAAAATTGATTGGATAAAAGGAAGCGAAAAAATTACACAAAAGTTAAAAAATATAAAAAATACTGAAGATACAATAGAACTAGTTGTATTCTCGATAAATAAAATAGAAATAACTATATTTTCAATAAATAAGATAGAAATAATTAAGAAAAAATTAGAAGAATTATATAGTGAAGATCCATTAAAAGGATGGGAAAAACATAAAACTACTATAAAAATTGAATTAATAGATAAAAATAGCATAATAACCCAGAAACCATTAACATATAATTTTGATGATTTAAAAGAATTTAAAATGCATATAGATGAATTATTAGAAAAATAATATATACAAAAAAGTAATAGTAAACATAATAGTCCAGCATTTGTAGTAAATAAACATAGTGAACAAAAAAGAGGAAAAACTAGAATGGTTATTGACTATAGAAATTTAAATGCAAAGACTATGACATATAATTATCCAATACCAAATAAGATATTAGAAATAAGACAAATACAGGGATATAATTATTTTAGTAAATTCGATTGTAAATCAGGATTTTGCCATTTAAAGTTATAAGAAGAATATAAAGAATTAACCGCATTTACGGTACCACAAGGATTTTATGAATGAAACATATTAGCATTTGGATATAAAAATGCACCAGGTAGATATCAACATTTTATGGATAGTTATTTTAAAAAATTATCTAATTGTATAGTATACATAGATGATATATTATTATATACAAAAACTAAAGAGGAACATTTAAAATTATTAGGGCAATTTACATATATAATAGAAAAATCGGGAATAAGTCTAAGTGAAAAGAAAGCTGAAATTATGAAAAATCAGATAGAATTTTTAGGAATACAAATAGATAAGAGTGGAGCAAAAATGCAACAACATATAGTACAAAAAATAATAAATTCGAAAGAAGAATTAGATACAAAAAAGAAATTACAGTCATTTTTAGGATTAGTAAACCAAGTGAGGGAATATATTCCAAAATTAGCAGAAACTTTAAAACCACTACAGAAAAAATTAAAAAAGGATGTAGAATATAACTATAATGAAGAAGATAAAAAATAAGTTCAGAAAATAAAATTACTTTGTAAAGAATTACCAAAACTACAATTTCCAGATGAAAATAGAAAATTTATATATATAGTAGAAGCAGATGCTAGTGAATGTAGTTATGGAGGAGTACTTAAATACCGATATGAAGCAGAAAAATTAGAACACCATTGTAGATACTACTCAGGTACGTTCAATGAAACAGAAATAAAATGGGAAATAAATAGGAAAGAATTATGTTCATTATATAAATGTTTGTTAGCATTTGAGCCATATATTGTATATAACAAGTTTATTGTACGAACGGATAATACACAGGTACGCTGGTGGTTAACAAAGAAAATACAAAATTTAGTTACAATAAAACAGATTCGGAGACTAGTCTTGAATATATTAAATTTCACATTTATAATTGAAGTAATAGTACTAACAAAAATGTTATTGTAGATTACATATCAAGACAAAGCTACACAGATTGATATAATAGAAGAGGATACTCTAGAAAAAATATTCAACACCCTAACTACGCTTTCAATGAAAGTGGACAGTATGAGTAATGAAATAGAAAAGCTAAAGACTAATGAAGTTAAACTGAAGTCTATAGCTACAAATCAGCTAACTCAGCAGTATGTAGAGCTATGTCAATCGGAAGACATTAAAGTTTCAGAGCTAGAAGGAGATGATGGGACACTCCATAAAACCCATAACATTTATCAATCTACTTTTGCAGGTACAAGCAAAGGAATTAGAAAAAACACAAATATGAACCTAAACAAGCTATTTGATAAACCATATATACCAATTCTTGACTAGAGTTGTTACTGATGTCGCCCAAATTATACCTCCTAAAAAAGTATAAAGCAGTTGCTGAATTAAATATAAAATCACTTGTTTGTCTAGGTAATTTCAAAATAAATAAAAGAAGGGTAGATTTTGTAAAATGAAATAGTGACATTAACAGTTGTTGGTTTTTGAATTTGTAATCAATAGGAGATAAGCACTAGGATTGTGATCCCTATTATTTCATAACTCCACAGATTGTTTGTGCTGGGAAGCTCTCTCGATGCGTTGCATGCAAAATCTAATAAGATAGGTTCACCTGAACATCTTCTAACCTTAGTTAGATGAATTTCACTTATCTCCTTTCAACTTTAGAGTGTCGCATTACTAACCCTTATTCATAATCTCAAATTAGCCATCCCTGTTATAGCTTAAGTTATTAATGAGGATATATAGCCTCAAATCTCTATTGTTATTTCATTTTCCTAATATTTAATCTCTCCCATGCAAATTTAGAATATTGGTAAGTTCCTAATGTATGCATTCATTAGAAAAGAAATTGTAATGAAGAAAATATCAATACATGCAAGCACACGGGTCTAGAATTGCCTTGCATTAACCTATTTTGTTAATTCATTATGGTTATCACAACGATAGTTGTGGTGTTAAGCTACTCATAATTTCAAAAACACAAGAAGAATTCAGATATGAATGCGCCGCTATGAACTTACAATGAGAATTAAAGTCCAAAATCTCAACTTTAATTAAAACTCTGGAAACTATGTTCGTAAAATTTCAAGTATATGCCTTAGAACTTCAAAATATAGTATTGTTAAATAAATGTAGTGTGTAACACATAAATAACCCTACAAAAATATTTATAAATAAAAGAAATCCTATCCTAAATAGAATAAGACATCTAGGTTGGTTTGGCTCGGACAATAGGATTGTACGATCATCCTTTGGTGCTCATGGTTTGGCTCGTCGATATTTATCTTATGTTCTTCAATGGTACAGTGCTTAGTACGGCTTCGTAGTATCAATCATATGACCGTATGATTTTCTCATCTGGTCATCTTCAACTTGAAATTTTGCAACCTTCATATCTTGGCCTTCATCCTACGATCTCATAGTACAATCATCATATCAAAATGCGACCATGACTTTTGCTCATCTGATCATCTCACATTTAGGTTTTGCAACTTTATTCCCAAGCCTTCCTCCCACTATAGCAAAGTACGGTCGTGACGCCATACTATGGTCGTGAGAGGCTTTCATTTGATTAACTCCTTAGGACTCTCTAATTCAAGGCCCGATAGCCTTGGTACGATCATGATCAGATCCCACGGTCGTCATTCCTTTCGTATAATCATCTAAAGCTCGTGTTTTAGTAGTTTCTTCTCCTGAGCCTATTTACCCTGAGATCATACCAAAAACCTATTATATCCACATAAACATTCCTTGAACTTATAATTATTCCTTATTTTAAAATGTGTAACTGTCGTAAATTCATGGCAAATCAACACCCTCAACTTAGAATATTTGCATGTCCTCAGGTAAATAAAGTAACTAGACTAACTAAGACACTTAACTTAGAGCAAAATCAAGATCACTACAAAAATCACTTTTATAAAACCAGTTTTCGTACATGCATACTGCTTATGTATTATCAACACCCTCCACTTTCATCACAAACAATCAAGGCAGTGGGTATGCAATACAAGCACTCTATCACAACGGATCAGTATATGGCATTAAATTTTGGATAGACAACCTAACACATAGATCAATAAAATACCTAACTAGGCAAAAGCTAAACTACAATCCATACACCCTCACATCAAAGAAATCCCTAATCACTCAATTTATGCAATGAAATCTATTACTAGGACTTAATCAAATCTCTCACTCTAACAAAGAATTTAGACTACGTCTATTTGACACCATAGTCTTGCCTTTATTTTCTATACTTCAACTTTCAGACAATCAATTTACGATCACATTAGGTCTTTTCTAGGCTTTTAATATAGTCTTAGAGGTAGGTATGATACATTTGGGTGTAGTGACTTATTCCTCCTTGGCACTACACTTTCCTACTTGCATTTTTCTCCCTTTTCCACCATTTTATTTCCTTTTGGGACCTCAAGTGCAATTTTTTTTTACATCAATTCACTATTATTACTATCATCATTATTATATTTTTTTCTTTTTTTTTGTATCGCACCCAATTCCTTTTCTTTTCTCTACTAATCTTTCATCCTTCAATTTCTATGCACCCCTACATAATAGCTACCCTCAACTTAGGCGATTAAGTTTAGTTAAGGTACATAGTATCAAATGAGAGACTGAGGCCAAAAAAGGTTCATTGTAAAAGTTGGAAAGGTAAATCCTGTAGCTCAAAAAGAGGTTTAATAAGGCTCAAAGTTTAGGTTCAAGGATATATGCTTATTTGGAAGGTTATTTAGGCTAAAGTGGACTGTGTCAAACATGGACTATGATCCTTTCCCAACCTCATATCATACAACTTTTAGCGAGACTAATCGGGAAAGTTCTATATCAGACATCATACACTGACTCAGTAGAATCTTACTCATTCATGGCTCAGGTCTTTCCTCTAAGTTACTACCTACTCAATTCATGCAAGGTCGTCCAATTTATCCTAATAAAAGTACTAATGCAATATATAGATCATGTCTTTGGTTATAACAAAGTACATGCAACATACACCATCACAAAATAAATTTTAGAGGGGTATCAATTAAAAAACATTTAGAAATAGGTTTGTATGCTTTATTAAATAGGATTGCACCAAGTTTTCTTAAAATTACTCTAAGTTACACAACAAAAACCACAAAACAATCAACAATAAAAATAGTAAAACACCTAAACATGTTGGTTCTGACTATAATAGCACAACCGAGGGAAAAAGCACAACAATAGAAACCCTTGGTTGTGGTATACCCTCATCCCTAAGTTGGAAATCATGAAATATCCCCATTGTACAAAATCATAGAAACGTAAAAACTAGGGTAAGGGACATACCTATGGCACCCTACAAGCTGATCGAACTCTGATTTCGTAGGGACATAAAAGTGTCCCCAAAAGTCTCATATTTTCTGATGCCTTCGATTGTAGTTGTGGAGCTCATAGATAAATTGGCACTAGTGGAGGCCAGTGCACTCAAAGTACCCAAATTGGGGTAATCACTATGCCCTCTCCATACTATACAACCACCCATGTGGTAGGTAGTATCTCATCCCTTCAGAATTACTATCGCAAAGTTCTATCCAACTTTTTTCTCTTTTTCTTCTTATTATATTTCCTCTTTCTCTACTGCTCATTCTCCTCACCTCTTCTCTCTTTTTAAGGCTCTAAGTCACCTTTCACCTCATCAACATTATTCTCATCAAGATCGAAAGTGGGTGTGTAAAAGTCAAGAACTAATGAGTCCATATGCACTGTAAGAGCTGACAATGATGTCAAAGGTGGTATTAGATGAGGTGCATTATCTAACCTCTCAGTCAATAACCCAACCACTTTTTAAGTTTGGTCAGGTTTACTCTAACATCTACCAGGTCTGGTGCCTGGACTTTATCCATCCTAGCTATCATCCAAGCTCTCAAATCTGTTTGCACGTGTATAAAAAGTCCTAATGGCACCCCAAATATAATTTATGGCATAATGCTTAACCCAAACTCTAGTTTATTAATCCGAGCATCATGTAAAAGTAGGCTCCACATGATATTTTCCAAATGTGAAGTCAAAATTAGTGTATATTGGTTAGAATCATTGGTATACTATAGATGGATGCCAGTGGTTTTGAGGATGAGAGGCACTGACATCAGACGTTGGTGTAACGCCCCGAATATAGTACCTAAAAAGCTACACAGTGCTTATGACCCCGAGGGATCACAAGCTAACCCATAACTGATATCTGTACCTGTATACTATATAAAATACTGAATAATGCAGAACATGAATTGAAAAACCGTAAGGTTCAAAACTGAACATAATATGAATAATTTAACATCTGTGTGGGGTAATAGAATACCCAAAACAAAATTGAAAGTACTAAAGTCTGAAACATAATAGTCTAGAAAGCCTGTAAACATGACTGTCTAAATAAGTAAGGAGTTGGTGGGACATCTCCCCAACTAACCCCAACTAATAAACTAATTAATGAGATAATAGAGAAATCATCATGTACTCAAAGGATGACAACTCATTTCTAACTTTGACTGCTGAACCTGGAATCTACTGATGCTCTGAAGCTCGTGTCTCTGAACCTATGATATAACACACCATAGCATAAATGCGTCAGTACTTTGAATGTACTGGTATGCATGTGAGGTAGGCTGAATGCATGGGGTTCATATGCATGAACAATACTGACTAATAATGAACGTGAGAATACATGCAGGCATATATAGTAACTATATCTGAATTCATGATAACATAAGTATGCTAATAACTAACATGACTAATGACTAAATTTTGATAACTGATAACATGAGTGACTATATCTAACATTCTTGAATCTAATGGAACCAGTTGAGTTCAGTATGTATCTAAGTTGACTGTATCTGACAGTCCTGTATTTTGAAGAACTATCTGAGTTCTTTTACTGAGAGTGATACTGAGACTGTGAGAGGTAGTCATCTAACCGACATACCCCAAATAATGCATTATAGTTGAATTAGGGTCCAATCTATGCCCTGATTAGAAGGGTATCAATACCGAACCACTGGTAAGGAAAACATGGGAGTGACCCTAATATAACAGGTAACTCTAGTGAGAATGGTGGGAACCCTCATATAGCAGGCTAAGACACCTTATCTACCCTTATATAGAAGGATATGATATCTCAACCTATGCTGGCTACATAGTTCTAGAACGAAAGGATTGCTTCTAAGAATCACATCCTCATATAATGGGTGAGTTCCCATCCTTGGGTTCACTCGATGCTAGTTTCTACTTCCATCTAAATAGACACGGAACATGATTTACTGAACTGAATATGGACTGAGTTACTAAATTTCATTGACTGACAAAATACTAATGATATCTGACAATTGACTGAGTTCATAAGATCATGGAGATTTCCTGAGTCATAAGATTGTCTGAAGTCTAAGGATCATAGCTTGACTAAGAGTATCATGAAAACATGACATGGCTCTAGGAACGCAACTATATTGTTCGGGTACAAGTACCCCCAGGACTCAATAGTACGAAACTGACATAATTTGACACTCTTGGACACATGACTAGAGTCCACAATTCATCATATAATAGTTGGGGAGTATTTTATGAGGCACTTGATTACCTTAGTTTAATACATAAACAACAGAGCACATAATCATGGTTTGTTTAAATACTTCGAGTATCATGGACATTCCATCAAGCAAGTATAATTCATAATCAATAATATGTAGGTTATGTTAAAAAAGAATAGATTACATACATTTAGAATTTACAACATAATTAAGTCATTATACATGATTTCTATTATACTAGGCATTTTATCAAACACCTTGTATGCTCCATTTAAGGCAAAGGTATGATCATAAATCAAATACATTATGATTCCATAATTTAACTTCATTGCATGAATTTCAACCCTAAACTAACATGGTTTCATGAAAACATGGTAAAGATTCATTCTTGGAAGTCACACAACCATAACAACATGAACATAATGAATTCACCACATGAGTATCATGGTATAGAATTTAAAAGAGGATTCTTGGGCTTCATGGATGAAAGGAATTCATGAATGAACACTGTGCATACCATAGTTCATGATTTCGTGAAGATTGATGGTGAAACCTTCTTGAATTTGAATTCCCAATGGAAAACCTAGCTTGTTATTGAGAGAAACTTGAGTGAAGAGAGTGTATTTTGGGTGAAAAACAGCTAAATCACGTATTAAAGGGCTTAAATAGGGCTGGTAAGTTGACCCTTTTTAACCCTGGACGCGTCATTTAATTTCAGTAAATATTTCCCAAATTGGACCCCTGGCGCGACACGACACTATCGCGCTATGTCACTAGAATTTGACAATTGGGAAATTAAGGGATGGTGCGATGTGGATCCATCACGTTGCCTCTTCTTTTGTGACCTGGAACTTTGGCGTGACGGGGGAGGGAGGAAATTGCGCTGAGACACTGGGAAACAGACAAATTCTAAATTTGGACCCTGGCATAATGCACCATAATCGTGGATCCCTACTGGAATTTTCCAAATGCCATTTCCTCTTGTGGCGTGGCATGCCACAGACTAATATGGCGTTGTTTTACAATGCTAACTTGAAATAGTCATAACTTCTAACCCAGTTATCGGATTTGGATGAATCTTAGATCGATGGAAAGCATATTAAATTTCCCATATGACAAAAAGGTAAAATATTGAAAATTACTCATGGAATAACTATCATTCAATTTAGAATCTAATACTAGACATTCTTAAGATGAAATTAGCTAGGAAAAATTATGGGGTATTATAATATCTCCCCTTTGAGAACATTCGTCCTCAAATAAGACTGACTAAGAGGGAAGAAAAGACTACTGATGTACATACTGAACATGAATAACTAGAACATGATCTCATGGCTGACAAGACTGACAAGTTGAGCATATAATACTGAACATGCATATCTGATGCATGTGTAACTAATTCCTGAATGCATGACTGAGTGTTCCGAAGAACTAAGTTTCTCACAATGAGAATGCATGTCTGATGCATAATTACATAACTGAACTGATACATGAGTGCATGATTGAATATGCAATGGTACTTGATAAATATTTTCTAATAGAAACATGAGCATGAAACTGCATACCAAGTTTGGGATGAACACTGAACATGAAGATGAGTAAGCTTAAGGAGAACTGTTACCTTGAGCTTGATCTGAGTTGGCAAAGAAGAGGTGAGGATATTTGGTACACATTTCTGCCTCTGCTTCCCAAGTATCTCCCTCGATGGACTGATTTCGCCAAAGAACCTTAACTAAAGGGACTTCTTTGTTCCTTAATCTACGAGTCCGATAGTCTAAGATTTTGTTTGGAATCTCCTCATAAGAGAGACTGTTCTTAACATCAATGCTCTGAATAAGGACTACAACTGCTAGGTCACCTATGCACTTCTTGAGCAAAGGAAATTTGAGCTTATAAGCTACCTTGCCGAATAGACTAAGAATCTTACAGGGACCGACATATTGGGGACTGAGTTTCCCTTTCTTGCTGAACCGCTTCACTCCCTTCATGGGAGATATCTTTATATAGACATAGTCACCAATCTCGAACTCAAAAACTTTTCTATGAACATCTGCATAAGACTTTTGTCGGCTCTGAGCAGCCCGGAGTCTTTCTCTAATCAATTGGACTTTTTCTAAGGCATCGAATACTAAGTCAGGCCCTATGATTGATGCCTCACTAACTTTGAACCAACCAATTGGAGATATATATCTCCTACCATAGAGAGCTTCAAATGGAGCTATGTGAATACTGGAATGATAGTTGTTGTTGTATGCAAACTCAATCAAAGGAAAGTGGTTATCCCAACTACCCTTGAAATTAATTGCACACGCCCTTAGTATATCTTTTAGAGTCTGAATAGTCCTTTTTACTTGGCCATCTGTCTGAGGATGGAAGGCTGTACTGAGATGAACTTGGGTACCAAGACCCTTTTAGAATGCTTTCCAAAAATGAATGGTGAACTGGGAACCTCTGTCTGAGATAATAGATAACGGAACACCGTGTAATCTGAACAACTCTCTAATGTAGAGTCTGGCGTAATCCTCAGCTGAATAAGAGGTATAAACTAGAAGGAAATAGGCTGATTTTTTCATTCTATCTACGATTACCCAAACTGAATCGTGCTGATGACGAGTTTGAGGCAAACCCATCACGAAGTTCATGTTCACCTATTCCCACTTACAAGTAGGAATAATGAACTCCTGTATAGGATCACTAGGCTTCTGATGCTCTATCTTAACCTACTGACATATAGAGCACTTAGCCACAAACTCTGCAATATCTCTCTTTATCCCACTCCACCAATAGATTTCCTGCAGTAGCGATACAGCTTTATGTCCCCTAGATGAATAGAGTAGCACGCACCATGCACTTCTGCAAAAATTTACTGCCTTTAGTCATCTACAGCTGGAACACACAGATGACCCTGACGACGCAGAACACTATCTCCCCTTTGAGAGAAAACCTCTACTTTTTTATCCTTAACTGACTCTTTTAACTTGACAAAGGTAGGATCCCTATCTTGCTTTTCTTTCACCTCAGAAAATAGAGATGATTCTGAACTACTCTGAACCCATATATCACCCTCCTCTATATCAACTACGCAAATTCCTAGTCTTGTAAGCCGATGGACTTCTTGGGCTAGTTTCTTCTTACTGTTATCCATATGAGAAACACTACCCATAGATAGTCTACTGAGAGCGTTGGCCACTATATTAGCCTTGCCCAGATGATAAAGTAGACTCATGTCATAATATTTTAAAAGATCTAACTACCTTATAATAAAGATTGAGATCTTTTTGAGAAAAGACATACTAAAGACTCTTATGATCTGTGAAGACGTCTACATAAACACTGTATAGATAATTCCTTCAAATCTTTAAGGCAAAGACTATGGCTGCTAACTCAAGATTGTGAGTAGGATAAATCTTCTCATAGGGCTTAAGCTGTCTGGAGGCATAGGCTATGACCTTACCATGCTGCATGAGGACACAACTGAAACCTACTCTGGATGCATTAAACACTACAAACCATCTGAACCATCTGGGAGAGCTAAGACTGGAGCTGAGGTGAGTCGAGTCTTCAACTCTTGAAAACTCTTCTCGTAAGGATCTAACCATTGAAACTTGACTTTTTTCTTAGTCAATATGGACATAGGGGATGCAATATAAGAAAATCCCTCAACAAACCATCTGTAATTGCCAGCCAAACCCAAGAAACTCCTGTTATCTGATGGAAAGACAGGTATGGACCAGTTTTTTACTTCTTTGGTCTTTTGAGGATCTAATCGAATGCCATCATCGAAAATGATATGACCAAGGAATGCTACTGACCTTAGCCAAAATTTACACTTACTGAATTAGGCGAATAGCTGATGATCTCTGAGAGTCTAAAGTACTATTCTAAGATGGTCTTCATGATCATGCTGACTGCGGGAATAGACCAGAATATCATCTATAAAGACTATGATGAACATATCCAAGCACTTCTTGAACACACGGTTCATCAAGTCTATGAAAGCAGCTGTGGCATTGGTAAGACCAAAAAATATAACGAAGAATTTGAATTGACCATACCGAGTATGAAAAGCTATTTTTAGAATGTCATATTCTGTAAATCTGAGCTGATGATAGCAAGATCTGAGGTCTATCTTAGAGAAATAACTGGCACTCTCAATTGGACAAACAAGTCATCGATTTTGGAAAGAGGATACTTGTTCTTGACCATGACCTTATTGAGTTGATGGTAGTCTACACACATCCTAAGAGAACCATCTTTCTTGCACACGAATAATACTGGAGCGCCCCACGGGGAAATATTGGGCATGATGAATCCCTTATCTAAGAGATCTTTCAATTGTTCTTTAAGGTATCTGAGTTCTACTAGTGCCATTCTGTATGGCGGAATAGATATAGGCTGAGTATCTGGAAGAAGAATAATGCCGAAGTCTATTTCCCTTTTGGGACGAATTCCTAGAAGATCTTTGGGAAAGACATCTAAATATTCATTCACTACTGGGACTGATTCAAGATTGGGAGTTTCGAAACTAGTTTCCTTAACTCAAACAATATAATAGACACATCTTTTAGATATCATTTTCCGTGCCCGAAGGTAGGAAACAAGCTGACCTCTGAAAGCGGATACACTACCCTTCCACTCAAGGATCGGTTCATTTGGAAATTGAAATTGGACTATTCTATTTCTATAGTCAACTGTGGCATAGAAGGAATAAAGCCAATCTATGCTGAGAATGATATCAAAATCAGTCATCTCTAATTCGACTAAGTCTGCTGAAGTGACTTTCTGAAATATCATAATCAGGAATTTCCTGTATACCCACCGAGCTATGATGGTTTTACCCACTGAGGTAGAGACTTAAAAGGGCTCTGCTAGAATTTTGGGACTGACTCCGAAATCAACTGCTATATAAGGAGTGACAAAAGGTAACGAAGCTCCTGGATCTATAAAAGTGTAAACATGCACATAAAAGATCTGTAACATACTGGTAACCACGTTAGGGGAATTTTCCTAATCTTGTTGGGACTGAAGAGCATAGAGACAATTTGGGCGTTGCCCCTAGTAGCACTGGAGGTGGCACCCTGCTGATTTGGGCGACTGGAATGAGCTAAGGAGCAATTCTGTTGACCCTGAGGACCTGGCTGAGGACAGTCTCTGACTCTGCTGGATTGCTTGCCATATCCAAAACAAATACCACTGCCAGCTCTAAAAAAACCCTGATAGTGCTTGCCACAAGTCTGGCAAAGAGGATAGGTACAGGCACTGCTAACAATGTCCTGGACTTAGAGACTGGTGCTCTAGCTTTGTTGCCCTCTCTAAACTTAGGAACCGGAGCACTGTATAAAGAAGGAGCTGGAACTAATAACTTAGGATGAAACTGGTAACGGTTTCCTCCTTCTGACTTAGGCTGAGCAAAGTTGAAACTACCTATCTTCACTCTTTTATTCTGTTCTCCCTCATCTTAATCTTCTGTTCCTCTACCTTCTGAGATTGAGTCAAGAGCCTGGTTAAAGTCATGTCACTACTCATCATGGCAGATCTACACTCATTAACCACACTATCAATCACCCTTGAAACGAACTTACTCATCCTTTCCATGCTATATGCAACCACATGAGGGGCATATCTGGCTAATTGAGTAAACTTAAGAGAATACTTTTTCACTGTCATATTGCCCTGCTTGAGGTTGATGAATTCCATCACCTTAGCTTTTCTAAGTTCTAGGAGAAAGATTCTATCAAGGAACGCTGAAACAAACTCCTCCCACTCAACTGACCCTGCATCGTTTGCCCTCTCTGACTTCCACTGCTTGAACCAAGTGTGAGCAATATCCTACAATTGATATGCAGCTAGCTCAACACTCTCACTAGACATAACCCTCATTATATCCTTAACCTTCTGCACCTGATCTAGGAATTTCTAAGGGTCCTCATCTGTCTTAGACCCAAGAAAGGATGGAGGATTTATTTGAGTAAAGTCCCAAATCTTGGCTGCAGCTGAATTGACCACAGGGTTGGCTGGAATGATAGTTAGTTATTCATTCTTAGCAGCAACTGACTGAGCAAGAGTAGTGAATAGGGAACTGAACTCCATATGAGAAACATGTTCCCCCAAAGGTTTTTCGAGCTGAGGGGATGGTTGATTCCTATTTTTTCTTTTAAGAGGCATGTTCTGTAGAAGAAAAAGAGAAATGGATTGAACTGAGAGATTGACTTGAGATTATTCTCACTGGCACGACATGAATAATGAAAGAGGGGAAACTGTTCCTAAAACATCTCACAGCCTCCTGTACATAAATGTGGCACGCAACACACCCTTGTACAAGACTCTAGTAGATGCGGATTTCAGACTTCCTAGGACTCTATTGAACCTTAGGATCTGATACCAAGTTTGTAATGCCCCGAATCTGGTACCCAAAATGCTACACGATGCTCATGACCCCGAGTGACCATAAGTTAACCCATGACTGATATTTGTACCTGTATACTGCATAAAATACTGAATAATGTAGAAACATGAACTAAAAGGCCATAAGGTTCAAAACTAAACACAATCTGAATAATATAACATCTGTGTAGGGTAGTAGAATACCCAAAACAAAACTAAAAATACTTAATTCTAAAACATTATAGTCTAGAAAGCCTCAAAACATGACTATCTGAATGAGTAAGGAGTTGATGGGACATATCCCCAACTAATAAACTAATTAATGAGATGATAGAGAAATCATCATGTCCTCAAAGGATGAGGACTCACTTTTAACTCTGATGGCTAAACCTAGAATCTACTAATGCTCTCGAGCTCGTGTCTCTGAACCTATGGTATAAGACACCATAGAACAAATGCGTCAGAACTTAGAATGTACTGGTATGCATATGAGGTAGGCTGAATACATGGGGCTCATATGCATGAACAATACTAACTAATAATGAACGTGAGAATACATGCAGACATACATAGTAACTATATCTGAAATCGTGATAACATGAGTATGCTAATGAATAACATGACTAATAATTGAATTCTGATAACTAATAACATAAGTGACTGTATCTGACAGTCCTAAATCTGATGGAACTAGTTGAGTTCCATACTATATTTGACAGTCCTGAATTCTGAAGAACTATCTGAGTGCTTTTACTGAGACTGACATTGAGACTATGGGAGGTAGTCATCTTACCAACATGCCCCAAATGATACATTTTAGCTGAAATTCAGTCCAATCTATGCCATGATTAGAAGGGTGTCAGTACCCAACACCGCGTCACTGGTAAGGACAACATGTGAGTGACCCTAATATAACAGGTAACTCTAGTGAGAACGATGGGAAGCCTCATATAGCAGACTAAGACACCTCATTTACCCTCATATAGCAAGCTATGATATCTCAACCTATACTGTCTACATAGTTCTGGAATACAAGGATTGCTTCTAAGAATCACATCCTCATATAATGGGTGAGTTCCCATCCTTGGGTTCGCTCGGTGCTAATTTCTACTCCCATCTGAAAGACACTGAACATGATTTACTGAATTGAATATGGACTGAGTTACTGAATTCCATTGACTAATGGAATACTACTGATATCTGACAACTAACTGAGTTCATGAGATCATGGAGATTTCCTGAGTCATAAGACTGTCTGAAGTCTAAGGATCATAGCTTGACTAAGAGTATCGTGAAAACATGACATGGCTCTAGGAACACAACTATATTGTTCGGGTACAAGTACCCCCAAGACTCGATAGTAGGAAACTGACATAATTTGATACTCTTGGACACATGACTAGAGTCCACAATTCATCATATAATAGTTGAGGAGTATTTCACAAGGCACTTGATTACCTTAGTTTAATACATGAACAAGAGAGCACATAATCATGGTTTGTTTAAATACTTCGAGTATCATGGACATTCCATCAAGCAAGTATAATTCATAATCAATAATATGTAGGTCATGTTAAAAAATAATAGATTACATACATTTAGCATTTACAACATAATTAAGTCATTATACATGATTTCTATTATACTAGGCATTTTATCAAACACCTTGCATGCTCCATTTAAGGCAAAGGTATGATCATAAATCAAATACATTATGATTCCATAATTTAACTTCATTGCATGAATTTCAACCCTAAACTAACATGGTTTCATGAAAACATGGTAAAGATTCATTCTTGGAAGTCACACAACCATAACAACATGAACATAATGAATTCACCACATGAGTATCATGGTATAGAATTTAAAAGAGGATTCTTGGGCTTCATGGATGAAAGGAATTCATGAATGAACACTGTGCATACCATAGTTCGTGATTTCGTGAAGATTGATGGTGAAACCTTCTTGAATTTGAATTCCCAATGGAAAACATAGCTTGTTATTGAGAGAAACTTGAGTGAAGAGAGTGTATTTTTGTTGAAAAACAGCTAAATCACGTATTAAAGGGCTTAAATAGGGTTGGTAAGTTGACCCTTTTTAACCCTGGACGCGTCATTTAATTTCAGTAAATATTTCCCAAATTGGACCCCTGGCGCGACACGACACTATCGCGCTATGTCACTATAATTTGATAATTGGGAAATTAAGGGATGGTGCGATGTGGATCCATCACGTTGCCTCTTTTTTTGTGACCTGGAACTTTGGCGTGACGGGGGAGGGAGGAAATTGCGCTGAGACACTGGGAAATAGACAAATTCTAAATTTGGGCCCTGGCGTGATGCGACATAATCATGAACCCCTACTGGAATTTTCCAAATGCCATTTCCTCTTGTGGTGCGGTGCGCCACTGTGTAATATGACATTGTTTTACGACGAAAACTTGAAATAGTCATAACTTATGATCTGGTTATCGAATTTGGATGAGTCTTATATTGATGGAAATCTTATTGAATTGCCCACATGAAAAAAGGTAAAATCTTGAAAATTCCTCATGAAATAACCATCATTCAATTTAGAAGCTAATACTAGACATTCTTGAGATGAAATTAACTAGGAAAAAGTATGGGGCATTACAGTTGGTATGTCACTAGATGGGGCACCCCCAATTACATATGGAATCTCAAGGCCTCTAGCTGGGCATTAGGGTTGCATAGATCCTTTATCATTGCTATGTCAGATACCTTCATAGGTGTATCACACTGCCTACTATGTTACTAATCGAGACGTTTTGATTCCACATTATCTATGTAGTGAGATAGGGTAAAAGTAATGTGGTGCTAAACTGGAGCACCCTATCTCATATCTCCTCTATGATGATCCACGGGATATTTAACTCCACTCTTAAAATAGGGGTCGCTACTAGGCAGACATTGTTTTACCCAATGTATTATCATTGTATATGGATATGATCCGGTGCCTGACAACCTACCACTAGGTCGTTCCTACAAATTTCAAACTGTGTTTATAAATAATTTCTCCATTAATAGTGTCAAGTTGGGTATGTTTCTTAATATCCTTCTCCTTCTATAAAAGAGTTATTTTTTTAGCATTGCTGCATAGTTGGCATAAAAATTTTACACCAACTCAGCACATATACCTGTAGGGGTCTCGTCATCCATCCAGCTTATATTCAGCAAAACCCTGCACTAACTCTGTAACTTTTTGGAGAGAATTAGCTAACACTTGGGGCTCCTCCTGAATACTCTTCTTTTTATTACCTCAATTAGTCATAGAAACCCTGTCAATGTAGTAGTCCTTTGAGTTTGGCACTACCCAACATATGGAATCTACGCCCCTCTAAAGTGGGTCAGCAACACCCTCGGAGGATTCAAGTTTGATTTTTCCTCCCATTCTGAAGAACTTGATTTTTTCCAAATTTACTCTAACCCTATTGGGTGCCTTGCCTTCCCTCTTTAGATTAGGGAAAGTGGAAGGGTGTGGCTTTTTCCACCAAGGTTGTAGATACTATGGCCATGGCTTGGTCTTTTTTATTAGCCTGTCTCCTCTATGGTCTGAGGTGAGTGCTACTCGTTAGATGAACTCATAGAAAAGCTTACCTCAGTCCCACTAAAAGATTTATACTGACTCTCTGAGGCCGTAGATGTGTCCTTGGGTTCCCGTTTCTTTGAGGTGTCCTTTTCCAACTTTTTTTGAGCCTTTGGTTCCATTATACCTATATCGGAAAAAGTTAGAATCAATTTTTACAAAATCTGAAAAAGTGTTGCAAATACATCAGACGACCCTTTTTATGATCGTACCTTCTTGTTGTAGGAAGGGTGTCCTGAATATACTAGAAAAGTTTCACATCAGATGATCACATACCACGATATTACTTTGACCTCACAATCATAGGATGTGCTTATCTGATGAACTCCTGAGCATTTATATCTGGAATCCCATAATGATCTAACTTATGATCATAGATCAAAACCATGATTGTAGGTTGTGTCATAGAATCCCCAACCTTTAGCAGATTTTAGTCTTTTTAAAAGTTTGATCCTCACGCACCATCATTTTACCAACAGTGGGTACTCAATACCTTCTCGTTATTTTTATATGCATTCAAACTCAAGTATACAATGAGTAATCACAGTTTATGCATCAAAACTCACACCCATCAATGAATAAAAAGAAAAAGATAATAGTTTAGTTTAAACTTAAAAAGATTTGACAATTCTTTCTCTTAGTTTCAACTAGAATCTTGAATTTTCCTTGAATGTCAAATACAAAATATAGTTTCCTTGCTTGAATACGATTGGATTTTGGAGGAATTTGATTGTGAGTGATTTTTGCAAGTATGTCAGGTCTTAAAGTGGGGTTTAGGGTTTAAAAGTTTGAGTTGGGTCAGGTCAGGTCAATATTTCATTAAACTAGGAAGGGTTGTAGTACAAAATATACTTCTAAGCAATTTCCCTATAGATCCTATAATTGAAGGACCCCTAAGATGACTTAAATTTACAATTGTGGTATCTAACCATGATCGTGTCTTCTTTTTATACAAAGGTTGTTTAAGAAAACTTACCTGGGAACTTATGAAGCTTAAGGATGATCGTGATATCTAACCATGATCATTCCTTAAAACCATAGGTTCATGCCTAATTGATAGGTTGTAGGAGAATGATCATATGAATGGAACCACGATCCTAACATCTAGGTATAATCATGATGACCAATCATAATATGAATCCCTGATTTTTATCCCATGGCACTTATCCATGTTGCTCAGACGACTAAACCCACGATCATGGGTTCTTCCTGTTGTTGTACAATCCTCTCATGGGTTTAGTCTGTAATCTAATTCAACATCTTCTATTTCATGTGTAATCCTCGTACCTATAAAAATATTACCCTATAAAATATAAAGTAAAAAACATAGGTTCCCTCTAATAAAGCATTTGATTTAACATTGTGACAATATGCAACTGAGCTGGTTACTCAGACTTCACAAACTAGCCCATGGGTTGCCTCCCATGTAGAGCCTGATTTGACTTTGCAGCATGACCCAACTCCCTTGACTACTCAAACTTCATCAAGGTCCAACTTATCACATAACCTTATCTCTTCCATGGTGCCCATATAGTACTTGACACGCTGGCCATTTACCTTGAATGGGACAACATTATGTCTTTGTAACTAGATTGCACCACGTCAAAATATTCTCGCCACAGTTAATGGTCTAGACCATTTGGATTTTGACTTTCTAGGAAACAAAAAAAGTTTCAAATTATAAAGCAAGACTAAATCACCTTGGTGAAAATATCTTTGATCAATCTTTCGATCATGGTACAATTTTATCTTTTCCTTGTATAAGGCAAAACTCTCATAGATGTGGAGATAGAAATCATCCATTTTATTCATCTCTTCCAGTCTTAATTTCTCTGCATTACTCCACTCTATATTAATACTTTTTAATGCCCATAATGCCTTATGTTCAATTTCAATGGGCAAGTTGCATGTTTTTCCATACACAAGCTACTCTGGAGAAGAATCTACAGGAGTCTCGTATGTTATTCAATAAGCCAACAATGCATCATCTAACCTTCTTTCCTAGTCTATTCGATCAGTATTCGTAGTCTTCACCAAAATAGACTTGATCTCTGGAGATCTCAACCTGCCCACTTCTTTGATGATGGTAAGGGTTACTACCTTATGTTAAACCATATTTATCAAGAACGGTTTTAAAAATACATTTGTAGAAGTGCAAGTCATCATCACTAATCATACCTCGAGGCATACCAAATCTCAAGAAAATATTCTTCTTCATAAAAGTTGTAATGCTTTTACCTTTATTATTTGGAAGTGTAGTTACTTCCACCCACTTGGAAATGTAGTCAACGGCGTCCAAGATGTATCTTATCCCAAGTGAACTCAAAAATGGGCCCATAAAGTCTATACCCCATACATCAAACAACTCAAGCTCAAAGATAGTCATCATTGAAAGTTTATGTCTGCATGAGATATTCCCTTGCCTTTGAAATTGTTCATAATCCCTAGCATAGTCATGAGTGTCTTTGAAACTAGTAGGAAAATAGTAACCACATTGCAATATTTTATGTGTGGTCGGCACACCTCAATGGTGAACCCTAATTGGTGAGGAGCGGCATGCCTCTAAGATACTCATCATTTCAACCTCAAGAACACATCTATGGATTACTCCATTTGCATAAACCTAAAATAATAATGGGTCATCCCAAAAAAACTTCCACACATCATGCATGAACTGCTTTTGCTACTGAAATGATATATCTTCTAGAATTATGTCACTTGCCAGGTAGTTGGAAAAATAGCAAATCAAGGGATCAAGTCATGTGATGCTTCCAAGACCTGTTCATCTAAAAAAGTAGCATCAATTTCAAGCTCTTCCCCTAGTTTTAGAATTGCCTCCTCCTTAAGGCGTGATAAATGGTTGGCTACCTAATTTTAAATCCCCTTTTGACTTGACCTCAAAGTTGAATTCTTGCAATAGAAGTACCCATCTAATCAACCTTTCCTTCACATATTTATTAGCCATAAGTTATCTAAGAGATACATAGTCAGTATGCACAACCACTTCAATGCCAATCAAGTAGAAATGAAATTTCTTAAATGTAAAGGCAACAACAAGCAACTCTTGTTCAGTCATGAGTTTAATGTTTTTGTGTTGGATTAAGTATGTTACTAGCATAGTATATTGGGTATAGTATCTTCTCTCCCCTTTGGCCTAGGACTGCACCTAGTTCTACACTACTAGCATCGCACATCACCTCAAATGGCAACGCCCAATTCGAAGACAAAATGATGGGGGATGAAATCAGCTTCTCTTTCAGACACTTAAATTCTTTAGGCATGTCTCATCAAACACAAACTTCAGATCTTTCTCCAATAACTTGCAAAATGAATTCACAATTTTAGAAAAGTCCTTGATGAATTATCTATAGAAACTTGTATGTCCCCAAAACTATGAATGTCCTTCACAGAAATTGGTGGAGGAAAGTTCTGAATCAACTCAATGTTTACCTTACCGACTTCAATCCCCTTCTTAGAAATTCTGTGAGCAAGCACTATTTATTTTAAACCATCAAATAACATTTATCCTAGTTTAGCTGTAACGCCTCGATGAACCGAAATGCTAGACGGTGAATATGACCCCAAAGGACCATAAGCTAACCCATGACTGATATCTGTACTTGTACACTGCATAATATACATGAAGAATGCGGAAAACATGAACAATAGTCCATAAGGTTCAACTGAATAAAGAATCTATCAAAATATAACATCCATGTGAGATAACGAATACCCAAAACAACTGAATCTGAATCAAAATTGAATACAAATCCAAACTAAATCTGAAAGCCTCTAAGTACTGTCTGAATAAGGAGATGAAGCAACATGTCTCCAACTAACTCTATAAAACTAAAAGTTAACTGAGATAATAAATAAATCAAATCATATCATCCTTGAATAAATAGGACTCACTGCAACTCTTTATACTGGGATGCTACTTCTACTATGGATCTGGAGCTCATGTGTAATACCCCAGAAAATTTTTCCTCAAAATTTTGTGTGTAAACGTATTGAATCGTATCTTTGAGAATGATTTATAATTTTTCTGTGTGTCATTTCTTAGATTTCGACCCACCATTTCATAGATCATCGAATAAGCTTTCCAACAATATGTGGATCACCCAAAACGGACACTCGAGCGATGAGTTAGACCATTCCGATCAAACTACGACCATTTCGATTGAACTGTGAACAGTAAAATATGCAGGAAAAAAAACACTGCAGCCAGGCAATTTTTTTTGGTCAACTTCAAATGATCATAACTCCTTATACATAATGAACTGTGTAAGATGCTATATATCAACGAAAATCCCTGAGAGTCTTCTTTCCAATAAAATTGGTTTCATCCCATTTAGACATCGCAGTAAAAAGTTATGGCCAATTTTCTTCAGCCTATCGAATAGATCACTGAAGGACAAATTCGGGTTTTATTTGTTTCTTAGGGGCATTTTGGTCTTTCATCACTCTTTTAGACCTCTATAAATACCCCATTCGGCTGAGAACTTGTATTATTTTTCTCTTATTTATCTTATATGTATATATATATATATATCAAGTTAGGGTTAGGGTTTTGAATTGGGGAAATTAATTGGAGGATTTGATTCAAGAATTCCTTCCGTCAATCTCTTCCAGCCACGAAATCTAAGGTATGCAAGTGTTTATCTAGGGACTCCTTCGTCCATAGAGTCCACGAATCCCTTTTTGAAAGTTCAAGTTATGTGTATATATATATATATATATATTTTCTAGACTTTGATGATGTATATATATATATATGTTGATTGATATTTGATGGTTGAGATATATATGAGAATTATGTATGTTACTTGATATATATATATATATGATGATTATGCATGTTGGTTGATAGATATATATGTGTGGTGATGGTGTATGTTGGTTGATACATGCATGTGACGATTATGTGTGTTGGATGAGATATACGGGATGATGAAAAACATGAGAATTTGATGAATTCACCAATGCCTAAAAGTGCATGTAAGGTGTTTGTGGAATTGTTTAAGAGGCTATAAATTTACGTTCTTAGGATATAATAAGTTCTATATGATTAGACTACTTTCTATGTATACGTTCAACATGAACTCCATGTTATTGTCTAAAATTGGGGATGTTGTGTGGAAGGCTTATGATATGGTTGTAAGTACGGATGAGGGATTTAGTTGGTGGATGTAAGATGAATGACGGTGTTGTAGCACATGTAATTGTTCATACTGACCTATGCCTAAATGGTGCATGCGAGTAGAAATGCCTAGTTGAAGAAGAATGGATCGTATGACCCCTTATGATCGAAGTGATGAGTTCATACCATACTTGTATGCTACGTGTTTACTATGATGCTTGAGGGGAATGGTAAGTCCTTTAGGCCATGCTAAGTGTGAAATGTCTAATTATGGGTTGAATTGCATATATCAAGATCTTAAAGGAAAGAACCTTGAGAAGTGAACCATGATGTGTTGAATGTATGTTATTTGTGTGTATCCTGATTGGATGAACTATGTTATGTTGTATTCTTCCTTAACCATATGCATCCTTGTTGAATGATCTACGATGTAATGGAATGAGATCCCAATACTTGTATATGAATATGATCTTCAAATGATTGGTGTGAGGTGTTAATGAATGCATGGTGCATGATGGCCTGTGGGCATATGCGTATGCGTTGTTGTATACTATGTATTACTTCTGTTATTGATTGTTGGGGGTACGTATGCCCGAAATAGTCTGCTGGTCTAGAGCTGAGTCAGTTCCGCGATAATCTTAGTCGTGCTACGATCAATGAATTTTTGATGATTTGAGAACTTAACATGAATTCTGTGAGAACTTAGTTTGTGGGATTTTGAACAAGAATATCTTTTCATTCTTGTGACCAAAGAATTAATTTTATCATTGGAATTTCATGATTTTATAAAGTGGGTAAATACCCAAGATGTTTTAATGATGAATTATGAGGTTATGAAAAATATAAATTGTTTAAGCTTTGATGTACATGATTACTTTATTATTCCCAAGTTATGATTTAATATTGTGAATTTCATATTTCTACCATGAGTTAATATTTCAAGTGTTTTCAAGATATGATTTATGGAACTTTGAATCGTGCAATATTGGTATACATAATAACCTTATTATCTTGTTTTCTTGAAATAAGATTTTATGCCATAAATTGCATACCACTACTATGAAATTATTTTTTTGAGGATTCTTGATATAAGAGCCATGATTTGAGTTACATTACGACATACAAAATCTTACTATGATTTGAATATCTTAAATGCTTTTCAAAAGCTATTGTCATGATTTGAATATTGAAATGAAAGAATAATCTTTTGAGAATATTGATTTGCATCCGTAGAGCCAGGATGATTTATATTGATTTTAATCTTGCAGAGATGAAATACTTTGTTATTGATACCATGTTGATGTTGAGGAAAATTAAAATATTTTGAGCTAAAATGTGTTGAGTTAGGAATCCACAAATTGATATGATTTGATAAATAAGAAAGAGATTTAATTTGGTATTTATGATAGAACCTTGTGATGTTGTGGTGGATTTTCTAACGCATTTTGAGCTAGTCAGGGAGTATTACTTAGCACCGAGAGGTAAATTTGGTATTTCCCCAAACCTATGTGCCACCGTAGGGTTGTTGATGATCATATTGTTGGCCAGAGAGCCGAATTGTGATTATGAAAGCTTTAAGGTTGTACTCCCTGGCAAGAGTAAAACACTCCCGCCAATGGGTGTGCTCTCCCTAAGAGGACAAACGTTGGTATTCCACGCGGTTCACGTGGGGTTGTCGGTTATAGGAAACTCCCCTGTCCATAAGAGTATGTTTCTTGAACTATTGAGTTGCTCTGATTCTTGAGTTGATGAATTTGGTTGTCTATGATGAGTCATGAGAATTTATGATGAATATTGATGATTTTGTGATGATTTATGGGATTTTACTTATGTTTTCCTCTCTATAATATTATGAGAAGTATGGATAATGAAATTCAAGCCATGTGAGTCTTCATTTTCCGTTCACATATTTTACGAAATCAAAGATATTATTCAAATTATTGTGTGCACCCCCACATATTCAGTTGCTTATGAGGAGTCATGGTGAGTTATGTAACTAATTCTTATGGTTTCTGTGTCAGTATAAATCTTCAGGAGTCAGGGGTGTGAGTGTATTCGATTGATCAGTGTTGGTATCCTGTGATTCAGTAATGCAGTACCCCAGTACAGTAGTGAGTTCCGAGGATAGTAAAGTGGTATCCGAGTTGTGGTATCTGGAGTTGTTATAATTGTTATAGTGGTTGTGAACTGTGCATTCATATATGTGTACTTGTTCGTTATTCTCATGATTATTCTGTTGATTAAATGTTCATGCATAAGCCCTTGCATTTAGCCTTCCCTGCTTGCACACTCAGTACATCTTAATACTGACGCATTCGTGCTATGGTGTTCTTTTATTTTGGGGCATCATAGGTTCAGGGAAGTGAAACTTGGAGCATCTTAGAAGTCACTTGTATAGCAGAAGTAGGTGCAACAGTGAGTCCTCATCATCCAAGGATGTTGTTATTACAGTATTTGATTTTAGTAGACGGAGTTAGTTGGGGGAATTGTCCCTTCAACTCCACAGTTCAGGCAGTGTAGAGGCTTTTCAGACAGATGTATTAGTGTGTGGTTTAAGGTATTGTATATTTCTAGATGTTTGAACCTTATGGCAAGTGTTAGCTAGTTTTTGCATGTATTTTATTATATTATGCAGTGAACAGGTACAGATATCAGAAAAAGGGTTAGCTTGTGGTCCTTCGGGATCATAAGCATCGTATGGCATATCGATTCTTGGGAATCGGGGCGTTACAAACTTGGTATCAGAGCCTAAGGTTCAACAGTGTCCTAGGGAGTCTGAAAAGCCGCATCTAGTAGAGTCTTGTACAAGAGTGTGTTGTGCGCCACATTCATGTACAGGAGGCTATGGAATGTTTAGAAGAGTTTCCGTTTGTTCATGATCCAGATCGTGCTATAGCAAGATTTTCCAAGAAAGTTATGTAGACTCTTGTAATGATCTACTTATGTTAGATTTACCTTACTCTTAAGGTAACAGATGTAGTGAAGCCAAAGTCTTTCAGATAGAACTTTCTCTAACGGTCCCCGCAGATAGTTTCGGGACAGTGTTCTCTAAAGTGAGCAGAGTATGCCTTATGGGGTTACCTGTTTATATGGTGAATGAATAGGCTTGAAATTATATATGTAAGAATCTAAGTATGGAAGTTGGGAATTATATGTGTGGATTGATAGAGATTTAGCTGCGATTCTCATGGTGTGGAGAAGTATAAGTTTAAGAGATGTGATATTTGAAGGCTAGAATGAGAATAGTATGTTTATTAAATATTTGTAGATATTCATGTTATGTTTTAGAAGCTAAGCTTGAATCTTTGAAGAATGTAAGTTTGTGGACTCCAAACTAAGTATTAAGATGTGAGTGTGGTATTAGTAGCCTATGAAGAAATCGAAGTAGATAATGTGTTTAGTGAGACAAGTAGGTGTTGAAAAAAGTGTATGTATATGATGATGATTGTAGAGACTAAGGAAAGATAAGAGTTGTATTCCAAGAAGTAACATTGGTATTGAATTTATATTTTCAGGTGTAGTCTTTCTGGATGAATTAAGTTATCATTTTGTGCACCGTTGCACCTCAGACTCTAGAGTACATTGGTTGTAGTTCATTTCGGGGTTTAGCCAAGTGTTCAAAAGTGTCTGACGATGACTTAAAGTTGAGAGGAGGAGGATAGAGAAAGTGACAAGTCAGGCCCTCAGAATCTGGTAGTGGTGCCAGAAGGTATGGAAAAGCAGTAAAGGGAGACAGTTCCCGACCCATTCTTATTTCATTGAAATATGTCTAGAGGGACCTTGGGTCCCAAGGGGGAGATACTCCATAATGTTATAATAATTGCATGTCCATGCTCTTTCTATGATGTTAACCTCATCGTTCGTTGCATTTATAGTTATGCTTTCAAGAATTTAGTATATTAGTTATATTCGTATTTAATATGCACATTCAATAGAAAGAAACTCGAATTGTGGTCATGTTTGAACATGTATTAAAGAGATTAGTTGGGTTATGATTCTGTGCATTTGAGATGCATGTGTGTTGTGAAAATTTACCCATGAGTGGGTTGTTGAATGTTTTATGCGATAGATGTGCATGACTAATGAACGTACGCAGAGTATTGGTTGCTTCAGTCGTGTGGTTATGTTCTGAGATGTGTTGCTGTCTTAAATAAACCCAGTCGATTAGTGTTCTTGATCTGTCCTTCACATTCGAGGACAAATGTTTCCAAGGGGGAGATGATGTAATACCCCAGAAAATTTTTTATCGAAATTTTGTGCGTAAACGTATTGGATCCTATTTTCGAGAATGATTTATAATTTTTCTGTATGTTATTTCTTGAATTTCAACCCACCATTTCGTAGATCATCGAATAATCTTTCCAACGATATGTGGATCACCCAAAACGGACACTCGAGGGATGAATTACGACCATTCCGATAAAACTACGACCATTCCGATCGAACTGTGAACAGTAAAATGTGCAGGAAAAAAAAATACTGCAGCCAGGCAATTTTTTTTGGTCAACTTCAAACGATCATAACTCCTTGTACATAATGAACTGTGTGAGGTGCTATATATCAGCGGAAATCCCTGAGAGTCTTCTTTCCAATAAAATTGGTTTCATCCAATTTGGACATCGGAGTAAAAATTTATGGTCAATTTACTTCAGCCTATCGGATAGATCACTGATGGACAGGTTCGGATTTTATTTGTTTCTTAGGGGCATTTTGGTCTTTCACCACTCTTTTAAACCTCTATAAATACCCCATTCATCTGAGAACTTGTATTATTTTCCTCTCATTTCTCTTATATGTATATATATATATATATATATATCAAGTTAGGGTTAGGGTTAGGGTTTTGAATTGGGGAAATTAATTGGAGGCTTTGATTCAAGAATTCCTTCCATCAATCTCTTCTGGCCACGAAATCTAAGGTATGCAAGTGTTTATCTATGGACTCCTTTCGTCCATAGAGTCCACGAATTCCTTTTTGAAAGTTCAAGTTATGTGTATATATATATATATATATATATATTTTCTAGACTTTGATGATGTATATATATATATATGTTGATTGATATTTGATGGTTGAGATATATATGAGGATTATGTATGTTACTTGATATATATATATATATATGATGATTAAGCATGTTGGCTGATATATATATATGTGTGGTGATGGTGTATGTTGGTTGATACATGCATGTGATGATTATGTGTGTTGGGTGAGATATATGGGGTGGCGGAAAACATGAGAACTTGACGAATTCACCAATGCTTAAAAGTGCATGTAAGGTGTTTGTGGAATTGTCTAAGAGGCTATAAATATACCTTCTTAGGATATAATAAGTTTTAAATAACTAGACTACTTTCTATGTATACGTTCAACATGAACTCCATGTTATTGTCTAAAATTGGGGATGTTGTGTGGAAGGATTATGATATGGTTGTAAGTGCGGACGATGGATTTAGTTGGTGGAATTAAGATGAATGATGGTGTTGTAGCACATGTAATTGTTCATACTGACCTATTCCTAAATGGTGCATGCAAGGTAATTGTAGAAATGCCTAGTTGAAGAAGAATGGATCGTATGACCCCTTGTGATCGAAGTGATGAGTTCATACCATACTTGCATGCTACGCGTTTACTATGATGCTTAAGGGAAATGGTAAGGCCATTAGGCCACGCTAAGTGTGAAATGTCTAATTATGGGTCGAATTGCATATATCAAGATCTTAAAGAAAAGAACCTTGAGAAGTGAACCATGATGTGTTGAATGTATGTTATTTGTGTGTATCCGGATTGGATGAACTATGTTATGTTGTATTTTTCCTTAACCATATGCATCCTTGTTGAATGATCTACGATGTAATGACATGAGATCTCAATACTTGTATATGAATATGATCTTCAAATAATTGGTGTGAGGTGTTAATAAATGCATGGTGCAAGATGGCCTATGGGCATGTGAGTATGCATTGTTGTATACTACGTATTACTTATCTTATTGATTGCTGGAGGTATGTATGCCCGAAATAGTCTGCTGGTCTAGAGCTGAGTCAGTTCCGCGATAATCTTAGTCGCGCTATGATCGATGAATCTCCGATGATTTGAGAACTTAACATGAATTCTGTGAGAACTTAGTATGTTGGGTTCTGAACAGGAATATCTTTTCATTATTGTGTCCAAAGAATTGATTTTATCATTGAAATTTCATGATTTTGTAAAGTGGGTAAATACCCAAGATGTTTTAATGACGAATTATGAGGTTATGAAAAAAATAAATTGTTTAAGCTTTGATGTACATGATTACTTTATTATTCTTAAGTTATGATTAGATATGGTGATTTTCATATTTCTACCATGAGTTAATATTTCAAGTGTTTTCAAGATATGATTTATGGAACTTTGAATCGTGCAATATTGGTATACATAATAACCTTATTATCTTGTTTTCTTGAAATAAGATTTTATGCCATAAATTGCATACCACTACTATGAAATTATTTTTTTGAGGATTCTTGATATAAGAGCCATGATTTGAGTTACATTACGACATACAAAATCTTACTATGATTTGAATATCTTAAATGCTTTTCAAAAGCTATTGTCATGATTTGAATATTGAAATGAAAGAATAATCTTTTGAGAATATTGATTTGCATCCGTAGAGCCAGGATGATTTATATTGATTTTAATCTTGCAGAGATGAAATACTTTGTTATTGATACCATGTTGATGTTGAGGAAAATTAAAATATTTTGAGCTAAAATGTGTTGAGTTAGGAATCCACAAATTGATATGATTTGATAAATAAGAAAGAGATTTAATTTGGTATTTATGATAGAACCTTGTGATGTTGTGGTGGATTTTCTAACGCATTTTGAGCTAGTCAGGGAGTATTACTTAGCACCGAGAGGTAAATTTGGTATTTCCCCAAACCTATGTGCCACCGTAGGGTTGTTGATGATCATATTGTTGGCCAGAGAGCCGAATTGTGATTATGAAAGCTTTAAGGTTGTACTCCCTGGCAAGAGTAAAACACTCCCGCCAATGGGTGTGCTCTCCCTAAGAGGACAAACGTTGGTATTCCACGCGGTTCACGTGGGGTTGTCGGTTATAGGAAACTCCCCTGTCCATAAGAGTATGTTTCTTGAACTATCGAGTTGCTCTGATTCTTGAGTTGATGAATTTGGTTGTCTATGATGAGTCATGAGAATTTATGATGAATATTGATGATTTTGTGATGATTTATGGGATTTTACTTATGTTTTCCTCTCTATAATATTATGAGAAGTATGGATAATGAAATTCAAGCCATGTGAGTCTTCATTTTCCGTTCACATATTTTACGAAATCAAAGATATTATTCAAATTATTGTGTGCACCCCCACATATTCAGTTGCTTATGAGGAGTCATGGTGAGTTATGTAACTGATTCTTATGGTTTCTGTGTCAGTATAAATCTTCAGGAGTCAGGGGTGTGAGTGTATTCGATTGATCAGTGTTGGTATCCTGTGATTCAGTAATGCAGTACCCCAGTACAGTAGTGAGTTCCGAGGATAGTAAAGTGGTATCCGAGTTGTGGTATCTGGAGTTGTTATAATTGTTATAGTGGTTGTGAACTGTGCATTCATATATGTGTACTCGTTCGTTATTCTCATGATTATTCTGTTGATTAAATGTTCATGCATAAGCCCTTGCATTTAGCCTTCCCTGCTTGCACACTCAGTACATCTTAATACTGACGCATTCGTGCTATGGTGTTCTTTTATTTTGGGGCATCATAGGTTCAGAGAAGTGAAACTTGGAGCATCTTAGAAGTCACTTGTATAGCAGCAGTGGGTGCATCAGTGAGTCCTCATCATCCGAGGATGTTGTTATTACAGTATTTGATTTTAGTAGACGGAGTTAGTTGGGGGAATTGTTCCTTCAACTCCACAGTTTAGGCAGTGTAGAGGCTTTTTAGACAGATGTATTAGTGTGCGGTTTAAGGTATTGTATATTTCTAGATGTTTGAACCTTATGGAAAGTGTTAGCTAGTTTTTGCATGTATTTTATTACATTATGCAGTGAACAGGTACAGATATTAGAAAAAGGGTTAGCTTGTGGTCCTTCGGGATCTTAAGCACCGTGTGGAATTCCGGTTCTAGGGAATTGGGGCATTACATCATGTCTATAGACCTATGGTGTAACATGAAAAGAAAGCACCATAGCACAAATATGTCAGTACGTGGGGATGTACTGAGTATATTAGTAAGGTAGGCTAAATGCAAAAGGGTTTACGTGCATGAGCAATGCTGACTGACTGGTATGAATGTGAGAGTGCAAACATTCATGCATAGTAACTAAGATTGTGAATGCGTGATAGCTAAATATGTATGCTAATACATGGTTTACTGATAACTAATCATGACTTATACTGTAGTTCTGATAACATGGGTGACTGTATCTAAAAGCCCTTAATCTGATAGAACTATCTGAGTTTCGTACTGTAATTAAATTGACTTTATCTGACAGTCCTGATATACTAAAATCTGAAGAACTATCTGAGTTCTTTTACTGAGACTGATACTGAAATTGTGGGAGGTAGTTATTTAACCAACATGCCCCCTATGTGCCATTATGGCTAAGCTGGGGTTCAATCTCTGCCTTGACTGGAAGGGTGTCAAAACCGCGCCACTGGTAAGGACAACATGTGAGCAACCCTCATATAACAGGTAACTCTAGCGAGAATGGTGGAAACCCTCATATAATAGGTTAAGCCACCTCATCTACCCTTATATAACAAGATGCGATATCTCAACCTATGCTGGTTACATAGTTCTGGAACACAAAGATGACTACTAAGAATCACACCCTCATATAACAGGTAAGTTCCCATCCTTGGGTTCATTCGGTGCTAACTCCTGCTCTTATTTAAAGAGACTGAACATGATTTAACTGACAATACGTGAACTGAACTTAGTGAATTTCCATTGACTGGTGGAATACTACTGATATCTGATAACTGACGAGATCATGCGGTTTTCCTGAGTCACATGACTGATTGATTTCTATTGAATCATGGCTTGATTTCGGATATCGTGAAACATGACATGGCTCTAGGCACACAACTATATTTTTTGGGTACGAATACCCCCAGGACTCGATAGAAGGAAATTGACACACACATGACTGACTTGATCACAAGATTGGAGTTCACAATTCATAATATCATAACTTAAGGAATTTCATGAAGTACATGATTTTCATACATCTTGTACATAAGTAGGATTTTCAAGTAAGCATAGCATAATCTCATAAGGCTAGTTCATGAACAATCCAACAACATTTACAAGGCACACTATCAACATGAAAGTCATTGGAATATAGGGGCATATCATGAATCTTTTACTTAGTCACAATTTAGCTATATTGCATGATTTGTAGTTCCTTAGGCATTTTATCAAACACCTTGTATGCACTCTTTTAAGGCATAGGTATATTTATCAATTCGACCATCTTAATTTATCCAAAATTTATGGGTTTCACTAACCTATTCACACGCTTTATGAAAACATATCAAGATAAAAACTTGAATCCAAACAACAATCAGCAACATGAATATAGTCATAACATGACAAGGAAATCACAATTTATAATTTAAAACATGATTCTTGAGCTCCATGGATTAAAAGGACCCATGTATGAACACTACGCATACCGTAGTGATTGAATCTTGAAAGAGATCTAATATTTCTGAAGGTTCTTGAAGAATTCCTTAGTCTTTCTCTTGAGGAGATGATCTTGAGAGGAAACCCTAATCTTGTGGTTGAGAGTGTATGAGAGAGCTTTTTGAGATGTTTAACTAAAGAGAATGGAAGATAATACACTCCTTGAGGGTTATAAGTCATGGGAAGTTTAGGAAAAATACCAAAATACCCTTACTAAAACATCCCTCAATTGTTGGAAAAAATAGCTGACGACATTCATGACAAGTCATCAAGCTAGTGATAAGCCGTCACAAAAGGGTAAAATCTTGATTTTCTGGTTAAGGTTGAAGACATTGGTGATAGGCCGTCATGGGCGTGATGGCTTATCACAAAATATTGTCACTGGAGGTGAAAATATGCCCAGGGCTGACGACATTGGTGATAGGCCATCACAGGCGTGATAGCTTATCACGAATGTCGTCACTCAGTTTCCCAGCCTGACATGCCAAAGTAAAATGGGCATAACTCCTTGCTCCGATATCAGATTTAGTCAAAATTAATATCTTTGGAAATCTAATTCCATTATATATCTGTTGGTGTGTCATGATCTTAGATATTCATAGCATAACAAGAAATATGCTCGTTTGAAGCTGACTATACCAATATCCTTCTCAAGAATTCAATCGATAAGGAAATGTTTTGATTTGTCTATTAGCTAGGACACTTTTGAGGCCTTAATATGCATCAACCTTGATCATAGCACTACCAAAGCACTAAAATTTATTACTCATGATTTCGAAGCATGATCCTAAAAATGTCTGAACTTTTGGGGTATTACATTAGCACTAAGTTACATTCCTCACATCTTCTCAGAATGCTGGCAAGGTGTGCCAGGAAATTATCAAATGAGCCGCATACAACTGAAAAGTATTCCATGAAAACCTCAATAGTGTCCTCCACTATTTTATAAAAGATGTACATCATACAATGCTGGAAAGTGATGGGAGAATTACATAGACAAAATAACACCCTTTTAAAAGAAAATATCCCATACGAACAAGTGAAAGTGGTATTCTCTTGGTATTTAGGGGCAATATAATTCTGATTATATCTTGAATAACTATCTAGAAAACAATACCATTATTTACCATCAAGACGAACTAACATCTGATCCATAAAGGGCATAAGAAAGTGATCATTATCAGTCCATGAATTTAACTCCCTATAATCCATACAAACACATCATTCGATGACTGGCCTATAGGAATTATCTCATTCTTCTCAAATAGTTATTCCACCCATCTTTGTTAGATATTGAATTGGATAGATCACACCTTACATCCAACTACTTAATGATTCTTTCTTCATGACCTTGCATGGGCAGGTGGAATATCTTTTGGTACTCAATGCTAGGTATATAATCTTGCTCAAGCTAGATTTTGTGAGTACAAATTCCAGGTGAAATTTAAATAATGTCAGTAATGGACCATCTAACGACCCTTTTGAACCTCTATAAAATAGATAATATGGCCTCAACCTACCACTCTAATAAATCATCTACAATGATAAGCAAAAAGGTATTGTTGGCCCCTAGAAACACATAAAAAAGATGAGAAGAAAGGGTCTTGAGCTCTAAAATTGGAGGTTCCTCAGTAGATGGTTTAGCCGACGAGGTCACTTTATTCTTCTGATCAAGTTCCAATTTCTTTGGTGCATAAGTGTATGAACCTTACCAACAAGCGTGCTAACCATCTCATCATACTCATTAATACAATCATTGTTAAAATTTATTATTATTACTGCAAGTGTATCAACACCGAGTCTTTTCTCAATAAGAAATATCGACGCATCCTCATTTATAGTATCTATCACTGAAATCACACGTATGTCCTTTGGATACTTCATGGACTGGCATACATTAAAAGTAACTTGCTTATTACTCAATTGAAACTTTATCTGTCCTATTTTAATGTCAACCAATTATCGACCAGTCATGAGGAAGGCCTTTCCAAGATGATAGGAACCTCAAAGTCAACCGCACAATCAAGAATAATGAAGTTGGAAAAAATTATGAAAGACACTACTTTTACCAATACATCACACAAAACACCCACCAACTTCTTCATAGTGCGATATTCAGAAGTCTCATAGAGGTTAGTTTAGGTGACCCCAACCCCGACTGCTTGTAAATGACCAATGCTATTAGGTTAATACTAGCACCCAAGTCACATAAGTCTTTTGAAATATTCAAAGACCCTATTGTACAAAGAATCATAAAGGCTTTCGGATCTTCCTTTCTCTCAAATAGACAGTAAGACATAATTCGACTATAATGGTGCACATTATCCACAGGCTCAAAACTCAATGTCCTCTTATATGTCACCAAGTCTTTCATAAACTTTGCATATCCAAGATTTTTCAAGAGCCTCTACAATAGGGATGTTCACCGACAACTCCTTCAACATTGAAATAAACTTTTGATATTTTCCCTCTTCAATTTTCTTTTACAACCTTTGGTAAAATGGAGGAAGAGGTCTTGGAATGGGAGTCACTACTGGTATGACCTCCTTATCCTTCCCCTTTTCAAATATAGACCCATTTTCAACAATTAGAGGCCCTTGAGATGCGTCTTTGTTCACCACCAAACTCCAAACTCTTTTCTTTATTCTCATTCACAATATCGATGATCATAGGATCAATATTCCTGTTATCAATGATAAGCACAGATGGATAAATAGTAGCTTTACCACTCCAAGTAGTGATGGCCAGACAATGGCTATCATTCTTAGAATTTTTTACGGTGTTGCTCAAAAGTGTGCCCGGTTGATATTGGTTCAATGCGGTGGACATCTTCCCAAATTATTGCTTAAGCTTCCTAAAACAGTTGTATAATACTTAAATTTTTGACTCATACCTGGGAAGTCTGCCTTAATATCTATAAGGAGATTTTCTTGACTTTCAGACCTCTTAACTAATTTCGCAAGTAAAGCATCCTTGAATTTCCTTACTCCATATCATGATTCCCTAGTAGAGCATATACACCACACTCATATTTATAATCCTCTTTCTTTCTCCAATCACTATCTCTTTTCCTACTCTTATTTCTATACCCAAACCTATTGTAGTTTTCTCCGTAATAGTTCCAACCTTGATTCCTTTGCCTAGAGTTTCAACTGTTTTGGTTAGACCCTTTGTCCTTGGGTACAAAACCCACCACCTCTCTGTCAAGATATTAAAATATTCTTTTTAAGTTTGAATCTTCATATCTAGAAGTCTTACCTCGAGCACCAACTAAATTGATCTTATCTACTCCAGATAGTGCAAATTGGTAAGTAAGCAATGCAATCTTAGTCCACAGTTGTGCCACCACTTGAGCCACTATATCATGTAGTGCTCACTGCATATTAGAGGCTCCAATTGCATAAGTACCTATTGACCTGTCTATCTCAAGTGTATGCCACCCTCGGGTGGTTTTTGTAATCCAATCTAGGATCTCAAATGCATGTTCCCATCATAGACTCATAAAGATCTCACCTATGACAGTGCTACAGTTTTAGTGTTATCATTTAAGACTCTGTAGAATACTTCTAACAAGTTTCTTCTAGTCATTCTATAATTTGGCACATTCTGTAGCCTTTTCTTAAACCTCAACCATGTCTCGTATAGTGCCTCTCAATGCAGCTGTCAATTTATATATCTCATGTTTCAATTGCAGCATTATGGAGGGTGGGAAATTGGTCCAAAAACTTATTCCTCAACTTATTCCAAGTAGTAATAGATTCGCAAGGCAACTCTACTAACTATAGAGTAGTTTCTCCTATCAGAGAGAATGGAAATAACCATAGTTGAATGCCTCCTAACTTACTCCGGGTAGATTATACGAAGTGCATATCCCCACAGAGTTCATAATGTGCATGTATGCATCATTAGTAGGTAGTTTGGAAAATTTCCCCTTCAAATTAAACAGTTGGATGATTGCACTTGTGATGTCAAATTTAGTATCTTGAGGAAGTTCGAGTGGAATGATTGCACCTATTTCAATCGACTATACCAACCCCAAATCTTTTACTATAACATCATAAATAGGTAGATATTGTTAGATGGACTGTTGTTCCCAATTTCTTCTCAATTTTTCCCTCGCATTAACTTCAATAAGACGATCTGCCTCTTCTTGTCTAGCCCTTTCTTCCCTTATTTCTCATTGGGTAGCTGCTTGTCAAGCATTTTTCTCATCTATTAATGAAGCAGTGACTTTTTTTGTAGTTTTCTAAGCATCACTAAAGTGGCTAATTCAATGTTGTTGGGTTATCATTAACCCTTTCAAGCAGGCTCCTTGATCATAAACTCCTTCTCTCTTTATTTTTTGACTTTTTCACCGAGTTCTCTCAAGTTCAAGATCAAATAGAACTAAGAGATTTCCTTGACTCCGAGTATGGGGCATACACTGACATGTGCCCTAAAAATAATAGAAAAGGAAAAATTAGCAAAAAAAACAACCCCCTGACAAACTCAATCAATCAACTTTGTTACTATATTCCTCGACAACAGTGTCAAAATTTAATGTTGCTCAAATTATACCTCTTAAAAAATTATAAAGCAATTGCTGAATCAAATATAGAATATAATAAGGTTGGGGTCAAACTCACAGGGAATAGGACAAAATTTGATCATGTATTTGCCTAAGGTAATTGGCAAATATGTAAAAGATAGGGGGATTTTGTGAAATGAATGAGTAACAGTAACAATTATTGGCTTTTGGATTTGTAACAATATGAGATGAACACTATGATTGTGATTCCCGTGATTTTTTAACTCCACAGGTTTCTCGTGTTGGCAAGCTATCCCAATGCATTGCATGTAAAATCTAATAAGATAGGTTGATATGAATGTCTTTGGACATTGGTTAGATAAATTTCACTTATTTCATTTTGTACTCAAAGTGTCGCGCTGCTAACCCTTGTTCTTGATCACAAATTAACTGACCCTGCTACGACTAAAGTTATTAAATGAGGATTGATAGCCTCAAATCTTTGTTATTATTCCTTTTTTCTAATCTATACCTCACCTGAGAAAGTTTAGAATACAAGTGAGTTCCTAATGTTTGTATCCATTAGAAAAACAATCATAATGAAGTAAATATCGATACATGTAAGCACATCAGTGTAGAATTTCTTTGCACGTAACCCATTTTGTTAATCATCATGGCTCCCACAACCCTAGTTATCGTATTTAGCTACTTATAATTGCAAGAACACAAGAAGAATTCATAGATGAAAGCATTTTTATGAACTTACAATGAGAATTAAAATATAATACCTCAACTTTAATTAAAAACCCTAGAAATAATGTTCATAAAATTCCAAGTATATGCCTTAGATCCTCACAATATAGTTTTGTTAAATTAATGTAGTGTGTTATACGTAAAAAAACTTTACAAGAATATTTATAGACAAAATAAATCCTATCCTAAACAAATTGAGAAATTTGGGTCTGTTTGGCTCAGACGCAGGATTGTACGATCATGGTGAGAACCCATAATTGTACTTTGGTGATCGTGGACTTTCATCTTCAGATCTTTAATGGTGCAGTTCTCAATACGGATTTATGGTATCAATCATACAACTATATAATGTTATCGGTTTATTGTCTTCAACTTGGACTTCTACAACTTTCATATCTTGGTTATCATCTTATGATCTCATGGTACAATCATCATATCAAAGAACCACTGTGACTTGTTCTCGTTTGATTATCCCAAACTTAGGTTTTGCAGCCTTGTTCCCAAGCCTTCTTCCCATAACAACAAGGAATTATCATTACTTTATGGTACGTTCATTGGAGGATTTCGTCAGATCAAATCTTGAGGACACTTTCTGATTCAGGTCACGATTACCTTGGCACAATCATGGTTAGATCCTACGGTCATCATTCCTTTTGTTTGATCCTCAATAATTTCTTTTCTTGAGCCTGTTTACCCTGCGATCATATGAAAAACCTATCATATCCACATAAATATATTATTTCTTATTTTAAGCGTCTTAAGTTTTATGAATTCATGAAACATCAGTTACCTTATACTTAATTTAGAGATCAATTCGAGTCCAACACTTACTATTTAACTTATGATATTACATTCCCAATTCGAGTCCAGAATAAATAATATTAGAGTCTGGTTCGAGTCTGATATTTATTGTTTACTTATTATGTCAAGGATTATTTTAAGTCAAAAGGTTGTGGTATGAAAGGGGTTCATGGATTTGGTTTTGATTTTCTGTTACTTTACAAATATTATTATTGTCGGTGGTTCCCTATTGATCATATATATTGGGCTTATGGGGTGTCAGTTGGGTTATTTTCTCTTGTTTGCGCCTTTTGGGCTTATGGGGGCTCAGTCAAGTTGTAGTTAGTTGGTATTCCTTCGGCGTCATTTACTGTGTCATTTATATCCTATCAATCGGAGTATTATTTCAGGTTTGCCCTTTTATCCCTAACTTTAGTTTATATTCTTGCATCTTTATTATGATTTTATATTATTTTTGTACTCATATTACACTTCTGCATCTTTTTCTAATATAGACCTGAGTACTAGTCACCCGTATTAACATTACATCCAGCTTTTTTTGGGGACTCAGAGATCGAGTGAACTTTCAAAGCTAGAGCTGATATTATATCCTTCCACTATTTTTGGAGAGTTTTTACTTTCGAGAGTACTTGTATATTGACATTATTCAATACTAATCTTTTGTATTTAGTGGCTCTTGTACCGATCTTATCATGTTATAGGATACTCTTTTGTACACTTTTCTCATTCTCCGCTTTTATTTAGTATCTTGCACCTATATTTATCTATATACTATCCAGTTGTATGCTTTATTTTTGGTATTTTTTATGCCTTTCACCAATATGCCCATTACTAGTGTTCCGGGCTATGGTTTGGCTTGCCTATCGATGGGTTATTGTAGGTGTCATCATGACTTGATAAATTAGGTCGTGACACTATCTTTCTAGGATGGAAAGTAGTGCTAAGGTCAACCCGAGTATACAACTCCTCCTAGAAAGTCTGCCAAAAGCTAGAAATGAACACTAAGCCTATGTCTGAAATAATAGACACGGGTTTCCTATGAAGATGAATTATCTCACAAAAATAGATACGGGTCAACCTCTCGGCACTGAAGGAAATTTGAATAGGGATGAAATAAGCTGATTTGGTCAATCTATCCATGATGACCCAAATACTGTCAGAACCATGGAAAGTATGAGGCAACTTAGTCATGAAGTTCGTACTGATCTATTCCCACTTCGACTCAGGAATGGGTAGTCTCTGAAGCAAATCACAAACCACCTGGTCACTAATGCTCAGCCTATATATGCTGACAAAACAAGAAACGACCTATAAACTCAGCCACATCCTTTTTCATACCACCCCACTAGTAAAGCTACTTCAAATCATGATACATCTTGGTCACACCTGAATAGATAGAATGTCTGGAATAAAGTGCCTCCTCTAAAATCAATCTCACCCGATCTCTGACTCTCTCTATATAAACTTGACCACCAATCCTTAACAAACCATGAGAATAAAGAGAGACTTCTTTAGCCTCACTACTCAACACCTTATCTCAAATCACCCTCAAACTATCATTAGCAAATTAGTGAGCTCGAATTTGCTCCATCAAGGAAGATCTAGCATCAACAAAGGCTAAAACACGCCCTAGTATCGAAATGTCAAGCCTAACCATCTATTTAGCTAAATTCTAAAGCTCCATGGCTAAAGGTCATTACTGGGTCAAGAGATAATCTAAACGTCCTGTACAAGTAACTTCTAGCTCAAAGCATATGCAACCACATTAACCTTGCCTAGATGATACAAAATAGTAAGTTCATAATCCTTAAGTAACTCAAGCCAATATCATTGCCTCATATTAAGACCTCACTATCTGAAGAAGTACTTAAGACTATGATGGTCCGAGAAAATCTCACAAGGAACTCCATACAAGTAATAACATTACAACTTCAAAATAAACACTACGGCTGCCAACTCCATGTCATGGGTAGGGTAATTTCCCTCGTGAGGCTTTAATTGATGAGAGGAATAAGTAATCACCTTACCCTCCTGCATTAACACCCACCCAAACCAATACTAGAAGTATCACAAAACACAGTAAAACCCACTCCCTCCCTGGGAAAATTCAAGATAGGAGTCAAAGTCATCAGCTTTTTGAGCTATTTGAAGCTCTTGTCACACGTATCCAACTACTAGAAAAAGATTTTCTCAAACGCATCCAAACTTTAGAAAACTATCTTTTTCTAAGTCAACTTGATCAAAGGATACATAATAGATGGAAAAACCCTCAACGAAACACCAAATAACTCACCAAACCAATAAAACTCTAAATATCGATAAGAGAAGTAGGTCTAGCCCAATCACAAATTGTTGCAATATCGGTTGGATCAACCATAATATCATCCGTAGTCACCACATGAACTAAGAAAGAGACAGAATCCAACCAAAACTCACATTTAGAAAACCTAGCACACAACTTATCATCACGCAACCTCTAAAGTTAAATCCTCAAATACTTCACATGGTTGGCCTCACTCTTGGTATAAACCAATATGTCATCTATAAACGCAATGACAAATGAGCCGAGATACGATTGAAACACACGATTTATCAAATCATGAGCATCGTTGGAGCACTGGTCTATAAAAAAGTCATGACCAAGAACTTATAATGACCGTATCAAGTTTGAAAAGCCATCTTTGGAACATCTGAAGCTTTAATTTTCAACTGGTGATACCAGAATCTCAAATCAATCTTGAAAAATACTGAAGCTCCCTAAAGTTGGTCAAAAATATCATAAATACGGGGAAGAAGATACTTGTAATCAACCTTTACTTTATTCAAATACCTATAATCAATACACATAAGCCTTGAACCATCCTTCTTCACAAATAAGACAGGTGCACACGACGGAGATATACTAGGTCTAATGAACCCTTTACTCAAAAAATCTTGATACTACTCATTCAACTCCTTCAACTCAATCAAGGCTATCCTATAGGGAGTAATAGAAATGGGCTTGGTGCTCGGATCCACATCAACAGAAACATCAATATTACGATCTAGAGGCATGCTATGCAAATTATTAGGAAACACATCCATAACCTCATGAACTACCCAAATAAAATCCAAAGGAAGTGGTGAGGCAACGCAAGTATAATGAATATGAGCTAAATAAGACAAATATCCTCTCTATATCATGCAGTAAGCATGCAAAAAAGATATGACACCCTTTGGACCCAAATTAAATGTACCCTTCCAAGCTACCTTGACACACTCGGCATAGCTAAGGTCATGGTCGTAGCATAACAGTCCAAAAAAAGCATGATAAGGATCTGACCAACCCATACCTAAGATAATATCAAAATTAATCATATCTACGACAATCAAGTCTACCTAAGTCTCATGGCCCATAAAGGTAACCACACAATATCAGGACACTTGATTCACCACTAAAGAATCTCCTATAGGGGTGAAAACATAAAGAGGCATACTAAGAGGCTTACACACAACATAAAAACCAAAAGCAAAATATGTAGACACACATGAGAATATAAACCTAGGGTCAAATAACATGGAAGCAGATCTATAGCAAACCAGGATGATACTAGTAATAACAACATCATAGGCCTCTACCTTGGGTCTAGAAGGTTTAGCATAGCACTGACCACATACACTCTCAGACTAACCACAAAACCACTATCATTAGAACCTCTACCTCTACCTCGAGCACCTTTAACACCACTCAAACCACTCTGTGAACCACATCTAACTATAGATATAAGAGTAGGGTAAAGCTGAATCGTGGAACTTTACTGGGTAGGACTCATTACATGCCCCGGCTAATCCCTCACGTAATAACCAATCTAATGACATACAAAATACTCTGTACTACTAGTATCACGCTAAGAGGCCCAGGAGAACTAGAACTACTACCTTGGCACAAAGAACCAATTTTAGAACCTCCACCCATATGGCATGTCACCTAGATATAAGAAGTTGTTGAACCTAAATATCTACCAACTAATCCTTGTAAATCAGCCTAAACCATCCTACCATGATAACCACAGGAACCTCTAATAAAAAACCTCTACCTCAGGAGGTGTGCCCATTAAAATCACAATGACGCCACACCTTCTTAATGTCGCCCTGAGTAGCCTAGATAATAGACTTAGTCATATTGACATGCTCAATAATACTTTAGAATAAATCCCCTGAAACTACCATTTGAGTTATAGCCAAATGATATGTACCATCGAACCCCTTTAAAAACTTTTGAATCCTTTCAGACATGATAGAAATACTAGCAGCCAAATATCTGGACAGAGTGTGAAAACAAGCCTCATACTCAGTAGTAGGCATGGAGCTGCTTCAAGTGATCAAACTCATCATGCATCTGATCTCTCAAAATATATGGTATAAATCTCTATAATAAGTCCTCAAAAACCTAAGCCCAAGTCATAGAAGGTGAACCCAAAGGTCTACAACTTGCATATGACCTCCACCAATTTTGTAATGCCCCGCACTTTCCTAAGCTAGAAAATAAATCGTTGTTTATATATGTGAAAACCATAATTTTGTAAGCCATATTTGGGAACCTAAATTACCAAGATTACCCTAGTTATAAGAGAGCTTATGATGTGTTAAGTGTGGTTATATGAGTCACTTAAGGTAGTACAAGCGAAGAGTTTCAAAATCTATCAAGTTTTAGTGTTTGAATTTGTAAAGGTCATATTTGAATGAGTATAACTTGATAAATATGTGGTATTTATGCATATTTATACCCACAAAATTATAGAGAATCGAATTATCTTTCCAACGATACCAATTTCACCAAAATCTGACACCCGAGCTAGGAGTTATGGCTTTGCAAAGTAGAGTGTGTCGCCTAACCAATCGCACATGGCCTTAGGAAAGCATATGCGATAGCATATGCGGAGCCTATGTAACTATAGGCGATATCATATGCGGCACCAATGTAAATATATGCGATATCATATGCGACGCATATCTTATTGTTTCAAGTGACTTAAACACTCCGTTTTTGGGTTATTTTGAGGGAAATTAAGTCTTTTGGCACTCCTTACACACCCCTAAACTTAACCTTACGAATTTAATAGATTCTAAACACATCATAACCCTATTATCAGTCTAAGTTCATCATCCAAGAGCACTAAAGGAGAAAAACAACTAGGGTTACATAATCAACATTGAGGGTCCAATCTTTCAACGAATCCGTTACCATAAAGGTATGTGGGGTTATGAACAAGAACACCCTTTCGTTCTTGTGCCCAAAGTTTGCATTATTTTACAAAGATACATAATTTTTACATGTTTTATCATGAATTTGAAGTGATAAATCTTATCCTATGTTGTTGTTCAAGATACTATGATTATTTTGAATGTTTAGAAAATAAACTCCATGAGTTTGAGATTATTGTTATGATTAAAGGCTGAAATTTTTCAGATTTCCGTTTAACTTATGCATGCTTGTGATATAAAGCATAAATATTGAAATGTTTTGATTAAGTATCGCTATAAGGGTCATTAACCCATATTGAGATTGTTGTTTTGAGAATTTATATGATACATGCACCCATGTTTAGACTATTTTTGATGAAGTATAAAAAGATTTGACCTTTTGATCACAACAGAATTAAAATCCACTTTATGAAATGAGTTACGGATTTTATCATTTATTTAACTTAAGAAATATGAGATTACCCTTAAAGTGGATTTTTCTTGAGATTTTTGGGAGTAGTATTTTGCACCGAGTTGGGTATGTTACTACGGTTTCATACCCCAGAACTACGTGCCAACGTAGGTTGAGATATTGACTTCTACTATATGTGAAAAATTGAGATAGTGATCACTGAGATGAGATTGTTCTACACCGATGGCAAGGGTAGGATAGCCCTAACCATACGGGAGCAATTCGTGGGACATCATGAGTGCTCACATGGTGTACATGTTGGTTAGAAGAACCTCCCAAAGAGTCGTACCACATTCTTAGATTGATTTTATTGATTTAAAAGAGATTTGAAATGCAGATTTATGATGTATTCAATATTCCAGATTTCACTAAGATTGCTTGATGAGAGAATAAGAAAAGAATCTTGATATTTGGATTAAGTGTAATGGCTCATGATATCCAGATTGGCATGTTTTACCATTCATTGTGTATGATTTCAGATTTTAGATTGCTTTCAAGTTTTATGAGCCATTTACCAATGTCCTGCATGATTTGGAAAGAAAACTTATGACATGATCGTTAAATATATATATGTATATATATATAGGCATATAAATATGTTTATTTCATGCACCCCTATGTACTCGGTACATATTCTATGGTACTGACCCACATGTTCGCATAGGTTCAGGTGCTCATTTCCAGGTTTGACCATGATTATCCGAGCACGTTGATCTACATCCTCTGCAGTGGTGAGTCCTCATGATCCGAGGACTAGTTATTCAGATTTCCTCATTTTCTTTGAGCCGTTAAGTTTATTTCCTGAGTTTGGGTCAGTTGGGGTTTGTCCCAATGGCTCATGGATATACAGTTAAGTAGAGGCTTGTCAGACTAGATGGATAGATTGATCAGATTTGTCAGAGATGTCATATTTTGTTGCTTTCCGTATTTCATTCGTATTAAAGTATGCTATTATGGAGGATGTTTAGATGTTTTGATTATGATGACTTTGATTATAAGTGTTGAATGGTATAAAAATGGTTATAGGGGTTAGCTTGGGGCTACTTGTAGCCTTAAGTACCGTGTGATGCCTCAGGGCCCATTTTCGGGCGTTACAAATCTCTAGCCATATTCGTCAACTGATAGGTAGTATAAGAAACTCCATGAAACTCAATGTATACAAGATTATGTTAGTTCTCCTGGAATCAACAAAAAACTAATAGGCATCCTCGCTAATAGCACCACTAAACTTAGGAGAACCCAAGTTAATAAACCTATCAAACCTCGTTTGATCATTAGAAGACATAATAATACATGAAGTAACTAGAGAAATAGTAAGTAATAGTAAGTCTAGCAAGATAAAAATGACACTTGGGGGTACCATAGATGAAGGTTGTACCCCTAAACTAGGAATACCATGATTAGATTATAACGCCCCGGAAAATGGGTCCCGGAGCGTCACATAGTTCTTGAGGCTACGAGTAGCCCCAAGCTAACCCTTTGAACCATTTTCATTCAGTTCAACACAAATCAACGAGGTTTTCATAAATAACCTTCAAATATCAACAGAGTAATCATCATCCAAGAATAAAAGAATATCAGAAAGATAACAAAATATGACTTATTAGTCAACTCCCAACATTTATACTAGTCTGATAAGCCTCTAAGAAAATCAATAAAACTAGCGAGCCATTGAGACATGCCCCAACTGACTCATACTCAGTTATCAAATGTAAATAATTCCGTGAAACCAACATCAGACATCACGTCCTCGGAACATGAGGACTCACCACAACAGAGGATGTAGAACAGCGTGCCTGAAGAATCACTGTTGAACCTGGAACTTGGCACCTGAACCTACATTCCGAGAAAATGCAGCCCACATCCGAAGATGTGGATCAGTACCATGGAAAGAAATCGATTATATGGGGGTGTATGCAGTTTTATACACATCATCATCATAAATATTTATAAGAAATATGCAGGATATATGAAAGACTCATATAGCCCGAAAAAAATCATTATAATCATGAGAGGATGAAATAAGTACAATAACACATGTGAGTCATCATATAATTTGTCAATCACTTTCAGTTCATCAAGAATATAAATTCTCATAATGTAAATATCATATAAATCTTTTGAAAGAATAACTTTCACAATTCCACTTTCAAATCACTTCACCATTCACCATAGACACAAGGAAATACACACATACTGGGAGATCCTATAACCGACATAAACCATGTGAACTACATGGAGTCCAACGTACAACCCACGTTGGGGAGAGCCATCCTATCCTTTCTATCGGAGTAGGACTATCGATATTAAATCCACACAAACTAGTGATCACTATATAAATCAGCCTCAGGCTCACTCCTATGGGGGCACGTAGTTCTAGGGAAGTAAGGTCGCTTTATACCACCCACTCGGTTCTAAAGATTTCTCCCGGACTTAGCTCAGATCATTTCAAAGACAATCCATAACAAAAGAATTTCAGTAATATATAAATATACATCGAGAGTCATCACGCTTCTCATCTATCAAAATCAACCACGTTGTGGATTTCTTTCACACTCGAGTTCAAAACAACTCCATTAAGACCAAAAGGTCAAATCATTCAAAATATCTCAAATATTCAACATCAACATTCTTATAACACACTTTCTAAAAAAACACAATTTCCAATGGGGATTCACGACCCAAATATCAAATTCATGATAAATATCGTTCAAGATTCATGCTTTATATCACCACACATGTAAATTCATCTTTCAAAAAAATAAACATCAAGATTTAATAATAATCATCATAAGATATGGGTTCATGCTTCAAATTCATAAAAATCAAATAAAAATCTTGCCTTTGTAAAGAAAATTACTTTTTGGCACAAGAACGAAAAAGAATTCTTGTTGAAAAAACCCACATACCTTGAATGATGAACTTTAGATCGATACTCATTTTTGAGATTTTAATCGTGCCTTTGAATGATGGTTCTTGGAGTTCTTGAACTAGGAACTTGGAATCTTGAATAAATCTGCAGAATTAATGATGAACTTTGGAGGTTCTTGAAGTTGGATGTAGGAGCTTAGGGGTTTTTTTTTTTAGAAAGTTTTATGAAATATAACATATAATACTTCTAATAGGCTTTAATATAGGGTTTGGACGGATTTTGGGTGAGGGGGAATGACAAAAACGCCCCTAAAAATCAAAAAAATTCTCGAATTTGTCCTTTGGTGGACTGTTTTGATAGTCTGAAGTAGATCAACCATAACGTTTTACTCCGATATTCAAATTAGATGAAACCAATTTCATTAGAAAGAGGACTCTCATATATTTTCGTTGATATATAGTATCTCACCCAGATCATTGTGTACGAGGAGTTATAATCGTTTGAAGTTGACCCAAAAATTTACTTTTGCTAGGCTGAAGTAGATCGACCATAACTTTTTGCTCTGATAGATAAATTGGATGAAACCAATTTCATTGGAAAGAGGACTCGCAGATCTTTCCATTGAGATATAGTATATAACCCATATCATTATGTACAAGGAGTTATGATCGTTTAAAGTTGGAGAAAAAATACACCAGGCCTCAGTACTTTTTCTTGGCCGTTTTACTATTCACGATTCGATCGGAATGTTCATAACTCGTCGCTCGGGTGTCCGTTTTGGATGATCCACATATCGTTGGAAAGATTATTTGATACTCTAAGCAATGGTGGGTCATAATATAAGATATTTCGCACTAAAAATTTATAATTCATTCTACAAGATAGAACCCAACACATTTACGCACAAAATTTCAATGAAAAATTTCCTGGGGTATTACATAGATACTGCAACAAAAGATGGATCACCACTCGAAGAATAAGGAATATGATAAGTAGTAGATAAAGGTACATATGTTGGAACTACATACAGAGCTAAAGGTATACCATAAGCAAATGCTCACACTGATGATGGTACCAACCTCAGAATTGGAGGAACACCAGGTGTACTCAAGGGAACATCGTCCAAAAGAGTAAATAACCAAATTAATAGACCCGCCAAAATTGGGTAGCAACTGAACCTTATAGGACCTGAGTTGGCCCCGTATCTCTTTTGTGCTCAACCTCGAGTTTAGGGAAGGTCCCCCAAGGACTACATTTGATAGAGGCAGCTTCTCGTGCCCATCCTCTACCTTAAGCTTGTCAACAACCCTTATCTCTCCCTCTAATCTGAGCTCCATCCTCGGGTACTGGCTCAACATCCCTAGACTCTCGAGATTTAGTCCTCACCATCTGCAAAAAAGAGTGGAACACAACTTAGAACATTGGGTAAGAATAACCCGCAGGACGTAGAAATCAAAGTAGATAAATTTTTCCTAAAGACATTGTATAGACACTCAAAGATAGATATTCATGTCTATGTACCAATCCATGAGACACAACTACATATCCTGCTCCTATACTTATGAGATCGATGAACGTGGTTTCTCTAATACCAATTAGTTATGACCCCATAAATGGATCATGATAATACTTGTCACAACTAAGCCTTAATAAGTAAGCCAATCACATAAATTGATAATGAAAAAGCGACATATACAATAACATATACTAAGTCAAGACTTCTAGAATGAAGTCAAGCCCTAAAAATAATAAGTAAAAGCGAAAACTCAAAAGAAATCTCCAAAATCTAATATCATAGTATAAGAGCGTCTAATATAATATCTAAAAATTGAAAATATGTATGTGTCTGATAATCAAAATAAAGACAAATAAGGATAGATGACTTCCTAATTATCCCTGAACACTAAAGCAGATTAGTGCCTCAAAATCTAAAAGTTTCCACGTAAAATCATCCACCCTGGGAGGTACTCGTACTAGGACCTACATCGAAAGGACATAATAGGAGTAAGTACGGTCTACTTGTACTAAGTAGGTATATAGGCTGACTAAGCAAAGAAAAAAATAAGATAAGTAAAATATACTATTAGCATATCACATGCAAGCAGAAAAGTCTCAAACAGTAGTTCACGGTCTCCACTAATAGTTGTAAATAAAAAATTCAATAAAACTAAGAACAATCAAGGAAACTAAGGAAAACAATCAAGATATATATGCAAATACAATGTAATAAGGATAGTCTAAATAATGAAAGTTATCAAATAACTTTCTGGATACAACCACCGAGCTCGTAACCACCAAGTAGGACCCATGGAGGTTTGCAATCCATATACTATAACTCATATATCAAGCTAATCTTGCCAGCAAATAACCTCAGCCAAAGGTTTTCAAAAGTGAGTCATTTTTTTCAAAATGGTGTTTCTCAATGGTACTAGTATCTCATGATTATATACGTATAGAATAAGATGTTATGCTCACAATCAACTTAATATGATGATATCCAATCCATCCAATACGTACACATATAAGTGAGCCCAGAAATTAACTCAATATGTTCAAAATTCATGATCATCAACTCCAATAAGGCACCATCAGAATAAATATGCACGTAAAATATTATTTATGTCATATCTACCCTAACTCGGGTATTTCTATCATGATGAAGGTAACAAATGCACGCATAAGGCCCACTAGTAAAATAAGCCCCACATGGGTATTATATCTAGAAAGAAGGCATATAGATGCAAAAATAAGGCTAATAATGTCAAATAAAGCTCTCACACAGATAACACACAATATCAGATATCACAAGTCAACAATAATAAAAGATAATCAATAAAATGAGCACACAACAGGAATAATAATCTCACAATATAAACCCATAACTATTTTTCTCAATTCATAGCATGTTTTACTTCTATATTAATTACTCAATTCAATTTGAAAGAAGTTAAGCCATAGCATACCTTAAATGATGAAATCTCAATCTAAAGAGCTTCAACCCCAGATCTTTTCATCATGAATGGCGTCAGAATTAACTACAACATTCAAATAGAGCATCTACACATTTTAAAAAAAAGTTAACGATACTCATATTGCCCATATTTAGCTCAGATTCAAAATAGGTTCAAAAAATAAGTTTGAAAACGAAAGAGATAAAACCAAAATTTTATTTTAAAAACACATTCCTCGAGCTTATAGGAGTCTACAAGATAAATCACGAAAAACGAGTTTAAAATGAGGTCTAAATCAAAGAAAATCCCTTCTTAAACTTTACTAGTAAAAATCTCAATTTTTATTTTGAAATTATGATTTAAAAGAGTTTTTGATGATATAATAAATGATAAATAATGGAATTAAGTTTTTAGAGTTTAACCAAGCTCAAATGGTCAAGAAATCCTCAAAAATTACCTAAATTCAAAACTCAAAGGTCCAAAAATGGATCTTATATATTGTTCAGCAAATAGTACCCCATGATTGCGGACCCCACCTAGTGATTACGAGGGTTAAATCTTGACTATACAAATTATTGGTCTTCACATTCGTGGCGAAGTCTTTGCATTGGCAAGGTCTACAAGTTTGGACCTTCGCATTTGCGATAGCCTTGTCGCGTTCGCAAAATAGACTCAACCCGACCCAAACCCCGTAACCTTTCGTAATCGCGGTACCCTCCTCGCGATCACAATAAGGAACAACTTACTCCTTCGTGTTCGCAGCCAAAGGCCCTCATTCAGAAAGGAGTATCTGGTTTGCACCAGATATCAACATTTTGCACCAGATATTAATATTTTGCTGATTTTTATAAGTTCTTGAATACTCCAAAGAAACTCTCAAGATTTATTTGGGACTCGATAGAAATAAATAATTTATGGCACTAAAATATTTTTGATGTTGAGACTCAATGGTAATTTTAATTTCTTGAGAAAAGTTTGTTTTCAAAAAATTAACTTTGGGGACCGCTTTTTCATTATTTTCAAACCGAGAATTGAAATAAGATATAAAAATCTAGAATGAAAGCCAACCCATTACTAACTAAACTTCTACATTCTGCATCTAATGATGTAGTCTGTTTTGTCATCCGTCACTTAGAATAATGAATGTTGATCGAAGTCAACTATATGAATTCTCAAGCCTCTAAAAATAACAAACTCACACAAATCATTTTCGATCACATTGAAAACTATGTCAACCATCACTAAACCTTAAATCAACATGTAGAAACTATGGAGAAGATTAAAATAATCAAAACATAAATAAATAAAAAATTCACAAATTCAGGTCATTACACTTAAGAAAGAAAAAGACTTTGATTAGACTTTTTCCGACTTTATTTAAGATAAATTGAGACTTTCTTTGACTTATTTTTAAAGTGAAATGTATTAATTAATTATTTTAATGGATAATGAATAAGAAGAATCTTGTATAAATGATATGACAGATATTTATGCAGGTACTAGTACTATATTATGAATAATTGAAGTTTTATCCTTGATTTGTTGAATTATGCAAATGTAGTGTAGTATTGATAAAAGTGCTCATATGCTCACTTTATGTGTTAACTGATTGATTTTTTAAAGATAGCATAAGCATCATGATATAGGTAGAAGTTGGGTATTGATTGTCTCATTGTTTTATGCCTTCTATGTATGTAGGAGCATGATAAAGAATTGGCTAGTTGTACTGATAATAAAGGTTATTGTGTGGGAATAATAAGGAAATTTTACAGATTATGCGAGCATTTAATGATTGAAAGCATTCTTATATTTATTCATGATGTTGTATGTCTGAAATCTCAGTGATGAGGGGTGATTTTTTCACTCATTATCACTAAATATTTGAGCACCTTACCTTATTTTGAATAAATGAATGAGACTTATTAGTGATAAAATGCACTAATATCCACTCTTTACAAGCATAGATTTGAGGATATCGAAAGATGTTGAATGGGACTAAAAATGATAAAAAAGGGATCAAAGAAGACTGAAGCTGAAGACCTAGACTACATTAGCCCGAGTTACCAAGACCGCGGTCCTCAATCTGCGATCGTGTAGTCAAGATGGTCAACACAATACAGTCACGGCACACAACCACGGTTGCGTAGATGCGGTCATGGACAGTCTTTTCCGATCGCGGTTCAACGGGAATATGCCTAAGGGCAGATCTAGTTTTGGGATTATGTTGAACTAGAGTGTAATTTGTGTGTTGGTATTGTGTGTTGCATGATTGTTAGTTATTGAGTAAAGATTTCACCATTGCTTGAGCTTATGAGTTGGGATTTTATGGGTGAAAGCCCCAAATCTCCAAATGGATATATAGGGTAGATGTTATCTTTTGCATATGAGTAACCCATGTATTTATGGCACTATGGAGTGCATTGGATAAGCTGAACGGGGTAGAAATGTGTTAAAATTGAATAAAATGTTGAACAAGGGAAAATAGGGGAGCAGAATTTCTCTCAGTTATCGCGATCGCGGTCTCCAAGCACGATCGTGGTCATGCCGGTGTCTGCGATTACAATCCCTTGACCGTGATCGCGGCCACTTTTGTCATTTAACCCCTAATTTTCCTCATTTCTCTCACACTCCCTTTCAAAATTGTACTCTCTAATTTTGGGCTACTTTTTGGCCAAGTTTATGATCTCTCAAACAACATCCTTGCATCCCCTTTGCATCGTAACTTCAGTAAGTGACATGATTCCATGCCTTTACTTTTGAAAATAGGCCATGACATGCATGATTAAGAAAGGACCTAAAATTTTAATTGTTATGTTTTCCATGTTATCATACCTTATATTGGTGTAATGTTGGCTATTTGATTAAGGTGTGCACATAAGTGGGGAATAATGAGTACCCAATAATGTGTGAAATAGATACATAAATGAGATATGCACACTAAGTGTTTGATAAAATGCTCAAATAAACTTTTAGTATTAATATTTTCTTTCTAAAGGGCACATTCACACACTTGTTAGCATTGTTCCAATGATCTTCATATGCATACATATTGTAGAACATACTAGCAGCTTAAATTTGAAAAAAATCTGAGTATGCAGAGCTAATACAGAACCAGCCTCAAGTAGCGCGACCGCGGTCATATATCGCAATCGCAATAACATAAATACGGTCCTAACCCACGTAATATTACTGTTAAGATTCGAGAAAAGTCGGTGAAAGTTGGGGCTAAAAAAATCAATGATGTTTATGGTCTCAAGCAAACTGACATGAGTGAATTCAAAGCAAAGGGTGTAAATGGGGGAGTTGGTTAGCACAATGACTATGCCCAAAAAAGGAAGTCTCACGGACTAAGACTTAAAGCAATATTTCCATGAAAGACTTCACTTTTGAGGCCCAGATATGGTTTTACCTCATCTGTAGCTGAGCTTCTCCTTGCATCCACATGATAGTAGTCCCCAAATTGCGTTCTAGGATGGTTGCATATATTCTAGATGGCATCCCTCTAGATGTTGGTCAAATCATATTTAATGAGATAGATCATTTCAAAGACCATGGTGGTACACATCTATTCTTCCCCTCCTTAATTATAAAGCTTTGAAAAAAAGCGGGGGAAGAAGAGTATGCTAGTGATAAATGGGTGCGTCCTAATGCCCCTGTTTACCCCTTGAGGATTAAAGGTGAGGGCGCACCCAAAAAAAGCAAGAAAAGAAAGATCAACTTGGAAAAGTTGGCATATAGTGATCCTAAGTCTCATAGGCCAACCACCACGGGACCTCTTGAGAAGATTGGAGTAAATATTACAACCATCAAAGAGCTTGTGTCTAGTTTACCCCAAGGACTAAGAGAGCCTTCCACCATTCATCATTCTTATGTGTCATGTACCAATTATGAAAAGTACAAAGAGGACCAAAAGAATAAACAAAATACCATTGATAAGCTTGAAAAGGCCTACTCCTCTTTGGCAGAGTCACATCGATACCTCCAGATCATGCATAAAAAATGGTTACAAGGGAGAAGAATATGGACGAATTCTTTATCAGGATATGGAAGAGCGTGAAGGGCCTGTGGAAGGTTCTAAAGCCCTGAGATAGACTTCCTTCTTATTGGATGGACAGTGATAATGAGGCCCCAATCTAGTGGTCCAATCTTGAGGAAGACGGTGGTGATGTAGAGTCCAACAGTGATAGCAACCCTTGATGCGGTTTTAGGGAGCACCATTATCTTTTTTACCTTTGATTATTTATGCAGTGGGGACACTGCTATCTTTCCAGTTGGGGGTGTCTCTTTATTCTTAGTCATTTAATTTGATCCTGTATTATTGATATTTCTGCATACTTTTCTACTCTTTGGGCTAATTTTTATCTTTATTGTTTATTTAGGTTGTAATAATCGGGCACTCTGATGGTGCCCACATTTTCATGGATTAGCTATTTTGTTTTGGGTTTATTACTGTGTTTAGTTCTATTGTGATTGGGTTTCTAACCATGGATGCAGGAGAAGTCTGAGTACCCGTGGCACCGAAGCCATAAAATACAAGGAAAGTCTGAGTACTTGTAGCATTGATAATCTTGGATTGCATCATTATCCATTGGTGAAGTCTGAGTAACCATATGGTGGGTCACCTGTACTATGATTTACAATGTGAGCGATAGATTGGATGGTTCAATGATTAGAAAATTATGTGTGGTGCGAATAAAAAAGCAAACAACCACCTCCGTGCGAAATTTTTGCAAAATTCAAAGGCATGGACGTGAGCAACTTTGTGACAAAATTTTCCCCTTTTTCTATGACTCCGAAAGTTGAATTTGGAAAAATAGTGAATATTTCATCTTCGTCTCGAGCGGGTAGAACAATTGAACCCCCTAACAACATTCGTATGCCATGTGTATGAGGTTAATTGTCTTCATCTCATATGTACTTGTACCATCTAAAACTTTTTCCATTAGTTTTTCAAAGCTAAATTTTGATTGTTCTTGGTTGGTAAAATGATCATAGGACATCTTGTGATTTTGGAAGCCCACTCTAACCTAAAAAGCCTACCCATGCATAATTATACTTAGTACCCAATTTGAGTCTTTGGACCTTTCCTTGGCAAACTCATTATAACTCGTGACCCATCTTTTTTATCTCTCTTGTGAACCAAACCCTCGTTGAACTTGAAAATGTAACTTGAGGCTAAAAACCAAAGTTGGGGGTGGTAAAGGTTGGCGGAAGAAAATTTAAGGCAACAAAGTTGTCAGTGAAATACCTCATGATCTTGAACCACAAAAATAAATAATAAATAGAATATCAATGTGTCCATAAAAGGAATGAAGTACGCGTAAGTTTCAAGAAAAAGAAATGAAAGAAAAGTGGTGTACGAAGGAAGCTATTAGCAGGCATAAGAAAATAAAGAAACTAAAGAAGAGTGGTGTAATGCCTCAAAAATGGTCCCAAGATGTCAGACGGTGCTTAGGACCACAAGTGATCCCAAGATAACCCTTCTACTGGCATAACTCATAAGCAACTGAATAAAATACATAAATCTAAACAAATCAGCGAAAGATGACTCTTTTCTGAATCTGATTAATACAAAACTGAAAAAAATGATTACAACTCTGCTTTTACAAAACAACACTGGATTCAAATATATTAAATCTACTGATTGTCTATGAAGCCTCTACTAGTATGGACTATAGGTAGCCGGGACATTACACACAACTATCCCAAATCAATACGACTGAATAAAAAAAAATACAATACTGCTCAAACTATATGACTGACTCAAGCCCTTGAATCAAGAGGACTCATCACCTACTAACTGGAAACTGTAAACTATCTGAATATGGTATGTGTGCTACAACTGAATGGATACCTACATTATAAGATAATGTAGCACATAGACGTATATGTGGATCAGTACTTTGAGGATGTACTGAGTATATAAGGGTAAATGCATAAGTAAAAACATTATCTCATCATCATAATTAGTAAAACAATGCATGCTAAATGTAAATGACTCACATAAGCTGGAATATATGAAATACTAAAATCATGGATCATAAATCAATCATACTTTATAAATCTAGTGAGTCATAACATTTAGTTCTGAAAGTTATACTTGTATTTTGTCTGTAAATCATACTGTCTAAGTGTAGAAAAAGCACACTTATGAAATCTGAAATCTAAAAGATGAAGTCTGTAGCTAATATCTTTCTGTAAAGCATAATCTGAGTAAGCTTTGTGAGCCTTTACACTTAGTTTTCTAAAAGCTTTCTGTTATTCTTTTCTGAGAAACTATTCGGAAAATCTTTACCATTAAGCTGTAAGGAAAACACTTTATCTTAAGGCTTTAAACCAATAGGTTGTTTAAGAGTAGGGACTTCTTTTGGCAGGTTCTTCTAACCGACATAAACCACGTTAGCATTCATGGAGTCCCACATCTTGCCCACGTTGGGTTGAGCTGTTCTACCCTTGCCATTGGAATAGAACTTCTTATCTTAAGTGATCACAATCTTAGTCATCCACATAGAAGTGGGAATAATCTTAATCCTATGGTGGCACGTAGTTCTAGGGCATAAAACCTTGGTAACATGCCCATCTCGGTGCGAAATACTACTCCCATTCTTATGCTCAGGATCTTAAGAAATCCACTTCAAAAATATAGCACAAGGGTTTACAAGAAAACCAATTATGGTCTTTCTTTATTGAAATCTCAAGTCATATAAACAAGGTGGATTCTTTATCTTAGCTCAAGACCAAAAAGGTCAAATCTTTATAGAAAATTTGAGAATAATCGCATCTTAGGGTGCTCATACCACAAACAATCTTGAAATAGCAATCTTAATTAGCGCTTAATGACCCATGCATTAAACTCATGTTAGAACATCATAATATTTATGCTTGGTGATGCAAAACATTTATAAATCAACTTAAAATCTGGAAATTTCTGCAATATACATGACAATATGAACATAAACATGCAATTCAACTTCTAAATCATTGGAAATCTCATAAACTCATAAGTAGAAATATTGGGCATAAATCCTAACTTCAATTTCATGAGAAATCACATAAAATTTCAGTAAATTTGTAATTAAAATAAGTTTTGGTCACGAGGATGAAAGGATTATCCTTATTGAAAAAACCCACATACCTTGATTGAAGATTAGATGAAGAAACCTGATCTATTGATTCCTATTTGAGTTCTTGGAGATGAGTTCTTGATTATGTTGCCTTGAGAATCCTCAATTTGGAGTTTTCTTGGAGAATCTATGGAGGATTTTTGACTTCTTGGAGAAGAAGCTTTGGAGCTTTAGGGTTTTACTTTGAGAGAGAATGGATGAAATTGGGAATAAAGTGCTTAGAATAGGCTTAAATCTTATGTTTGGACAGATTGGGGGCTTGAGAATTGACAAAAATACCCTCTTTAAACTTCTAAACGGAACTGGAAAAGGTAACATTTTTCCAAACTGGTTGGCCACCGTGATGTGCCACTATCGCGGTGGCTTACTTGAATTTGGACAATTGGGAACTGGGCAGACTCCGCGACTCGCGACCATCATGGTGCCCCTTTGGAATGTCATTTTGGCCACCTCCGCAATGCGCCATTATCACGAAGGCTCACTAGAAATTGGCAAATGTGAAATGGGACTCCTCCTCGATGCGCCATGATCACGGAGCTTCACTGGAAAGTGACAATTGTGATTTTTGCCTTCTCCGCAACGCGCTGAGAGTCAAGGTGGCATACTTTCAACTTAAAAAAATGCTCTAACTTCTCAACCGAGTGTCAGATTTAGGCGGATTTGGTATCGATGGAAAGTTTATTCAATTTCCCACACAATGGAAAGTCAAATCTTTAAAATACCGCATGAAATAAAAGGTATTCATCTTTGAAGCAAATCTTTGACATTCTAGGGACGGTTTAAGCTAGGAAAAGTGCGGGGTATTACAATATTTCCCTCTTGGGAATATTCATCCTCGAATGTGGCTAATTAATCTGAAAATACTAATGATTCTCAGGCTTTAGGCTATCATGCACAACTGAAATAAACTGTAAGACTGAATCTTAACATAGTGAGTCACTGAACTGATCTGTGAGTGCATGAATTCTCATAAAAATAGCTATATGGTTGAGATAGAAATGAGAGCATCAACTTATGAGTAATCATTACTTTAGGCTGGATCTGATTTCATGAGGAAAAATATGAGAGGTTTATGACATAAAAACCCCATTAAAACTCGAGGCATTACAATATCTCCCCCTTGGGATCATTCGTCCCCTAATGATTCTGATTTGGTTAAACTGCAAGGAAAAAGACTGTGATGATACACAGGATACTTACGGACTGAATCATACTGAATGCTCATACTCAGATGGAGTATTTCTCCAACACTCTTCTAAGAAAATTCTAATGCTATTAGGGAGTAAAGAACTTTGGACATGATCTGAACAAAACATCTAAATGAGAAATCACAACATTGCTACCACTCTATAGCATGGAACATAAACCTATAAATCATAAGCTAGAATAGAATTACCAGGCCTTAAGCAATGCAACTTCTTACTTTCAAGCTTAACAACACTTCTCAAACACTCCCTCAACTATACTATTCCCCCTTTAAATACCATATTCACTTGATTCAACTTAAAATTTTCACATGGGCATTGATAAATCCATCTACTAAAGTCTAAATTGAAGTAAATCCTCTCACCAAGGTCAAGCCTAACTCAGAATCACGAGGTACTGCACATAACACTATAATACTAGTTTGAACTATGAATTTAATACCCCAATCATTGTCCTAACTACTCCTCTCTAAGATAATTTTTCTTATCACTTCTATAACAAAATCCAACCTCTTACTTGGAAATCTTTAATGCACCTCACACCTATCCTCGTATACACCAACATGACGTTCAATCCTATCTTCATAACTGCATATGCACTTCTAATCAAATACCCATAAGAGAATATTTCTCATATTCTCTAATACCTCTATCAATAACAACTTCCATGTACTAATCCTAGGAAGAGACGTATAGAAATATTCTCATCTACCGAAGTCATACACAAAAGCTTCACCTTAATATTTCTTCATTTATAGACTTACATAAAACTAGCATACAACTATCTTTCCCAATATAACACATTTACTCTGTCCCATCCACACAACTGTTTATCATCGCTATCTTGACCTAAAGAAAGGTCACTGAAAGATTGGAATACCAGGGGCTGAAACATGAAGGGATACTAAGAATAACTTGACACTTTATCGAGGCCTAGGAAATAGAGTGTTCACGACATAGATTCATTAAAGAGATCTAATCTGAGGACATACATGATATAGATGTGAATTTCACTAATCACTAAGAGTGTTGCCTAAGTACTAGAACTAAACATACTGTAAAGAATGAGTACATGAGTCATGATCTGCATGACCTAAATTTTTGGAGTTCATAAATTATTAAATATGATTTCAATTGTTGAACGAACTGAAACTCCTCATACTAGGAGCTGGGAGAGTACATAACCCTCTATTACGTACATGGACATAAACTATGATCATGGAACTAACATGTAAAGCATGAGTAGATATTGGGATAACTGAAATACCAATATTGAAATAAGAATGGGTTAAGCCTCACCCTCACTTTCTGATGTTCTATAACATACTGGCATCACTACTAGAATCTGAGAGCTTGACTTGGTTACTCATTCTATCATCTCCCTCTTAGCTTTAAGCCATCACTCTAAGCCTGTGGAACCCCTCACTAAACTCTAAATTGAACTACACTCGTTGTACTCTAGAGTCTGGAATACAACAATACACGTAAATAATAAACTTACTCTGAAATACTACACCTAAAAGTGTAAAACCCACTTCTAATACTTCCTTCCGAGGTACAACTCTATCTTTCTATAGCCCTCACTAGTCATCATATAATATCTTGGACACTTACTAACTTAGAATCTTCATGAGTATCACCATATTCGGAGTTCACACCATCTAAAGCTTCGACTCTCATTTATATTCGATCAATTTTCAAAGATTCAAACTTAGATTCTAACACTTAACACGGATATCTTCAACCTTTAATAAATCATACTGCCTCTATCATAGCCTACTAATCTCATATCTCTAAACTTATATTTCTAAACCATGAGGATCAAGATCATACCAAAAAGGTTCAACATCATCTATCTATAACTCAGCTCTTTAAATTAGCTATTAAGAACACCATACACTATATATAACTAGTCTCCTTCCTCTTAGCAATTCAATGATTCTACCAATCACACAAAACACGTAATAACCATAGAAAATAAAGAAACCCCACATCACCTTGGGCATACTTCTTCATCATTCAGACAACATCATACTTAATTATGAAAAATGGATTCAAACTTTTTTACATACAGTTCAAGCCTACTAGATCAATTCCATATAACTAGCACCACTAACCAAGAAAATCATTACATCCACCTTGATAACCAATAACTATTCAAACTTAATGTCTAGTGCTAAACATACTTCAACAACCCAACCTCATATACAATTCTCACTTGGAAGCTATGAAATAAAATATCAAGAAACACTAGTCCACTAGAACTTTATAATAATAGCAGTCGGTTAAAATGATCTATCTCATTATAATCCATTAGCACATACTACTTCTATACATCACTACGATTTACCCATCTAAACACCTAAATTATGATCATAGCTCTATAGGTTTCAACTAAACACCTTTTGTAACCTCAAGGAAAGCCCAAATTAATGATACTAAACCACCAAATACTTCATTATTATCCTATACTTTTCTAACATAACAAATATAATTAATAACTCCTTCCTTACATCAAACAAACAACAATTCCCCTTAACTAATAACTCCTTCTCTACCTCCATTAAACTAACACACAAGGACATATCATCTTAACAAAACTAGACAACATGTCTAAGTTTATCTCTATACTTTCTATCAATCGTCATTCCCACTTTTCTTGTCACTACTCTTCTATACCCATACTTCCAACTATAATAAGGTTTTACTATTCATAAATCATAACACTGAAGTTCATAGTACCTCTCGAATGCATACTTTATTTAATAATCTAGGTTCTAATTATCTCCTCTCATGAGCACTGTCTGAATACATATCTAATTCTATCTCAACTGACCAACTCATAAGAATGAGATCATAAACTTTCAACTCAAGGAACTTAACACATTAGGGAGCTCCTCTTAAGTCCCTTGTATGACTTCTGAAGTTTCTGCTAGTAAATCTAAGAGCATTATCTGTGGATAAATTGGAACTTGCTAATTATGTTATCTCAAGAATAATAAATAGATGAGAAATTTTGGGGTGACACACGAATAGACAGAAGATTTTGAGAAAACAACTTTACTACATGATCTAGAGTAATAAAGAAAGGGAAACTTTTTTTAAATACCTCATAGCCTCTCAAAGAAAAGTGCAAACATCTTCGTACCATTTCGTAAAACTCTACTAGACACGACTTCATAGACACCTTAGGACACTTGAACTCTGTGCTCTAATACCAAGTTTCTAATGCCTCGAAAATGGTCCCAAGACGTCACACGGTGCTTAGGACTATAAGTGATCCCAAGCTAACCCTTCTACAGACATAACTCATAAGAAACTGAATAAAATACATAAATCTGAACAAAATAAGTGAAAGATGACTCTTTTCTAAATCTGATTAATACAAAATTGAATAAAAATAATTACAACTCTGCTTTTACAAAACAACACTGGATTCAAATATATTAAATCTACTGACTGTCTTTGAAGCCTCTACTAGTATTGACTATAGGTATCCGAGACATTACCCCCAACTATCCCAAATCAGTATGACTGAATAAAGAAAAAATACAATACTACTCAAACTATATGACTACCTCGAGCCCTTAAATCAAGAGGACTCATCACCTTCTACTGGAAACCGCAAACTACCTGAATATGGTACGCATGCTACAACTAAACCGATACCTACATTATGATACAATGTAGCACATAGATGTATATGTGGATCAGTACTTTGAGAATGTACTGAGTATATGGGGGTGAATGCATAAGTAAAAACATTATCTCATCATCATAATTTGTAAAATAATGCATGCTAAATTTAAATGACTCACATAAGCTAGAATATATGAAATACTGAAATCATGGATAATAAATCAATCATACTTTATAAATCTAGTGATTCATAACATTTAATTCTGAAAGCTATACTAGTATTCTGTCTGTAAATCATACTGTCTAAGTGTAGAAAAAGCTCACTTATGAAATCTAAATCTAAAAGCTGAAGTCTGTAGCTAATATCTTTCTGTAAAGAATAATCTAAGTAAACTTTGTGAGCCTTTACACTTCGTTTTTTAAAAGTTTTATGTTATTCTTTTCTGAGAAACTATTCGGAAAATCTTTACCATTAAGTTATAAGGAAAACACTTTATCTTAAGTCTTTAAACCAATAGGCTGCTTTAAGAGTAGGGGACTTCTTTTGGGATTTTTTTCTAACCGACATAAACCATGTGAGCATTCATAGAGTCCTACGTCTTGCCCACATTGGGTTGAGCTATTCTACCCTTGCCATCGGAATAGAACTTCTTATCTTAAGTGATCACAATCTTAGTCATCCACGTAGTATTGGGAATAATCTTAATCCTATGATGGCACATAGTTCTGGGGCATGAAACCTTGGTAACATGCCCATCTCGGTGCTAAATACTACTCTCATTCTTATGCTCGGGATCTTAAGAAATCCACTTCAAAAATATGGCACAAGGGTTTAGAAGAAAATCAATTATGTTCTTTCTTTCTTAAAATCTCAAGTCATATAAATAAGTGGATTCTTTATCTTAGCTTCGGACCAAAAAAAGTCAAATATTTGTAGAAAATCTTATAATAATCACGTCTTAGGGTTCTCATAGAACAAACAATCTTGAAATAGCAATCTTAATTAGGGCTTGATGACCCATACATCAAACTCATGTTAAAACATCATAATATTCATGCTTGGTGATGTAAACATTTATAAATCAACTTAAAATCCGGAAATATCTGCAATATACATGAAAATATAAACATAAACATGCAATTCAACTTCTAAATCATTGGAAATCTCATAAACTCATAAGTAGCAATATTGGGTATAAACCCTAACTGTAATTTCATGAGAAATCACATAAAATTTCAGTAAATTTGTAACTAAAATAAGTTTTGGCCACAAGGATGAAAGGATTATCCTTGTTGAAAAAACCTCCACATACCTTGATTGAAGATTATATAAAGAAACTTGATCTATTGATTCCTATTTGAGTTCTTGGATATGATTTCTTGATTATCTTGCCTTGGGAATCCTCAAATTAGAGCTTTCTTGGAGAATCTATGGAGGATTTTTTACTTCTTGGAGAAGAAGCTTTGGAGCTTTAGGGTTTTTCTTTGAGAGAGAATGGATGAAATTGGGCATAAATTTCTTAGAATAGTCTTAAATTTATGTTTGGATGGATTGGAGGCTTGAGAGTTGACCAAAATACCCTCTTTAAACTTCTAAACTGAACTAGAAAATATAACATTTTCTGAACTGGGTGGCCATCGCGACGCACCACTATCGCGGTGGATTACTGGAAGTTAGATAATTGGGAACTGGGCAAACTCTGTGATGCGCCACCATCGTGGTGTACCTTTGGAATGTCATTTTGGCCACCCCCGTGATGCGCCATTATAGCGGAGGCTCACTGAAAATTACCAAATGTGAAATGGGACTCCTCTGCGATATGTCATGATCATGGAGCTTTACTGGAAAGTGACAATTGTGATTTTTTCCTTCTCCGCAATGCGCTGAGAGTCCAGGCGGCACACTGTTAAATTTAAAAAAATACTCTAACTTCTCAACCGAGTATCGAATTTGGACGAATTTGTTATCGATGGAAAGCTTATTCAATTTCCTACACAATGAAAAGTCAAAATCTTAAAAATACCATATGAAATAAAAGATATTCATCTTTGAAGTAAATCTTTGACATTCTAGGTATGGTTTTAAGCTAGAAAAAGTGTGGGGTGTTATAATATCTCCCCCTTAGCCAAAAATACGAATTGAAAAAGTGTGATGTGAATGTTCAAAGAGGGGTGTAGCCATGTTATTCCCAAATTATATCTACCCCAACCCTAAAACTACATTACAAGCACAAAAAACCCTTTGTGATTCCTAAAAAAGTATTTTCATTGTAGTGGTGATTCAAAATAGAGGAAAGTCTATGGCATCGTACTTGTTAACATGGAGAATTCTTTGAGAAAGTGAGTGTTTGCACTTATAATTCCTTGTTGTATGTTTGGTAATTAGGTATGTAAATTTTTCCTTTCTTATGAGGAGGCATGTGAACTAGTTGGGATGAGTGATTTTGTCATCTTCCATACAATAAGACAATCAGAAGTATTGCATGATTGTAGTCAATATGTGAGTCAATTCTAGAGTGTTAGTGGTTGTTACATGGTTGCTCTCTAAAGTCTATTGAATCCTTCACTATTTCATCTTATGATGAGGGGAGTCGTTGAAAGCCTATTTGTCCATGTGTCAAAAGCTTTTGGTGGTAGCAATCAAATTTAAGTCATTATGATCATTGTATGATAGAAAGAGGGCATATATATGAGTTATCTCATAATAAGGGGTAGTGTTGCTTGAGGACAAGCAAGGTCTTGAGTTGGGAGTGTTGATGAGGGGTGATTTTTCCACTCATTCTCACTAAACATTTGTGCACATTACCTTATTTTAAATAAATGAATGAGACATATTGGTGATAAAATGCACTATATCCACTATTTTCGGGCATAGAGATAAGGAGATCGAAAAATGTGGATTGGGGCTGAAAATGATAAAAAGGAAGCAAAGAAAAGTGCAACTAAAGACCTGGACTACATCAGCCCTAGTTACCGCGACCATGTCCTCAATCCGTGGTCGCAGTCAGTCAAGATGCTCAATAAAACAGGGTCGCGAGACATAATTGCGATTGCGTGGATGCAGTCGCGGACAGTCTTCTGCAATCGCTGTTCAGCGGGAATATGCCCAACGGCAGATCTGTAAAATTACTTAGAAAAATTCCAAAGCATATATAAGCAAAAACTCTTTCTTCTTTGGGTATTGCTTACCTTATAAGATAATTTGAATTGAAAGCTTAAAACCCTAATTGGGTAAGTATGTAACTAATTTTGGAGGCTTGATTTCTTAGTATTTTTGTGAAGAATGAATGTTTTGGATAATCCTTATGGTATATCTCTCTTTACTTTCTTCATGAGTAGCTAAATAATCTAGTCTTGGGATTATGTTGAACTAAAGTATAATTTGTGTGTGGGTATTGTTGTGTTTGCATGATTGTTAGTTGTTTAGTAAGGATTTCACCATTGCTTGAGCTTATGAGTTGGGATTTGATGGGTGAAAGCCCCAAATCTCCAAATAGGTTTGATGGGTGAAAACCCCAAACTCTAGAGACCCTTTATCATCCTCGAAAGAGGGATGAAGGTGAATATGAGGTAACCCATAACATCCTTGAAAGAGGGTTATAGAGGGACAATACAATGGTGGACAATTAAGCCTATGGTTTGCTCCCTTTTTACAATCTTCAAAATAAGTGTATTAGAAGTGCAAATCATGTCAAGAGCATCATCCTAGAAATAGGGATGCTTGATTGAGGTTTTGGGTGATTATGAATTCACACTTGTTAGGTGCTCAAAAGAGCCAACGGGTGAAATCGTTGTGGTGTTGTCAAAAGATTAATCGCAATGACCTTAGACCTAGCCTATCCTTTAGTTAACAACTAAATTTCATGTTAAACCATAATTAACCCACATAATTTTACCTTTAGGTGGACATAATCCCAAAATTTCTCCCAACATTGTTGCTTAAAACAAAAGTGTCATCTCTTGATCATTTGCTAAAGATTGTACAAGAAGTTTCCAAACAAATCCCCTGATTTTATTTTACCTATGGTTTTGTTAGCATTCCGGGTAACCTTGTAGTAACTTGAACACCCATAGGGTTTGAAGTCTATAATTCGCTCCTTGAGACTCGACCCCAATTCAATTTGGGTTACTTGACAATAATCGTCTCACCCCTCAATTATGGGAGTGAGTTGAGTGTTATCACTCAGATATTTTATTATATTTTCATATAAGTTCACGTCCATATTATCTATTGAACTATATGGATATTCTTTGGTGACCTAAGGATAAGATCTAAATTATGAAGTGAATATTCTTTGCTGGCTCATGAGCAGGATTTGAATTGAGCAAAGATTTGATATTTTTCTAAAGGTCGTGGAGGGGTACATGGACCTCACAAGTCCCTCGTGAATTTCGTCTATATAATAAAGAAAGTGGGTGTGTATCAGTTTTATGGTGGTCGAATGCACTATATCATATGCATGCATCATTTAATTCATGATAAAATACATCAAGTCCCCCCTGAACTTGTAGCCAAAACTTACTTTAGACCCTAAACTAATCGAGCAATTATATGCCACCCTTAATAAATTACAAGTGAATTAAATACCCCCTAAAAATATATCACCACTCTCACAAAGGGAGGTGCACTTCACACGCGCTCACGTCATTGTCATGTCACTGCCACGTAAATACTTATTTTTAAAATGGTGCCACATATATATATATATATGTGTGTGTGTGTGTGTGTGTGTGTAAAATTAAAATAATAAAAACAAAAAAAAATCACTTTCTTCTTCACACCACCCACCCCCAACCCCCACCTCCATTGCCACCCATACCACCACCGCAACATTCACCATTAACACAAGATTTCACTTTCACATTAGCACCATTAATCACATTCATCTTCCACCATTAACACAGCATATTTTTCGATGTCTACTAACACTTTCCTCCAATTTCAATTTCAATTTCATTTCAATTTTTCATATCCACAAAGATAAATGAGACTCCCTTCAATTTCAACTTCATTCCAAATTTTCATATTCACAAAAGTTATATATATTGTGATGGATGTGTCTATTATGAAGAGAGAAAAAATGGAGTCTCGATCGTGATGGGTGTGTCTATTGTGAAGAGAAAAAAATTTAAATTTATCCATGATGTTGGCATAGTGGTTCAGCATTATGTCCCTTAAGCAAGAGGTCGGGGGTTCGATCCCCGCCTCTGGCGAATGAAGCAAATTTTGTGGCCAGTTTCCTACCGCAAAATGCGTTGACCGAGAAACGAAGGATTAGTCTCACTGTTGCTGGCTGTGGAGATACCTTAGGCAACCAAAAAAAAAAGAGAGTACACGTGGATCTATTTCTCGTGCTCATATATATACTAGATACAGGTTGCCCATACACGCACGGACCCAATAGTTATGGATATTAGTTAAGGCGACAATTGAAAAATCAACACAAAGTAGTTGTTCAACAACATTTCATAGTAAACGGCTGCTAATTTACACTCGCACTGTTTATACATTATGTTCATGGTTGCGCACTGTCTATACAGATATTTACATATTACATAAGCCAATGTCTGAAAAGGCAAAATAGTAACACAGCTAGTTACTATGTTGGTGATAGTCATCTCGACTTTGTTAATTACCATTGTAATTGTGGGACACCATGATAGGTAAAATACATGTTCAGATTTTCTAATAAAGTAAGAGGAACATTTTAACTGTATGCAAAGTAAAATGTATAGTATATAGTTGCAATAGAGTAGGGTGGATTGTATCGTGCACGATTGCTTATGCTATTCATAGCCTCCTATATGATTCATCAGCATGCAACCCTGCATAAACATTTTAAAAGAAAAAAAAAATTAAAAAAATCGTGTAGAAAAAGAAAGTTAACATAATCCTTCAATAAACTGAAAAAGATATATATATTCTCCAAAACTTATGTTAATTTCATCATGCCAAATCATCTATAGTTTTTTATTATCAACTTTAAGATAAAGAGATTTCACTAATTTCATACTCTTTCTGTTGAAAAAGCCTAATACAAGTCCGCATAAGATAAATATTTTTTAATAATAATCATAAAGTAGTCCCAACGAAAATGTTAGACAGTCAAATGTGATTCTTGACATGCACCTATCTAATTCAATTGAAAGCTCAACATAGGCAATGTCACTTTTTTCACCATATATTATAATTCATAAGAATAAAAGAAGTATGCTTGCAGGATCAAAATTATTAGCAATTCAAATTTAGATGACGAAATAGTCTTAATAATGCCATCATATACACATGCAGAAGAAGAAAAGTAGTAAATTTTTTTCAAACTTGAATGAGCAGATGATGAAAAATAGTTTCAAAAGTACTATAAAAAGTTTATTTGATATCTCAATTCGCCAAATCACATCCAATGTTCACATAAAAATTCTATAACATTTACCATGTACAGTGTACTTCCTCTATATATATTTCTAGTCATATATATATGGATTTATTTGATTAATTTCTTAATTAACCTTTTATTACTAGTGGTATACTAGCTTTACCTTTTGCATATTTGCAGTCTATTACATGTTTCTTTTGACTTACTACGTAATATTCATCATTTTTCCTAGTAAATATATTTTTTATTGTTGGTATTTTAAATATTTTTTCTACACTTAAGTCTAACTCTTTTCCTTTTATTTCATCAAATATATTATTATCAAATATTATTTTTTGATCTGTTCCTTCGTCATTTAAATATTCTTCTTTTGTTATTATTTTTATATCTTCTTCAGTCATTTGGTTTCTTTGTATATCTTCTTCAGTTATTTAATTCGTCTAATTCACTATCTATTTCATTATCTTCTATTTTATTCTCTGAAATTTCATATATACTGTCTTCACTTTCTAATTCGTAATCTATATAATCTATCTGCATATATTCTGTATTTTCTATTTTTATTTCTGATATTTGTTTATTTTTTGGGGTTTTAGGTAATTTACAATCTCTAGCCAAATGTCCTAATTTTCCGCAATTATAACAAGTACATTCCTTTATAGATTTCTTTTTCCTATATGGTCTTTTATGTTTATAATTTTTTACATAATATCTTTTTCTTGGTTTCTTATACTTATATTTTGATTTTTTATATTTCTTATATTTCTTATGCCTTTGTCTTTTCTTATAATATCTTTCTTCGCATCCAAATTGAGGTGTTATTTTATCTTTGCAACATGCTAAATTTCTTATTAATGTTTTTTCCATTTTTATTTCTTCTCTATATTTTTCACATAGGTTTCTATATCATTGTTGTAAAAATTTTATTCTTGCTCCTAGAGTATCTACTATTTTTGCTTCATCCCAACTTTTTATTATTTTTGAACTAAATGGTTCAGGTAATTTACTAAAATATAATTTTCTTATTTCTTTACTTTCTTCTGTATTATATGCTCCTTTATAATAATATTCTTTAAATGCGCAAGTATATTCATCTATGTAGCACATATTACATATTACTAATTTTAACATTAAATTCCTATTTGTATCTTTCTCTTCATTTTGTTCTTCTTTTGTTGTTGTAATGCTACTAAATTCGTCTTTTATAGTTGTTTCATATTTTTTTAATAATTCTATAGGTGTTAGTTTAGTTTTGGTTGTTGATGATGTTCCTTCTGTGAGTTTGTCAGTTCTTAATACTCTTTTACTATTTTCAGTTAGATTTAAAAACCATAATTTCACTGTTCCTATTAATGTTCTTTCTATATGTTCTGGTGCATCTATTACATTTATATTATTATCTAATAATTATTTTGTCATATATCTTATCCATAATTGTATTATTTTTTCTGTATGTATTACACAATCTAAGTCTAAAAAGTTATAATTTTTATTAACTATTTGTTTTGGTGTCCATTTGTCATATTCATTCTTTAGATTATATTTTTTAAACTTATTCTTATAATATGTAGGTTTTCTTATTTCTGATGTTCTAGATATTATATTTTCATCTTCTTTTTTATCAAGAGTGTTTATTTATGTGTTTATATTTTCTAAGTTTTCTTCATTAATTACTTCTTGTTTTTCATTGATTCCTAATTTTTTTTATTTGTTAAGATTTCTGTATATGTTTCACTATCTTCCGAATCATAATTATTTGTTTCTTCAACATCTATTTTATTAATTTCTAATTCCTTGGTTTCTATTTCTTTATTGTCTATTTCTAATTTTTCTTTTTATTGATTTATCTCATTTAATAATTTTTGTTCTTTATCTTTTTCTTCTTTTTCTTTCTGTCTTTTTTCATACAGATCTTTTAGCATTTGTAGTTCTTTTTCTAATTCAGCAATCCTACTATTTTTAGTTTCTTCTATTTTTCGTATTTCTTATGTAGTTTGTTATTTTATTTTTTCTATTTCCTTTTTGCTATCTATTTCTTCATTTTCTTTTTCTATTCTCACCATAGCTGTCAATTTATCTTCTAATTTTAATTCTTCTTTTTTTAACATTAAATATAAATGTTCACCTATTTTCTTATACCTTCTACCTAAATTAGAAAACACTATTTTTATTTTTAATCCTTCGTGATTTTCATATGTTTTTTCGTCTATTATAAATTCTTCTTTGTTCATTTTTTATTTAATTGTTAATAGATCATGTTGGTATGTATATTCTAGACTATCTATTATTGATTCTAAATTTGATATTTCTTCTTTTTGTGCATTTATTGAGTTTTTACTAACTCCGGCAATTATATTATATTGTAGTCTTCCTATCCTTATTTTTAATTCTTTACGTTTTTCAGATATTATTTTGTTTAATTCTTTATATTTTTGTACATTATTCATTTAAATAATATTTTGGGGAATATCTAAATCTAGTTTTATCAAATAAATCCATATATATACGACTTCCGTATTTTTTAAATAACAAGGCTTTGATACCAATTGTAGGGGGTTGCGGATTAGGTGCGGTAACTTTACTAGGAAATAAATACTTATTGGTAAATAATGTATTTTGTGAATATTATCGATTGAAATATTTTTCATTTTTACTTTCTTGACGCAGTGACCAGCGCTGCACACAGGCATACCGGTGACACCTTTACTTTAATATTTAGCTACTTCTTTTCACTTTGGGTTTCGTTGAACTTTTTATTTATTTATGTATTTTGTCGTTTAGTTTGTTGCTTGTTTCCGGATGGTTTTCCCTTGTTTTTGTCTAGTTCCTGGTTTCTTGTTTGTCTCCTGTCTATTTCTTGCGGCCTGTTTCTTGTCTCTGCCTGTTCTTAGTTCCGGCTTCCTGTGAGTACATTGTGGACTGGCTTTGGTGCGTTTTAAAAATTTTGTGGGTGGGTCCTAGCTGCTAGGCCGGGTAGTTTCTGTGTGTTTTGTCCATTGGGTTATCGGTTTAGGGCTCTGTTTTGGGGGTTTTGGGTGTTGAGTCCATTGGTGTTTGCTCTCTATTTGAGTTTAGTTTTGTTTCTTGATTATTTCTTCGAATTTGTGTGAGCCTTGTATTTCTTGTTGCTGCTTTGTTACTACCATTGTTTATATTTTTTCTTATATTCTCTTGTAGTAGTGGCTGTGGGCGTTGATAGTTGGATAGGGTCATGTCCGAGGGGGTTGGGGCGGGGGCCTATTGTGGGGGAGGGGGAAGGGGAATTGGTGGGAGTGGGATGGAGGGCAAGGTTTGGCCTCAGGGGTAGTAGAGGAAGACGTGGGGATAGTGATGGTAAGCTGAGGGTTGGGTCTTGGAATATAGGGACTCTTCAGGGTAAGTCCATAGAGCTTGTGAAGATTCTTAGAAATAGAAGGATTAATATTGCGGGTGTTCAAGAGACCAAGTGGGTAGGGTCTAAGGCTCGGGGTATGGATGGTTACAAGATTTGGTACTCTAGGAGCGAGAGGCGTAGGAATGGAGTTGGCATCTTAGTAGATGAAGAGCTTAGGGATCAGGTAGTAGAGGTAAAGAGGATCAACGATAGGTTGATGACTATTAAGGTGGTCATTGGGGGGTGTACCCTGAACGTATGCAGTGCTTATGCACCGCAAGTGAGCTTGGAGGGGGAGAAGAAGATACAGTTTTGGGAGGCTTTGGATGAGGTGGTGAGAGGCGTGCCTAGCTCGGAGAAGATTGTTGTAGCAGGAGATTTCAACGGGCACATCGGGGCGTTACCGGGAGGCTTTGGTGATGTGCATGGTGGTTTTGGTTTTGGAGAAAGAAATGAGGAGGGGGATACTCTATTAGAGTTTGCGAGGTCGTTTGGGTTGGTGGTGGTGAACTCGGGCTTCCCGAAGAAGGACGATCACCTGATCACCTTTCGAAGTGCGATAGCCAAGACCCAGATTGACTTTTTGTTGCTTAGAAAAGGGGATAGGGTGTTGTGTAAGGACTGTAAGGTCATCTCGAGTGAGAATCTTTCGACCTAGCATAGGCTCTTGGTTATGGATTTGGGTATAAAGAAGAATAGAAAGAGGAGGGGTGAGGAGCGTAGACCCAGAATTAAGTGGGACGGCTTGACGCCAGTGAAGGCGTGGGAGATAGGGGAGAAGTTGGCGGGAATGGGGGTGTGGGAGTGTAGGGGGGACGTGGATAGTATGTGGGATAGGGTGGCTAGGTGCATCAGGGAGAATGCAAGTGAGGTGTTGGGTGTTTCTAGGGGCCGGGCCGGGCATCACCAGGGGGATTGGTGGTGGAATGAAGAGGTTAAAAAGAAAGTGGGGACCAAGAAAGGGGCGTATGCTAAGTTGGTTGAGAGTAAGGACAAAGAAGAGAAGCGGGTAAACAGGAAAGAGTACAAGTTAGCTAGGAAAGAGGCTAAGTTAGCAGTTACGGTGGCTAAAACGGCAACTTTTAAGAGCCTGTATGCAGGGTTACAGGAGAAAGAAGGGGAAAAAAAGTTGTTTAGACTCGCTACGGCTAGAGAGAGGAAGGGTCGTGACCTCGAACAGGTGAAGTGCATTAAGGAAGAGGACGGTACAGTGTTGGTGGAGGAAGGCCACATTAAGAAGAGATGGCAGTCGTATTTTCATAGGCTCTTGAATGACGAAGGGGATAGATATATTGTGTTAGGAGAGCTGGAGCACTCAGAGGAGTGGCGGGATTTTAGTTATTATAGACGTTTTAAGGTAGAAGAGGTTAGAGAGGTTGTTCGCAGGATGCGAAGGGGTAGGGCGACGGGGCCGGATGAGATACCGGTGGATTTTTGGAAGTTCTCTGGAGAGGCTGGTGTGAGGTGGTTGACTGGATTGTTTAACAAAATCTTCAAGACGGCAAAAATGCCCGAGGCTTGGAGGTGGAGTACTATGATCCCTCTGTATAAGAACAAGGGTGACATTCAGAGTTGCAATAACTATAGGGGGATTAAGTTATTGAGTCACTCTATGAAGATTTGGGAGAGAGTGGTCGAGGTAAGGCTGAGACGGATAGTGTCTATTTCGAAAAACCAGTTTGGATTTATGCCTGGCCGCTCGACGACGGAGGCAATTCACCTGGTACGGAGGCTGGTGGAACAGTATAGGGAAAGGAAGAAGGACCTGCACATGGTGTTTATCGACCTGGAGAAGGCATACGACAAAGTCCCCAAGGAGGTGCTTTGGAGATGCTTGGAGGTAAGTAGAGTCCCACTGGCATATTCAGAGCGATTAAGGACATGTATGATGGAGCGAAAACTCAGGTGAGGACGGTAGGAGAAGACTCAGAGCATTTCACTGTCTTGATAGGATTGCATCAGGGATCTACTCTTAGTCCCTTTTTGTTTGCTTTGGTGATGGATGTGTTGACGTAGCGTATTCAAGGGGAGGTGCCTTGGTGTATGCTTTTTTCAGATGATGTAGTTTTGATTGATGAGACGCGAGGGGGTGTGAATGACAAATTAGAGGTGTGGAGACAAACTCTTGAGTCTAAAGGGTTCAGGTTGAGCAGAAGCAAGACAGAGTATTTGGAATGCAAGTTTAATGACGTGAGGCTAGAGGAGGAGGTGGTAGTGAAGTTGGAATCACAGGAGGTATGTAAGAGGGATATTTTCAAGTATCTCGGGTCCGTGATTCAGGGTGACGGTGAGATTGACGAGGATGTCGCGCACCGTATTGGGGCGGGATGGATGAAGTGGAAGCTCGCATCGGGGGTGTTGTGTGATAAGAAAGTGTCACCCAATATTAAAGGCAAATTCTACAAGGTGGTAGTCCGGCCGTCCAAGTTGTATGGAGCAGAGTGTTGGTCAGTTAAGAACTCCCACATTCAAAAAATGAAGGTGGCAGAAATGCGGATGTTGCGTTAGATGTGTGGGCTGACTAGAGGGGATAGAGTTCAGAATGAGACTGTCAGGGAAAAGGTTGGTGTGACTCCAGTGGAGTATAAGATGCGGGAAGTCCGATTGAGATGGTTCGGACACGTGAGGAGGAGGGGCATGGATGCCCCGGTTCGTAGGTGTGAGAGGTTAGCTTTGGATGATTTTAGGAGGGGTAGGGGTAGGCCGAAGAAGTACTGGGGTGAGGTGATTAGGCAGGACATGGAGCAGTTACAGCTCACGGAGGACATGACCCTAGATAGGAAGATCTGGAGGACGCGAATTAGGGCAGAAGGCTAGTGCCAGTTTGGGTCGCTAGTGTAGGGCATTACTTGGTTGGGGGTATTATTCTTGTTATGATACCTTGTTCCATGTTTTATTACAATATGTTTATTACGAATATGTTTGCTTTTCTCTATTTTTATTACTTAGGGGTGTCGTATTTAGGTTATGACACCTTGTTCTATGCTTGACTATGTATTTGTGTAGTATCTCGTATCTCGAGCCGGGGGTCTATCGGAAACAACCTTTCTACTTCTTTAGAGGTAGAGGTATGGATTGCGTACATCTTACCCCCCCCCCCCCCCAGACCCCACTATGTGGGAATACACTGGGTTTGTTGTTGTTGTTGTTGACTTAAGATGTTGTATTAATTCATATTCTAAATTAGATATCATCGTAATTAAATTATCTAGTGTTCTAGGATCCTCGTTAGTACTATGTAATCTTTTGTATTCTTGGTATAAACTATATAGTTGGGTTTCGATTTCTTTTAATGATTTATTCTTTTGGTAAGATGTATCCATTAATTTATGTAATTGCTAAATGCTTTGTAGTAATGTTCATTAACTTTTTTTCTTCATTCTTGTATTTTTTATTTTCATATATTTTATTAATATATTCAATTTTACTGATATTCATATTTTGAGGGGTGATTAAATGGTAGTTGATTAAATGCTTTGCTATAATATTCTTTAGCTTTTTCTCTTAGTTTTTGTAAGTCTTCTATATTATTTTTAAGATATTCTAAATATTCTATATCTTTTGTTTTAAAATATTCAATTAAATTCGTTTTTATAAGGTTTTCTGTTAATCTTATTTCTTCCATTTCTTGTTCCCAGTATTTTAGATATTCGTAGTTTATCATTTTATTCTTCTAAAGTAAATGTATAATAATCTATTCTACTTGTACTATATTTAATATCTTGTTTGAGGTTATTAATACTACTAACTATTTTTTCTTGTTCTCTTCTTAATGAATTTTTTAAACTATCTAAACTTTTATCTTTGATTTTTTCTAAATTTTTCAAGGTTTCATGTATCCATTTTAATTTTTCTATTAGATTTTCCATTATTTCTCTAATTTGTTTTCTATAATCAATTTCTTTATGTAGGTCTTTTTGGTTTTCTCTAATTTTCTTAATATATTCTGATATTTTTAGTCTATATAATATCCATCTGAATCTAAATAGTATTAGTGTTCATAATATATGAGTAAGTTTTCTATACTGTTTAATAGTTCTTCCTCTTCATAATCTTGTAATTTTTTCATATTATTTTCTTTATATCTATAATTTCTATATCTCTAAGTATATATAAAACAAGTATTTTAATATCATCTGTCATTTAAGATTGATTAAATGCTTTTTCATAATATTTTTCAGTTGTTTGTTTTAGTCTAAGTAGTTCTTGTATATTTTTATTAAGAAATTCTATATATTTTATATCTTTAGTTTCCATGTATTTGTCTAAATTTACTTTCATCTGTTTTTCTATTAACTGTATGTTTCTCATATCTTTTTCCAAAAATTTTAGATATATATAATTTATCATGGTAAGTATTTGTAAGAGTAGTTAGGTAGGCAGGGTATGTAATTTATTCTAGTCATATAATATTTACCAAATGCTTTTTCTAATATGATTTTTCTTATATCTAGTACTTTTATATCCTTAAGTGCATACAAAATAAGTATTTTAAATTTATCTACCATTTCGTCAGATAAATAATTATTCATTTTTCATAAAATTGCTATTTTCAAAATATTCCCTTCAATCATACACATAACAAAATATGATCATATTAGATTACTATATACTAGATCATTCTTAAAAAACATGTTCGTCGGTCACTATTAGCATGGTAATCCAGATACTTTTCCCTTAAACAGTGCCTCAACTCTGGCTACTCCTTACCACGGCTTCTTGCCTTATTGGTTTCACCTTTAGGATGACATAGTTCTTAGGGATTTTTCTCGTTTTCACTTTGCTAATAAACTTCTTAACATGCTATTCTTCGAATAATTCTACTATAAAGTAACTAACATGAACTTATCTTATATTATCATGATTGTTAGAAATTATGAATTTAGTTATTCATAATAGTGAATAAATATACCTGTTCTGGTAAGTTTGATAATCCTACGTTTTGTTCCTCCATAGATTTTTCCATTGAAATATACCTGTTTTTTAAATAAATAAGCAAAATATTTGTTGTAGACAAGAGAGAGAGTTTTTGCTTCAACGCATGAAGGCTTACCCTACATCTAAGCAAATGCTCTTTTATGTATAGGTTGAAGTTGTAAACAAACTTTATATGCACGTGTCTATTTTAAAGACTAAAAAACTTTAACAAAAATGTCAAAAAGGCTAGGCTATAGCTATCTAAAAAAGTCTTTATCTTAACTTACTAAAAGACAAAAAATTATTAATACCTAAGACTTTTTCTATACAAATTTTTACAATTTACGTAAAGGAAATTGTGAAAGTTATCAAATGTCACTTTCACAATTTAATAGCTTGTCTTCTCCATTATTTCGCTCCGTAGTTATCTCTTTTTTTATTGTATCTGCTGTTTTTTTATCTTCTTATCAGTGTAGCATCACATCTGAAATAAAGTTGTGCTTGCCACTATATCTGCTGCATATGTGGTCTTTGTATTTTTGGACAACTTTTTCAGAAAATTGATCCATAGCTTCTTCTGAAATAATTCCCTTACTGATAGATCTTGTTAATGGTTGTTCTTCTGGTCTAAGGAGTGTTAATCCCCATTTTCTAAGTTTTTCCATGTCATGGTCTCTAACTTTTTTGCAAGTTGAATAAATCAAGTTTGGTTCCTTGAATTATATATCCAAACTGGCTTTTTATTTAAATAATTATTAAGTAACTCTGATAATATATTGTTTATTCCAATAACTCTTTTATTGCGGTAAAATGCTGGTATCTACGTTTTTGGTATCTCGGTCTGTTCACATATTTCTTCCGAAATAATATAATCTCTGGTCATACCCATTTTGACCACATTAATAGTCTGTTTAATTTCATCAAATAATATTTCTGCTGGTGCGGAATAAAATCGAACATAGAATAATTGTCCGTTGGTAATTCTCTTGTAAGTCATAAATTCTTTGTGAATTTCTGGGATTCCTGCTAACTCTTCTCCATCGGTTGTATAAACCGTAGATAATAATCCATAATAGTAACATGATTTAATAAAATTTGGGCTTGTACCTGGTAAGGCAATAAGTTTATTGTAATTTTGACATTTCTGGGTAATATATCATTTTTGTTGTGCGGCTAGCTCTTCACTTTGAATAGGTTTGGTACTTAATAAAGTTTGTAAGGTGTGTATGTTGTCAATGTATTTACGTGAAGAATAATTGTATGTTTGTTTTTCTTGGTTAAGTGATTCAGAATAGGTATGTATCTGGGGAGGTGCAAATGCTTCTAGATTTTGTATATTTGGTGTATATGGTTTTGAAAATATTTGGCTGAGGTTATAATTCTTTTTCTTTGGCATTTCAGGTCTATTTTTAGTGACTATATTTTTTCCTTTAGATGTACCTGCAGCTGTAATTGAAGTTTCGTTAGTAATTTGAGTTTTAAGGTGTTTCTCATTGTCACCTTCTAGGTCTAGTTTTTTAATGTGCTCTTCCTGCACAGTATCTTATTTTTTATAGTGCTCGACTTGTACTTTTACATTTGTAACTTCAGTAGTTAGTGTAATAACTCGTTCTTGTAATAACTCCATTTGTTTAAACATTTGGAGCAATAAATCAGTCTGGGTATCTTTGGCATCAGCCTCTTCCATTAGTAAATCAGTTTGAGTAGCTTTGTCTTGATAAGTAATCTGCAATGATATTTTTGTTAGTATTGATTACTTCAATTGTAAATGTAAAATTCAGTATATTTAATGCTAGTCTCCGAATTTCCTTTATCGTAACTGAATTTTGTATTTTTCTTGTTAGCCACCATCGTACCTGTGTATTATCTGTTCTAATAGTAAACTTGTTATTTATGTTTCGTTAAACGTTCCTAAATAATATCTACAATGATGTTCTAATTTTCTTCTTCATACCTATATTTGAGTACTCCTCCATAACTATATTCACTTGCATCAGTTTCTACTATATATGTAAATTTTTTATTTTCATCTGAAAATTGTAATTTTGGTAACTCTTTACAAAGTAATTTTATTTTCTTTACCTGTTTTTTGTCTTCTTCATTATATCCATATTCTACATCCTTTTTTAATTTTTTCTGTAATGGTTTTAAGTTTTCTGCTAGTGTTGGAATATATTCTCTTACTTGGTTTACTAATCCTAAAAATGATTGTAATTTCTTTTTTGTATCTAATTCTTCTTCTAAATTTATTATTTTTGGACTATATGTTGTTGCATTTTGACTCCACTTTTATCTATTTGTATTCCTAAAAATTCTATCTAATTTTTCATAATTTCTGCTTTCTTCTCACTTAAACTTATTCCTGATTTTTCTATTATATTTGTAAACTGTTCTAATAATTTTAAATGTTCTTCTTTAGTTTTTGTATATAATAGTATATCATCTATGTATACTATACAATTAGGTAGTTGTTTAAAATAACTATCCATAAAATGTTGATATCTACCTGGTGCATTTTTATATCCAAATGGTAGTACATTCCATTCATAAAATCCTTGTGGTACCGTAAATGCGGTTAATTCCTTAGATTCTTCTTCTAACTTTAAATGGTAAATTCTGATTTACAATCAAATTTACTAAAATAATTATACCCTTGTATTTGCCTTATTTTTAATATCTTGTTTGGTATTGGGTAATTATAAGTCATTGTTTTTGCATTTAAATTTCTATAATCAATAATCATCCTACTTTTTCCTCTTTTTTGTTCACTATGTTTATTTACTATAAATGCTGGGCTATTATATTTACTATTACTTTTTTGTATATATTGTTTTTCTAATAATTCTTCTATATGCATTTTAAATTCTTTTAAATCATCAAAATTATATGTTAATGGTTTCTGGGTTATTATGCTATTTTTATCTATTAATTCAATTTTTATAGTGGTTTTATGTTTTTCCCGTTCTTTTAATGGATCTTCACTATGTAATTGTTCTAATTTTTTCTTAATTATTTCTATCTTATTTATTGAAAATATAGTTATTTCCTTTTTATTTATTGAAAATACGACCAGTTCTATTGTATCTTCAGTATTTTTTATATTTTTTAATTTTTGTGTAATTTTTTCATTTTCTTTTATCCAATCAGTTTTCTTTCTTATTTTATTAATAACTCTTTTTGCTCTTACTTTCTGTTTACATGATGTTGTAAACCACCAATCTGTTCTAGTTATTATATGTGGGTATAATTTATCTAAAAACGGCATTTCTAAAAGTATATCGTTTGATGTTAGCTCATAATTATAGATTTCTTCTATTGTTAATATTTTATCCCATACTTGTGTTTTTACATTCTTAGCTTTATAAGTAATTAAGCTTCCTTCGTTATTAAATCCTTTAACTATTATTGGTGTTTTTAATTTATCCCATTTACTTTCTGGTAAATAATTATATCTACATAAATTAGCTTCTGCTCCTGTATCTATCATAGGTGTATAATATCTACTATAATATCCTTCTACTACTATCTTCATTAATACATATATTTTCATATCATGTTAGAGCTCTTCTTAGGAATAATCTTTCTCTATTATATGTTTATATCATTAATTTCTTTATTAATTAACCTTTTTGTTACTAGTGGTATACTAGCTTTAGCTTTTTCTGAAATAATTTCCTTACTGATAGATCTTGTTAATGGTTGTTCTTCTGGTCTGAGGAGTGTTAATCTTTTCAAAGTCAACATGAATACAATGCTATAACAAAAAAATTATGTAAAGGTTATTATAATTAGACAACATAAATGTTATAAAGCAAAAATATTAATGGTAATTTTTTAAAATTTCAGATGATAATAAAATATAATATTCTTATTAAGATCATATTGTTACTTTAACCGATCTTACTTGATAAATGTGAAAGTATATTAGGCAAATCTTCTTCATATTAACATCAGTCATTCTATCCTGCACAAATCACGTTAGATAATGCATAGATTTTTTTATCACGTTATATAATGCGTAGATTTATTTTATATGTATATGCAACTAAAATCAGGCAATGCAGACGTTATGAAAAGCATAAAACAAAATCTTGAAGACTTTTAAGAAATTACTACATCAAAAAGTTCACATCCAATATCATAAACATTGAAGCAAAAAATATGTAAATATATAGAGCACAACTGCAAAGTGATCAAATGTAGAAGCGGAATGAATTTATTGTAGTTTGATTCAGTGGATGAAGTTTTCTAGTTTGTTTAGACTTCTGCGAATTAATTGAATCAGGCTATATATTGATATATATAAAAACTGTCAAGATAGATAGTGGGTTAGTTTAAAATTCAAATTTTAAATTGATTTACATGGGATAATGATAAACCTAAAAACTGTCAAGAAAATTGTAAAATTTAATGTGTTTTAATTTTAATATTATTTTCATGCTTTATTGTAATTCTTTTTTTAAATGACTTCTTTACATTTTTCCAAAAAATACATAGTTGTGTAGATTTATTTTTATTTTTTATTATATTTTTAAAATTATAATTAGTTTAGAAATTTAAAAAATATTGTTAATCCTGCATGTTAGGAAATTCTTATTTCTTTTTATTTTTCATTTTTTTCAGTTTGTATAGTGATAGTTGAAAAAGTTATTTTAATTTAAATTTTTAAGGTGTAGTGTGTTAAATCGTTATTGTGTGTGAAAGTTTTATTCTTTTTAAAGTTTTAATTTTAAGTTTAGTTTTTAATGAAAATTTTTGTTTTTTTTATAGTGATGACACATGTCCTTTTTGCTTCTCTTTTTATATATAGATAGATTCTACAATAGTGTGTATATACACACACATTTCACATTGTTGTACTGACTTAAAGCCTATTATCTTCAGTCAGTAAGCGATAACAATATTTTAGAATATTTTCTCTTAAGATTTCGAAATAGCTGTCTGGATGATCTGTAACCCTATTAGATCTTTTTTTTTCTTTTATTTTGTGATGTTTTGCCCTCTTTTTGGATATTCCATTTTTGAATTTGTATTTATACTCATAAGGGCTTATACTAGTATTTTCGAATATTGTGAAAAAAAATTGCATTTAAATTTCACAATTACTTGTGAGGTTTCATTGAAAATGTTGTTTTATGGCTAAATTTTATTTTAAATGATTAAGTTCATTCTTTGTATTTTCTTCATGTTTTTTGTTTAGATTGGCTTACCTATCAGTGGGATAGATAGGCGTCATTGCTAACCCAATTTTCGGATGTGAAAACTTTCTGTTGCATTCAGAATTTAAATTTAATGAATTCAACTTTTAAAGTTTCTTATAGATTTTAATTCATTATACTTTAGAAGCTTTAAGTTTAAATCTAGCATTTGTCAAAAGTAAAAGTGCGACATTTTAACTACTAAAATTGAGTCAAAATCAAGAGCCAAAATCGATGGACTGTACATCATTGATTTGGCCTAGAATGGGAAAAGGGACAACCCGGTTCATACCTACTCCGTAGGTGTCGGAGAGGGGGGACCACTCCGGGCCTGATCTACGTGCCCTCACCCCAACTTTGCTGGAGGGGCGTTTCGAACCCCCGACCCTGGCACACCACGGTAAGCAAGCTTACCGCTGAGCCAAGGTCATCCCTCTGATTTGGCCTAGAATGACCTCACGAAATCGATGGACAGGGTCGATTAAAATTGAGAGACAACCAACTTAGTCTATCGATTTTAATAAATTAAAAATAACATATTATTTTTAGAAAATCCAACGAATTGGATTAATTTTTCTAAAATATACATAAAAGATGTTGATACTGAGAATCAAACCTAGGTATTTACTACGATTTTGAAAAATTATACCACTTGATCACACTTGCTATTTGATAAAATATTTTCATCATTTTTAGATATACTCTTCAACTACAACTTTACACTTTCAAAATCGGTACTTCCTTAATTTTCATAAATATAAAAAAATTGAAGAACTGCGCCAATTATCTCTAAAATTCAAAAACCTTTCTATAAGTTTTGTATATTTTTCTGTGAAAAAACAGTGAATGGGATTGGTTTTCCTCGGTTCTTTGAATCAACTCATTCTATCAGATTTTTGACACTGTTTCTACATTTATAATATTGGGTTTCAATGAACTCAACATTTGTGAGTTACATACATCCCTACTTCAAGACTTACAGTCAAATTGTACCAATAAAAATTTCTTACTCAACAAAATACAATAACATATCCACTATAATTTCACAAGTAAAGTTTGGGTAGAATAGAGTGTTTACATATCTAATCCCACTATTATTTTGCCTATCTTAGGGTAGACAGGTTGTTTTGATAGATCACCAGCTCAAGAAAAGCAAATCTTTTACACAATATATATAAATTTAATTTTTACTACTTTTCCCCTCCCTTCTAAATAATTTTAATCTTTTAGTAGTCCCACATCTTTGGTGGGATAAAGACTTAATCTTCTTACGTGGTCTTTGTTAGTACTCATCTCATTGAGATAACTTTTAAAACTAAGTTAGAACAAAAATTTTATTTTTTTTATCATGATATTAAAGTTTGATTCATTCCAGTTCTTAATTTACCCTTCATATTATATATTACGATCTAGTAATAGGCATGAGTGTGCCGTGTGGGGAATGTTGTCTTGGATCAGTGAAGGGATTGGAGATTTGGTTTCCACGTAGATGTAGAATAATCTTCACCTTATTATTTACTTTTAGGGTTCATTTTGCATGTAATGGAGGTCTGAATCTGAATGGTTTAGATTTCAGATCATTAAGTGCATTTATTTTTATCAAGATTTTAGCTCTTAAAAAAAAGGACAGCCCGGTGCACTAAAGCTACCGCTATGCGCGGTATCCGGGGAAGGGCCCCACCACAAGGGTGTATCGTATGAAGTCTTACCTTGCATTTCTGCCAGAGGCTGTTTTCAATGCTTGAACCCGTGACCTCCTGGTCACATGACAACAACTTTACCAGTTGTCTCTTAATAAGTCTAAATAGGTCTTAATCATTTAGATCTAGAATCAAGTCTTAATAGGCCTGAAAAAGTATTCTGGTGTTGGATAATATTCACCGTCATTCTATTCATAATCATCAATCACCACCACTAACCACCTCTGCCATCGCCACCATTATCAATCACCACCCACCACCTCCACCATCACAACCACCATCGACAACAAATATCGCTACCAACCACTATTGTCAATCGCTGCCACACCTACTACCTCGATTATTCTAATTATATTCACCATCACCACCGTCGTCAACGCCACTATCATCAACCACTACAGGCCAATTCCTACTATCGACCAGCTCATCTATCACAACTAGCACCACCGCTAACTACCACTAATACATCACAACCTCCAGACATTCTTTGGTCGCCACCATCATTGTCATCAGTAACGCCACCTTTGCCATCATTTCAACCACTACCATCGCTATAATTTATCTCTAATAATTACCACCTCCACCATCACAACTAACAACATCTCTAACTAGCACCAACACATGGTCAACCATCATGCATTCATTTTTCAACCATCACAATTAACACCTCCAACTATTAATATCAAGCAACGTCACATCACAACCACCACCACCACCACCACTATCAACCGCCACCATCATAACAACCACTACAATACCAACCATTTCAACTATTACCACCAACATTACTAATCTTTAACATCAATTATTGTTACCGCAACCACCATTATAAAGCATCTCCACTATTACTAACAAACATAAATATTATTTTTTCAATCAAATAATAATTTTGTTGTATCAAAATTATATACTTTTATTATATATAATTAATTTTTTATTTAAATTATATTTTTTATTTTATTATATATACAAATAAATATTTTTTATACATTCAGATGTTGAAAAATAAACGGTATTAATCATTCAATGTTTAAATCTAAAGACAATATCTTAATCATTCAGATGTGCATTCAGATTCAGACGTCTGAATCTTAAAACATATGCACCCTTAAGTCTTTGGAGGTTGATAACAAGCTAGGTTCATTTTTTATCGCACTATAAAAAATGTGGCGTTGTTAAAAAAAAATAGTAATAAATTAAAAAGAAAAAGAAAGCTTTCATGATTTAAGACTCTTAAAATTGAATTTAAGTCAAGTTCACCTCATAATCTTCAATGTGCATCCAATAATTATTTTGTTCTCATTTTCCAAATCAATCCAATTTATAAATTTCTTTATGTGCCTGGACTATTATATGTGTGTGTGGACCAAAGAAATAGCACATATTACGAGCAGAATCATTGACGACTCTAAATCATAAGTTCATCATTTAGATGTCGAGCAACGAAAAGAGAGATTTGAATTACCTTTGAGCACTCAAGCAAACCCTAAAACCATTGTATATCTATGAGTATATATTTCTTTCAAGGTTAGTAATTTGTTCACTTTGAATTAAGCCCCACACTATTTTTCTCATAATAACGTTGAGAATATATCGCTAGTGGAGACGTCATTTTGAGATAAAAGGCTTATATATTAATGAATGGTACGAGAATTATAGATTACATGGGACCGTTGTATTTTGCACCCAATGTGTGTTCATTTTTTTAACTTACATTCTATCTCTTTTTTTTTTTTTTTTTTATAATTTATACCCTAATCTCTTTATTTCCTTATAAAATAGTAAAACCACTCTTTTAATAATTTTTTCATGAGGGCAAAATAGGAATAATAATATTTTTAAAAAAAATAAATTTATTTAATTTTTAGTGTAGGAGGTTAGATGAATAAATCTTTCCCGCCATTTACTTTTTCATCAGTAAATAGGTTAAACTCTCCAACGTAAATAAAGCGGCAATTCATATTTTGCTGAAGATAAATTACAAGGCGAGTAAATATTCAATGGATGAAAATAAAAATAAATTGCAAGATCGACTGAAGAAGGAGAAATTGAAAGGTAAGAAATTTAGGATTATATGTTTCTTGCCCTGCCCTCTATATCTTTTATTTTTGTTTTCGTATAACAACTTTTATCTATTTTCTCTCCTCTTTTTCTTTTCATATGAAGAAATAGATTAGTTTGCCTCAGTATATATAATAAGAGTAATAAACTAGAAAGAGAGATTCTTATATATGCCGAAACATCAAACAATTCGAATTCTTTTGTACATGATGAACTGATTACATTGATGTTAGTATCAAAATATTACTGTAGACAGTAGAAATTTTGAATTTGTTTGTTATTTTGATTGTATTTTACAAGAATTTGTTTACTAATTTTTTTTTAATGTCATTGTAATAGGTAAAGATAAGAATTTTTTTTACATTGGGAATTCACCATGGAGGTAAATTTTTAGATGCACCAGAGAGAATTTATTTGGGAGGCAAGATAGATTATATTGACAAGTGTGATTCGTGTAAATGATCATTGCAAACCTTTAATTTGATTGGAACAACAAAATTAAGCTACAACAATGTTCTTGATTGGCACTCCAAATTACCTATGACAGACACTAGTGTTGGTTATATTCAATGCTTAACTGATACTGATTGTGATTTAATGATAAACACTCTTCCAGCTAACAGGGTTACTGAAGTATATATTACAAGGGCTGACAGTGTGCAAGAAAATTTTGATGCATTTGAAGATAATAATTTTTTCAAATTTGCAACAACAAATATTAAGTTAAATGACATTATTTAAAAAGAGCAGAACATGATGGGGATCAAAATAATGATATTGAGCAAGAATTAGAGCATTTTGAAAATGATGAATATCATATGAATGAAAGTGAAAAAGAGTTCAATTGTTTGGAGATGGATTCAGACAGTGAATGGCTTGGTGTATGGGACAACATTGAAAAAGATGAGGCAACTGTGCAAGTGATAGAGAAGAAAAATCTAAAAGATAGTGAAAAATGGAGAAAAATAGAGAAAAAGAATGATAAAGTGATGGAAGAATCTAAGAACACCAATTTTGCAGAGTTGCTATTGGAGGACTCATGTTCGGAAGCTGAGAATGGTAATATTTCTTTTGAAAATGATGAATTAGATGACATGAGGAATGTTAATAGTGATGATGATTGGGTTGAGAATATTGCATTTAGGGCAGATATAGACATGTCTAATCCAATATTTAGCTTGGGAATGACATTCGTTAATGCAACAGAGTTTAGAGTTGCTTTTATAGCTTACTATGTTAAAAATAATAGAGAAATCTCCTTGAAGAAGAATGAATCTGGTAAAATTTCTGCAAAATGTTCCGATGGATGTCCATGGCGCATATATGCCTCAAGAAAGGCACCAGATGATCCTACCATCATGATAAAGACTTTGGTTGAGAAACATTATGAGAATTGTTTGTTTGTTTATGTCAACAAAAATGTGAAATCTACAATGATTGCCCAAAAATACCAACATTATTTAAGAAAACATCCAGATGTATCGATAGGTGATTTTATGAAGAAAATACATGAAGAGATGAATGTTGAAATTTCAGTAAGTCAATGTTGGTCAACAATTGTTGCTCTCCTTTTGTCAACAATTGTTGCTCATATTTCAACAATTGTGGATGATGAAGACATTTGTGACTTTGTGTTTTCAACATCGGTGGTTGCATTCATATATGAAGGCAAGACTTTTGAGGTCCAGATTTGGCTATAAAAGCCAATGCTACTTCATTTGCAAAGACACCCACACAACATTTCAATAGCCAATCTCTCCTTTATATTTTCTTCTTTCTCTACTTCTTGGTTGAGTATTTCTATACTCGTAGAGAATTTGTAAGGGGCTATTTTGTCTTGTTAGTCCCGAGAAAATATTTTGTACTCTCGTCAATATTAGTGGAATCTTTGGCTCTCTCGCCGGTGGTTTTTTACCTCTATTTAAAGAGGGTTTTTCCACCTAAAACCTTGGTGTCAATTTTACTGTTTTTATTAATTTCTCGGAATCTTTGGTTGAATTTATTACGCTTCCACACTCTGTAGCCCTACAAATTGGTATTAGAGCCACGATAATTCAACCGGGATTTTTTTTATTAAAAATGTCGACGAAGTTCGATATTGAGAAATTTGATGGTAAAATTAGTTTTGCTATCTGGCGAGTCCAAATACTGGCTGTTCTTACCCAGAATGGCCTAAAGAAGGTTCTGTCCGGCAAATCGGCGAAGCCAGCCACTACAACGGAGGAGCAGTGGGAAGAGACGGATGAAAAGGCGTTATCCACAATCCAATTATGCTTGTCCCGTGAGGTGCTACGCGAAGTTATCAATGAGAAAACTACAGCCGGCATATGGAGTAAATTGGAGTCTCTGTACATAACCAAAAGTCTTGCAAATAAACTCCGGTTAAAGGAGCGACTTTTCATGCTCCGTATGTCTGAAGGTACACCCATCCAATCTCATTTTGGTGAATTTAATTCCATCATAATTGATTTGGAAAATCTGGATGTCAAAATTGATGATGAGGATAAAGCCGTACTACTTATTGTTTCTTTGCCACCCTCATATAGACACTTCAAAGAAATTATGCTATATGGTAATAATGTTACCTTGAGCTTTGATGATGTCAAGTCTAACCTACTGTCCAAAGAAAAATTTGATACCCAAATTCATTCTGAAAGTTCGGGTGAGGGACTAGTAGTTAGAGAGAGAAACCACGAAGTAGGTGCTAGCGGTAAAAACCAATCCAAATCCAAAGGTAAAAACTCTAAGTATCGTTATTGCAAGAAAAGAAATCATGAAATCTCTGAGTGCTACAAATTGAAAAATAAGCAAAACAGAGAAGATAAGGGTAAGCAACCCGAAAAATCTGCCGAAGCTAGTTTTGTAGAAACCGAATCTGATGGAGAGTGTTTTATTGCTTCTGGTACTAATCAAACGTCAAAAAATGAGTGGGTTCTTGATTCTGGTTGTACATTTCATATGTCCCCTAATAGAGACTGGTTTACCACCTATGAATCTTTTAATGGTGGTCTTGTCTTAATGGGTAACGATGCTCAATGCAAAGTTGTCGGCAAAGGCACAATCAAAATCAAGACACATGATGGAGTCATTAGAACTTTGACCAGTGTCAGACATGTCCCTGATTTGAAATGGAATCTCATTTCCCTAGGCACTCTTGAATCTCAAGGGTGTAGATACTCAGCTGAAGGTGGAGTTTTAAAAGTGTTCAAAGAAGCTCTTGTGTTACTAAAGGCAATTCGATCTGGTAGTTTGTATTTGCTTCAGGGTTCAACTGTTATAGGTTCTGCAGCCGTCGCCTCATCCAACAAAGACAACACAAAGTTGTGGCATTTGAGGTTGGGCCACATGAGTGAGAAGGGAATCCAAATTCTCAAAAAGAAAGGCTATCTTGGCAACCATTGTACCGGTAAGGTCGATTTCTGCGAGCATTGCATTTTTGGTAAGCAGAGAAAGGTTAGCTTTTCAAAAGCCATTCACAGGACCAAAGGTACTTTGGACTATATCCATTCAGATCTTTGGGGTCCATCGAGAGTTCCCTCCAGAGGTAAATGTCATTATATGCTGACATTTATTGATGATTTTTCACGTAAACTCTGGGTATATTTTCTCAAGCAAAAGAATGAAGTTTTTTCCACCTTTAAAGAGTGGAAATTATTAATTGAGAACCAGACTGGCAAGAAGATCAAGAGGCTAAGGACAGACAATGGCCTCGAATTTTGTTCTAATGAGTTTAATGATTTCTGCAAGAAAGAAGGTATTGCCAGACATTTCACCGTTCCAAGAACTCCACAACAAAACGGAGTTGCTGAAAGGATGAACAGAACTATCTTGGAGAAAGTTCGTTATATGCTCTCCCATTCTACTCTGGGAAAAGAATTTTGGGTAGAAGCAGCTTCAACATCATGCTACTTGATAAACCGCTCACCAAATCGATCACTCGACTGCAAAATTCCAGAAGAAGTTTGGTCAGGTAACCCTGTTGATTATTCTAATTTTAGAATATTTGGTTGCCCTGCTTATTCTCATGTGAACGAGGGAAAATTGAAACCTCGTGCTAAGAAATGCATTTTCTTATGTTATGGCCTAAGGGTTAAAGGCTATCATTTGTATGACCCTGAATCTCGCAAAATATTTCATAGTCGGAATGCAACCTTTAATGAAAATGGTATGCTATCTTCTGGAAAAGATACTGTTGTTCCCTCCACTGATACAGGTGATCAGGAGGATGTTTGAGAGAAGGTGGAGTTTGAGAATGAAGCTCCCATTTTGGAAGCAAATATCCCTAATTCTTCCACCACTCAAGAAGATGAAGCCACTGCTGAACAAATGAGTCCACGACAACATCCACCTCAACGTCGAGGTTTACCACAACCATGGTCTATGGCTCAAGAACTTCCACAACAAAGTCCAAGAAAACCGACTCAAAGACTGATCACAGAATCTGCCAACATTGCTTATGCATTGACTGTTGCACAAGATATGGGTGAAGATGGTGAACCCAAGAATTATTCTGAAGCTATCTCTGGTGATGACTCAGCAAAGTGGACTGCTGCTATGCAAGAAGAAGTCGAGAGTCTTCTCAAAAATGAAACATGGGATTTGGTGATGTTACCAGAAGGCAAGCGCATCATTAGTTGCAAATGGATTTTTAAGAGAAAAGAAGGCATCCCCGGTGTTGAAAATGCAAGGTACAAAGCAAGATTCGTAGTAAGAGGTTTTGATCAACAGGAAGGTATTGACTTTAACGAAGTATTTTCTCCCGTTGTTCGTCATTCTTCAATTCGTGTATTACTTGCTCTAGTTGCCTTGTATGATTTGGAGCTGGAACAGTTAGATGTGAAAACTGCTTTTCTTCATGGTAATCTTGAGGAAGAAATTTATATCCAGCAGCCAGAGGGGTTCGTTGTTCCTGGAAAGGAGAACCATGTATGTCGTCTGAAGAAATCTCTTTATGGTTTGAAGCAATCACCAAGACAATGGTATAAAAGGTTTGATTCCTTCATGACTGGACATGGCTATTCTAGAAGTAGTTATGATAACTGCGTCTATTTTCAAAAATTATCTGATGGATCACTAGTATACTTGCTGTTATATGTTGATGAAATGTTAATTGCTGCAAGAGATAAAACTTTTGTTGACAAGTTAAAGGTGCAGCTCAACAGTGAATTTGATATGAAAGATCTAGGTCCTGCCAAGAAGATTCTTGGAATGGAGATTAACAGAGATCGTCAAGCTGGAAAACTTTTTCTATCATAGAAAAAGTATGTAATGAAGATGCTTGACAGATTTGGAATGCGAGATTGCAAAGCTGTTAATACTCCACTTGCTGCCCACTTCAAGTTGTCATCAGATCAGTGTCCACAATCAGAAGAGGAACAAAGGCGCATGTCACATGTCCTGTATTCTAATGCAGTCGGAAGCCTTATGTACGTTATGGTATGTACTACGCCTGATTTGGCTTATGCGGTTAGTGTTGTTAGCAGATTCATGCACAACCCAGGAAAACAACATTGGGAATCTGTCAAATGGATCCTTCATTACTTGAAGGGTTCTCCTGATATTAGTTTGGTATTTGATAGACAAAGGTCTGATCCAGGAGGCGTAGTTGGTTATGTTGACGCCGACTACGGTGGTGATTTAGATCGGAGAAGATCACTTTCAGCCTATATCTTTACACTCTGCGGCTCTGCTATCAGTTGGTATTCATCACTTCAAGCCATTGCGGCTTTGTCCACCACTGAAGCAGAATATATTGCTGCTACTGAAGGAGTGAAAGAGGCTATCTGGCTACGAGGCTTGGTTGCTGAACTTGGTTTACAACAACACATTCTTGTTATATTCTGCGACAGTCAGAGTGCTGTCACTTGGCCAGGAATAGCAAGCATCACTCAAAGACCAAGCATATTGATATTAAATGCCACTTTATCCGAGATATTGTTGATGCAGGAGAAATTACTGTGGAAAAAATCCATACAACTGAAAATCATGCAGATATGTTAACCAAACCACTTCCAGCCGCTAAGTTCGATCATTGCTTGGACTTAGCTGGTATTATTCATTGTTAACAGGTTTTCATGGCGAGAGAGTATTTTCGGTCAAAAGGAGATCAAGGTGGAGATTTGTTGGTCAACAATTGTTGCTCTCCTTTTGTCAACAATTGTTGCTCATATTTCAACAATTGTGGATGATGAAAACATTTGTGACTTTGTGTTTTCAACATCGGTGGCTGCATTCATATATGAAGGCAAGACTTTTGAGGTCCAGATTTGGCTATAAAAGTCAATGCTACTTCATTTGCAAAGACACCCACACAATATTTCAATAGCCAATCTCTCCTTTATATTTTCTTCTTTCTCTACTTCTTGGTTGAGTATTTCTATACTCGTAGAGAATTTGTAAGGGGCTATTTTGTCTTGTTAGTCCCGAGAAAATATTTTGTACTCTTGTCAATATTAGTGGAATCTTTGGCTCTCTCGCCGGTGGTTTTTTACCTCTATTTAAAGAGGGTTTTTCCACCTAAAACCTTGGTGTCAATTTTACTGTTTTTATTAATTTCTCGGAATCTTTGGTTGAATTTATCACGCTTCCATACTCTGTAGCCCTACAGTCAAGCATACGAAGCAAAGAGAATCTCTAAAGAGATGATTGAAGGTCACTACAAATAAAAATATGCAAAATTAGAGGATTACTGTGCAGAACTCAAGAAGAAGAATCTCGGATCGACTATATTGTTAGAAACAACACCTAATGAAGAAGATGGTAAACCTATTTTTGAAAGAATTTACATGTGTCTTGAGCCTTGCAAATGAGGTTGGAAGGCAGGTTGTAGGCCACTTCTTGGGATGGATGGGTGCTTTCTTAAAGGTCCATATGGTGGTCAACTTTTGACTGTAATTGGGATAGATGCTGATAATGGTATGTTCCCGATAGCCTATGTTGTAGTCGATGTTGAAGAAAAGCATAATTGGAAGTGGTTTTTGAATTTTCTGGTAGATGACTTGTAAATTAGAAATCATGATAACATATGCCTCATTGCTGCCAAACAAAAGGTAAAATTCTTCTTCAGTTATATTATTATATTCTAATCGCCGGGTAGTGTCTTACTCTTGAAGTTTTCGGGTATTGTTTATGATTTAGGATAGATTATTGGTGGTATTATTTGGTGATAATCATATTTCTGCTATTGATCGTTATTTTTCCACTACTTTCGTAAAGAAACCAAATCGGACAAAATGTGTGTAGTTGAGTGACTTTAACTTTTCCTTTTAATGACCCTGCTAGGATGACAATGTGCAGAATGTCGTTGATCTGTGAACGACTTGAAAGTTGCTGGTTACCAATCAACTTCTAAGTCACTAATTATCAAGCAACTTCATATTTTTGATGGCTACACAACCTTCAAGAAATGGTCATATTTTTTTCTGTTTAGATCTAACAATTCATTTTTGAAAAAAACTTATCTAGTCAAAAGAACAAAACTAGCAAAATGTAACCATATATTGGACTCCATCTTATTTTTCAAATGCAAAAACATTCTAGCAGAACACAAACAAAATTTATGATTAGTTCACGTTTTGAGACACTTTTAACTTATAAGCTATGTGTTCAGATAACATAGCATATTCAGCAATATGGAAAGGGTTTCTTGGTAATCAGAGACTTAGAAGTTTCTTGGTAACCATCAACTTTCAATTCGCCTGGAGACCGATAATTTTCTGCATATTTCTGTCAAGTCTAAGCATGGTCATTAAAAAAATGATAGTTTAGGCTTTGAATTTTACATTCTAACCTCTCCGGACTGCACTTCGTGAGAATATATGATATATGTTGTTGTTGTTGATCAATTATTAAAAATTAATTATATTTCCCTATGTTTCACCTTTTTAGGGTTTGGAGGGAGCTATTTATGAGACTATTCCTCAAGTTTAGCATAGACATTTGTGTAAGACATCTGTACAATAATTTCAAGAAAGTGCATAAAGATTTATCACTGAAGACAAGAATCTGAAAAGCTGCTAGGGCAACTTATGTAAGCAAGTATTTATATGAAATAAATATGCTTGAAAAGGAGGACGAAGAATCTAAAAATTGGTTCAGCGATAAACCACCAAAATTCTAGAGCAAGTCACATTTTAGAACAACAAGGTGTGATATGCTTTTGAATAATCTTTGTGAGTTATTCAATGGGTTGAAACTAATTTTAAAGGCGAGGGAGAAACCTATACTTGGATTGCTTGAAGGAATTCGAATATACCTGATGAAAAGAATGAATCAAAAGAGGGAGGTTGTGCTCAAATACAAAGGTAATGTTAGTGTAACTTATCTAAAATTCAAAATAGTTAACATGAAATTTAATAATTTTTTACTATAACAGGAACTTTATGCCCTCGAATACGGAAACTAGTAGAAGAAAAGAAAGAACAGACAGCTATATCAATTCCTACTAGGGCTGAACAATTATTATTTCAAGTACAAACTATGTACGGTGAGCACTTTAGTCTTGACTTGAATGGAAGAGTCTGTTGTTGCAGGGGATGGGACCTTACAGGAATCCCATGCTTGCATGCTGTGAGCTGCATCTTCCATGTTAGAGGGAATCCGAAAAATTTCACAAATGATTGTTAAAACAAGGCTTTACAAATAAGAATTTATAACCGGTGATTGCTCCAATGGATGGACCTGATATGTGGGAACCAAGTGGCCTACTTCCCATTGAACCTCCTAACTATGAGCCAAAGAAAGGTAAATTGGACAAAAATAGAAGAAAAGAACCTGATGAAATTGAAGCCTCCAAGAGAAAAGCAGTTGAGATGAAAAAATAGAAAATAAAGAGAAAGAAAAAATAGTCTGCATCAAGTGAAATAGATGGTGTAACCATAGATGTTACCAAACTGAGTAAGAAAGGAAAGTTAGGAAGGTGTAGCAAGTGTTTGCAAACTGATCACAATAAAACAACTTGCAAGAAGAATAGTGATTCTCAGGATTCAACTACTTCATTTCATGCTACTCAAACATCTAAAGATTGGTCCAAAAATGATACAAATCAATTCTGTTCAAGTAAGAAAATTCATTTTGAGTCCACTTACTGGGATGGCCATACAAATGAACCTTCCAAGCTCAACGTAAGTATAGAACCTTAAATATTAGTGATTTAATATAGTGAGAGGCAATTACAGTTTGCATTATTTTTATTTGTAGCCAAGAAGGACAATGGAGGATAATTACTGAATGAGCATAAATGGGAAGTTTAAATTTTGATACAGCCAAGTATTCCCTTCTATCTAGAAGAGGAGAAAATAATGGTGTCTCTTATGCTTTGGTGGTGAAAGTTGAGTTCTAGCGGACTGGTTATTCTCCTCCTCTTTACATCTACAATTGGAAATAGAAAATGATGCAGCATGAAGAAACAAGTTGTCTTAGCTTGATTAGAGTACATTTATGCGATGTTTGAATTTCAAGTCAAGTTCAAAAACAATCTTGCGCTACATTTTGAGTGTTTTGTTTAAGATTTCTGGAATGGTGTGGTTTCTCTTCTTTAGAATTTGTCTTTAATCCCAACTTCCAATATGTTTTTTTGGGATAAAACCCAACCTGGAGTGTTCTTAGACTTCAACATGGTTTTAGAGAATATATCTGCAGTTTTAGTGCTTTACTTTCCATCGAAATACGTGATTTATATTTTAAGTGGTGCTTTTTGTCTAGTTAAGTATTGAGCTAGGGGTTTATTGGAAACATCCTCTCTACGTCTTCGGAGATAATGGTATGGAATGTATACATTTTACCCTCCCTAGACCCCACTAGGTGAGAATACACTATGTAACAAATTAGTGCAACTTACTGTCTTATTTAGTTTACTGCATTTACCAGGTCAAAATAATTACTAGGTGAGGTTTGTTCACCTTATAAAGTGGCCCGGAAGTTAGTAATTTTAGGAGTAAGTTAGGTGAAATAAAATGTTAAATTTAGGAGTTATATTTGTAGTAGGAGTCTATATATACAAAGTAAAGTTGCTCTGTTTTCTCTTGTAATTTCAGTCACCATATTTTCTATTCAAGAAAAAGTTTTATTTTCCTTCACTGTTCTTGTTCTATAACTTCTCCTGCTCAATACTTTTGTTATATGGTATCAGAGCAAGGTTGAAGGGAGGAATTCTTTTTTCTTTTCTATCTTTTTGTCTATCAGTTTACTCTGTTGGAGAAGTTTGAAAAGTGTGAAGAGAAAGCTTTTGTCGTTTGTAGCAATGGAGGCCTCAAACGGGGGAAATACTCATGGAATAGAAAAACTTTTAGGCACTAACTACAAGTATTGGAGAATGTGTATGGAAGCACACCTCCAAGGTCAGGATCTGTGGGATTTAATTGTAGGAACTGATTCAATAATCCCAGCCAATACTCCTGAGAATGCCGAATCATGAAGGAAATGAAAGATCAAGTGCGGAAAAACACTCTTTGCTTTGAGGACTTCTATCAGGAAGGAGTTTATTGATCATGTTCATGATGTTGTCTCTCCAAAAGAAGTTTGGGACATGCTCGAAAGGCTGTTTACCAAGAAAAATATAACAAGGCTACAACTATTGGAGAATGAGTTGGCAATGTTACAACAACGAGGTATGTCTATCTCTGATTACCTTTTGCGAGTTAAAAGTATCTGTGCTGAAATTTCAGAGTTGATCCAGAAGAGAAGATTAGTAAGTTGCGCCTATGACGCTATCTTATTCGTGGATTGAAAATGGAGTACGGTACTTTTGTCACTTCCATTCAAGGATGGTCGCAACAACCGTGTGTTGAGGAATTGGAGAACATGCTTTCTAATTAAGAAGCTTTAGATAAACAAATGGCTAAGAATCTTGAAACTGATGATGTTCTATTTTCTAAAAAGAAGTTGAACAAGAAGAATACATCAACTTTGAACAAAAATAAAGAAGAAGAAATAACCACGAAAAAAGGTGGAATTTCACATAATAACAAGAAGTGCTACAGATGTGGGAAAATTGGGCACATCAAGAAAAACTGTCAAGTAAAACTTTCTAACGCCAATGTTGCATGCACCAATGACAGAGATGAGCAAATAAAATGGGAACAATGTTTTATCATCGAAGCTATTGAACAAAATTCAACACAAGATTTTGTCAATTATGCTAACAACAATAAGAGAAAAAAGTGGATCGTTGATTCAGGGTTCTGTCATCATGTCACTGGAGAAAATTCTCTATTCTCGGAGATGCGAGAACATTATGGAGATCGAGTTATTATCTAATAGATAAGTTGACATATCCAGTAGCAAAGAAGGAGTTGTGACGATTGAGGTTGCTGATTATAAATCCAAAAGTATCAAGTTGCAGGACGTTTATCATGTTCCAGGTTTGAAGAAAAATCTAGTCTCTGTTCCTCAAATTACTGATTCTGGAAAATATGTATTGTTTGGTCCTACTGATGTGAAGGTGCTTGAAAATGTAAAAGAAATATCTGCTGATATTATTTTTACTGGCGAGAGGAAAGGTTCTTTGTTTGTTATGTCAACAGGTGAAGCTTATGTAAAGAAAACAAGCCAAACTGATAGTGCCGCAATTTGGCATACTCGGTTGGGTCATGTGGGATACCAAATATTGCAGCAGATTTTTTCTAGAAAGTTGGTAGATGGCATGCCAACTTTGAAGAATATACGAGAAGACGTGATTTGTCAAGGCTGCCAATATGGAAAATCTCATCGTCTTTCTTTCAAAAGGTCATCAAATCGGAGAAACGTGTTGTTTGAATTGGTTCATACAGACTTGATGGTACCAACAAGAACACCAAGTTATAGCGGACATCGCTATGTTATGGTGTCGGTGGATGATCATTCTAGGTTCACTTGGGTGAAATTTTTGAAAGAGAAAAGCGAAACATTATCCAAGTTTGTGGAGTTCAAAAATGTTGTTGCAAATGAGTTCGGAAAGAAGATAAAATGTCTTCGTAGTGATAATGGTGGAGAATATATGTCAGATGACTTTTTCTAGTACTGTCATGACAACAGAATTCTTTGTCAAATGACTTGTCCAGATACTCCTTAGCAGAATGGAGTTGCGGAAAGAAAGCTTGCTTATCTTACTTCAGTTTGTCTTTCATGGTTGCATGACAAGAATCTTCCTTGAGAGCTTTGGGCAGAAGCTATTCAATGTGGATGTCATGTGACAAATAGGTTGCCTCCTTGTCCAGGTACACAGAAATCGCCTTTTGAACTTTTATATAGTTAGAAGCCAAATGTGAACTATTTTTGGGTTTTTGGTTCTACTTGTTATGTTCATATTCCCAGAACTAATAGAACCAAAATTGATCCGAAAGCAAGAAAATGTGTATTTGTTGGTTATGATTCTTATAGGAAGGGCTGGAGATGCATGGATCCAAAGACAAATAGGTTTACCATTTCTAGAGACGTGGTATTTGATGAAATGTCATCTTTTTTTTCTTCTCAAAAGCTTGTTGTTCTGGGTGATGATCAAGACAATATGGAGTTATTATTTCCTAAAGTAAATGTGTTATCACCTTGTAGTGAAGAGGGAGAAAGTGTATCTCCAAATTAAAATATTTCAGAAGTTGCATCTCTAAGTCAGAACATTTCAAGGGAAGAAAATGGTGAACAACAAGAAGCAAGAATGTCAACAAAGGAGAAAAAGCAACCGGACTACCTCAAAGATTATGAGGTCAAACTTAAAAGTTATTCCGTGACCTCGTGTTTTTTTTACAGGAGAACTAACTACGGAAGAACCATTAAGTTATGAAGAAGCAAAGGGCTGTCCACATTGGGAAAGAGCGATGCAAGACGAGATTGATGCTTTAGACAAGAATGAAACTTGGGAATTGGTACCCAAACTATAAAAATGCAACCCAGTCACTTGCAAATGGGTATTTCGCTTGAAGAAAAAATCTGATGGTACCATTGATAGGTTTAAAGCTTGTCTAGTTGCTCGTGGGTTTCTCAAAACTATGGATTGGATTATGAGGAGACGTTTAGTCCGGTAGCGAAGATGGTGACAATAAGGTCACTTATTTCGCTAACTGCTTTCAAAAGTTGGAAACTGTGGCAGCTTGATGTAAAGAATGCATTTCTTTACGGAGAGTTGGATCGACTAGTATTTATAGAGCAACCTTGTGGCTTTGTCTCTAAGTTGTTTCCAAGTCATGTTTGTCATTTGAAGAAAGCTCTATATGGCCTCAAGCAAACACCACGAGCTTGGTATGGTAAAGTTGCTCAATACCTTATCTTTTGTGATTTTAGAGTATCTGATTCAGATTCTAGTTTATTTATAAAATTAGAATCAAATGCATATCTCCTGATATTATTATACGTTGATGATATGATAATAACTGGAGATAATGAATTAGAAATTTCTAATCTAAGAAAAGATTTGTCTGTTCGTTTTGAGATGAAACATTTGGGGCAAATTGGATGTAAAATCAAATCGAGGCTACTTTGTTTCTCAGAAAGGTTATGAGAAGGGTCTCTTAGAACGTTTCATCATGGGGGAGTCAAAAGAAAAGTCTACTCCAATGGAGCCAAATCTCAAGTTGAAAAAGGATGAAGGAGAGGCTTTGAAGAATGCGATAAAGTTCTAACAACTAGTTGAAAGTTTGATTTATCTGACTATCACAAGGCCAGAAATATCTTACTCTGTTGGTGTCGTTTCTCAATTTATGCAAAATCCAACAACTTCTCACTTAAATGCTGCAAAGAGGATTTTGCGCTATATGAAAAGATCTCTTAGTCATGGACTTTGGTATAAGAGGTGTGATACTTTTTTATTGAGTGGATTTACTGATGCAAATTGGGCAGGTGATACACATGATCGTCGCTCGACTTCAGGTTACTGTTTTAGTACCGGGTCAGCAGTGGTGTCTTTGTGCAGCAAGAAGCAAGATGTTGTTTCTTTGTCTAACACTGAAGCTGAATATATTGCAGCAACCATGGCTACACAAGAGTGCATTTGGTTGAAAATGCTAATCAATGATATGTACCAGAAAGTAGACTATGCTGTGCAAATCAAGTGTAACAATGAAAGTGTCATCAAACTTGCGTCAAATCCAGTTTTTCATGCTCGAACGAAGCATATTGAGATCCGCCATCACTTTGTTCGTGAGAAAGTCTTAAGTGAAGAGATTGAATTGACAACTGTTCGCACCAACGCTCCAGTTGCGGATATATTCACTAAAGCTTTGGAGAAGTCTAAGTTTCAATACTTTCGAGATGCTCTGGGAGTAGTTCATCGTGAGCTTGCACTAAGGGGGAGTGTAACAAATTAGTGCAACTTACTGTCTTATTTAGTTTACTGCATTTACCAGGTCAAGATAATTACTAGGTGAGGTTTGTTCACCTTATAAAGTGGCCCGGAAGTTAGTAATTTTAGGAGTAAGTTCGGTGGAATAAAACATTAAATTTAGGAGTTATATTTGTAGTAGGAGTCTATATATACAGAGTAAATTTACTCTGTTTTCTCTTGTAATTTCAGTCGCCATATTTTCTATTCAAGAAAAAGTTTTACTTTCCTTCACTGTTCTTGTTCTATAACTTCTCCTGCTCAATACTTTTGTTATACACTAGATGCATTGTTGTTGTTGTTTCTGGGAGCAATGCCCTTGCATACTGGAAGGGGAAGACTGAATTAGACTCTTAACTAATTCTTATTCCAAAGCTTGTAGGTAATTCTGCGGGCCTAAGTGCTCCAATCATTGCAAAACGAATTAGAGGTCTACCCGACAGTATTATTCCTGCTTCTAAATATGCTCGTGGTTGCTACTTCACACTTTCAAACACTAAATCCTCTTTCAAGCACTTGATTTATCCTTTACCTACGGCCGATGGCCTTGGAGTGCATGTTACCTTGGATTTGAATGGTCTGGTCAAGTTTGGTCCTGATGTCGAATGGATTAAAGAAATTGATGATATTCCGAGCTTCCTCAACATGCAAGTTCTCATCGATCACACATAATAACAACTCACATCCATTCTTCTAAGATATTTTTATGTGGATAAATTTGACAATGTTGATTCTTAAACTGGCTAATTCTATGTCAGTTGTTAACATTTTCTCTATGTTTTAGATGCTTAAAAATTCTTTATTTTTTCATCAATGCCCAAATTTGTGTCTCATGGTTGAACTCTTTTTAGCTTCAGCTTTCTTTCTATTAGTTCAAATTTATAAGAAGTGTATTGCAGTTTGTCTGAGATTGTATATTTTTCAGTGGGTAGACGTGGTGGTTTAATATTTAGGAAGTTTCAATTTGTACTTTCAAGAGATTTAAAGAGTAAGTTTCACATGCATTAGCATTTGTACACAGCAATTTCTAGAAGCAAATGCATATGATTATGAAGTTACCATTGTCATAGTTGATTGTGAATTTTTTGGTACTTAAATCATCTGTATCCGTCAATAAAATTTGTTCAATTGTGGTAGCTGCTTGTTTTTTGTTTGGAGATCTCTCTCTAAATATAAAATCACTATTATTCCTGTTTTGTCCTCATGAAAAAATTATTAAAAGAGTGGTTTTACTACTTTGTAAGGAAATGAAGAGATTGGGATGTAAATTATATAATAAAAAAAAAAAAATAGAGTGTGAGTTAAAAAAATGAACACATTGGGGTGCAAAATGCAACTGACCCTAAACTTTTTATATAACTAATTAACCCTTATTACAACAATCTTCACCGATGCATTTATATAAACATTTGCAAAATGAAGTACCGTTGTGGTGTAGCTTACGCATACTTGTATCAATAGCAGGATCGTATACTGCTGAACTGCATGGAAACCTACGCTCCTCATCAGATTTGCAATTAAAATCAAATTCAAAATGGCAAGTTGTTGATCTAATATCAACATTTAATTTCATTGTTTTCCATATACCATTGGAATTTGGAATCATTGTCATCATCTCTCCATTCACGAAAATTAAAATAAATCATCAAGAGCAACAACAATAACATGCCACTATAATCTCACAAGTGGGGTTTGAAAACGGTAAAGTGTACACACATCTACCCTTACCTTTAAAGATAGAGAAGTTGTTTTCAATAGACCCAGAGCCGGCCCAACGCTAGAGCAGCTCAAGCGGCCGCTTTAAGCCCAAAATAACTGAGGGGGGGAGGGGGGGTTTGGTAATAGTGCAGTAGACTTTCAAAGTTAAGCGTATGGTATAGATTATTTTTCATTTCTACAAATATTGAGTATTTTAAGGTAAAAGCGTAGAAATACTATTCCTATGAAGAAAGGTGAGTATAAATAATTGTCTTGATTGCTGTGACCGTTTGTGCTATTCATGGAAAAGGGCTGAATGTGGGATCTTAGAGTTACTTGTTTACAACTCTAAGGCCACTTTTTTTTCTTTTATGGGTTGCAAGTTGCAACTTAACTTTTATACTCTTTCTCCCTTTCTTTAATTTCTCCCAGTTTAAATATTCCTCCAGCTATAGCTTATAGAAGAAGTATGATGCTCTGTATAATATAAAACTGAATAATGCGATTGAATTAAGAGAACATTAGTTTTCTCTCTCTCGATATTTTCTCATGTTTCAAATATAACAACAGTAATACTGAGGCCCCAAAATAATATATTTTGATATGGAGTTTTCATCCTCTTAATCTAAACTTAACTATTTTTTCTTCAAGAATTTGTTATTTTAAGAATTTTTATTTTTATTGGTGCATTTTGTTTATTATTAGTTGTTAGAATTTACATACCTCATGATTGGTTATATTTTTAATTGAAAGAAATTATGAAGAATTGACTATAAAAGAATTAACACATAAAATACTAACAAAATAAACTTAAAATAAATTATATTTGAATTTTCTGCTAAACAGATTTTAAGTCCTCAAATTAATTTTTGGCTTTAGACCACGAACTTTCTTGAGTCGCTTCTGAATAGACCGTTGACTTAAAATAAAGTTTATCCAAGCCATTTGAAAAAAATGCATATATAAATGATATAATGTTGTATAGTCGTAAAATCTATGTATATATAAAAATGGAAAAGGACCTAAAATGTCCTTCAACTATGTGAAATGGTGTAAAAATGTCCTTCGTCTACCTATAGCCTAAAATACCCTTCTCGTCTATCTATTGGGCCTAAAATGAGCCCGTTTGGATAGGATTAAAAAGATTGCTTTTTAGCTTAAGTGATTAAAAACTTAAAATAAGTGCTTTTAAATTAAGCAGATAAGTGTTTGGATAGAAGTGCTGAAACTGAAAAAAATTTGTTTATGTGTTCGGTAAAAAAGTGTTGTCAATCACTTTTTTATTGTCAAAATGACTTAAATATCCTTAAAGTTGTTAACAGATAATAACGTGAATTATTTATGATTTTTAATTCTAATACTTCAAAAATAATTTCTATTTAAATACACTTTCAACATAAAGTGATTATGCCAGGTTAGTTTATAAATATAAGTTACTTTTTATTTTTAAATATTAAAAAATAAAATTTTAAGATATTTGTTATATAAATATAGTATTATATTGTAATATTGCAAGCTTGTAAACAACATAAATTTTTTAGGAATGAAACAAACTATTAAAAAGAATCAATTTTTAAAATTTAAACAACATGCAGAGATTCTATATGAACGGATAGAGAAGAACTTACCACAAACTCGATTTGACGATGAAATTTTTGAGTGTTTCTTATGTAATGATGGATTCTCTGAAAATAAAGGAGAAAGATGAAGAGAAAACTAGAGGGAAAAGATAAAAAAAAAGCGGCAGAAAGAAAAATCAATAAGGGCTACAAAGTTTAGGATATTATTGGAATTAGAAGAAAATATAAGGGATAAAAAGGTAAATGTTTTGGTCAAACCTAAAAAAAAATTAATCTAAAAAGTAAAAAGCTGGGGGTATCTAGCTTCTCAATTTTTGCTATTTTTAATCCACTTTTAGCCTTTTTAAAACTCTTTTTAATTTTACCATACACCTAAAAAGGCTAAAAAAGTGATTAAAATCTAGTTTGACCAGATTTTAATCCTATCCAAACACCCTCAATGTCCACCCGTCTACCTATTGAGTTATTTTGTCCTTTTATTTAATAGATCAAATTGGCTTCAATTCATTAATGATGTAGCTTTTTTTTATTGGCCAACTAATAATTAATTAAAATAATTAATAAGCAGTCAAGAAAGCATCAGACTAGAAGTAGTGAAATCGGATGAATGAACTAATGAAATAAATGTAATAAGTAGTGAAGAAAACATCAGATTAGAAGACACCAAGAAGTGCCATTAAAAAAATAGTGCCCATAAATAGTAACACTAATTCGATGCCTAAAATTCAGATTATTAGGTTTGGATAGGTTGAAACTTTAGGAAAAAAATAATTATTTTAATTAATTACTAGTTGACCAATAAAAAAAATCAGGTCATTAATGAACTAGGATCAAATTGATCTGTTAAATAAAAAGACAAAATAGCTAGATGGAAAGGACATTTAAGTCCAATAGATAGACCGAGAGGGTATTTTAGGCCAAATAGGTAGACGGAGGGCATTTTTACACCATTTTACATAGTTGAAAGAAATAATTTTTTAGGCCCAACAGATAGACGGAAATATTTTTACATCATTTCACATAATTAAAGGGCATTTTAGGTCCTTTTTTGATATAAAAATAATTGAGATCTACCTGATGTAATAGCAGCAAAGAGAACAAAAAATAAACTAAGAAACTTGGGGGTTTGGGCCACAGGTGACAAAAGAGACTTAAGATGAGGTATAGGTGACATAAGTCTTAATAATTGAGTAGAGGTTACAATTACTTAATTATGGTTTAAGAAAGTTCGAGAAATTTCAAAATAACACACAAGTTTTTAAATTTATACTTTGATCCAAATATTAGTTAATATATAGCGGGGAACAAAGGGAAAAATGCGTCTTTTTCTCTCTCCTCATCCGTTGTTATTTTCTCTCTCTTCGCGATATTTGTTGTTCATTGTTGTTGTGCTTTATTCATCATCTTCTGATTCATTATCATCATGTTATACTTCACTATCATCTTCATATTCTTCTTGTTGACCATTGTTGTTGTTGCTGTTGTTGTTACCCCAACTGCTGCTCTTTGACCAAATTCTTATGTCAAATTTTGTTTCGTAAATCACTTTCAACTTTGGAATTTACTTGAGAGGAGACTTTGGTAAGTCAGATTATGATTTTTAGTTGAATCTGGGTAACTGCTAGTGTGTTGTTTTTTCAACAATAGCTTGCACGCAAACATGAATGCAATATAAGAGCAAGCTGTTTAAATAGATCTATTATTTGCGACACCAGATGAATGTTCTGTTGTAACAGTAGACTCATGTTGGATTCATGTTTATGGGTTTTAGGTGCCTGTAATATGAATGGAATAGATGGGTATTCTGTTGCACCAGATTAGTAATCTATTTCAACAGATAAATAATCTATTTCATCAGATTACTAATATGTTTCGAGGAACAAAATACAGCTCCTGTCATATACAAACCTAACAAATAACTCATATGTTCTTGCTATTGATACTGGAATCAAATTATTTCTTAATTGTAGACATGTAATTCGTTAAGAAATAGAAATAGACAGCATGAAAATTAAATAAGAAATAAAAAGTCAAGTGCATCAAACATAATTTTTTATAAAACAAACAAAAAAAAATAGATAAAAGAAAAAAAATCTTTATTATTATTATTATCATTATTATTTGTATGGTCAGCCGACCAATCTTCAACGGGCAGCAGCAGCGCCTTCCTCAGCCTGCGGATCTCCCGCAGCATCCTTACTCTGACGGCTGCCAACTCCCAATGCAGGTCATGAACCTTCTTCTGCAGTTCCCGCATGACGTCTCATAAAACAGTGACATCCCACACAGGAACAACCATATCTAGAAAATGCATAAGTTGACAAAACACAAATAAAAATAAAAGTAAAAAAAAAAGAAAGAATTCGAATGTAATGTAATATAAAACGAATATTTACACAAAAATCAAGAAAAAAACTTACCAGAGACAGGAAAAAGCTATCAAATCCTTGAAGAGAAAGTAATTGAAGGTGTAAAAGAGCAAGGAATAAATAGTTTGTAGTAGATGAACGACTGAGTAAGAAGGGACCTATTTATAGAGGATTGAACTTGAATGAGTTAGGCAAAAAATCAAAATTGTTCACCTCCATTTATTAATGACAATCTTGATTACTGTAAAAAGTTATGACTTAATTAAATTAATCAATATTATGATAAGTCATGACTTTTCAGCTTTATTATTATTAATAATTAGTTCTTTCCAGGAACCATTTTTTTTACATTGAGTTGGACAACAGATAATATATCTGTTGTATCAGATAAATCATCTGTTACAACAGATATATCATCATTTGCAACAAACAGATAACTTGTTGCATCAAATAATATATCAGTTGCAACATACAATATATATATATTTTTTAAAAATAAATTATCTTCATGACATTCAAGTTTTCTGACTTTTTAATTATATAAATTAATAAAGCAAATTTAAAGGTACAACTGTTCACCTCCATTTATTAATGACATTCTTGATTACTGTAAGAAGTTATGATTTAATTAAATTAAATAATATTGTGATAAGTCATGACTTTTCAGTTTTATTATTATTTTAATAATTAGTTCTTTCCAGGAGCCGTTTTTTATTTACACTGAGTTGGAAAACAGATTATATATCTGTTGTATCAGAAAACTCATCTGTTACAATAGATATATCATCCGTTGCAACAAATAGATAACCTGTTGCATAAGATAATATATCTATTACAACATATAATATATATATATATTTTAAAAAATAAATTATCTTCATGATATTCAAATTTTCTGACTTTTTAATTATATAAATTAATAAAGCAGATTTAAAGGCACAACTATTCACCTCCATTTATTAATGACATTCTTAATTACTGTAAAACGTTATGACTTAATTAAATTAATCAATATTATGATAAGTCATGATTTTTCAGCTTTATTTTTATTAATAATTAGTTCTTTCCAGGAATCATTTTTTTTACATTGAGTTGGACAACAGATAATATATCTGTTGCATCAGATAAATCATTTGTTACAACAGATATATCATCATTTGCAACAAACAGATAACTTGTTGCATCAAATAATATATCAGTTGCAACATACAATATATATATATTTTTAAAAAATAAATTATCTTCATAACATCCAAATTTTCTGACTTTTTAATTATATAAATTAATAAAGCATATTTAAAGGCACAGTTGTTCACCTCCATTTATTAATGACATTGTTGATTACTGTAAAAAGTTAAGACTTAATTAAATTAAGCAATATTGTGATAAGTCAAGACTTTTTAGCTTTATAATTATTGAAATAATTAGTTCTTTCCAGCAACCATTTTTTTTACACTGAGTTGGACAACAGCTTATAGATTTGTCGCATCAGATAAATCATCTGTTACAATAGATATATCATCCGTTGAAACAAATAGTTAACCTGTCGCACCAGATAATATATCTATTGCAACATATAATATATATATTTTTTTAAAAAAAATAAATTATCTTCATGACATTCAAATTTTCTGACTTTTTAATTATATAAATTAATAAAGAAGATTTAAAAACAAGAATATTTCTGGTGAGTTTTTTACGGTTTAAATTGTGTTTATAATTTATTTCCTTATTCTTTTTTGTGAAAAGAAATGACTTAATTAAATCAAGCTGGTGAGTTTTTTATTATTGTGACAAGTCATGACTTTTTAGCTTATTAAATTTAAATAACCTTTTTCTCAATTTAAAAATCAAATACACCTGGTTTTCAATAACCGTTTCATTTCTTTTCTTTAATAACCATTTTTATTAATTGAGTAATGGCAACAGATTTATATCTGTTGCATCAGGTAACCCATCTGTTTCAACAGATATACCATCTGTTGCTATAAATCGACCATCTGTTTAAGGAGCTTGTTTGGTTTCTTCTAACTGATTCATCAGTCACAACAGATGAGAAATTTGATGTATCAGAAATGCTTTTTATTTTTTTGTTGAATGTGTTTAGACAAAAATCACAGTCACGACTATTCATTAACTTTTTTCTTAAATATCATATCATCATATATCTTAATTAAATTAATCCAATGTTGTGACTTTTTTTTAAATTACATAATCTTTCTTTTACGATTATAATATCATTTAGTTTCTTATTATTTATTAACGAACCATTTTTAGGAGAATTTCTCATCATGAATTTCACCACCATCTGTTGCCACAAGTGCTCAATCCCTAATTCCAATCGTCGACATGTTGAGAATAAAGAATAAATAGAATGATAATTAAATATTGCATAAGAATTAAAAATTTAAAGTTGACCAAAAACCAAACCAAACATATACATGAATTTTTTTGAATGCTTTATAAGTAGATCGGATATAAAAAAGGAAAATATATACGCTAAAAGAAAGAAAAAACATAACCTAATTATTATTATTATTATTATTATTATTATTATTACTATTATTATTACTATTATTATTGTCAACCTGACAATTTTCATCCAGCAGCAGCTGAGCCCTCCTCAGCCTTGCTCCGAAGTCGGTCAAATCCCTCTGGAGTTCATCAAACTCCTTTGAAGTTCCTGTAAGGACTCGATATAAACCTTCTAGTACGAATCTGGATCATCCATATTAGTATTGTAAGTATAGTAAAATGAATGAGTGAGTGAGGAATGAGAGGAGGCCGGAGGGACCCATTTATAAAATGATTAAATTGGAAGGGACTGGACTTAGTCAAACAAAAAGCCACGACTGTTCATATCCCTTAATTAAATAAAATTAGTGACTTTTTGAATATGTAAATTAAAAAAAATGGATCTAAATACAACATTTTATCTTTTTATTGTATTTTGAAAAGAGACAGATTGGTAATCTGTTGCAAAATATATTCCATCTGTCAGATAACTTATAATACAATAGATGGATATATCAGTTTGCTTTTCCATCAGCTGTGGCATCTGTCGCACTTGCTAGTCATCTGTTTATTCAATGTCATTGAGAGCAATAGATCTTTCTACACACTTCTTAGCCAAACTCAATTTTTGCTCTTGGATTGCTTCTCTTTTTTTCTTTGCAACCTTCAACCAAATTAAATTTTTGCTATTGGATTGATGGCAAAAATTAAATTTGGAGGCCAGCTTGAAGGATGCAAAGAAAAAAAGAGAAGCAATCCAAGAGCAAAAATTGAGTTTAGCCAAGAAGTGTTTAGAAAAATCTATTGCTCTCGATGAAATTGAACAAACAAATGACTAGCAAGTGCAACAGACGTCACAGCTGATGAAAAAGTAAACTGATATATCCATCTGTTGCAACAGGTTGTCCATATGTTGTATTGTAAGTTATTTGATAGGTGGAATATATTATGCAACAGATTACCAATTTGTCTCTTTCCGAAATACAACAAAAAGATAAAATATTGTATCTAGATCCATTTTTTTTAATTTACATATTTGAAAAGTCACCAGTTATAATTAATTAAGGGATATGAACAGTCATGGCTTTTTGTTTGACTAAGTCAGGTCACCACCACTTCCAATTCAATCATTTTGTCATTGTGGTCATTAAGCTCAGCATCTTTTGTGAGTTTGTCAACGAGGACCACTCATTTTCTTGGCAACTTTCTTATAATACTCCTCTTGGTCCTTCTTAGCTCTACGCAAGGTCAAGGAGAAGTATGGAGGGTTCTCTTTGAGTTTTTACAAGGCAAGCGCTCTCTCGGCTGATAAATCCTATGTTGCAGCATATATGGATAGTGCAGCACTCAATGTAGAACAGTTTTCTGGTAGAAGCAAGTTTTGAGAAGACATAATCAGTAATCTATCGATATCAGCTTTCGCTGTGTCAAATAGTTTTGTTGATATCTTGTCTTCTACGAAGAAGATTGATCAGCAAAAAAACCAAGTGATTGAGATCATTTAATCTGTTGACTAACTCGATCAAAGACATCTTCTGGATTATCAAACTTCACAAAGCAGTCTGGTGGTTCAATAACATCAGATGTCTTGTTTTAGGTGTTAGCTAATGATGGGGAGATTTTGCCTTCCTCACCATCCTGAAAAGAAAAAACACTCAAAATTAGATGGAGTATCTCTACATAACAAAACAAGATGAACTAAATCTAGCATTCAGTTTTTCCTTCCTATTCCCCACCCCTTTTTATCTTCTCACCTTTATCAGATCCAAACTTTTTTTTTGGATAATTGATAATGCGTTGGAAATTGCTTTTTTTCTTCTCTTAGACTTAATCTCTAATGGAGTGAATGAAATTGAAATCCTCTTTGATCGAATAACACTACTGTTAGATATCAATTCCTTTACATCAGTAGTTAATGCATTAACAATATTAATCACACCATCATGTTTTGCCTTACACTCTTCACATTTGCATGCACAAGATAAGAAAGGAAAGGCAAGATTGATCATTCTTCTACTATATAGAGGATAATATATCTTTTATGCAAAAGTCTACACCATCGCCAGAAATGCTTACCACAGCGAAAGTCTATAGAAGGCATGCCAAATAAACATGAGCAACATCAGAAATTAAATCTTAACAAAGTATCAGAACCATATTCATAGTCCCGCAGCCTTATCAGTTCAGACCTACCAAACGTAACTGTAAAATTGCAAATATCTTGTTTGAATGATCTATGACTAAATGGTAAAAACAACATTCACAAAATCAGTGTACTCTATGTGTGTTTTCACAATAACATCATCAGTAATACATACCTCCCACATATAAAGTAGTTACATATGTATGCAGCTTATTCCTCCGAACCTATCTTTACTGCAGCCTCTTGTGATGGTCAGGCAAAAGTTGATCAACTTTCAGTTCCTTTTATATCTACAAAGAAGAAGAAAAAAATTTATGTCACAGAAAAAAAATTATCCTTCTATTGCAACAAATGTAGAGTTTGTTGCATCAGATGAGGAGTCTGTTACGTAAGATGTGGAATCTGTTGCATCAGATGTGGAGTCTGATGCAATAGATATGGAGTCTGTTGGAATACATAGCAGCCTTGCTGGTGGTTTGATTTGTTCCAATAGTTGCTCCGTCTCTTGCAACATCAATAATAACATAAACTACAAACAACAAATAAAAAATATCAACAACAAAGAAAACAACAATATTTGTTCCAACATCATCATCAACAACAAAGAAGCATACATCCTATGTTCCAACACCATCAACAACCAGGGACGAACCCACATGGAGTCCTCCGGGTGCACGAGCATAGATTGAACTAGTATCGAACTTTATATATGTATATGGAAATTAAGAAAAAATGTATACAATCTAATCAGTGAGCACCCATAGTAAGAGTTATTTGGTTAGCCTTGTTGTTGTTTATGGGTTCTTAAGGCTATTTATTTCTTTTGGTCTTGAGTTGAATTCCTACTCAGCACATATTTTTTTAATTTTGGTAACCAACTCTTCTCTCCTTATTCACTTTAAACTTTCTTTTATTTTTTTCTCCTTTACTCCTTGTGTTGATTGTTCGGACTCCACTAATTTTAAGCTAAGAAACACCCTCTGATAACACTCAATCTACAAATCTCGTAGGAGTGTAAAGCGGTCGCTGTCAAATATAGAACCCAACTGGGTTGGGTATCGATCCCACAGGGAATAGCTTGGTCAACATGTAGGCAAAGATTACTAGACTTTTAGTGCAAGTCTCGTAAAAAGGGGGGAGTTTTGTCGTGCAAGTAATGTAACCAAAGTAATAAGGTAAAAATGGAAAATAGCAAAGTAAAAAGTAAGAATGTTTGGTAAGATGTAAAACAATGAGAATTGAGAGGTTGGGGTTATGTCCACCTTATGAGTTGTACGTCTCTATTGGCTATTAGTTATGCGGAATTCAGACATGCATGTGCTTATAGAGAATTGTATTCGATGGTAAATCCAAGCGTCTTTCGACCTAAATAAGGACTATTTCACTGTAAATCTTTCGAGCTTACAGCATATCTAACGGTACAAATTCTCCAAGAGGTTAATCCAGTTACGACACTAACTTTTTAATAGGGGATGGGACCCTATTACCTTGACATTATCTCTTTTCCAGACATATAACTTTTCTTTCGAACAAGTTAATGCTATACTGGCGTATTCTATGCGTTTGCAACCACAAAGAATTTAGATTAAGATGAAGAGAATAATGATATAAGCAACATATGTGTCATGAATTCACAAACTCATAGCAATAGATAGTATCTCATATGGCTTCCATAACCCCAACAGAGAAGTTTAGTTACCGATAAGTGCGAAGGAAATCACAATCGACATTGTTATTGTACCACAATAAAGATCTCGTGTAGTAAAGTGTGGTAGGCGTTAGGCGTGAACTCCCTTGCAAAGTAACGTTTCTCTTGTTGTGAAAAATAAGAATTGATTAGATGAATAGAAGAAGAATAAAAAGTTGAATTAATGGAAGAATTAGAATCCGAGTTGTAAGTTGTGGAATAAGAAGTAGAATGAGAATAGAATGAATTGTAACTAATGGAGGAATGCCTCCAAATCTCTAGCAGAATAGGGTATTTACAATACCCATATCCTATTCCTACTAATCTAATGAATTACTTAACCCAATCCTACTTGGTTAATGTATCATTATCCTAATCCTAATAAGTTACTGCTAGTCCCCAAAGTCTTCAGAATTGTTGTTTTTGCCCGGGACAGATTTTCCATGCGCCACTTTTGGTCCTTGGCGTCCAAGGTTTGCTTTCCTCCTTTTGTGAAGCTTTCTTTGGCGTCAAGTTATCCATAAAATGCTGAATTCTGCATCATTTATACCTGAAAACTTTCTAATCACGTTTGTTAGCTCACTTACAGGAAAAAGGACTAAAAGTGCATGAATTTTGTAATTTGTCCTCAAAATTTGGCTAAAATATGGGTACATTATGGTACTTTAGGCGTGTAAATTCGACTAACATCACCCTCCATCTAAGAAAATGGATTCGCCACTATCAATAACACCACATCACAAGTTTCAACAATGTCAACCCCACCACCAACATCAATAACAACATCAACAACAAAGAAACAAACAAAATACATAAAAAAATGATACTGCCAATAAAACTTTTAAACTTCTCCCAACAGATGACTTTTTTTCGCATCTTGTAAGAAAAATTCTCGATTCATTTATTCAACAATTAAAAGTTTCATCAAATTTTTTAAATAAATATGATATGGGAAAATGGTAATTAAATAAAAAAATATGTAAATAACTTGCAAGAAAAAGACGAGAATGAAAGAGCAATAGTGAATCATATCATACCTTAATGTCAAAAGAAGGGTCAAAACAACAATTTCAGTTGAGGAATCTAAGATATAGATATGGATCGATTTAGATCCAAATAAAAATTTATGAGAAAGAGGAGAGAGAAAAGGTTGTGATAACCCTAAAGAGGATAGAAAGAAAAAAAATGAGAGACGAATAAAATAAATTTAGGATTGAGATAATTCTAATTTCTAGATGTACTACCCTTAATATTAAATGACTAAACAAAGTGTATTTATTCAAATTTATATTTTCAAGGCATAATTAATAAGGCTAATTTGGTAGTAAAATAAACCCCTAATTAATATTTTCTTAATGGGTGTGGCAAGTCAATATGAAACGGAAGAAGTATTGGGGTTTTAATATTCATTAATTAATATTTACTAATAATTTGAGGGGCACGAGGAAGAAAATAGGTGACATTGAAAAGAGGACAAGACTACTCAATGAGATTTTTGAGTTATCCAAGAAACATTTTTACCGCCTTTAGTAGTACTACTACTTTATCTACTCGGACAGTAGCTAGCTTTAAAATTAAAAGAAAAAAATATATTTTCAAACAGATATGTCATCTGTTGCAACAGATTTAAATATCTGTTTGAAAAATCCCAACAGCTCAGTCATCTGTGACAACAGATGGAAATGTCTATTTGATAACTAAATCAGAAATGTCATCTATTACAACAGATATCAATATCTATTTGAAAATTTCCAATAGCTCAGTCATTCGTCATAACAGATACAAATATCTATTTGATAATTAAATTAGATATGTCATCTATTACAACAGATATTGTTATCTATTTCAAATTCTCTAATAGCTCAGTCATTTGTTGCAATAGATTTTATTGCAATTGATTTAGGTGGAAATAAGGATGAAAGAATGAGCTCCTCATTAACTTAATGTTAAGATTAATAATAGTACCTACATCGATCTAGGTGGAACGAGGGATGAATGAATGAGCCTACAGGGTCAACTACAAATCCAACTGATTCATTACATTTGCATGGTGTTAGTACTGTGTTCATCCCGACCCGAGTCATCGATCGATCACTCTGAGTTGAAATGAGTTCTCTTTAACTTAATGTTAATATTAATAATAGTACCTACATTAATCTAGGTGGAACTAAGTATGGATGAATGATCTCAAAGGGTCAACTACAACTTTAATTAAGTCTTTTGGCAATTTCATGATGAGACGGTACTGCATTCCTTCCGACAAGAGTCATCGATCGATCACTCTGAGATGAACCGATTCTTACTACCTCATATGTTCAACTAATACCTTAATTGAATAATCTGGGACTAGGGGTGAGTTCCCATAGGGTCAACTACAGCTTTATTTGAGTCTTTTGGCAATTGCATGATGAGACAGGACTGCGTTCCTCCCGAAAAGAGTCGTCGATTGATCACTCTGAGCCGAACTGATTCTTACTACCTCATATGTTCAACTAATACCTTAATTGATTAATCTAGGACTAGGGCTGAGTTCTCATAATGTCAACTACAATAGATGACAGCGCTTATTTAATAATTTACAATAGATAGGTAATCTATTGCGACATTGACTTAATCCATTTGATAATTTACAACAGATGGGTAATCTGTCGCAACAGATACTTAAACTGTTTGATAGTTTACAACAGATTCGTGATTTGTTGCAACAAATGACATAATCTATTTGATAGTTTACAACAGATGCGTAAATATATTCAACAGATTACATAATTTGTTTGATTTGATCCAATAGAAAAGACATCTATTGAAACAGCTTGAACATTTGTTTATATATAATTCAATTGAGTTCATATGTTAGACTAATACCTTAATTGAATATGAGTTCTCATATGGTCAACTACAACTTTAATTTAGTCTTTTGGAAATTGCATGATGAGACGGTCCTGCATTTCTCTCGACCAGAGTCGTCGATCGATCACTCTGAGCCAAACTGATTCTTACTACCTCATATATTATACTAATACCTAAATTGATTAATCTAGGACTAGGGTACTAATACTTTAATTGAATAATCTAGGACTAGGAGTGAGTTCTCATAGGGTCAACTACAACTTCAATTAAGTCTTTTGGCAATTACATGATGAGACGGTACTATGTTCCTCCCGACCAGAGTCGTCGATCGATCACTCTGAGCTGAACCGATTCTTACTACCTCATATGTTAGACTAATAGCTTAATTGATTAATCTAGGACTAGGGTACTAATACCTTTATTGAATAATCTAGGACTAGGGGTGAGTTCTCATAGGGTAAACTATTGATTAATGTAGGACTAAGGGTGAGTTCTCATAGGGTCAGCCACAACAGACGACAGGGCCTATTTGATAATTTATAACATATGGGTAATCTATTGCAACATATGACAATCCATTTGATAATTTACAGCAGATGGGTAATCTATCGCAACAGATGACTTAATCTGTTTGATAATTTACAACACATTCATAATCTGTTGTTACCTAATCTGATTGATAATTTACAACAGATGAGAAATCTGATTTGTTTTTTACAATTTCAATTGAGTTCATATGTTAGACTAATAGTACATAAATTGATTAATCTAGGACTAGGGGTGAGTCTTCATAGGGTCAACTAGAGTACTCGGTCAATTACAACTTCAATTGTTTTTATACAATTTCAATTGAATTACCCTTTTGGTAATTTCATGATGAGAGGATTAAAAATTATGCATATATTTTATGATTTTAAAAATAATTAAGATCAATTTGGACCAAATTAACATTCTCAAAACTACTTGTCATTCTTTTCCAAAATACAAATCAACCCATACAAAATATTTCATCATTTTAAATTTCGAGGTCTCACTCTTTCTCTCTTATTCTTACTCAATAATACACTATAGACAACAACTACTCAATAAATTTTCTCAACACTCCACAACAGATTGTTTTTCTTCTTATTTTCAGCCACATAGGTGTTATTTTTGACTTTATTCTTGCTTGTATCAGTCATTTTCTATGTCTTCGTAGGCAACACAGTTTGAGAAGAGCTCTATATTTGTTATTTTTTTCTAAAAAATAAGGGCTTTTAAGATAATGATGAAAAATAAAACTTTTAGTTGTATTATCGTCGATGATGGGTTTACAATTTTGAGTTTTGATGGTAAAATCATAGAAAGAACTCGAGAAATCTCTAGTTTCCATTGCAGTATTCCGTTGACTGTCGTGGTATTATTGGATGGTGTTTGTGGTGTTGGTGGTGGTGGTTATATTTGTGGTCATCGTGGTGGCACTGGTGGTGGCATTGGTTGGTGGTATTTGTGGTGTTTTTTTTTTGTTTATTGGCATTGGTTGGTGGTGTTTGTAGTGGTGGCTGTTGGTGTACTCGTGGTGTTTTTTTGTTTGTTGGCTGTCGGTGGTATCAGTATTCGTGGTGTTTTTTGTTTGTTGGCATTGGTTAGTGGTGTTTGTAGTGGTGACTATTGGTGTATCGGTATTCGTGGTGTTTATAATGTATTTTTTAAAATCTATGCATACATCAATTGTAATGTAATTTTTGTCTTTCTTTGTCTGTAGGTAAAACATGTCTCCCAAAAGAAAAGAAAGTGAAAATGGATCAACGTTTGACCACTAAAAAAATGCTACAGGACAGAGGGATTCGGAGGAGCTTCCTAAACAGTCTTAGTTAGGAAAAAGTGAAGTTGAGAAGAGATGTGAAAACAATGTTGAGGGAGGTGGACAAGGGTCCGTGGATGGTAATGAAGAAAATAAAAGTGAGAAAGAGGAGGAACTGAAGAGTGAGAAAGAGAAAGAGGATGATCATCAATATGATGATAATGGATTACCGATGGGGATTGAATTAATATCGACATCCCAAAATGATAAGGGCTTTTAAGATAATGATGAAAAATAAAACTTTTAGTTGTATTATCGTCGATGATGGGTTTACAACTTTGAGTTTTGATGGTAAAATCATAGAAAGAACTCGAGAAATCTCTAGTTTCCATCGCAGTATTCTGTAAAAAATGCTACAGTACAGAGGGATTCGGAGGAGCTTCCTAAACAATCTTAGTCAGAAAAAAGTAAAGCTGAGAAGAGATGTGAAAACAATGTTGAGGGAGGTGGACAAGGGTCCGTGGATGGTGATGAAGAAAATAAAAGTGAGAAAAAGGAGGAATTGAAGAGTGAGAAAGAGAAATAGGATGATCATCAACATGATGATAATGGATTACCGATGGGGATTGAATTAATATCGACATCCCAACATGATCGTGTCAAAACTTTTAGTATTGATAGGTTTCAAATTGTGATGCCGATAAATGACCTAGAAGGAAAACAACTAACTGGTCAAATTGTACTTAAATGTCAGATATGGAAAATTTTTGAACATTTTATGAAAATTATGAAGCACGAAAACATAGGCTAAGTTTTTAAGAAGAGCTGCTTTGGTCACTTTTTTGAGTTGCCTGAGGACCCCTATGCCCATATTCGTTTCCCTATGACGATGGTATATGATCTTCTCAAGCACAGAATCAAGTACATGGGGGATGATAAAGATCCGGAGGAGGGGGTAAAAAGATGATAGATGAAATCTGGATCAACTATTGTGGCATGCCCATTTGTTTTGGCTTGCAAGAGTTTGCCATAATGATGGGCTTGAGATGCCATCGTCCAGAAGGACCACCATCCCGCAAAAGATCCAAATCAAGAAAATGCAAGAAAAAAATAGATGGGTTGTTTGACATTGCTCGACGTGGCTACAAAGTATTAGATTTGTTGACAGATCTCGAGGATAAAACCATACCAGAGCAGTACAGGAGCAATTGTGCTTAATTTGGTTTACCCATTCAACTATATTGGCAAGAGACGTCAACAAAGTCATAGAAGATAATTTATTGGTGCGTGCTAAGGATTTTGATAAATTCATCAATTATCCCTGGGGATATGACAATTTCTATTGACTATCCAATATTTACTGACAAAGCTATCCTCAGGGACGACCACATTATACGACTTTCCTTGGGCTTTCATGGTAAAATTAATCACTAATTTTACTCATCCATTAATTTATATTGAATATAGTTATTATGTCTTTAATTTTTGGATTGCTTCCTGTTTATATTTCTTAGGCTTGGGCATTTGAAGCCATTCCTCCCCTCCAAAAGCAGTTAATGGATTATTCGGATGAGATTTCTCATCTAAGGATGTTAAGGAGGCTGATCTCTTTAACCCTCTGGATGATACAGTAAGTCTTCTTCAAGTAAAATAATTCTACTCAAAGATAAGAAATATATTGAACAGATGTTATATCTGGTACAACAAATGTTATATCTGATGCACCAGATAGGACATCTATTGCGATAGGGTATATCTTGCATCAGATTACCTATCTGTTGCTTAGGTTCTCTGAACCCGACTTCTAAAAAATTAACCATCTACTATAAATTATGCAATAGATGTGAAATCTTATAACATATTTTTCATCTATTGTGATGTACAGATCATTCGTTGCATAATATATTACCCATCTTATGCAACCGTTGCAACAGATTATTGATATTTTGCATCAGATTATCCAGATTATCCATGTGTTGCTCTGTTTCTCTGAACCAGACTCAAACGGATTTTGACCATATAGTGAAAACTATGCAACATATAGGTCTTTTTTTAAAAATATAGCCCAACTGTGAAAATTATTATATTATATGATTTAAATGCATCTGTCTTTTTTTATAGGTTGTGCATCCATGGATCGTGGCTACTGAGGAGGAGTCATCGGTGATGACTTATTATATTACTCTAGGTCATGTTGATACTATAGCAGGCCCAACGGTGGAGTTAATAAAGAAGGAATTGGCTGGAGAAACAACCATAAGAAGAGCAGTTAGGCAAGGTCAGCCTAATGTTGAGGCTCTTCATGACCAACCTTTTACTAAGGCAGATCCGAGTGCTTCTTTTGGTGGAGTTGTTGGTATTGGTGACAGGCATGTTGATGCTGCTACCACTTGTAATGATGAGCATGCTGATGCTCAAGAAAGAACAAATATGTTTGAAAACACCTATTTTTGCCCTTACACAGGTCCCTCTTACCCCTCTCCACCCTCGTGTTCTCGTTGCGAATGCAAAGAGTGCAAGGATAGAAAGGATAAAATCTTTGAAAAAGTAGAGGCTATCTATAAAGCTATTGAGGAATTCAAATCCAAGAGGTGTGTAATACCATCCAAGAAGATGAGGGAGCGGCACACTCCTACAATGTTGGTTAGGAGAAAGAAAAGAGCAATTAGAGACGTACTCTCTGGTTGAAAATCAAAAGAAATTGAAATTCCTCCCTCTCCAAAAGCTATTGAAGTTCAGGGGACAGTCAAACTGGTGGAAATATACATGGAACTTGGCACTGAAGAGAAGAGGGATCTGTGACAGACCAAGAATGCCAAGCCAGTCGCACCAAATTACCCCAGGCCTCCCTTTCCCCCTAAGACTTCCAGACTATAAATGATATGCGTATGCCGTACCAGGAAAAGGAAAGTTTACTTTTCCTAAACTTGCCTTTCTAATTTACCCCATGAAGAAGAAGCTACGCAACAGATTTCATATTTGTTAAAACAGCTGGGTATACTAGTGCAACTAGTAGTGGTTTTGTTACAACTTATTATCTATCTGTTGGATAAGTTGCGTTGGATGGACCCTATGAAATAGATGGACCATCCGTTACATCTTTACTATTACTAACCTATTTAAAAATTGACTTATTATCTCACAGTATGTTGACATAATTCTCTTCCTCATAAGGAAAAGGCAATTAACGTATCGGGAAACTTATGACGCTGCCGATAGGATAGTGGACCTCGATTTCTGCAAGAAGCTCAAGGATAGGTACGATCAACTCAATGGGGAGGCGTTAGCCCTTGGCGTGGGACTTGATTTCCTAGTTCCTACGTTGGTATTGGATGAAGAATAAATGATAAAATATGTTAGAGGGGACATGCCAAATCCACGCGACAAGAGTTGGACCGAGGCAAAAATGATTCTGGCAGTCAGTAGCGTAAATGACATGCATTATCGGGCTGCTGAGATACCAATAAAGGAGAGAAAGATTAATGTTTATGACTCCAACGTACCTCTCATCGATGATTTTGATCTTTTTCTTCTTGTGGAGCCACTGATGGTGTTGTAGCCCATCTTGTTGAGGGAGAGTAAACTGATGAATCATTTGCCAAAGAAAGTGTTGATGAAAAAATCATGGGATTTTGAAGGTCGAAACAAGGGAATGATCCTTCCAAAAAAATGCTGCTGCTAAAGTAAGCGGTTCATACGCTTTTGCACACATCAAATGTTTGCTGACCGGCACAAAAATAGCCGAGCCAATGACTTTTCTGTGCGACAACGTTGTGGGAAACCTGTAAAAGGTTTGGGCTTATGGGGTACTAACTGGACGTTTGAAGCCTGTGTATATAGAAGATCTTGTGAAATAGAAATTTTTAATTTAAAGTAACCTTTCACTTTATTACATGTACATGTAGTGGCAATAATTTTTTTCTGATGAAAGTTGAATTTCTTATAATGCAATAGATTAGATTGTCAATCTGTTGTAAAATATATTTAATTTATTCTTGGAGATAGTTTATCTGTTGCAATAGGTTGGTCATCTGTTGTATTACGCCGATGTTATTTCTATGAATAATCTAATAATCTAAGTCTAATCTATTGCAACAGTGGGAAGACCTGTTTGATAATTTCCAACAGATGACCTAAATTTTACAACATATGCCTAAATCGTTTTGATATTTTCTAACAGTTACGCTTGAATATCCATGTGCTCGACAACACCAAACAGTAGCAAATACACACACCACCATAAAAATTTCAGCAATTAGGCTTGAATATTCATGTGCCCAACAACACTAAACCAGTAGCAATAACGGCAACAATGTAGTATCTTCTTGCTCGATTTTATTTCTCTTCGAAAGCCTTGACTTTTCTCAACAAACCCTAGATTACACGATTTTCTTTTTAAGGGTATCGTTCTTCATACCAATCAAAGTAATCTCATCCACCTAATTTCTTTTAAAAAAGAGAACACAAATTACAAAATAATTACAAGTCAATAATTAATCAACTAATTAAATAAAAAAATATTACCTTTGAAATCTTACAAGTAAAAAACCTGCGACCCGGATTTTGATGAGTCCAAAAAGTCTTTAACAGATCTTCATGATTGCACTTACAATATCGAAAATCTTTATCACAAAAAATAGTGGAAGATGCGCTCTACATTGTCAAGCTCAGTTGGAAAAAATGAAAGAAATAATTTGAAGAATTTGGATAGATAAAAGAAGATGATGATGAAGAAGAAGATTTGGGAATTTAGAGTTAAATTTTAGGAGGAAGATGAATATATAAGACAATGGGGGGAAAAATGACCGTTGGGGGCCAAGTGACGGCAAGTCAGCAAAATCTGCCAGACTGACACATTTGATGCCTATTTTATTTTACGTGTTTAAAATGAACCCTGTTTACTTGGTGCCTATTTTATTTTAGGTGTTTGAACTGAACACCGTCGATGGGTTGTGCCTTTTTTCATTTCAATTCAATTCACTTTAACCTTTTTACACGTAGTGGCAACTTTTTATGTTCAACGAAAGTTGAATTTTTATAATGCAATAGATTCTCCATCCATTGTAACAGTTATTCTACCTGTTCTGACATATAGTTTATCTGTTGCAATAGGTTGGTCATCTGTTGCATTATCTCAATATTTTTATCTAAGTCCATCTATTGTAATAGTGGGAAGACCTGTTTGATAAATTCTAATAGATCACCTACCTGTTGCAACATATGTCTAAATCTGTTTGATTTTTTCCAATAGATGTGTCATCTGTTAGAACAGATACATTATCTATTGCAATATTTGAATCTAGTATTCCTTTTCAATTAATAAGTTCAAATATAAGAAATAAATAAAATTCGTAGACAAAATAAATAAAGCAAAGCCTTCATAAATTAGCTGAAATAAGTCAACGAATAAATAAAATGTACAAAAATTGTTATGGGTACAGATCTCAACAAATACATCAACAACAATTTAAGTATACTGCCAATGATTGCTTTGACAGACTCAAGCTATAAAGATCTACTCAGTATGGACAAGTTGTTCTTTATCCGGTGTTATGGAATTCAGCTTTGCTCATCGTGGATCTTTATTTTCACTTACGTACAGTTCTAACGCTTTCTGTTCTCCGTATTTCCATAAAAAGAGTAGCATATTATCAATGCTGTTCAGCAGTAGCTTTTTCTACATCCACCTGGAAAGCCAGAATTGGTCAATGCTAATCACAGAGATACAACAAAATAGAAAAGGATAACTCATCTCTTCTAGAAAATCAAACAGGTCTTTCTCACATTTTAAATTGTCCCAAACAGATTATATTTCCGTTGCAATAATGAATCAACTGTTGGGATAAATTTCTACATCAGGAAGACCCTGTATGATAATTTCCAATGGATGAACCATCCGTTGCAACATATGAATCATCTGTTGCAGCAAATAGGTCGTCTGTTGGTACAAATAAAAGTGGTATGAAGAGCTTTTTGATTTGCTAAAATAGATGAGATATAAGTTTATCTGTGCAACAGGTTAGTCAACTGTTGCAACAAATGTATATATCTATTTGATAATTTTCAGCAGATATGTCATCTGTTGAAACAGATATGTGTCTGTTTGTTTTGTCAGTTGGAAAAGATATAATATATTCACCTTAGTCAGCTCGTGCTGCTCTCATTTGGACATTGTACGTTGCTTAGTGAAACACACGGATAGAGGAGTTGTAATTTTACTTTTTTGGATGCTTGATAATACCCTGGAAATCACTCTCCTTCTTCTCTTATATCTAATCTCTAGTGGAGCGGATGGAAATAAAATCCTCTTTGATGGAATAAGACCCCTCTTAGATGTCAATTCCTTTACAAAAGTAGTTAATGTATTAATAGCATTAATCACTACATCATATTTTGCCCTGCAGTCTTGACATTTGCAAGCAGAACATTCGCTGGGAGAGGCAAAATCTGTATAACTAGTATGATCATACTCATAATGATTTGCTTTAAATACTGTAAGCAGAGCATTATTAGCACCAACGGCAGTACCACTCCTACCACCAACAACTCCATCACCACTAAGACCATCAACAACAACAAGCTCACCCTTCAAAATTATTTTTCTTGTAATGGTTGTTGCTCTAAACAATTCCATTTTTGTTCTGTCGATGACCTTAGGGCTCGATAAAGTTTGTACAGACCGTAAAGTAAGAAAAAATGACATCTTCAACTCTCGATTGGTCGGAACTAGCGACGGATGCATAATCTAACATAAATCATTAAATATATTAGAATGATGATTAGATCATTCAAAAAAAATCATTAATTAAAAGAAAAATTAATTATAATTATACTTACTGCATCCTTCGAGGGGTTGAAGAGATCAAGAAATTTTGCATTTTTATCAGTTTTGGCCAACAACCATCTCAATATTCTTGGATAGAAAACTCCTTACTGGTAGTTCACTTGTTGTCTTAAATAAGGAATGGCTTCAAACGCCCAAGCCTATAAAATAATACCAATAAATCAAAACCATTATTGAGTGAAAAAATGAATGATATCATTATAGAACAAAGAAACATTTATCATGAAAGCCCATGGGAAGCCATAAAAGGTGACTATCTTTGGCGCTAACGGAGTCAACAAATATTTGACAGTCATTTTAAAGCTTTCATACCCCCAAGGATAGCTGTTAAACGTCTCAAGATCCTTGGAGAGCTTTATTAAACCTAGGCTTATGTTGTTGTTAATGTCTCTCGCCCAAAGAATATTATGTACAAACCAAACCAAGCACAATGACTACTTGTGCTTCTTTGAAAGTCCTTTACCTTTCAATGCTTCTATCAAATTTTTATTTTTAAAGCTTGGACCAATGATGGACACCAAGTCATCACAATCACACGACTTGCATTTTCCTTTTTTGGGTATGCGGGGTGCTTTTTTTTGGGTTAGAATAGGTATAACTTGAGAAGGAGGATAACATTTTAGTCCAGTAACTATGACAAACTCCTTCCAACCAAAATAAACAGGCATGCCACAGTAATTTATCCACACCTCATCCATATTATCTTTGTTTTCATACATAAACCTACGCTTTAGAAGTTCATATACCATTTTTATTTGGAAATGAGCATTGTTGTCCTCTGAAAAATCAAGATATTTCCCAAAGTAGCTGTCCATAAAATAAGCATCCAATTTTTGTTCTTGAAATATTTTTCTGAAGGCATCGAAAGATTTTCCCATGGATGACTTAACCATAAAATCACCCGTTAAATCTACGGCACATCGCACTACATTCTGACAGAATAACGATCAATGCTGAAGGCTTTGACCAACTCTTCCGTGGAAGGGCTATTAGCATCTGCATTATCTCTTTTGAAACATTTCTCGTCCATGTGTTCATCATATTCTGCTCCCGATTGAGATAACACTTGTAAAGCAAGCTCATATAGTGGTGGATGTAGCCTAGCTGCTTCATTTATTCCTCTACTTGGACTTGGTTCGATTTCTATTCTTTTGGGAACCATATTATCTAAAATTAACAGAAACATAAAATAATATATTATTATTGATTAATGCATCGTTAAAAAAGGATAAAAGTAAATCAAATAAGCAAAACAGTAAAATAACAGTTGCAACAGATCATTGATCTGTTGCACCAGGTAGTATATCTGTTGCAGCATATAACCAAACTATTGTAACGGATAAGTAATCTGTTGCAACAATACAAAATATATAACTCATCTTTTAAGACAGATGAATGGCCTGTGCAACAGATCACACAACTGTTGTAACAACATTTGTTGTAATATATAAGTGATCTGTTAGAATAGTTAAATAATCCGTAGCAACGGCTGAGTAATCTGTTGTGATAATACAAAATATATCACTCATCTGTTGAGAAAGATGAATGGTTTGCACAACATATCACACATCTGTTATAAGATATGAGTGATCTGTTAGAGCAATTAACTAACCTGCAGCAATGGCTGAGTAATCTATTGTGATAATACAAAAAATATCACTCATCTATTGAGAAAGATAAATGGTCTATGCAATAGGTCACACATCTGTTGCAACATATGAGTGATCTATTGGAACAGTTATCAACGGTCAATATTATTTAGATTTCTTCCAACATAGGGTCATCTATCACGGCAGATTAAAGATTAGTTGGAAAAATCAAGTCTTGGATATTTCCTGCAGGAAGAGTTGATAGGATTTTATCCAACAGGAGGTTCATCTGTTGTATCAGATCATTAATCTGATGGTTCTTCCATTGCACCAGATGGTTAATTAGTTGCATCAAATTTTTTATCCGATGCTTAATCTATTGCAACATATGGTAAATCTGTTGCATCAGATAGTTAATCTGTTGCATCAAATTATTAATCTATCACATCAGAATTATAATCTGATGGTTCCTCTGGTATATCTGATGGTTGATCTGTTGCATCATATAATAAATATGTTGTATCAAATAGTTAATATGTTGCACCAAATGGGTAATCTGTCGGAGGAAGCAAAAAGCAGTAGCACGATTTTGTTCAACAAAAAAACCAACAATTTCACCAGTTTTACCAAGAACAAGAACAAAACAAATCAACCCAAATTATTATTTTGTTTTTATAAACATAAATAATAAAAATCAAACTTAAAAAAAATGTAAAAAAAAAAAAAATATCATAATTCACTTCGAAAAGAGAAGAGAAGAAATACCAGAAATTAGGGTTTTATTCAAACCTCATTTGAAATTAATGCAACAAATATTGAAATTGTTAACTAATACTATAAGAGAAGTTGGCTCAAGTTCCTCATTTTATTCAAAACTAAAAAGGCCTTAAATTTTTACCTGTGAAAGAAAAAAAAGAAACGATGAAGAATTTAAAGTTGTTGTGGCTAGAGAGCAAGTCTGTCACGTCGATTGAAGATTGAAGTAAAAAAGGAACTCGAAGCCCAACTATTGTATTCAGATATTGAAATCGTCAAGGATTGAAATGAGAAATTTATAGAACAGTTGGTTGGGAGAGAGTTGAGAGAAGCTGTCGAGAGAGGGATGAGAGACAGGTTGATTTAAATTGAAGAGGGGAACTCAAAGACCAACTATTTATTGCCGGAGGTAGAATTCGCTGGGGGTTAAAGGGATAAAAGAGGGGAACACGAAGCTCAACTATTTATCGCCGGAGGTAGAAGTCATCAGGGTTTGAAGGAAGAAATTTTGTAGAACTGTTAGTTGGGAGAGAGTTGAGAGAAGCTCTCTCGAGAGAGGAGAGAGTGGTTGATTTTGATTGAAGAGGGGTGTGGGTTGGTTTGATTTGTATTTTTGAAAAGATTAGAAAGTTTTAAAAATATTAATCAAGTTCACAATTCACTTAATCAAGTTTCCTAATGAGGTGTGACCCTATCTGTTGGTCAATGTCACCAATCCTTCATTCAAGACTTAAAAGACACCTTTCCTTCAATTTTCTCAAGAAACTTTGTTATTTGCAAATCATGATTTAATTTGAAAGCTACAATAGTTTTTTTTTCTTTTTGGGTTGATGAAATCTTGACTTGGGCTTACTTTTTTTCTTATTTATTTGACAACAAGAGCACTATATTTAGAATTATATGGATTTCAAATTTGATGATTTTACCATTTATGGATATAAGAATCTACAAGCAATTATATTAGATACTAGTTTAGATGTACATGCTTCGCGCGTTTATCTCATTTTAATGAATCTAAATATTACACTAAATAGGATATTTGTTTAAATTGATAAAGATGCGTATAATAATTAAATTCAACATCTTTTGAATAGGTAAAGATGAAAAATTTATTTAATTAAACCTAACATTTACCAAAAGAAATTCTGAAAGTCAATTGACATTTATCTAACACCTGTAAACAATAACAAAACAATATAATGATAGAGATATGAAAAAAATGCAATTAAATCTAACCTTTACACAAAAATTTCCATAAAGCCGACGAACATTCATCTACTGTAAACTATAACAAAATAATATGATAATAGAGATATCGAAACAATACATCTAAACCTGACCTTTTACACAAAAAAAATTCTCAAATTAGAGATATCAAAACAATATAATTAAACTTAATCTTTACCTAAAGTTTTTTTTCAAAGTCAGTTGATATTATCTACCACCTGTAAACTATAACAAAATAATATCATAGAAGAGATATCAAAACAATACAATTAAACCTAACCTTTATACACAAAAATTCCTCAAAGTTGATCAACATTCATCTACGACCTGTAAACTACCATAAAACAATGCACTAATAGAATATTAAAACAATATAGTTAAACCTAACTTTTACATAAAAAAATTCTTCAAAGCTGATCGACATTCATCGACTACCTATAAATTAAAATAAAATAATATGATAAAAGCAAGTGTTATTCTCTGTTAAGAAGATTGATCTATTTCTTGTAACTTGATTGTGAAATTGCTATTGAAATTAGGTGAAGGTAGAAGGAGCATCCATTAATATGGGTGGCTATCAATTTGTGTACTTTTACACCACATCGTGCGTATGTCGATTGAAATTCCTTGCACGACCCTTTGTTCTTACATTTGTGAGGGTAAATATAAATTATTAGTATTTATGTATAAATACTAAAAATACTAAAGGAATTTTATACCTAATTAAATTATACTACTATCACACTTAACACATTTGAAAGAATTTTAGTCTAAATAAAATTGATTTACCTTAATTAAAAAATTGTACATGTAATTTATAATTTTTCCAAAAATATAAATTATTAGTATTTACTTCTATGATTGTATTTATTTGCCAAATATAAGGTACTATAATTAGGACTCTTCAATAATGGTGATTTTTTATTTTTTCAAAAATATATATTTTTAGTATTTATGTATAATTATAATTTAAAAAAATAGTTAAAAAAAAAAAGTAAAAAGACGATTTTGTCTAAAAGAGAGTGTTTTAATGAAGGGCAAAAAATTCAAATCACTTTTCTAAGGGTATTTATACTTTTAATATATTATAGATTAACTTTATAAATATGTTAATTTTTTATTTAGCTTCAATTATTTTCTCCAAAAAGTTGAGAGTTATAAGTATAAAATATGTTATAAATATATTTACATTATAGTGAATATCTATCAAGAATATATATATATATATATATATATATATATATATATATATATATATATATATATATATTTCTAGCACCAAATATAAATTATAAGAACAATACAAATGAAGAAGCTATGAAAGAGAGGGAGTACTGAGTAGGATTTACAAATCTGATAAATCTCCACTCACAATTACTCATCTACTATCTTTTAAAGTTGAAATATCTTTCCAAATTGAAATATCTTTTCACATTGAAACATCCTCGTATTTTGGTATCAGAGCGAGAAGGTTTTGGGAACATTACCTATTAACTCGCAAAAGTTGAACATTACCTATTAGCTCGCAAAAGTTTATAAACTCTGTATGAAAAGACATAGATCATTCCAAGATATAAGGTGTAGCTATTTTTATTTATATAGAGAAAACAGAAAAAGATATAATCTAATAGTTAGAAAAAATAACCTTAAAGAAAGTTTAGAAAGATTACTAAGAGCCTGTAGAAGTAATAAATCAATTAATAAATCTAGACGAACTTGTGAATTAGTAAGCGCGATAAATTGGGAAATACAAGGTTGTGAGAGAGACTTAGAACAAAGTGCTAGAGCAGTAAAGTGGCTTAAAGAACGTATTAAGAGAAAAGCTTATCAGTTAGGATAGTAAATGCCAATAAGATATATAGAGTGTATTAGAGAAATACAACGTCAATATTATAGAGAATTCACTTATAAACATCAACATGTAAAAATCCGGAAATAATTTATAGAAAGACTAGATTTGATAAATAAAGAAATAAGAAACCTAGAAACAGATATCCTAAACTTTAGAGAAACAGACGAAATAATTACTATAACTTCTAATTATTATAAAAAAGCTTTAATCAGTGAAAAATCTAGATTAATAGAAACCATACAAGAAGTAGACTTAGATATAACCTATACAAACAATAGATTGAGATATCAAACTAAATTGAGTAAAAAAATATCTTAACTTAAATCACTTAGGATAACAACATAGCTTCGTTAAAACGCCTAGACTACTTAGATCTTAGATTTCAACCAGAAAAGAAATATAGAGCATTAAAAGATAACTCTACTATAAGGTGTAATTTCAACCAGGGAGAGCATATTTTACACTCAGAAGATAAACAATACAATACAATAATAGACCTTTTGATTAATTCAAGCGAAAAAACCCAAGAAAAAGATAACAGTATAATAAGAACTTTAGAACAGATAGAAGTTACTCAAAATAAACATAAAAAGACCCTAGATAAAATAGAACAGAATTTAGATTATCTGAAATCACAAGAAATAAAAATAGATAGAAAAATTCAGTATCTAAACCATAAATTTAATTTAGAACAAATACCTACAAAAATAGAACTTAACGAAATAATAGATGTAGATAAAGATTTACAAATCTTTCAACAACATAAGTTAAAATTACTAAATCCTAAGATGTTATATAATGCAGGATATTTTTCTTCAGACAATCAGTTATATAGACATTATAGGGAAGAACAAATATCAGCCTTAGGAGAAGATTTTAAAATACTAGACTTAGTAAATACTAATTCATTAAAACATATAAAAAATAGTAAAATGATTTTAATGCATATGGGATTAATTGTTATAGGAATAAAAGGCTTAACCAGAAAAAACCTAGGATCTAAAGTATTAATAACCATATACGATGATCGATGGTCCGATATTAAAAAATCGATAATCGGATTAACAGAAGTAGATATGACAAACAATGGAGGAATATTTTACATAAGTCCAGATTTCTTAATGAACTTAAAAGAATTTGGAAGAAATATTAAAATAGGAATCCAAACTAAAGGATATGAGGAAATGAATAGTGGAAATAATTTATTAATGTGCATAGGTTTTATTGGAAAATTAACTTTAAGTAGTAATACAAAATTTAAATTAAAAGTAAATGATGTAGTTGAAATAATGGGAAATAAAGGCATAAGCCTTATAAAACCAATAAAAATAGACCCAGAAATATACGCAGGTTTAGAATGGAATCTAAACAAATTTACTACACCAAAAACTTTCACACCAGACTCTCACCTACTATATACTACAAGTAAAGGAGAAACCTCAGTTAGATTTACAGATTATAACTACACAACTAAAAGAAATTTAGACGACGATGAAACAGAAAGCAATATAGAAACAGAAAGCGAGTTTATGAATATAGAAGTACTACAGGAAGGATATGAAGTAGACATAGCTATAGAAAAAGCTGAAATATTGGCGGAAGAATATAAAAATATAACTTTTAAATGTAAAGGATTTCAAAACGACAATATGAAAATAAACGAATGTATAGAACATTTCAAAAGTTGTTTAGAGAGAAATGACAATTTAGGATATAGAAGTAATAAACCTTTCTTTGATAATACAAATGAAGAAGATACAATCTCTACACTAAGTTCTACCATCAGTTACAAAGAATTAGATGAACTAGAACCAGCTAGCTCTTCTAGTGCTAGCCCTTTCCAACAAACAAACCCTAATCCCCAACCAATAGATTATAGCACCGGCAATGTACCTAGAAGACCTGCAGTAAGGATAAACCCAGACATAGAAATTAAAGGAGAACATATAAAACCGGCAGGTAAAAGAATGCCAATAGAAGAACCAATTAAATTACAAGAAGGCGGTAGCAAAGGTAAAATCCTAAATATAGCAGCACATGATCCCCAAATGTGGGATACAGTAATAGATTTATGAAAAGGTATAGTAGCCGCTGATTACCTAAGACATTATACTGAGACAGATACTGAAACAATGTATAAATATTTAGAAACCTTCTTAGGAGAATCTGCTAAAGCTACATGGGAAAGTTTTAAAACAAACTGCCCACATGATTTCCAGATTTTACTAAGTATGGGACCAAATCCATATAATTTTACAAATAAAATGCATATGCTATTAACTGGTAAAGATCCAAATAGTGGATTATTAGCCTTACAAAAGGAAGCCTTGATTAAGTTAGAACAACTAAGTATTTCACACTGGGTATACATAAAAAAGTTCTTACAAGATTATTTTTACTACTGTACTGTTAGTGGAAATACTTTTAATGAAGAACTAGGTAAGAAATTATTCAATAAATTACCCGGAGCTTTAGGTAGAGAAATAGAAGACAGATGGTATAAAAGAGACGGGGTAGCAGCAAACCCAAATTTAAAATGGACAATAGGACATAGAACACAACATATAATGGATATCTTAACCGAAAAATGTACAAACATACAAATACAGAAACAATTAAAATGAAATGAGATGAATTTCTGTAAATCAGTTATATATATGACCCAGAATTATGACAAAAAACAACATAGGAAATATAAGAAAAGAAATAATCAAAAACCATATAGCAGAAAACAATACTTTTTAAGAAAATCAAAAGCTAAAAAACCTTGGTTAAATAGAGATAGACATGTTAGAAAATACAAAAATGATAGAAACTATAAAAATAAATTAGAATGTTATACGTGCGGCAGCGTAGACCATTTAGCCAACGTATGTCCTAAGAGAAATAATAATAGAACAAGAAATTCTCAGTTAATAGAAGACTTCCAAGAAACTCTATTAAATGTAGATGAATATATGTCGGACACAGAAAGTATATATTCAATAATAAGTATTGATATAAATGACAAAGATAATTCCAAATCTGATTCTTCAGAATCAGACGAAGATAACTTAGTTAATGAACTAGGACAAGAATTCGAAGATTTAGATTTAAACAATCTAGTTATCAATAATTTAATGAATATTGCACAAGAATGTATTCATGACTTCCAAAGAAACAAGGGTCTAGATAGTAATAGATGTAGTATATGTTACTGGTACCCAAGCAGAGATAATAGAGCTAAGTGTAAAAAATGTTATTTAGAGGCATGTATAAACTGTATCGAAAATACTTTAAAAATAAAAGTAGAATCAGAAATAAATAGTGGACAAAAATATACAAATAATCAACTCTTAAACCTAAGGGTGTCAACTCTAGAAACCCGATTAAATGATCTAGAACAAAGACTAATTACTTTAGAAAAAGGAAAAACTAAAGTGGCCATAGAAGAAACAGATACGCAACAAGAAACAGCTACACAAGAAACGGTACATTTAGAAAAAATAGAAGCAGAACTTATGAATTTAGAAGACAATAATACTGGTTTAATATGTAACGAAGATAAGGAATTCTCCACCATAAAAGTTTTGGTAAAAATCAAAATAAAAGATATAGAAATAGAGACTTTAGCATTGGTAGATCCAGGATGCACTAGTTGTTTAATTAACAAAGAAATAGTACCCGAACACTTATTAAAGACACTTGAAAGACCGATAACAGCCACTCAAATGGATGGATCACATAATATTTATCATTATTACATAGAAAACGCACAAATAAGTTTTCTAAATACATGTAATCAATTCTACAAACCCGTATACAATATTAACAAGATATTAGCACGAGATCTAAATATAGGATCCGATTTTGTTATAGGACTAAAATTTTGTATACAAAATAAAGGAGGATGTCTCTTAACACGAGACGGAATGATGCTATTTAAAAATTTAACTTATACACCAGTACAGACAAAAATACTGCCTACAATATATAGAACATTAAACACACATAAGAAAACATCATCTAAATTATCTTCTCCAGAACCCTGTTGTGAAGACTGCAGCAACCTGTTAAAAGAAAACATGGAAGAAGTTAGAAACTATATATTACTTAATGCAGAAGGTAAAGAATGCCTAGAACATATAGAAAAAGAATATACATTAATAAGCATAGAAACTCAGTTTTATAATTTCAGAAAAGGAGTAGATAAAATAGGAATAATAAATAGTCCAAAAGATTTGGAAAATATAATATCTATATTAGACGAAATGGAAATAATAGGAGAAAGACCATTAGCCCATTGGGACGCAAATGAACTAATGTGTAAATTAGAAATAATTAACCCAGAATATACTATAAAAACAGCTCCTATAGAAGCGAATAATGAGGACACCAACGAATTTGATGTACAGATAAAAGAACTTTTACAATTAGGAGTAATAAGAAGATCCACCTCTAGACATAGATCAGCAACATTTATGGTACGAAACCATAGCGAATAGATAAGAGGTAAAGTTCGAATGGTAATCAACTACAAAAGATTAAATGATAACACTAGAACAGATGCATACAAACTACCAGATAAAAATGAGTTAATCAATAGAATACAAAATAAAAAAGTTTATAGTAAATTCGACTGTAAATCCGGCTATTGGCAAGTTATGATGCATCCAGATAGCATCGAATGGACAACATTCACATGTCCAGTAGGACATTTTGAATGGCTGGTAATGCCTTTCGGATTAAAGACAGCTCCGCCCATTTTTCAACGAAAAATGGATAATATAAGCATTTTATACTAGTCTATGTAGATGATATTTTAGTATTTAGTCAGACTATGCAGGAACATCTAGGACATTTACAATTAGTTTTTAGGTTATTTTTTAAACATGGCATAATAATAAGTAAGAAGAAAATGGAGTTATGTAAAACTTATATTAATTTCTTAGGAATAACTCTAGGTAATGGAAAAATAAAATTACAACCACACATAGCAAAAAAGGTGTTAGAAATGCCAGACAAACTAGAAACAACAAAAGATTTACAAAAGTTTTTAGGATTAGTAAATTACGCACGTGACAGTTTTACGACACTACTTTATAATATTGTAATAAATAATTTTAAAAAAATTTAAAAAATTTAAAATATTGAACTTTTTTTTTTGAAAAAAAAATTATCACTATTATATTTATATTCTAATTTATATTTCATTTTTTTTGTTGTGCATAACAAACCTTATCTATTATAATTTTTATATTTGAGGTAAGAGATAAGAACACTTATCTGATAATGTGTGTAGCACACAAAATAATTCAATTCAAAGTCAAATTCAAGAAAAGTAAAGAAATTAAAACACAATAGCAAAAAAGTTACACCAATAATAGGCAAGGAGGATTTGAACTAATGTTGAGAATAAAATGAAGTAATTAGATAATAAATAAATTGTTATTTATAAATTTTAAACAAAAAATATAGGGTAAGAGTAAAATTTTAAAAGTTAAAACAATCAGTACTAATAATTTGAAAATTTTAAATTGTACAAAATATAATAAAGAAAAATATAAATCATAAAAACTTTTTAACAATTATATGATTATTTTTACTCATATAGATTTAATTAGAAGTGGGGTTAAAGGGTTTTGGGGGGTGGGGTGGGTGTTAGGATTTTTGCCCCGATTTTCTTACCAAATTTAAGTTTTACTTTTTTCTTGTAAGGAAAATAAAAGTAACCATAAAAACTTTACTTTTCCTGAAAGGAAAATATAAAATTTTTCCATATTTGGCAAACCTCTTTCTTGGAGAAAAGGTTTTGGGCATCTATAAATAGAAGACCCCTCTTCTCATACAATAATACAATAGCATTCACAATGTAGTCTTTTAAGATTTTCGTTTAGGGAGAGATGTTCTCTCTAATAGTTTTATGTTTTCTTTTATATTAGGTTTTTATATGTAGGCCAATTGGCCAAACTATATAATCATCATATTTTTAGTATGTTTTTCTTTTCGTCTGATTTATCGTCTCAATAGTTTGCAACTAATAGCTTCCGCAAAACGCCCTCTCAATTTCGAAAGCAACAAGTAGTATTAAAGCTTAAGGTTCAATGGTCCAATGGTGTGGTGAGACGAGATTAAATAAGTTCAAAGCAGTTTCAAAATCAAACTGCAACAATTTGGATGATAATGAAGATATATGCCTAAAAAAGTTACATGTGGAGAAAAATTTCAAACAAATGTTCAACAATCTTGTTGCTAATCCATCTTTAAAATCAAAATTAATTTTCAACCCATGTTTATGGGCTTCAATTTTCAACCCATACTTGCTTTAACGCTTGGGCTCCTTTCAACTCGTGCATTTATTTTTAACGTATGAGCTCCACTCTTAACCTGTACTCACTTTCAATACACAAGGCTCTACTTTTAATCTTATCAACCCGTACTTTTATTTTTAATGTATAGGGCTCCAACTTTTAACCCATATCAAATTTTAATAATGGTAAGCAGCAGTGGTATATGAAGATCGTTGATATATGAAGAACGTATGAAGAAGAAGGATAAAAAATATTTTACCAGAAAATAAAGCCAAAAAAAGGGAGATTTGTTAGGATTTTTGCCCCGATTTTCTTACCAAATTTAAGTTTTACTTTTTCTTGTAAGGAAAATAAAAGTAACCATAAATACTTTTACTTTTCCTGAAAGAAAAATATAAAACTTTTTCATATTTGGCAAACCTCTTTCTTGAAGGAAAGGTTTTGGGCATTTATAAATAGAAGACCCCTTTTCTCATACAATAATACAATAGAATCCACAATGTAGTCTTTTAAGAGTTTTGTTTAGGGGCAGATGTTATCTATAATAGTTTTATGTTTTCTTTTATATTAGGTTTTTATATCTAGGCCAATTGGCCAAACTATATAATCGTCATGTTTTTAGTATGTTTTTCTTTTCGTCAGATTTATCGTCTCTATAGTTTGCAACTAATAGCTTCCGCATGATGCCCTCTCAATTTCAAACCCAACAGTGGGAAATGGAGACTGGGGGATATTAGAAATCTAATATCTTTAAATTATAAATAATATAATAAAGAAAACTATGAAATATAATTATTTTTTTAATAATTATATAATTTTTTTCGTATAGATTTGGTTAAAGGTGGGGGATTGGTGGAAGGGTGGCTTTTAATCTTTTTTTTTAAAAAATAATAATTGAAGGATGGGGGGGGGAGGAGTGGAAGTGAATGGTCGAAAAAATTATTTCTTTTCACATTTCATTGAGAATCAATATGATAATTGAATTTTTTTTAAGGTAATATGATTTAGCATGCTCGAAAAGACATCCCAATATTAAACGATTAGAAATGATTCTTTAATTCTGCCCATCGTGCGGGTACTTACACTGGTCTATCTTTTAGAGAGAAACTAGGAGTAATTTTTCGTATAAATAGAAGGATTTTCTTCTTTGTAAAAGACCCCAAAAAAAAATCTCTCAAGTGAAATCAGAATTATTCTCTCTTCTTTCTCTACTCTTGTTCTTCTCTACTTTATATTTCATAACAGGTTATTAGTATGAGGCAAGATGAACAAGAAATATTTGCATTCTTCCTGAGGTATAAATATGTTTGATTTTGTAATTATATTTTATCATTTAGTTTGTGGTAAACGGGTAACGTAATATGATTTTGGATAAAGCTATGCTCTCCGTGATATTTGATTATTTTCCTAGAGGTTCAATTATCTCAATCCGTAAGAAAATTATTGAATCTTAATTTTGAAAAATCTAATGGTAAAGACGATACTTTGGAAGCCATGTCACTTGGGCAATTTAACTAAAAGTGACAAAAGAGTTTGAAAATGAGGTATAGGTGACTCAAGTTTTAATAATTGAGTGCAGGTGACAATTACTTTATTAGTGATTAAGAAGGTTGAGAAAGTTTGAGAATAGCCTACAAGTTTTTCAATTTACACTTTGATCCAAATGTTGACCTAATATAACTAGAAATGGAGGGAATAAAAATGCATTTTTTCTTTCTCTGCTAATTATTGTTGTTTTCTCTCTCTTTGCCATTTTTGCTGTTTACTATTGTTGTTGCTTTATTCATCATCTTGTGATTCATTATCATCATCTTTATCTTTATTATCATTATCATCTTCTTTTTGTTTACCATTGTTGTTGTTGCTACCGCTACTGCGGCTACTTGACCAATTTTTTAGGTCAAATTTAGTTTCGTACATAACTTTGGCATTACTTCATAAGCGACGTTGGTAAGTAAAATTATGATTTTTAGTTGAATATCTCATGTGGGTACACTACTAATGCGGTTTTTAAAACAATGGATAGAACCAGAAACATGAACCCAACAAAAGATTCATCTGTTTCAACAGATGACTTATCTGTTACGACAGATGAGTCATCTATCACAATGGAAGACTCATATATTGGATTCATGTTTATAGTTCTATAGTGCTGTAACATGAATCGAACAGATGGATTATCTGTTGCAAAAGACGAGTTATCTGTTGCAACAGAGGAGTCATATGTTGACATAATTTACTCAGCTATTGTAATAGAACCTGAACTCGATTCCAACAGACGAGTCTTCTGTTGCAACAAGTAACTAATTTATCCCAACAGGTTATTTATCTGTTGTAACAGATGTATAATCTGTTGCAATGTATGAGTCAATTTTTTCAACAAATGAATCATCTATTAGAATCAGCTTCAGGTTCTATAGTACTGTAACATGAATTACCAATAGGTGATTCATCTGTTGCAACATATAACTAATCTGCTACAATATATTATTCATCGGTTGCAACAAATTACTCATCTATTAGGGTTTATATTATGGTACAATAAAATCACTATTAATTTTATTATGATGTCATTATTAGCTTTTTTTTAACAACTGCCTTTATTTAGGTACCACTAATGAAGGGATCAATAACAAATGTCTTTATTTAGGTACCACAAGTTGTAATAGCAATACTTGTGTTGTTGTTTGTTATGGACTTTGATATTTTTAACTCATTATTGTGAATGTAAATGTTATTATTTATTATATAAAATATATTTTTTATTAACTTGTGCCTTAATAAAAAGATGTAAAACAGAAACTAAATACAACAAACCATAAAATTATTTTCAGCAGACTACCCATCTGTTGCAACAAATGAATATTTGCTGGAAGAACACAATACAGTTCATCAAACTGGAATGTGTTCCTCCAATAAATGACCAATCTATTGCAACAGATAGATAATCTATTAGAGCAACACGATACAGTTCCTTCCACAATCCCAACAGATGACCAATCTTTTTTTAATAGATGGTCCATATGTTGAAAGAACTCAAAACTCTTGCTATTGCTACTGGATTAAAAATTGTTCCTTACGTCCAACCGTCGACATGTTTGTTGAGAAGAAGAAATAGACAGAATGAAAATTAAATAAGAATTAAAAAGTCAAACTCGACCAAACATAAATTTTTCATTAAACAAAAATAAAATACATTAGGTTGGTAGATCCGATATAGAAAAATAAAAATGCATACGCTAAAAGAAAAAACATCACCTAATTATTATTATTATTATTATTATTGTTATTATTATTATTATTATTATTATTATTATTATTATTTTTCTCAGTCGGCCAATCATCAACCAGTACCAGCAGGTTACTCCTCAGCTGTGAATCTCTCAGAGCATCCTTGTTCTCACGGCGGTCAACTTCCGCTAAAGTTTATTAACCTGCCTCTGAAGTTTCTGCATGGTATCGCGCAAAATAGCAATGTACCAAACAGAATCATCCATATCTAGAACACACATAAATTGACAAAAAAGGTAAACACAAAAGTAAAGAAAGGAGTCCAAATATAACACAACGTATACTACCAACTGGTACATTTACACACACACAAAAAAAACTTACCTAAACGAGAAAGGAATCTGTTCTTTGAAGAGAAGTGGTTGAAGATGTAATACGAAAGACAACAACAACAACAACAGCATACCCAGTGTATTACCACCTAGTGCGGTCTGGGGAGGGTAGAGTGTACGCAAACCATCCCACTACCTCAAGAGAAGTAGAGAGGCTATTTCCGATAGGCCCCCAGCTTAGGACCAATAACAGTATAACAAATACATAAAGTAAGGGGATACAAACTAGTATGGTACACAAAACAAACTAACAGTATTACAAACACAAAAGAAAAGTGCATAATAAACTAGTATGGGATTCAAAAAAGCCAACACCACTAACCCCAAAAACTACAACCCCAACACTATGAACTAGAAACTCCAGACCCAAAGGAGCACTCCCCTATTACTACCGCCGCGCTCCCACCACCTAACCCTCTACCCTAATCTGCGTCCTTCACACCTTCCTATCAAGGGTCATGTCCTTTGTAAGCTGTAATTGCTCCATATCATGCCTAATCACCTCCCTCCAATATTTATTCGGTCTACCTCTAGCCCGTTTATTACCATCTATAGCCAGAGTCTCACACCTATGCACTGGAGCATTAGGGCCCCTCATCATCATATGCCCGAACCAACGTAGCCTCACTTCTCGCAACTTATCCTTCACTGAGGAAACTCCCACCTTCTCCCAAATAATCTCATTCCTCATCCTATCTTTCCTGGTATGTCCACACATCCATCGGAACATTTGTATCTCTACCACCTTTACTTTTTGGATATGGGAGTTCTTAACTGGCCAACACTCCACTCCATACAGCATAGACATCTGGACTACCACTCTATAGAAATTACCTTTAAGCTTCAGGGGCACCTTCTTATCACAAAGGACTCCTGAGGTGAGCCTCCACTTCAACCACCCTGACCCAATACGATGCGTGATATCCTCGTCAAGATCACTATTACCCTAAATTATAGACCCCAAATACTTAAAACTCTCCCTCTTCTGGATGGCCTGAGAGTTTAGCTTCATAACCACTCCATCTTCTTGCAACATATTACCGAACATACACTCCAAGTACTTCGTCTTTATTCTACTTAACCGAAAACCTTTAGATTCAAGCGTTTGTATCCAAACCTCCAACTTATCATTAACTCCACCCTGAGTCTCATCGATCAGAAACACATCATCTGCAAATAACATACACCAAGTCACCTTCCCTTGAATATGTCACATTAAAACAGCCATCACCAAGGCAAATAAAAATGGGCTAAGAGTAGATCCCTGGTGCAACCCTATCAAAACTGTGAAGTGCTGTGAATCTCCATCTACCAGCCTCACACGAGTCTTTGCACCATCATACATATCCTGAATCGACCTAATGTACACCACGAGCACCCCTTTAGCCTCCAAGCACCTCCATAGAATCACCCTGGGAACTCTGTCATATACCTTCTCTAGATTAATAAACACCATGTGTAAGTCCTTCTTACTCTCTCAAAACTGCTCCACTAATCTTCTCAAGGTGAATTCCCTCAGTGGTCGAGCGACCAGGTATGAAATCGAACTAATTCTCAAAGATCGTCACGATCCTTCTCATCCTCAACTCTACCACACTTTCCCAAACCTTCATAGTATGAATCAATAACTTAATACCTCTATAGTTGTTACAACTCTAAATGTCTCCCTTGTTCTTATACACTGGAATCATCGTGATCCACCTCCATGCTTCTGGCATCTTAGCATCTCTAAAAATAATGTTAAACAGCCTTGTCAACCACTCCAGACCTGCCCCGCTAGTGCTCTTCCAAAAGTCTACTGGAATCTCATCTGGCCCCGTCGCCCTACCCCGCCACATCCTTCGAATAGATCCCTTGACTTTCTCAACCTCGATACGCCTACAATAATTATAATCGCGACCCTCTTCATATATCTCCAAGTCTCCTAACACAGAACCTTTGTCTCCCTCGTCTCTTAAAAGTTTATGAAAATAGGACTGCCACCTCTCCCTAATGAGGGCATCCTCAACCAACACTATACCATCCTCTTCTTTGATGCACTTTACTTGGTCAAGATCCCGAGCCCTCCGCTCCCTGGCCTTGGCCATCCTATACAACTTCTTATCTTTGCCTTTCTTCTCTAAAGCCACATACAAACTCTCAAAAGCTGCTGTTTTAACCGCCGTAACCACTAACTTAGCCTCTCTTCTAGCAACCTTATACTCATCCTTATTCTTCTGTCTTTCCTCATCATCCTTGCTCCCAACCAACTTAGCATAAGCCAACTTCTTAGACTCTACCTTTCTCTTGACCTCTTCGTTCCACCATAAGTCTCCTCGATGTTTGCCAGATCAACCTCTCAAGACACCTAACACCTCTCTATCGGTCTCCCTAACGCAACTGGAAGTCATCTTCCACATATTATCCACCCCCTCTACTCTCCCAAGCCCCCTACTCTTCAACTTCTCTTCCATCTCTAAAGCACTAGCCAAAGTTAGGCTCCCTCACTTAATCTTGGGTCGTGCCTCCCTACTTATCTTCTTTTTTCCTTTATTGATAACCAAGTCCATCACCAACAACCTATGTTGAGTCGAGATATTCTCGCTAGGTATCAATTTATAGTGTTTATATAACGTTCTATCCCCTTTTATAAGAAGCAAAAAGTCTATCTGAGTCTTGGCCATGGAACTACGAAACATAATAAGGTGATCCTCCTTCTTTGGAAAGCTCAGATTTGCTATCCACAACCCAAAATCCCTAAAAAAATCCATTAGAGAAGTTCCTCCTTCATTCCACTTACAAAAACCAAAACCGCCGTGCACATCATCCTACCCTCTCAACAAAGATCTAATATGCCCATTGAAATCCCCTTCCATAAAAAGTTTCTCAATGCTCATGATGCTCCTCACCACCTCATCTAAAACCTCCCAGAATTCCTTCTTCTCATCTTCGTCCAAACCTACTTGCGGGGCATAGGCACTAATAATGTTCACCGTAGACCCTCCCATGACTAACTTAATAGACATCATTCTATCACTAACTCTCTTTACCTCTACCACCTGCTCCCTATGATCTTCATCTACTAAGATACCTACCCGATTTCTATGTCTCACACTACCCGAGTACCATAACTTATATCCATCCATATCTCTCTCTTTAGTGCCTACCCATTTAGTTTCTTAGACACACGCTATACTAACCCTCCTTTTTCTAAGAATCTTCACCAGCTCTATAGACTTACCCTACAAAGTACCAATATTCCAAGACCCAACTCGCAACCTAGAAGCTCTCTTAGACCGCCTAACCTTACTACCCCTAGCCCCTAACCCCAAACTCGATTCTAGACCCAACCTAAACCCAACCCTCCTAAACCTCAGGCCAGACCCAATAATTCCTGACCCTGACCCCGACCTATGACATGCCCCTATTCTACCCTCGCCAATCATAGCCACTATGCAACAAAGGGAAGAAAGGAAAAAGGAAAGAAAGATAACAAATGAGATACATAAATTTTGGTACATAATAGTTAATAGTGGGAACTAATACCACCACACTTAATGGATAGGCTAGTAAATCAAGTAACAGTAATCAGACAAGGTAACACACTCTAAAACTACTAAGAACAATAAACAGATTCACATGTACAACACTATTACAAAGTAACCAATCAACAAGAAATTTGACACCCACAACCAGATAATCAGCCAAGACACTACAAAACAAGAATCACGACAAGAATAGTGCAAAACACTACCAGTAGCATCCCCTAAAAATCAAGAAAGTAATACACAACTATAAAAGATGGATCGAGTGCACCTGATCGAAGTTGGGTTGTGTCCTTATACTTCGTTGAGTCGCTGGATTCTGACAATTTATGATAGAAATTGGTTGCCAAAATAGTGTCACCAAAATAATGTTCCTATCATCGAATTTCCATGCGCTTTGCTTTCTTCTTCTTTGAGATGATGATGATGATGATGCCTATCTTCTTGTTGTTGTTCATTAAGTCAAATATTTAGCTCAACCAACAATTCCACAATCAGGAAAAGCTAAAAGGGTCTCTTACTTAAATCTTGATTGAGAAAAATTGGGTACAAAAATCAGAATCTGTAAGTTGTGCGTATATTGAAGAAGATTCTGCTGCATTGCCGGCGAGATTTTACGGTGAAGAATGGCGGCCGATGAAGGTAATTTAGGGAATTTAAAGATATCTTTATTATGCGCATCAAATGTTTGTTAGAAAGAGAATTAAATATGGAGCAACCCCATTGATGATGGAGATTCACGAAATAGAGATCTCGACCTTGTATGGTGCAGCGAACTAAGACTTTCTTTATTAGTTGAATAGTTGTAGTTGAAAGAAGAGCAAGTCAAATTCAAGAAATAAATAAAGTGGAGTAAAATGAACGAGTATGGAGAAACCTATTTATAGAGGATTGAATCTGAATGTGGTAGACAAAAAGTCATGACTGTGCACCTTCTTTATTAAATCTAACTGATGATGTTTCAATTATTCTGAAAGTCATAATTAAATCTAACTGATGACTTTTGATTATTGTGAAACGTCATGTCTTTTAAGTTTTTCAATAACATAACTATTTTTATTAAATTGTTGCAACTCTTGCATCTATCTGTTGCAATATGGTCCATTTATCACAATAGATTAACCATCTGTTGTAATATATGGTCCACCTATCACAATAGATTAATCATCTGTTGTAACATATGGTCCATCCGTTGCAACAAACACTCAATTCCTACCTCTAACTATCGACATGTTAAGAATAAGGACTACACAGAATAAAAAATAAATAAGAATTAAAAATCCAAAGTCGACCAAACATACATATATTTTTGAATCCATTATATGCAAATATACAATAAAAAATAAAACATACATTAGGTTCCTCCCTTAGGTAGATCTGATGTAATAAAATAAAATACAGGCGCTAGAAGAAAAATCATAACGTAATTATTATTCTCATTATTATTTTTATTATTATTATTATTATTATTATTATTGTCAACCGTCCAGTTGTCATGCGGTAGCAACAGGCCCTCCTCAACCTTGCTCTCATGGAGTCCAACTCCCATCGGAGTTCATGAATCTGCCTTTTAAGTTCTCGCAAGGAGTCATGCAGAATCACCGTATACGAATCCGGATCAGCCATATCTAGAAGTAGAGTAGACTGAAGGAGTAAGGAGGGACTTATTTATAGAGGATTCAATTTGAATGGGTTCGTAAAAAAGCCACGACTGTTCACCTCTTTTTTATTAATTACATTCCTTAATTAAATAAAACTGGTGACTTTTTGATTATGTAAATTAAAAAAACATATTTAAATACAACATTTTATCTTTATTTTATTTCAAAAAGAAAATTACTTTAAAATAAATTCAACAGATGGGTAATCTGTTGCAAAATATATTCTATCTGTTTGATAGTTTACAACATATTGGCAATCTATTACAATATATATATATATATATATATATATATCTGTTTGATTATTTCCAATATATAAGTCATCTGTTGTAATATATATATCATATATTGTAATAAATGTCTATAATTGTGTGATGATTTTAATAGATGTGTCATCTATTGCAATAGGTTAATCATCTATTTATTCAAATTAAGCCATAGATGGGCTAGGAAGAATAAGGTGCGTGCAGATGGATGGATCCACTTTCATGTGTGGGAGTTATGTATTACTGATAAGGTCATTATGACAACACATATCAAGTGCAATAAATTTGTGAATGCAGTTTTTAATCGATTAGGCATTGATCATTCAAATAAGATCCTACATTATATAGTTAAGTTTGATAAGTTTGAATTAATAAGGCTGAGAGACCATAGAGATGGTGACGATAACCTATTAGGATTTAATGACGGTTGTTGCTCATGTTTATACGTGTTAAGTTTTAAGAAGGGATCAATATTTGGTTTCATTGTAGAGATCCAATAGTGATTGGAATGACTTTAAGGGTGCACTAGACTTTGAGAAGGCCTTTAAAGTCTCCCAATGAAGCAAACAAGAATGAAAAACTAATAGAAATACCCCTGGCCCAAATTTATATGAATAAGTAGTTCGAGCAGATGATTATTCACCAGAAGGAGCCATAGGATAATACCTATGAGGGAAAGGGGAGTTGATGAAAGACTATATCATCTAAGACCTAATTAAAGAGGAAACATAAGGTAGAAAGCAAAGAACTTCTAGCGAATCAGGCTAATGAAATTGACTTAAAATATGAGAAATCTAAATCAAGTGTAAATATAAAAGTGTTTCTAGAAATAAAAATCTGTCAGTCGTCTCTCTCAAAGAAAAATACTCCAGCTGGACACTTTGCTAGGGAATTACGACTAGTTAGCATGGTCAAAATGATCACATATAGAGAAAATAACAGAACACTAAGAAAGCAGCTTTATGGTCACCGAGGGTTGAAATGATGTACAATAAAGAATGAAAACTGCGCCAAGAACTTCTGAAGTTAAAATAAGAAATCAAGCCAAGACGACAATTTCAGAATTTTAAATTGCATCCCATGCCTTATGTTTGTGGTTCCAATCAGGTCAATAGCAGTGGAAACAAAAAGGTATGAAGTTGGACAGAAATTCCAAGACTTTATATTTTTACTGCGACTGACGTGACCAGAACCACAAACTGAAGGCCTAGGATGCAAGTGTAACTTATAAAATTGTCGGCTTGACTTGATTCCTTATTCATCTTCAGAAGTCCTTGGTGCAAGTTTTATTCTTTACTGTACATCATTTCAACCCTCGGTTCCCACAAAGATGCTTCTTTGATGTCCTATTATTTTCTCTGGAGGCATTCATTCTGACTATGCTAACTAGTCGCAGTTACCTAGAAAAGTGGCCAGTTGCACTATTTTTCTTTGAGAGAGACCACTGATGGATTTTTATTTTTTGATATACTTCCATATTTGCATTTGATTTATATTTCTCAGGTTTTAAGTCAATTTCATCGGCCAGATTTTCTACACGTTCCTTGGTACCCTGTGTTTCTTCTTTAATAAGGTCTGAGATGATATAATCTTTATCAACTTCCCTTTTCTCTCGCAAGTATTTTCCCAGTGCACCTTCTGTTGTATAATCATCACCCCGAGAAACCCAACTATATAAACTTGGGCTAGGATAATAACTATATTGATTTTCGTTCTTGGTTGCAGCAGTGTGACGCTTTGGATTCCTTTCATACTTCTATTAAACTCTAAAAATCAGTCCAACCACTATTGAATCTTTTTAAAATGCCACCAAAACTTGATCTATTCATCAAACTTGACACATAAACATTTACGAAAACATCATTAAACTGTAACAAGATATCGGCACCACCTACAAAGTCTCTCAGCCTTATCGGTTTAGACCTATCAAACCTACTTGTAAAATTATAGATATATTATTTGAATGATCAATGTCTAATCGATAAAAAACAATATTCACAAAATTAGTGTACTGTATGTGTGTTTTCACGATAACATGATCAGTAATACGTACCTCCCACTTATGAAGTGGTTTTATCTACAAGCAACTTATTCCTTCGGACCCATCTTTACTCTATCCTTTTGTGTTGGTTGGGCAAAAGTTGATCAATTTTCACTTTTTTATATCTACAAACAAGAGAAAAATAATTGATGTCAAATAAGAGAAGAGCAAAAAAAACATTACAATTGATATGTCTGCATAATTTTTAAAAAAGGGTAACATAAAATTAAATAAATACAACACATTACAATAAGCGTTCCAACATATGACCCATCTGTTGCAACCGATTCCCCATTCTATTCAACAGATGAGCAATCTGTTGTAACAGACTACATATCTATTGCAATAGATGGCTGACATATTGCAACTTATTGGTCATCTTTTTGAATAAATTAAACTAGCCTTGCTAGTGGTTTGATTTGTTTCAACAGTTGATCCATCTGTTGTAAGAGATGGGTCATCTCTTGGAAGAGCTATTGGATTTATTCCAAGAGCTGATTCATCAGTTGCAACAACTGTTGAATTGAGTCATTGCAATTGCATGATATTGGTATTGAATTCCTCCTGACCTGGGTCGTCAATCGATCAATCCTAGTTGAAACGATTCATATCAAGCCATTGTTTAAGCTAATATTAAATTCATTAGACTTCCAATTGAACTTAATATAATTTATTATGATGAAATGGTTAAAATTTATCTCTTTTAAAAATTAATTATGATTAATTCGGACCAAATCAACATTTTTAAAACCTGTCTTTCTTTTCTAAAATACAAAACAACCCATACAAATCATTCATTTGCAGAAAAAATGTTTTATCATTCAAATCTCGAGTTCTCACTCTTTTCATTCTCTCTCAACGATACAAACAACAACTACTCAACATATTGCTCAACTCTTCACAACAGATTAGTTTTCTTCCCATTTCACACTACGTAGTTATTATTTTCGACTTCATTGTTGCTTGTATCAGTCATTTTCTCTGTCTTTACAGGTAACAGAGTTTGAGAAGAGTTCTATATTTGTTATTTCTTATAAAAATTAGGGCTTTTAGTTAATAATGAAAAAAACACTTTTAGTTATATTATCTTCAAGAATGGAATAATAATTTAGAGTTTTGATGCTAAAAATGTAGGAAGAACCCGAGAAAATCCTAGTTTTTATTGCAGTATTTCATTGACTACCGTGGTATTATTAGATAGTATTATTAGTGGTGTTGGTTGTCTTATTGGTGGTCTTATTAGTGATCTTGGTGGTATTGGTGGTTTTATTGGTGGTTTTATTGGTGGTGTTAGTGGTGTATTGGTGGTTGTATTGGTGGTCTTGGTGTTGGTATTGGTGACATTGGTGCTAGTGGTGGTGGTATTAGTGGTGTTAGTGGTGGTGTTGGTGCTCTTGGTAGTTGTGTTGGTGTTTTTGGTGTTGTTGTTATTGGTGTTGGTGGTGGCTGTGTTGGCGGTCTTGGTGTTGGTATTGGTATTGGTGGTCTTGGTAGTGGTGGTGGTGCTCTTAATGGTTGTGTTGGTGGTAGTGGATTGGTGTTAGTGGTCCATCTGTTGCAACAGGTGGAATATTTGCTGGGTGATATTAACATAGGCCTTCAAACAAATTTCCCATCTGTTACAACAAATGTTTCAGCTGTTGGCATAAGACAAACTAGTAGCAAGACTGTTTTGATCTCATCTATCAAGGTTTTCATCTGTTACAATAGGTTAAGTATCTGTCGTAACAAATGATTCATTTGTTCTAACTGATGGATTATCGGTTGGAATATTTTTTGTAATGTGGCGTATAAAAAATTATTAAATTTTATCTTAATTTCTTTTTAAAATTATGCAGACATCAATTATAATGTATTTTTTTGTTTCTCTGTTGTTTCTAGTTAAAAGATGTCTCTCAAAAGAAAAGAAACTGAAAGTGGATCAACTTCTAACCACTTAACAAAAAAAGGCTACAGTAAAAATGGATTCAGAGGAACTTCTTGAACAATATTAGTTAGGGAAAAATGAATGTGAGAAAAGTTCTGAAAATGATATTGAGGGAGGCGGAGAAGGGTATGTGGGGGCTGGTGATGAAAATAAAAGTGAGAAGGAATAAGAAAAAGATAAACAAGAAGATTAGGAAGTAGAAAGTGAGAAAGATGATGATGATCAACATGATGATAATAGATTGCCAATGGGGCGTAAATTAAGATCGAAATTCCATCATGATTCTGTCAAAACTATTAGTATTGACAGGTATCAAGTTGAGATGTCGATAGATAACCCTGCAGAACTAACATGTGATTTTGTAGTTAAATCTCAGTTGGGGAAACCTTTTGATGAATTTAGGGATACTAAAGAATGAAAAACTAGAGAAATTTTTTAAGAAGAGCTGCTTTGGACACTTTCTTGAGCTTTCTGAGGACAATAATGTCTGTTTGCAAATGAGCATGGTATATGGTCTTCTTAAGCGCTGGATCAAGTACGTGGGGGATAATAAAGATTTAAAGAAGGGGGCAAAAAGATGGATAAAATTCGGATCAACTACTGTGGCATGTTGCTTTGTTTTGGCATGAAAGAGTTTGTCATAGTGATAGGCTTGAGATGCGATCATCTTACAGAACCTTTCATCAAGGAAGCACCCCACAAAAAGTCCAATGAAAGCAGGATAGCCAAACCACCACCGTAAAATAAAGTCAAGGCATTGTCCCAGAGACCACCCACTAAAACCAATAAACATAAGTAAAAAATAGATGGGTTATTAGATATTGCTGGATGTGGCTATAGAGCCACGATGTTGTTACAGCATCTCAAGGATCAAGCTATACAAAAAAAGTACAAGGAACAATTGTGCTTTGTTTGGTTTGCCTATTCCGTTATATTGGCAAAAGACGTCAACAAAGTCATAGAAGATGATTTATTGGAGCTTGCTGAGGATCTTGAGAAATTCAATAATTATCCCTAGGGATATGACAGCTACAAGTTGACTATCAAATATTTATTAACAAAGATATCCCCAAGGACGATCACCTTATACGACTTTCCTTGGGCTTTTATGGTAAAGTTAATCACTATTTGTATGCTCTTGCATTAGTTTATGTTGAATATTTTTTATAACTTATTTTGGTTTGATTCTTGTTTATATTTTTTAGGCTTGGGTATTTGAAATCATTCCTCCCATCCAAAAGCAGGTCAAGGATTTGCTGGATGAGGTTTCTAATATAAGAATTCTTAGGTGGTTAACTGCAAAGAAAAGCACAAGAATTAAGGAGGTTGATCTCTTTAACCCTTCAGATGATATAGTAAGTCTTGTTTTAAGTAAAATAATTTGACTTAAAGAAAGATATTGAAATTTGTAACAGATTGGTAATCGGTTGTAATTTATTTGAATAGATTACCTGTCTGGTGCAATAGATTGATAATCTATTACGATAGATGAGTCATTTTTTGCAATATATTACCTATCTATTGCTTTGGTTCTCTGAACCTGACTTAATAGATTACACATCTACTGTAACTAATGCAACAAATAGGTAATATGATGCAACAGAAGGTTAATCTATTGCCACATATGAATTATTTATTGCAATATAAAGATCATCTATTGCATAAGCTGTTTGTGTTAACATATTACCCAACTAACTGGAAATTATTTTTTGATTTAAACATATCTACCCTTTCTTTTAGGTTGTGCATCTATGGATCGTGCCTACTGAGCAGGAGTTGGGAATGACTTCTTTTATTACTCTAGGTCTTGTTGATACAATAGCATACCCAATGATGGAGTTAATAAAGAAGAAATTGGCTGGAGCAACAACCATAAGTAAAGAAGTTAGGTAAGGTCAGCCTAATGTTGAAGCTTTTCATGACCAATCTGTTGTAACAGATCTGGGTACTGCTTCTGGTGTTGCTGGTGGAGTTGTTGAAGTTGATGGAAGCCATGATGATGCTGATGTTGATGCCAGTTATGATGATGAGCATGTTGATGCTCAAGAAAAATAAATATATTTAAAATCACCCCTTATATTGGTCCCTCTTACCCTTACACTGGTCCCTCTAACCCTTACAGTGGTCCCTTTCACCCCTCTCCACCCTCATATTCTCATTACAAATGCAACGAGTGTATAGACAGATAGGATAAACTCTTTAAAAAGGTAAAGTCTATCACAAAAGTTGTCGATAAATTGAAATCTAAGAGGGGTGTCATACCATCCAATAAGGTGACTGTGCCATACACTCTTACAGTGGCGTTTAGGAAGAAGAAAAGAGTAATTAGACATACTCTCAATTATGAAACCAAAAAAAATTGCTACTCTTTTCTCTCCAAAATATGTTAAAGTTCAGGGACCATTGAAGAGGGTGGAAATATACATGAAAATTTACATCAAACAGAAGGCTGCTCTATGAAAGACCATGAATTCCAAGCAACGCATAAAAGATTCACCATGCATACCTTTACTTTAAGCATATAAAAGATATGCATCAGTGATACGTGGATAAGATAAGTTTACTTTTCCTAACCTATCCTTCTAATCTACTCCATGAAGAAGATGACAAATATGGATCATCCGTTGCTACAGCTTGGTATTCTGGTGCAGCTGGTGGTGGTTCTGTTGCAATAGATTACCCATCTGTTGTATACGTTGCATCAGATGGGTAATATGTTAACAGATTCAGGGAACCTTGTGCAATAGATAGACCATCCGTTGCATCTTTCCATTTTTTTTTAAAATTACTAACCTATTTAAAAATTATCTTTTACATCACAGTATGTTGATGAAATTCTTTGCCTCGTGAGGGGCAGGTAATTAACGTACCCAGAAGCTTATAATATTTTCGCTAAGATAATAGATCTCAATTTCTACAATAATTTAAAGGATAGGTACGCTGACCTAATTAAGCTAGTGTCAACTCCCAATAGCTCGAGATTTGATTCGTTGGTTTCTGGGTTCGAATGAGATGAGGATGTGATTAATTATATTAGAGGGAAGAGATTATATCCACATGGCAAGGACTGGACCAAAGAAAAGAGGATTCTTGTAGTCATGAATGTGGAGAAAAACATTTTTTGGATGTTGAGATACTGCTCGAGGAGTAAATGATTAAAGTTTATCACTATAACTTGCTTGTTTTCAATGAGGCAGATTTTTTTACCAAGATGTAGCCACTGATGGCATTGTTCCCAAATTTGTTGAGGTAGACTGGACTGATGAATCATTTTCCAGAGAAAATTTTGAAGAAATCATGGGATTTAGAAGGTCGAAACAAAGATAAGGACCATCCAAGAAAAATAAAACTGATGCTGCATGCGGGTCGTATGCGCTTGCACACATCAAATGTTTGCTGACCCACACAGAAATGACCGAGCTAACAACCTTTCTGTGCGACAATGGTATGGTAAGGATGCAAGACGTCTGGCCCTATAGGGTACTAACTAAATGTTTGGAACCTGTGGATGAATAAGAAGATGTAGAAACACAAACACCATGGCAATTTTTATTTTATGATAATTTTTTATATTTGATGAAAATTAAATTTTTTCTAATGCAACAGATTGTCTAGCAGTTGTAATAGATAGTCTATCTGTTCTGATAGATAGTTTATTTGCAGCAATAGGTTGGTCATATGTTGCATTCTGCAGGTGTTTATATACAAGCCTATCTATTACAAAATATAGGTCATCTGTTGGAACAAATCAAAATAGTAGGAAGACCTTTTTGGTAATTTCCAACAGATGACCTACATGTTACAATATATGTCTAAATCTGTTTGATAATTTTCAATAGATATGTCGTCTGTTGCAACAAATATATTATATATTGCAATATTCAAATCTAGTATTCTATTTTAATTAATAAGTTCAAATCTAAGGATAAAATATACAAAATAAAATAAATCGAAGCCTTCAGAAATTACATGAAATAAATCAACAAATAAATGAAATATAAAAAATTATTATAGGTACAGATGATCTACTCAACAAATAATCAACAATTTAAGTTTTGGTGCCAACAATTTCTAAGGAGAGGTTATTACTTTGAAAGACTCACGCTGTAAAGATCTACTCAATATGGACAAGTTGTTCTTCATTCGATGCTATGAAATTCGACTTTAATCATCTTGGATCTTTAATGTCGCCTGCATACGGTTTTTGAGCTTTCTCTTCTCTATATTTCTATATAAGAGTAGCATAAATTTTACGACATAATCCATCATCAATTCCATCATTTGGTATTTGTAATCCATCGCTCAAATACTCGGCGTAAGCAGCAATAAAAAAACTACAATCCCCGCATTTGTAGAAATTAGAAAATCTATATCTTGCAATTAATGTAAGCGTTCTGAAATTTATAAATGAAACTAAATCATGATACTTTATTGATACTTACAGGCTACCAATGGGTTGTTGAGCAATTCCTTAAACATATTCTACATTAAATAGATTGCCTATTTTATCCTGGTATGCTTCAATCATTGACCAATCAGTACAAACCTTTTAGTCCAAAAAACCACTTACATTAAGGTAAGTAGGCAATATTTTGGCCAGCTTTTGTATCTCAGACGATGGAAGAGAACATCTCGTTCCCGACATTGAGTCATAACCTTGGATGTGCCTCTCTTTTAGAATGATGACAGCCAACACCCAATGAAATTCATCACCACAATTGATTGGGATGTACACTTCGTCGACCAAATGCCAAGGTAAGCCAGTTGGAATGCTAAAACCTATGATGATGTTGATTAAGCATTCCTTCTTTTGGGAAACTTCTGGCTATTATTGATAATACCCATCGTAGGCATTATTGATGTAAACTTTGTACAAACAATTATCTATCATGTATCTGTATGGTTCTTGTATTTTCAACTTGGCCTTCTTTCGGAGGTAGTAAAAGATAACATCGATGTGCTGCATATATTATCAAATCAAACATTTCAGATTATGTGACAGTAAAATTAATACACAAATATAATTAAATAAAGTACTAATAGTAAGATGTATGACATTTAAACCTCATTATTCCAGCAAGTTTGGTTATGTGACATCAAATAGAATCAATTCTTTATTCTGGGATGTGCAACAATAAAGTCAAACATATCAAAACCAAGACCCGATTCGTTCACTTTGTAGTGTTTGTTATTTTATTTTTTGCATGATTTCTATATGTTAATGTCATATTTTTACAACAAGATTGTATAAATTAATATCTTTAAAAATAATTTTTGTACCTGCTGGCATGAAGCTTTAACAACCCATCGACAATCCATTCCGAATAGTCATCGATCAACTTTGTTAGTTTTTTTGGATCCTTGTTTGAGATGTTGAACCCTTCAAACGAGTAATTCTTCCATTCTTCCGGACTGAAAAACTTTATTTTTTCTTTATCTTTAAAAGCAGTTGATGTATTATCAATTGTGATATTATTCTGTTCAGTAGTAGCTTCTACTGTGACATCTACCTATAAAGTGAGAATTATCAATGTTAATCACAGAGATACCAACTCATCTATTTTAGCAAATCAAATCGGTATTCCTTCTACTTTAATTTGTCCAAATAAATGAGTCATATGCTACAATAGATGGATCATCTGTTGGGACAAATCAAAGGAGAAGGAAGAGTTGTATGATAATTTCTAAAAAATGACCCATCTGTTGCAATATATGACTCATCTGTTTGGACAAACTAAAACAGTAGGAAGTAGGTCCAAACAGATAACCTATCTGTTGCTGGAAATAGGTCATTTGTTGGTACAAATTAAAATAGTAGGAAGACCTATTTGATTTTCTAAAATAGATAATACATATGTTGTAACATATAATGAGTCTGATGTAACAGGTTAGTCAACTGTTGCAACAGATGCATATATCTATTTGATAATTTTCAGCAGATGTGTCATCTGTTGTAACAGATATATAGTCTGTTTGTTTATTGGAACAGATGATATATATTCACCTTCTTTAGCTCATTCTGCTCTCATGTGGCCTTTGTACATTGATCAAAAGTGCAAGATAGAGACAGAGGAGTTTTAATTTTGCTTTTTTCGATGTTTGATGATGCCTTGGAAATTTCTTTCCTCCTCCCTTTAGCCGCCTTAATAGAGTGCGTGGATATAAAATTCTTTTTAATGGAATGACACCCCTCTTAGATATCAATTCCCTTACAAAGCTGTTAATGCATTAATAGCATTAATCACTCCATCATATTTCACCTTGCAGCCTTGACATTTGCATGCAGAACATTTGCTAGGAGGGGCAAAGTTTGTAAAATCAATATGATCATAAACATAGTGGTTTGTTATTTCAAACACTACAAGAGGAGAACCATTATCCCCAACAACAACAACACTACCACTACCACTGCCACCACCAACAACTCTATCACCACTAACACTATCAACAACAACAAGCCTACCCTCTAAAATTATTTTTCTTGTGATGGTTGTTGTTCCAAAAAATTTCTTTTTTATTATATAAATAACCTTAGGGTCCGATAAAGTTTGCACAGACCACAAAGTAAGAAAACATGGAATTTTTAACTCTCGATTGGTCGGAACAAGTCACGGATGCACAATCTAAAATAAATCAGTACATATATTAGACTGATGATTAAATCATTTAAAAAATCATTAATTAAAACAAAAATTTAATTAGAATTATACTTACTGCTTTCTTCAGGGTGTTGAAGAGATCAAGAAATTTTGCATTTTTATTGATTTTGGCCGACAACCATTTCAGGATTCTTGAACAGGAACCTTCTTCCTAGTAGTTCACTTGTTGTCTCAAATAAGTAATGATTTTAAATGCCCAAGCCTATAAAATAACGTCAATAAATCAAAAGCAGTATTCAATAAAAAGTAAATGAATCATAATAAAGGAAATATTTACCATGAAAGCCCATGAAAAGCCATATAAGTTGACTGTCTTTGGCGTTAATGGAGTCAATAAATATTTGATAGTCATTTTGAAGCTTTAATAACCCCAAGTATAGTTGTTAAATGCCTCAAGATCCTCGGAGAGTTGTATTAAATCGAGTGGTATGTTGTTGTTAACATCTCTCGCCCAAAGAATATTATGCACAAACCAAACCAAACCAAGCACAATGATTGCTTGTGCTTCTTTGAAAGTCTTTTACCTTTCAATGCTTCTATCAGATTTTTATTGTTGAAGCTTAGACCAATAAGGGACACTAAGTAATCACCACCACTTGACTTGCCTCTGCCTTTTTAGGTGTGCGGGGTGCTTTTGTAGGGTTAGAATAGGTATTACTTGGGAAGGAGAAGGAGGGTAACATTTTAGTTCATAAATATGGAAAAATCCTTCCAACCAAAATAAACAAGCATGCCACAAAAATTTATCCGCACCTCATCCATCTTATCTTTATTTTTATACATCAACCTATACTTGAGAAGATCATATACTATTTTCATTTGGAAATGAGCATTGTTGTCCTCCGGGAAATCAAGATATTGCCCAAAGCTACTGTCCCTGAAATAAACATCTAATTTTTGGTCTCAAAGCATTTTCTAAAGGCGTCAAAAGATTTTCCCATGACTGACTTAACCATGAAATCACCAGTTAAATCGATGCCATCATCACACTGTATTCTTACAGGATACCTATCAATGCTGAAGGTTTTGACCAACTCTTCAGTGGAAGGGCTATTAGCATTTCGATCATCTCCTTTGAAATATTCCTCATCCCCATGTTCATTATCTTATGCTTCTGATTGAGATAATGTTTGTAAAGCAAGCTCATAGAGTGGTGGAAGTAGCCTAACTGCTCCACTTGTTGCTTTACTTGGACTTGATTCGATTTCATTTCTTTTGGGAGACATATTAACTAGAAATAATAGTAATATAAAAAAGATTATAATTGATTAAAACATCATTAAAAAGGAATAACAGTAAATCTAACATGTACAATACAGTAAAATAATATTTCCAACAGATCGCACATATGTTACAAAAGGTGTATTAGCTGTTGCAACATATAACTATTGTAAACAATAAAAATAGTTTCTACACTATTGTGATTTCTTCCAATAGATCACTCATCTATTGAAATAGATTCCTGGTCTGTGCAACAAATCAACAATCAATATTGTTTAGATTTCTTCCAACTGAAGTATCATCTGTTGCAACAGATGCAATATCCATTGAGAAAAATCAAAATTTTGGACATGTCATCCTATTGGAATAGTTGATAGGATTTCAAATAACAGATTGGTCATCTGTTGCATCAGATGGTTCAGTTGTTGCAACATATAACTAGCCTGTTGCAACAGAAGAGTAACCGATTGTAAATAATAAAAATAATTTCTATACTATTGTAATTTCTTTCAACAGATCACTCATCTGTTAAAATAGATAAATGGTATGTGCAACAGATCAACTATCAATATTATTTAGATTTTTTCCAATAGAAGCGTTATCTGTCGCAACAGATGAATTATCTATTGGGAGAAATCAAAGTCTTGAAAATGTTTTCCTGTTGGAATATTTTATAGGATTTCAAATAATAAATTATTCATCTGTTGCATCAGATGATTCAGCTGTTGTATCAGATGGTTCAGTTGTTGCATTAGATGGTTCATCTATTGTAGAAAAAAATAGTAGCAAGATTTTGTTCAATAGAACAACAACAATATCACCATTTAATATCAAATACACCAGTTTTACCAAGAACAACAACAAATCAACCCAACAACACCAACATAACACAGCCGCCAAGAACATCAACAGTGACCAAAAATACCAAAATTATTATTTTGTTTGTACAAACACAAAGAACAAAAATCAAACTTCAAAAAACTCAACAAACACTAATAAATTGAATCAACAGTTTAACAACAAGAACTACAGTAACAACAAAAAAATATTTTTCACTCCAAAAAGAGAAAAGAAGATTAAAAAATACCAAAAATTAATTTTTTCTTTAGTCCCTATTTCAAATTTAAGCAGGAAATATTAAAATTATTAACCAATACCTGAAGAGAAGTTGACTCAAGTTCCTCTTTTTCTTAATAACTAAAAAACCATATTTTTTTACATGTGAAAGAAGAAAAGGGATGATGAAGAACTCAAAGTTGTTGTCATTGGAGAGCAATGTTGTCACGTCAATTGAAGGTTAAAAGTCAAAAAGAAACTCAAAGCCCAAATATTTGTCTCCAGGAGTTGAAGTCGTTGGGGATTGAAGGGAGAGATTTGCATAACTGTTGGTTGGGAGAAGCTTGAGAGAAACAGTTGAGATACAGAGAGGGAAGATAAGAGATAGATGATTGATTTGGAGAGGAGAGGGGTGTGGGTTGATTTTTATTTTTGAAAAGATTAAAAAGTTTTAAAAATATTAATCAAGTCTATAATTAACTTAATTAAGTTTTATAATTATGTTTGACCCTTTAAGTTGGTCAATGTGACCAATCCTTCATTCAAGACTTAAATGACATCTTTCCTTCAATTTTCTCATGTCACTTATATTTTATGTTTCTGCATATCATTAATTTCAATACTTCTATTATTATAACTATTTTCTTAAAGGTGTCTATCAAAAGTGACAATCTCATAATGAAATACCTCATAGTGCTTGGTTCACATACTCCCTTGTAGAGTTAGCCAATAATGTTTGTCCATGAGCAGTGGTTAGTTTATGAAAACATATAATCACTGCTAGTGATAATATTCATTGCATGTGGGTAAGGCGGTGAATTGAAATCTCATCGCACCAAAATCATAAGACATCAGATAGAGTGTCAATATACCATGATGATAAGATCTTGGATTCAAGTCCCATCAATTTATGCCTAAGACATCTTTATATGTATAAGACATTAAGTTGGAATCTCAATGCACCATATCAATGATATTATGATGGCTAAGGTAAAATAATTGTATTTGGTGAAAAGTCATGAAACCTATCCTGTTGAATATTGTTCATTCCATGCAGTGAATGGAGTAGCAATATATGATAAGTCTGAAAGATAATAATTTTCTCCATTCTCGAAGTGAATGTAGTAGTAATATATTCTGTACTCTAAAAGATATGTTAAGAGAAAATTTCTTTACACTATATGTATGTCTCTATTTACTCCTGAAGCAGCAGTATCTTGAAAGAGGTTATAAGCTATCAGAACTTGATAGGCTTAAGGCACAATTATATTCCATTATCGTGGAATTAGAATTTCGATTGGTATAAGTATAAATCCATTCCCTATGGTAAATGTGATACTATTTAGTAAAAATTATCAATAAAAATGTACACTTGATTGTGATGGTATCATAACTCACCTCAGAAAGAGGTAGAATAATAGAGAAGAGTTATTTTGAAATCTAATTTTGAAGTAGTAAATTTAAAATATATTCATGTAAGCAAATCTGAGATTGAATTAAAGAAAAAATCACATGTCATAGTAAACTTGGAGTTTACTAGTATAAAAGTTCACAAGTTGACATGAATGATTGGGGCATACCAAAGATGTGCATACTGAGTATTAGACATGTATTGAAGAACTAAAGAATTCTACAAAAAATATTTATGTCACTTGTTCTCATGATAAATTATTGGACCAACTAATGTTGGGATTGAATCTCTTATAATTTTGAAAAGTATAAAAGGTGAATATGGGTCCATTCACCTGTCGTGTGATATATTAAAATGCATCGATATTAGATAATTACTTGTACATTTATCGTCAACTTGGAGTTTGACATTCATAAAGTTACTTGCTCAATATAAATTGAGTTAAGAGCATAATTTTCAGATTGTGTAATCAAGACAATTCATCTTGATAATGTTGGTTTGGAATTGAATGCCTTCAATAAATAGCTGAACCAGTGCTAATGAGAACAAAAGCTTCATGTGTTGGTTTGAAATATGATATATTGCATACAAGTTGGCCAATAGATTATGATTATTTTTTCCCTCACAGTTGGTTCAAAGTCATGAACCAAATATTTCATCTAATTTTTTTGATGTGTGGTGTATGATCAATAAATATGCCATGATGCACAAAGATGGATTTCTCAAAGAAGATGGAGGATGTATGTTAGTTTTCCTAACATAAGGGGGAAATTATAAAAAAACCGTGAAATATGTTAGAAATTATCATCAGATCCTCATTCAAAAGATAATCTAAGTCAGATGCCGAAAACATCTCATATTTAAGCTGCAAGTGCTCCTATTTTGTGTCCCTAGAAGATAATGTCTATGCATCTATGAAGCGTGGTAGATCAATCTGTTCCAAATGTAATAATCCTTAAAAAAGATAAGGAACAAATAAATATAATAAAAAGTCAATGTGCTCTTGAAAAGCCTATGACATAACACTTCATGAAACCTTATGAAAGGTTCATGTATCTGAAAATAATAAAGTGATGAGATCTCAAAATATTATGTCACACTGTGAACCTATACGAAATGATATATCATTAATATCTTTGATACAATATTAGTGCAATATTGTGAAAGATTATGAGGATCCAAATTCTACATTTATTTAAGCATGCTGACGTAGAAATATTTATCAAGTGACATGAAAGGATGCATCTTGGTAAGCGTAACACTTATTTGATTTGTAATCCAGACACTTGAAAATATCACACATGAAATGCTGAATATTATCAGCCGATAAAATTTATATGAGATCTTTTAAAGATTCAAAATGTTTGAAGCATATAAAATTTTTTGGAAAACTTATTTATAATCCTTATATTGAATAAATTTACATCTTGAAAATCATTAGAACTCTTGGAGAGTTTTCCAAAGCAATAGATTATTTGCTGAAATGATAAATATACCAAATTGGATTGGTTATGAGATATCATATCTTAGTGCAATTGATGTATTGATGATCTTGCAAATACTAAATGGCTTAATATAACCTCTTTTTGATTAATTTGTTAGCAAGGTATAGTTCTTATCCTACTAGGAGACATCAAAATAAGATCAAACATATGATCTTATTTTATTATAAAGATTGCAGTCTCGATCTTGTTGATTATACTAATGTTGGGTATTTATTTAACCCACATAAATTTTAGTCTCAAACATACAATGTGTTTATATGTGGGGATATTTTCATATCTTGGAGATATACAAAATAGTCTATTTAGTCACTTCATTGAACCATGTTGAGATAATAACTATTCATTAAGCAAGCCGAGACTGTGTGTGGTTGAAATCCATGATACATCTCATTCGAGAAAAATATAATTTGAAATATGACAAAGTACCCACAATTTTATATGAAGATAATGCAGCATACATAGCACAACTTAAGGGAGGATTCATAAAAGGAGATAGAACAGAGCACATTTCGCCAAAACCTTTCTATCCGCATGAGCTATAAAAGAAGAATGATATTAACATGCAGTAGATTCGTTCAAGTGACATTGTGACTGATTTATTCACCAAGTCTCTTCCAACTGCCACTTTCAAGAAGATGGTGTACAATATCAGGATACAAAGATTCAAGGATGTTCTCATTAGGGGGAGTTAATACGTGTTATACTCTTTTTTCTTTATGAGATTTTGTCTGACTGGATTTTCCTCGTAAGGTTTTTAATGAGACAGCTTATATGCGTATTGTTAGAGACGTGTACTCTTTTCCTTCACTAGATTTTTTTTCCACTGAGTTTTTTCTAGTAAGGTTTTAATGAGGCACATTATATATCAATTATATATTCAAGGGGAAGTGTTATAAATGTATTTACATTATAGTGAATGTTTATCAAGAATATGAATAACATCAATCAAGATCTATTTGATACCTATCAGGATATGAAATATATAAATATATATCTTTTAGAGAGAAACCAGGAGTAACTTTCCCTATTAATAGAAGAGTTTCCTTCATTGTAAAAGACCCCAAACAGATATCCTATCAAGTCAAATAAGAATTATTCTTCCTTCTCTCTCTACTTTTGTTCTTCGCTACTTTATATTTCATAACAAAATAATTTTTTTGTGAAAAAAATAGATAAACTATATTTTATTAATAGTTAAAAATATTTAGAAAGTATGTAAAATAATTATTTACATAGAAAATATACTTTAACTATCCAAATATTAAATAAGACATATAAACTAAAAAGAATAGAGTAATATTTTGAGATTTTATTTAATTACAATTGAAGAAAAACTGAATATAATCCAAATTACTAGCGTTAAAGTTTTACTATTTAAGATTAGTTCTGAAAGAGATGAGATGATCTTTTCTCTAATTATAAGTAGAAAAAATCAGATTTAATAATAAAAATTATGCCGAAACTATCATCTTTTTAAATATTTCATACCTCAAATGTCCATTGTTTTATCAACTTGCCTAAATTATTACTTTTTTTTTTGTGAGTTTCATACCAAATTCATCACTTTGTTTTAGTTAAAACTAGTTTAGGTGTACGGGACTCGGGGGTGTACCTTACTTTAATGAGTTCAAATGTTATACTAAATAGGATATTTATTTAATACTAAAAATAAATACAATAACTAAATTCGACATCTTTTGAATACATAAAGATGGAGAATTTATTCAATTAAACCTAACTTTTACCAAAAAGAATTCTCAAAGCTGATCGACATTCATCTACCACCTATAAACTGCAACAAAATAATATGATGATAGAGACATCAAAACAATACAATTAAATCTAACTTTTACACAAAAATTTTCTCGAAGTCGTCCGACGCTCATCTACCACTTGTAAACTATAAAAAAATAATACGATAATAGAGATTTCAAAATACTACAACTAAACATAACCTTTACACACAAAAAACATCTCAAAGCAGAGATACCAAAACAATACAATTAAACCTAACCTTTACCTAAAAAAATTTTCAAAACCGATCTATATTTATCTACCACCTGTAAACTATAATAAAATAATACGATAAAAGACATGTCAAAATAATACAATTAAACTTAATTTTACAAACAAAAATTTTTCAAAGTCGACCGACATTCATTTACCAGGTGTAAATTAAAATAAAATAAAACGATAATAAAGATATCAAAACAATGCAATTAAACCTAACCTTTACACAAGAAATTCTATCCAATTAAACCTAACCTTTACACAAGAAATTCTTCAATGCCCACCGACGTTAATCTACGTCCTGTAAACTACAATAAAATAATACAATAATGATTACAAAGCTTTGATTTTGATGAAAATAATTCTTGTCTGAGCGAAAATTTGACTCTAAAGAATGACTTGAATAAAAACACAGAAGATATATATATATATACACACACGTTGAATTCAATTATGTTGACAAAAACAGTTTCGAAGTTGAGGGTTAAAAAATTAAGCATCCACCAATCTAGACATGCAACCGTATCAAGTTAGATGAGCATCAATTATATTCTCCCAATAGGTAAACTGATTTCTTCTCTAATTTAACGTGCATCTCAATATTTCTAGAAATAGTTTCTTAATAAAATCTTATTTTAGGAGTATTTTTATAATTGACCATTACAAAGAAAAATATTAATTGATTCTCCTTCCATATACTTTAGAAATCCCATATATTTTAGGAGTCTAATTAATATAATAAAAAATAACTAAATAATAAATTGAAGAAAATAGTGAAAAGATATTTCTATCTAAATGGGAGTCTTTTACTGAAGGAAAAAAAAGTTCAAATTACTTTTCTAAGATTTTCATACTTTTAATAAATTATAAATTATAGATTATAAATATAGATATAGATATAAATTATAGATATAGATGTAACTCGATATGCTGAGTTGGCCTGAGCATGCTCGTGTTCGGAGTTAAGAATAAATATTTGACCATCTCTCTTTATCAAGGTTGTATTCATTTGAAACTGTACATATGTTGTTTTTTAATCTCTAAAATGATGACAGTATTCATAGCAAATCTTTCAACAATCTCTTTTTTTTTTTCTTCCTTCCCATTTTTGGTTAATTTACTATCCCAAGTAGTTTTATTTAAACAAACATTTTGTTTGCCATGAAAAAATAGGCTGACCAAGTAGATATAATTTGAACTTAATGAATTTGGTCTTTAAAGTTGTCTTATAGCTTTGTATTCATTGTTCTTCAGAAATTATTAGTTTAAGTCTAACATTTGTTAAAAAGTAAAGTGTGCTTATATATATGCATTATATTCCACATTGAAAATATTTAAGTTTGTAACAATTAGATATTTATGAATTGCATAAATTCCTACTTCCAGACTTTAAGTGGTAACAATAAAATTCTCTTACACAATAAATAATAAAAATAGTATCCAGTGCAATTTCACAACAGGAGTTTGGGGAAGATAGAAGGTAGACTGACTTATATCTACTGTAGCAGGTAGAGTGTCACGACCTAAATCAGGGCCTAACCGTGATGGGCATCTCCAATCCACCGTGGACCGGAGATCGTCCCATGAACCTAACCAAACACCATACACCGCCCAACAATGATTGAATTCCGAACATATAACAAGATAGCATAGGATAAGTTCAAAGAAGAAAAGATATGTCGATAGCCGATAACCGGCAACCGGCAACCGACCAAACAGATCCAACCAACACCACCCAAGTCCATAGTAATCCAACAAAGCCTCTATGCAAAAATAATCAAAAATCATTCTTGGTCGGGACATGTCCCCGACTCTGACAATAACAATGATAATGCTAATGATAATGAATACTCTCAATCCTAATCTATGATAAGAACTAATGAAATGTTTAAGTCTGCCGGAGAATGAAAGCTCGCCACTTTACCTTAACCAACCGACGAACTGAGTCGATCCACCTAACTCTGTGTAGGAAAAGTAGAGGTAACTTCAGTGCCTGCATCATGTGGAGATACAACATTCAGAGATGGTTATTGGGTTGAGTACTAGCATGTAACTCAGGGGTAAGGATAACATAATTCTGAAATCAACAGTTCGAATCAATCAAACCCAACGTACATAATCAAATGCACACACACACACACACACACACACATATATATATCACATGCTAGAATAGGGAACAAAGCTTAACATGCACTTTAAAACTTTAGTTCAAGAGTAGTTCAATATGCATACTTTTCATATTTAAAACCAATTTCACAATATGGGGTTGAGGTTATTACCACTTCAAAAGTCCCAAATTAGGGGAAACCAAAATACCCTCATTTATTCACCATACCCATCCATCCCATAAGTTCAAAACCATAATTAAAGCATGAATAGTCATAGGTAACCCATGGAAAACATTGTTCAACAACAAACATTCAAAAACGTCAACCCATATTTCAAAACCATCATCAATACTATATGAACAACACTTTAAAATATATGTTGTTAACAAATTAGCAGTTAGGGAAGAGTAAAATGCCTGAAATACCCAATATTATGTAGAGAATTTAACCCTTAAGCCCTTAGATGACCTACTTCTTGAAAATCCCAAGTATGGATGCTTGAGAGACTTGAGAGAGAAGAAAGAATGTTTGGAGGGGTTTTATCGATGCCAAATAGAGCCTCAAGTATGTTTATAGGTCGTGGATTATTATTAGGATAGGGAGGAAATGTCTAAAATATCCCCATCTATAAAGCTGGAAAAATAAACCATCAATCGTTACAGGTCTCATAACGACTCATCACGACTCATTAAGACTCATTTCCATGAGTCATTGTCAAGACAGTGTCACTAGGTACACACACTGTTGGCCTTACGACTCATATACCATGGCTTGTAATGAAGCTCTACGACTCATGGGGTCCATTCATAGTCAACACAGAAATCAATTGGGGTAAACACTGGACGTCCTACGATTTGCACAAAATAACCTGTAGCGAGTCCTTACGACTTATAGTGAACCTCTTGTACTCAAAGCAGAAATTATCCCCTCCCACACTATTTAATCTATAATTTGAGTCCAACGACTCATTTTGGGTCTTTACGGCTCGTGTCCCCAAGTCGTACTTAGGACAATAACTCAAGCACCATTCACAGGACAACGTACAACAAAGGTCATATAACCTGTCAAGATACCCTACGACTCATAGGGTAAGTGGTAGTTAGGACAGTAAAGATAAAATTTCAAAAATTTTCAAGGACCAAAATTCGGGAGAGGGAGGGTGTTATATTCTCCCCTCTTAGGATCATTCGTCTTGGAATGATGGGTCAAGGCATACATTAGCATAATTTGATGTAGAAACACTCCCACACTTATCTTTAACAAAGACCAAAAAACAAGGATGTTAAGATGACACACATACCTTAAGCACAATTTTCCAAAATAGGAAGTTGGAACAAATATTTGGACTTCATGTCCTCCTCGATTTTCCAAGTAGCTTCCTCAAACTTTTGGTTCCTCCAGAGAACCTTTACCGAATCCTCTTTCTTCATCCGCAACCGATGGACTTGTCGATCCAAGATCTCCACCGAAACTTTCTCATAAGATAAGGAATTCGAAATGCCCACACCGTCCAAGCTAGAAGGCAATTCCAATTCATATACAACATTGCCAACCATTTTTAAAACCAAATATGGACAGACATAACGGGGACTGAGCTTTTCTTTCTTCCCAAACTACATCATTCCCTTTATGGGAGACACCTTTATGAACACTCAGTCATAAACATTAAACTCCAAATCCCTCCATCTCACATTTGCATAGGACTTTTGGCAACATTGGGCGGTTTTAAGCCTATTCCGAATTATCTTCACCTTCTCCATGTCTTGGTGAACCTACTCTGGGATGAATAACCTATTTTTACCAACCTCAAACCATCCAATATGAGACCTACACCTCCTACCATACAAAGCGTCAAACGAAACCATTCCAATGCTAGAGTTATAACTGTTGTTATACGCAAACTCTATGAGAGGAAAGTGATCAACCCAACTACCACCTAAATCAAATATACAATACCTAAGCATATCTTCGAAGGCCTGAATTGTCCTTTCCTTTTGCCCATCAATCTACGGGTGGAAAGTAGTACTAAGGGTTAACTTAGTCCCCAAACATCGCTTAAACGACCTCTAAAAGTGAGATGAGAACTAGGTAACACAATCAGAAATGATAGAAACTGGAGCAACATTCAACTTCATGATCTTCTCAATAAACAACTTGACATAATCCTTAAAAGAGAAATTAGTCCTTACTGACAAGAAATAAGAGGACTTAGTCATCCTATCCACGATGACCCAAATAGAATCAAACTATTGGCGAGACCGTGGAAGGCCGGTAACAAACTCCATATTAATCATTTCCCATTTCCACACCAGCAGCTCAATCTCTTAGGTCAACCCACCTGGCCTCAAGTGCTCCACCTGCACTTGCTGACACACCATGCACTTAGCCATAAAATTGGCCACATCCGGCTTCATATTTTCCACTAATAAATCTCCTTAAGATCATGATATATTTTTGTCGAATCAGGATAAACCGTTTAACGGGACTAATGACCCTCTGCCAAAATTCTTCCTCGCAACCCATTAACATTGAAAACACATAATCTACCTTGGTACCTCAAGATTCTATCACCACCAATCTTAAAAGCCATCACTTTCTGGTGACCCATTTCATCCTTGATATGCATCAAGATAGGATCCAAAACCTGTTTCTCCTGCACCTCCACACCAAGAGATGACTTTTCCACCTCTTGAACAATCACACCACCATTCTCAAAATCTATGACACGGACTCCAATAGTAGCCTAACGATGAATGTCCTTCACCAAATTGCTCTTCTCATTATTTATATGAGACAAGATCCCTATGGAAAACCTGCTAAGAGCATCAACAACCATGTTAGTTTTACCTGGGTGATAGTGGAGACTCATGTCATAGTCTTTTAGCAACTCAAGCCACCTAAGTTGCCTGAGATTTAACTCCTTCTGAGTGAACATGTATTGTAGGATTTTATGATCAAAATAAATATCTATATAAACCTCATATAAATAATGTCTAGATCTTTAATGAAAACACCACAACTAACAATTTCAAATCATGAGTCAGATAGTTCTTTTCATGAACCTTTAACTGCCTAGAAGTATATGCAACCACTTTGCTATGTTGTATCAACACGCAACCAGTCTTACCCGGGATGCATCACAATAGAAAAAAAAACCATCAGTACCCTCTGGTAGAGTCGAGATTAAAACTGAAGTCAACTTATTCTTCACTTCTCAAAACTACCCTCATAAGCGTCAGATCATAAGAAATTTATCTTATTTTGAGTCAACTTAGTAAATAGGGAAGCAATAGAAGAGAAATTTTCACAAACCTCCTATAATAACCGGATAAACCCAAGAAGCTCCGAATATTGGCTAGAGTCGTGGGTCTGGACCACTTCACCACCGCAACTTTCTATGGATCCACCACGATCCGTTCACTAGAAACAACATGACCTGTATAGGTCACAACACTCAACCAGAACTCAATCTTCATGAATTTTGCATACAAACAATGATCTTTTAAGGTTTGTAACACAAGATAGAGGTGATCATCATGATATTCCTCACTTTTGAAATACGCCAAAATATCGTCTAGAGACAAATTATGAACAAATCCAAGAAATAATAAAATACTCGATTCATGAGGTTCATAAATGCCGCTGAGGCATTAGTCAAACCAAAGAACATCACCAAAACTCAAAATGACAATATAGGGTTCGAAAGGCAGTCTTAGGGATATACACTTTACTAATCTTTAACTAATGGTAACCCAATCGAAAATCAATTTTGGAGAAGCACTTAGCACCCTAAAGCTGATTGAAGAGATCATCGATCCTAGGAACCAGATACTTATTCTTCACCGTTACCTTATTCAATTGGCGGTAATCTATAAGCATTCGAAGGGACCCATCCTTCTTATGCACGAAGAAAACTAGAATACCCCAAGGAGAAACACCAAGGTGAATGAAACCTTTATCTAGAAGATCTTTCAACTGCTCTATGAGTTCTTTCAACTCAACCTTCATTCTATAGGGAGGGATAGAAATAGGACAAGTATTCGAAAGAAGATCAATCCAAAAATTAATTTTCCTATCGGGAGGGACACCAGGAATATCACCAGGGAACACCTCAGGAAACTCATAGACTACAGGGACAGAATGCAAAGAATGACATTCAAATCTAGAATCCTTAACATGCACTAAGTGATAAAGAAACCCCTTGGAAATCAACTTTTGGGCTCTAAGATACAAAATGAACCTTCCCTTAGGAACTAGGGAACTACATTCATATTCAATCACCGACCCATTAGGGAAGTGGAAACTGACCCTTCGGGTTCACCAATCAAGCGACGCATAACACGAATGCAACCAGTCCATTCTTGAAATCACATCAAAGTCTAACATGTCCAACTCTATCAAATCCACTGAGGACTTCCTACCACTTACAGACATCACACAATCCCTATAGACCCTTCTAGCCATAATGGAGTCACCCACCAAGGTGGACACAGAAAAGAGATTCAAAATACACTCAAGATCAAAATCAAAATGAATAACCGCATAAGGGTTCACATAAGAGAGGGTAGAGCCAAGTTCAAGTAGATAATATACATCACTAGAGAAAATTTTGAGCATACTAGTAACAACATCGGGGACACCTCAGAATTTTGACGAGTGGCAAGAGCGTACAGACGGTTTCATTTAGTGTCGGAGTCAAAAAGAAAAGTAGCACCTTTTGGTGTAGGAACTAATGAAGTAGCAATAGGGATCTTATTTACCCTAAAAGCAACCCTGGAAGGGAAATCCCTCTTCATATGACCAATCTGACCACATTTAAAGCACTTGTTCCGCCCCTCTTCATAAACACCATGATGCACCTGACCGTAAAATCTACATGAGGGATATGATAAAGCTAAATGAGACCCACTAGACTGTGGTTGGGTACCCTACTCCCTAGAACCAGCACTATTCTAAAAACTATGATCACCTAGCGACTTTGGATAAGGAGTATTAGCCGTAGATTAGAAACCAGACTTTCCCCACTTCTTCTTAGACCATTTTTCACCTCTCTACCACTCTACTGCTGACCTCTACCTTGATTCGAATACCAAAACTTCTAATTTTGCGTTTCACTTATCTCTACTTGCTTCTTAATTTCATCTTTCACTTGTGGCCTATACACCACAAGTTTAAAGAAGTCTATGTCCTTATTCAACAAGGCACCCTTGCTCTGCTCTCTAGAATCAACTCACGGGACAACCCAAAAGCAAACTTTCTCATTCTAACCCTCATGTCTGACACTAACTCTGAAGCATAACGTGAAAGTTGATAAAACTTTAAGGCATACTCTTTTACTGCCATCCTACGTTGCTTCAAGTTCACAAATTTCTCAGCCTTTGCCTCCCTCAACTCCTGAGTAAAGAAGCAATCAAGAAAAGCACTAGAGAAGTCATCCCACAAAGAAAACTGAATATCATCATCCCTAGACTGGTCCTATTCCTCATATCACTAATACATCACATCCTTCAACCGATAGGAAACAAACTCCACATCCTCCACATCAGTAGCATGGATCACATGGAAAATCTTTTTCATCTCATCAATAAAATTTTAAGGAAATTCCTTAAGTTCAAAACTAGAGAAAGTCAGAGGACTCAACCTCATAAATTGTCCAACTTTAGCGACCTCAGAGGATGGAGCAATAAAAGCAACAAACTCAGTCTGAGAGGCCACCAACTGGGTAAGCAAATAAATCGACTGGCGAAACTCAGCATTAGACAAGACATCTTGAGGTATTCGATAAGGGCTAGGGGAACCGGTGGAACTCTATTAGGATAATCAGAAGCAGCGACACTAGATTGGTCTGAACTTCTAAAGTGGGACGAGCTCCATCCATGTTTTATTCAAATGGGACAAAAAAGTTTCCACGAGCATCAGATCCTCTAGGAGGCATAATCTGAAAAACGAGCATATGGGGATTAAAGGAGATTTCAAGACCTTAGTCTTTGTAGCTTGAAACAAAACAACAAGAAAGGAAAACATTCCTAAATGACTCGTAGCCTCTCCATTATAAGTTTAGTGCGCTACATACACATAAAAGTGATTCTACTTTACACGACTTTATGGACCCCCAATGACACCAAACCTAGGCATTGATACCAACTTTATCTCAACCCAAATTGGGGCTAGCCGTGACAGGAATCTCCAATTCACCGAGGATCGAAGACCACCCCATGAACCTAACCAAACACCATACACCACCTGGAAATAGTTGGATTCCCAACATATAACAAGATAGCATAAGATAAGTTCAAAGAATAACAGATATGTCTATAGTCGATAATCGATAACTGACCAAAAACATTCAACCAATATCACCTATGTCCACAGTAATCCAACAAAGCCTCTATGCATAAAGAACCCAAAAAATAGTCTTGGTCGGGACACGTCCTCGACTCTAACAATTAAAATGATGATGTTAATGATAATGAAAACTCTCAATCCTAATCTATGATAATAACAGATGAAATGTCTAAGTCTTTCAGAGAATAAAAGCTCACCACTTTACCATAACAAATCGATGTACCGAGTTGATCCACCTAACTATGCACAAAAAAGGAGAGGTATCTCTGGTGTCTGCATCACGTGGGGATACATCATCCAAAGACATTTAGTGGGTTGAGCACTAGCATGTAACTCAGGGGTAAGGATAACATAATATCAAAATCAATAACTCTAAATCAATCAAACCCAATGAACACAATCAAATGTATATATATATATATATATATATCACATATCGGGATAGGGAACAAGGCTTAACATGCACTTAAATCCTTTAGCCTAGATTTTGTAGCTCAACCATCATAATATAAGAAGGCACCCATAGGCTATATGGGCCCAGCTCTCCCCCAACTAGTAGAGCCCTAGTTTGTATGGTTGCATGAACCAAAGGGTATATATATGCACTATAGGGGACTCAAACCTCCCAGTATATCAAGGTGATACAAGCACCCAATCATGTAATATAATATGAGGGACTCAAACCTCCCAACAATATGGTAATAATAAGGGGGACTCGAACCACCCGATCATCTAGACCCCTGCATCGATAACTACAGTTTCCAATATTGGTCCTTCGAGACCTCCACTTTCATGACTCAACAATACAACCCTCACTAAATCCTAATTAAATCATTTATCACACATTCCCATTCATTGAATCATGATACACATTTAGGCATACATTATTGGTATCTTCCTACCAACTACACTTGTAAGGAAACGTTAATATGTCGAAACACTTTCATTATTTAGCAAAATTCATAGCCCCCTTGATTCAATTATGCATTAACTTAAGGAATTTCACAACCCCATAAGGTTTAATTAAAAATCATTATGATTCATTGACTTTTCATATTATGCAGTACTTCAAGAGTAGTTCAATAAACATATTTTTTATATTCAAAACCAATTTCGCAATATGGGGTTGAGGTCATTACCACTTCAAAAGTCATAAGTTAGGGAAAACCATAATCCCCTCATTTATTCACCATTCTCATTCATCCCACAAGTTTAAAACCATAACTAAAGCATGAATAGTCATAGGTAAACTATGGAAAACATTCTTCAATAGCAAACATTCAAAACTCTCTACCCATGTTTCAAAACCATCACCAATACCATATGAACAATACTTTAAAACATATGCTTGTAACAAATTTGCTATTAGGGAAGAGTAATATGCCTGAAATACCCAAGATTATGGAGAGAATCTAACCCTTGAGCCCTTAGATGACCTACTTCTTGGAAACCCTAAGTATGGATGCTTGAGAGACTTGAGAGAGAAGAAAGAATATTTGGAGTGGGTTATCAATAAAAATAGGGCCCCAAGTATGTTTATAGGTTGTAGGTTATTATTGTGATGAGGGCAAAATATCTAAAATAACCTCATTTAAAAAGATGAAAAAATAAATCGTTAGTCGTTACGGGTCTCATAACAACTCGTCATGACTCGTTGTCAAGACAGTGTCACCAGGCACACACACTGTTGTCCTTATGACTTGTATACCATGGCTCATAATGGAACCTGCGACTCATAGGGTCCATTCATAGTCAACACAGAAAATTATTGGGATAAATATTGGACATCCTACAATTTGCACAAAACAACTCATAACGAGTCCTCACGACTCGTAGTGAGCTGATCATACTCAGAGCAGAACTTAGCCACATACATACACTATTTAGGCTATGATTAGAGTCCAATGACTTGTCATGGATCTTTACTTTTCATTTTCCAAAGTCGTACTTAAGATAACAACTCAAGCATCATTCACTGGACACCTTACGACTAGGGTCATATAACCTGTTAAGACACTCTACGACTCGTAAGATGAGTCATAGTCAGGACAGTGAGGATAAAATTTTAGAAATTTTCAAGGATCACATAGAGAAATTGCGTTTAATAGATCCTCAACTCAAGAAAAAATAAGTCGGCTATACAATGTATATAAATTTAATTTTCAATACCTTTTTTTCTTTGTTCTATAAATTATCGTTTAATAGTCCTACACAAATGATGGGAACAGGGACCGATTCTTCAAATTTTGTTGGAAATTACATGAGATGACCCCCATAGTGGGTGACTTTACTTTTTAACCCTCATAACAAAAGTTTTAAGGACTAATCGTCCTTTCTTTTTATATATAGAACAAATATATTTTTGCCCTCTACACTTCAAATGTTTTTACACTTTCCATGCTCAATTGTCTCTCAAAACTTTTATTTTTTATTTCTTCTTTTATTTTTCCTCTTTTTTATTTTTCTTGATTTTTATTTTTTTACTTATTTTAATTTATTTTTCTCAACTCTTATTTTTTATTGTTTCCTTTTTTCTTCCCTTTTTTTTGAATATGATTTTCTCATTTCTCTACTATTTTCTCTTTTTTTTAATTCCTTTGTCTCAAACTTTATTTTTCTTTTGTCTTTTGTTTTTATATTTTTTCATTTTTTTTATTTTTCTCAAACTTTATTTTTATTTTTTCCTTTTCCTTTTTGTTTTTCTCTATCTTTATTTTTTTTTACCTTTTCTTATTTTTTTCTCAACCTTTACTTTTTCATTTCTTTTTTTTCTTCTCTTTTTTCATTTTTCTCAACTTCTATTAAATTTTGCTAATGAACAGAAAGTTGGATAATTCACAAAAATAAAATTCTTTCATTGACATCGAAGTAAATTAAGGGCGTGACTTAATGTTTGGAAGTCCTTTGGGATAAGTCTTTCCCCTAAGGCAAGAGTTGCATAAAATTACATAAATCAAGACACAATATGGTAGTGCCAAATCTTGCCCATGGAGTATAACTTATTGTTTTAAAGTCCTTGAGTTAAGTCTTGTTTCCGAGGCAAGAGTTATAGAACATCTCATATATCAAAACACAATGTGGTAGTGTCAATTCTTTTCTGTGGGGCATAACTTGTTATTTGAAAGTCTTTGGGCTAAGTATTGCCTCTAATACCATAGTTATAGAACATCTCATAAATCACAACACAATGTGGTAGTGTCAACTCTTGCCCATTGGACGTAACTTGTTATTTGAAATTCCTTAGGCTAAGGTTGCCCTCTTAGGTAAGAGTTATAGAGCATCTCATAAATCAAGACACAATATGGTATTGCAACTCTTGTCATGGAGTGTAACTTATTGTTTGAAAGTCTTTGGTTTAAATCTTTCCTTTAAGGCAAGAGTTATAGATCATATGATGAATCAAAACACATTGTGATAGTGTCAACTCTTGCCTATGGTGCATAACTTGATGTTTGAAAGTCCTTAGGCCAAGTCTTTTCTCTAAGACAAAAATTATAGAACATCTCATAAATTAAAACATAATGTAGTAGTGCCATCTCTTGCTCATAAGGCGTAACTTATTGTTTGAACGACCTTGGTCTAAGTCTTTTCTTTAAGGCAAGAGTTACAGAGTATCTCATAAATCAAGAAATAATATGGTAGTGTCAAATCTTGCCCATGGGGTGCAACTTATTGTTTGAAAGTCCTTGGGCTAAGTCTTGCCTCTGAGGAAAGAGTTATAGAGCATCTCATAAATTAAGACATAATGTGGCATTGTCAAGTCTTGGCCGTGGAGTGTAACTTGTTGTTTGAACGTCCTTAAGCTAAGTCTTTTCTCTAAGGAAGAGTTATAGAGAATCTCATAAATAAACACACAATATGGTAGTGTTAACTCTTGTCCATAGGGCGTAACTTGTTGTTTGGAAGTCCTTGGAATAAGTCTTGTCTCTAAGAAAAGAGTTATAGAGCATCTCATAAGTCAAAACACAATGTCGGTAGTGTTACTCTCACCCATTGTACGTAAGTTGTTGTTTGAAAGTCCTTGCATTAATTCTTGCCTCTAAGACAAGAGTTATAAAACATCTTATAACTAAAAACATAATAGGGTAGTGTCAACTCTAACCCATGGGATGTAACTTGTTGTTTAAAAGTCTTTGGGCTAAGTCTTGCCTCTAAGGTAAGATTAATAAAATATTTAATAAATCAAGACATAATGTGGTAGTGTCAACTCGTATAGATGGGGGCGTAACTTGTTTGGAAACAATCCAAGAAAAGAAAATAAAAATAATAAAAGTTGAGAAAAAAGAAAAAAACAAAGAAAAAATATTTTAAGATCAAAGAAAATTAAAAAGAGAAAAACAAAAAAATAAAGGTTGAGAAAAAAATGAAAAAAAAGACAAAGAAAAAATAAAAAAAAGAAAAAGAAAAAACAAAAGGAGAAAAAAATATTAAAAATTAAAAGTTGAAAGGAGAATAGAATAAAAAAGTACAGGTTAAAAAAAAACTAAAAAAATCAAAGTAAAATTAAAATTAAACAAATAGAAGTTTAAAAATAAAAAAGCGTAGATAGTTGTGCAAAAATATTTACTTCATGAAGGGACAAATAGGTATTTATTCTATATATATAAAAAAAAAAAAAACAGGGCTAGTTTTGTAGGACTTTCCTTATGGAGAACAAAAATACAAAACCACCTAAATATGGAGGACAAAAAAGTAAAACCACTTAATATGGAGGCTATTTCTATAGTTTACCCATAATTTTGTGGTTGTCACATCCCCAGCCCAATAGAGGAAAGACATCAAAGGATCTATATAACCACCTAGACAAACCCTATATCTTATGCTGAAATATAAACTCAAAAATGGTGAAATAACATAACTAACAATATCCATATACATATTGTAGATCATATGTATGAATTGGACGGTACACTAGGCAAGACAATACAACTAATATGATATTATTCTAAGAATCCTCTAAATAATTTGTATCTACATAACTAATAAGTGGTCAGGATGGAGCCCTGACAAACCTAATTATAACATATTTACTAAGATAAATCATGGGTTCTAGACATCTGACAACTCCATATTTGAGAAGGATAGGATGTGCACAAATCTTATCTTTACTTTTTCTTGGGTATAGAGGTCATTTTCAATAGTTGCCCAGGTCAAGGGAAATATCTTTTGGTTAACAACTAGAACATACCTAGTAAAATCCTACAAGTGAAGTTTGGGGAGGGTAAAGTATACACAGATCTTACCACAACCTAGAAGAGGTAGAGAAGTTATTTTCAAAGGAAACTCGATTCAAATGTAGCAAATTCAGGTATAAAAAGGAGGAAAATATGACAACTAACAAGGAAACAATACAACATCTATCCAAAAAATAATTCTCAACTACCTACTAACCTATATACCTTGATCCACGACTTACATACCTTTCTATCTTAGGTACGATCATGACCTCAATATGCTGAAGTTGTGTCATGTCCTGTCTAATTACTTCCTCCATTTTTTCTTTAGTCTTTATCTCCTAACTCTTGATATAGCCAAACTCTGAAACCAACTTGATGGCACACCTCCTCTTCAAATGTGTGAACCATCTCAGCCTTAGTCTTCTCATCTTGTCCATCATGGAAGTAGCTCCTACTTTATTTAGTATAAATTTGTTTCTAATAATATCTCTTCAAGTATGCCACACATCCACACACGCATCCTTATTTTATTTAAATTCATCTTTTGAATGGACAAGTCCGTAACTATCAACATTATATTTTTTTATAATAATTTTGATCTAGATTATGAATAACCTTTTAAGTCTTTATAATGCATTTTTATCTCACAGTACCTTAGAAGCGAACTACTATTTCTCTAACTCTACCCTACTATGGCATGCTACATCATCATTGTCAAACTTGATAATATTAAATTTTGACGAATGAATTTATGCTTGATTACATTACAGGAATTTCAGACAAAGAATATTCAAAAGAGTTTGTTAATGCTAAAAAGGAAGAAGTATTTCAGAAGTTTCAAAAATGAAAAAAGGTTGGAAGTGCTTGATTCATGGGATTCCTGCGTCTCTATCCTTAATATAGTTTTTGATTAGTTAGACTTTCCTTTTAGTATTTACTTATTCTTGAAAATTTAATATTTATTGTTCCTTTTTCTAAGAAGAAAATTTTTTTGGGTTACCTTCTATGACTATCTCCAATGGATAGTAGTAGTTTAATCACTACTATATAAGTATTGAAAGAAAAAAGAAGAGACATACCTTTGTCTTAACCCTCTCTAGTTCTTTGTTCTATTTTATAAAAGTTGTATTCGCTTGAAGTTTATTATGTATTCAAAAAAAGGAAAGGGAAACACATAATTGGTGAGGCATTGTATCAAAGTGAGAAATAAAGAAAAATAGTGTGAGTCATAACCAAAAAGCTTGACTCAATCCTTGTACTTTGATTTATTCACAAAGAGCTAATAGAATTCCTTGCAACCCAAGGGGCTGGAGTAAGAACTATTAGGGGTCCAATTAGTATAAAATATCTGGTGTTATTTATTTTCAGAACTTTGTTTCCTAAACTTTACATTACTGTGTCAATAGTTGACCGTCTATCTAAGGAAATCGATTGTCTGATCGAAAAAGAGTAATTCACCTCCTCCTCCCCTTTACTACTTTAAGTTAGTATCAAACCAAGAACTCACAGTAATTTAATAAATAGCAAGTAAGAAAAAAACATGGCCTAAACTATTGTTGGAGCTCTATTCTCAAAAGGAACATCCCAAACTAGACCTCCTCACTTCAATGGAAAACACTTCTTTTATTAAAAAATAAGGATGGAAACTTTCATCAAGTCCTATAATGTCAAAGTATTGAAGGTGATCAAACTTGGTGATTTTTCACTTGTCTCCACAAACCATTGACAAAGATGGGAAGAAACCAAAAAATAGTGAAGCATCTACTGACAACATTCCATCTCTGGAGGACTACACAGATGAACAAATAAAGATTATCCAGATCAACTTTAAGGCAAAAAATATGTTGTACTATGCCATCGGTAGTGAAAAGTATGAGAAGATCTCCTGATGTGAAATTGGCAAAGCAATGTGGAATAAATTGAAAGTGACATATAAAGGAACTGAGAAAGGCAAATAAACTTTTGTGAGTTTATTAGTCTATGACTATGAACTTTTCAAGATGAAGGATGGAAAATCCATGGAACAAATATTTACCAATGTGGAAAAAAATATTGGAGAGTAAAAGTTGTAGGAAAAACCTATCCTGTAGCAGATCAGATCATCAGGATTCTCAGATGTTTGCCTACTCACTAAATTTCTAAGATTGCAACTCTTGAAAGTATGAACTTAAATAAAAATGACCTATGATGAAGTGAAAGGAGATCTCATCGCCTTTGAAAAATCTCATCTAAATAAGAAAGATCAACTATACGAGAAAAAGAAAAAAATTATGGCCTTCAAGGCTAAGATGAAGAAGAATATGATGCCTTGGATTCAGATGAACTTGATCTCATCACTAGGACAATTGTATACAACTGCAAGAGATTCAGGAATCAAAGAAGGAAAAAATAAATTACTCAAAGGGGAAACAAAATATTGACTATGACAGGAATTAAGTTAAGTGTTATAACTGTGGTAGATATAGTAATATTGCTTATGATTATTCAGAAGCTAGAAGAGGACTCTCTAAAAGAAGTCAAAAGGTTTTCAGTTACTGGAGTTATAAAGAATAATCAGATCATGAAAATGACACCATTGGAGATTGTTGCTTTATGGAAATTGAAGAATCTAGTCAGGTAAGAACAAACTACTATAATGAATGTTCAAAATTACAAAAATCTGCTAGACCTTGTCATAGCTGATTTGAATAAAGCTTAAGATGAAAAAAGGCTTTATTCAGAAAGAAGAGACTAGAAACTTAAACTTGAAGTTTGTGAAATTGAAAAAAAATATTTGCAAGAAGAATTTGATGATTTAAAAATTAAAATTAATAGCTTTGAAAAATCTTTCAGTCACAGTATTTTAAGATCTAATTAGTCGACTAATACAACTAAGTTAACTAACAAATATGACAGTGGTATTTGTGATAATAGGTTTTATATCTTTGAAAATATCAATGGCCAACTAACTCTAGTAAGTCGATCAAAATGAGAACTCATAGTCAAAATAGTATATATTATAGATGTAGCACCTCAAATTTTGGTCCTTGGAAAATCCCTGAGCTTTGAGCTCACTGCCCAACCTACGACTCACTATACGAGTCATAAGGTCTTTATATGGGTCTTAAAGACCCCAATCATAGCCAGACCAGTGTGATAGACTGAAGTGTTTGCTGTTACTATGACTAAGGGTCATAAATCATAAAGACTCTATACGAGTTGTATAGTCCCAAACAGTAGCCTGACCAGTAAAGTTGGCCCAAGTTGCTGCCTTGATCACGACTAGACTCAACGAGTCATAATGACTATATATGAGTCGTAAGGTGCTAACCATAGGGTGACCATTAAGTACCCAAAAGCTTCTGTCTTGATTACGACTAGGACCCTACGAGTGTAGGGTCACTTGATGAGTTGTATAGTGACCCGTAGTCACTAACGATAATTTTTTAGCTTTTAATGAAAGACAATTTAGATATTTCCTTCTTTCCCCACGTAGATTCCTCATATATAAAACTCCTTTGGGGTGTTATTTTCAACACTTATCAATCATAAATACTCACTCAAACTCTCCCAAATTCCAAAGGCAAGAATAAGCTAGAGTTTTAAGAAATTGGCATCTAGAGCTTTCCAGGATTTATTTCTCTCCGTAAATCTTAATATATCAGGCATGTTACTCTTTCCCAAGTATTATTTTGTTAAATCATGTGCTTTAAATTATTATTCAAGTGGTTTGAATGTTGGCTTTGGAATGTGGGTTGAGGTTTGAAGGATTGCTTTTCTTAAACGATATTCCCATGGTTTTTTGTGTCACTTTACATAGTTGATCTATGGTTTTAAAATTGTGGGGTGCATGGGTCATCTTGGGTGTATTTATATGTCCAAACACTACTATTCACCCATATTTGGACTTATTTTTTAGAATAAAAATTGTGTTAACATTGAATTGTGAGCTAAATTGTGTTTCGTGGCTACCCGATGTGATTAGAGATACAGGGTAAATTTTCCATAGATTCAAACGAAAATTAGATACATATCATAAAGACTGTGTTGATCACGTCCAAGAACATGTGTAGATGCATGAGAGCAAGGATAAAATAAAGAAGATTAGGAATAACAAGAATTAAGAAAAGAAATAGAGTAAAATTCCAGTGACGCGACGATAACTTGATGCGTCACGTCCACTGGTACATATTGTGACTTAGCCAAAATTTCATGAGCAACTTCCAGTTCATTGACGCAAAGTCAACACATCACGTCTATGTGTGAGTTTGGAGACTTAGTCAAAATTTGAGACGATAATTCTAGTGACACGACGGGATGTCGACGCATCGCATCGTGTGTTGAAGAATTTGACTTAGTCAGAAATTTTAAGACAAATTCTAGTACATCAATGCGGTGTTGACGCAACGCGTTGGCTAGATTGACATGATTAGTAACGCGTCGTGTCAAGTGTGCAGATCCGGTGAAATTTTCCCAAGTATAAAAGAAACACGTGAGCACAATTCTAAATATTTTTTGGCAAGCATAGCAGCGGCGGAAAAGCATAGAATTCTTTATTTTAGGGTTCTTATTATTTCTTTTGAACTTCTTTACTTCAAGATTAATTTTGGGTATGATTAATTACTTATTTTTGATGTTTAATTCAAACATGAGTGAATAAATACCCTAGTTCTGGGGTTGAGGCCAAGAACATGATTACTCTTTAATAGTCTTTATAGTAGTTTCTTTTTGGATTATCATCTGGGTTGTTCTTAATTTCTCGAGCTTACTATTTTAATGAGTCACTACCATTAGAATAAATTTATATTTCTATGTGAATTTGGAAGGAGAATTGTGGGATAGAATGAAGAAATTAAGGAGCAAGGTTCTTACCTTTTTATAAAATAAGGGATTTGAATTAGTATCTAGGATAGGAATATACCTAGAAGCCTTGTTTTGTTCAATTGTAAGAAGATTACTTTATGAATCTAGAATAATTGTTGTATTCAATAGATAGAAGATTTAAGGTTGGGAGACCAAAATTGTAGCCTAAACCTTGCGAACCGACAACCCGATAACTAATTAGACTGCTATAAAAATAGAGAATTGTATAATTATTTGGAAAGCCTCAACCCTGGAATTCCTATCATTATTGTTTACAACCATTGCTTGCTTTGCTCTAGTCATAAACTTTTATTTCTTATTTATTAATTTATATTTTTATTCTTAATTTCAAAATCATCTTGATACTTTACAACACTTACTACTCATAGTCTAAAACTAAAAGTTTGTTAAATTTCTAGTTGCTTAGTCCTCATGAGAATGACATCTGATTGTCTAAATCACTATATTACTTGTATGATTACGTGAACTTGCGTGTGTGTTTGAGTCGCAATAAGTTTTTGGTGCCGTTGTCCGGGACTAGTATAATTAGTAAATTGCTAAATTTTTTATTTTTGATATTAAGTTTAAGTGTTAACAACTTGATCTTAGCGGCAGATTTTTTATAGGTTTAGCTGAATAGAGGACTGGCGAGAGACAAAGAATTGGTAGAGCCTTTTGCAGAACCAGAATGGATCTTTCAACAAAGGCAAAGAATGGATGAACAAAGAAATGATCCGGTTGATCCAAATGTCGAAAATATCCCACCTCCGGTTATTCCAGTTATTCCTGCTCAACCAGATGCTAGATTTGTTCATGAAGTGGCAATCCCACTCACGAACTATATGACAAACAATATTTGTAAGCCCAAACCAGGTGGTTGATTTGAATTAAAGCAGAATATGGTGCAATTGCTGAACTCAATGGGGCAATTTCATGGCCTTTCACATGAAGATCTGCAATAGCACATGCAGACCTTCCTAGAAATAAGCGATACTTGCATTCATAAAGGGGCGAGTTTTGATTATGTCAGATTAACACTCTTTTCTTTTTCCCTAATGGGGGAAGCAAAAGGGTGGTTACATGCTGAACCACCACTCTCCATCACTTCATGGAAAAATTTAGCTCGGAAATTCCCTATTCGATTCTTTCCATATGGGAAGCCTGAACACTTGAGGAGTGAGATCTTGAGTTTCAGATAGAAAGAAAGAGAGAATCTATACCAAGCTTGGGAGAGATTTAAGGGTATGCTAAGAAATTTCCCTCACCATCATTAGTCCAATGATGTTCTTGTTCATACTTTCATTAAGGGATTGGAGCCAAATATGAAGATTCTCTTAGATTCATCAGCAGGTGGACAGGCTCTCAAAACGATGTATGAAAACTTGTTCACTCTGCTGAACTAAATTTCACAAGGGAATCCTGACTGGCATGTTGATTTAAGAAGTACTCCAAGGAAAGTTGTAGGGGTATTGGAGGTAGAATAGTTCACCGCATTACAAGCGCAGTTTGTAGAAATACAAAATCATATGATTACTCAGCTCAATAACATAAAGTTGGGTGTTATAAAAATAACAGTCACAATGAATGCAATCCAACAGGCGAATTCTTGGTGTAAAGTTTGTGGAAGTGGTGAGCACACAACAGATGTATGTACTGTTAATCCAGATTCTGTCAACTACGTAGGAAATGCGAATTGGCAGGAATAACAGAATTTTGGTAACACGTATAATCCCAGCTGGAGGAACCATCCCAATTTCTTATGGGGTGGAAATCAGGCATAAAATGTAAATCAGTACAAGGGACTAGTGCAACCAAATCAATAGCTGACTCAGAATAATCAGGCGACTGCTCAAGCTAGCAATATGGAGGAGTTAATGAAGTAGTTTATGGCTCAACAAGCATAGTTTGCAGTAAAAATAAAGACTCAACAGGCATATTTTACAGCAGAGTTGAAGAGTCAACAATTGCTTATGAGAAATCTAGATTTGCAACTAGGTCAAATTGCAGGAGCACAAAATAAAATACCTCAAGGAGCATTACCTAGCGATATAGAGGCAAATCCTAAGTAGGTGAATGCGGTTACAACAACGAGTGGGCTACAAACTAAGGAGACAGTTCAGGAGAAGGCGAGTCACACAGTCACCAATGACAGTTCTAAAGACAATACAGAGAAAAAAGTCAAGGAAAAAATGGCAAGTGATAAAATTCACGTGGAGAAGAAGAATCTTCCCTTACACTTTTCTCAAAGGGCAAGGAAACATTAAGAGAAAGTGAGTTATAAGAAGTTCTTAGATCTTCTAAAGTAGGTTCAAGTAAATTTTCTTCTTGTTGACATTCTCTAGAGTGTGCGAAAATATGCAAAATACTTAAAGGATATAGTTGCAAATAAGAACTAGTTGACTAAATATGCTAGAGTTGCACTTACTGAGGAGTGCATATCCAAGATTAAAAATAAATTACCCACGAAGCTAAAGGACCTAGGTAGTTTTACTTCACAGATTACCATTGGATAGACCATTAGTGCTCGTGGATTGTGTGATTTCAGGGCTAGCATCAATCTTATGCCCACATCGTGGTATCGTAAGATGGGTCTTGGGAGTCCCAAACCCACTACTATTGTTTTGCAGTTGGAAGATAGTTCCCTTTTAAGTCCTGATGGTATTATCGAAGATGTCTTGGGGTAAGTGGGATCCTTAATCTTTATGGTGGATTTTATAATTCTTGACTTTAAAGCTGATCCTGTTGTTTCATTTATTTTGGGATGACTTTTCTCAGCAATAGAACAATCACTAATTGATGTAGCGGCAGGGAAAATGATAATAAGAGCGCACTATAAAGTGGAGGTTTTTTATGTGTATAACACATTAAAATTTCTAGCTATATATGAGGAGTTGTCGGCTATATCTATTATCGATCTCAAGTTTGATTAGAGGCAGCTATTGTCAGATGATCCCTTAGAGCGAGATTCGGTAGGTCGTGATCTTTATGGGGATGTGGAAGCATTGGCGTTAGTCCAAGTCATGAATTCAGCGGTCATTGAAACAAGAAAAATGCCTTTTGAGCCATTAAATAGGCTAATTGGTCCATCCCCCAAAGCTTTAACTGATGAGCTCTAAAATTAGAGCTTAAGGTTCTTCCTCCTTACTTGAAATATGTTTACCTTAGTGATAATCATACCTTTCTTGTTATTTTATCTATAGAATTATCTAATTTGCAGGTACAGAAAGCAATGATAGTGTTGAAAAGAAAGAAGAAGGCTATCGATTGGCAAATTTTTGAGATTACAGGAATAAATCTAACTTTTTTTCATGCACAAAATGCACATGGAGGAAGGTTTAAAGACAAGAGTATAGCAACAACGCAGGTTGAATCCAGTGATGAAAGACGTGTTGTGGAAAGAGGTCACTATGTTGCTCGATAATGGGATTGTTTATCTAATTTTAGACAGCAAGTGGGTGAGCCCAATACATTATGTACCAAAGAAAGGAGGGATGTATGTGGTTACTAATGAAGCAAATGAGTTAATCCCCACTCGTATGGTGATTGGATAAAGAATTTATATCAACTATCGAATGCTAAATGAAGCGATAAGAAAGGATCACTATCCTATTTTTTTCATTGATCAGATGTTGGATAGGTTGGCAGGGCAGGAGTATTATTGTTTTTTTGATAGTTACTAAGGCTATAATCAAATCACCATTGCTTTCGAGGATCAAGAGAAGATGACTTTTACTTGCCCATACAGTTCCTATGCCTTTAGACGTATGCCTTTTGTCCTCTGCAATGTACCTGCGATATTTCAGAGATGTATGATGGAAATCTTCTATGACATGGTGGAAGAATTTGTTGAGGTATTCATGGATGATTTCTCTATTTACGGTGATTCTTTTGATAAATGCTTGCAGAATTTAGATCGAGTCCTAGCTCGATATGAAGAGATAAATTTGGTGTTAAACTGGGAGAAGTTCCACTTTTTGGTAAAAGAAGGAATCATCCTAGGCCATAAAGTGTCATGCAGAGGACTTGAGGTAGATCGGGCTAAAATTGAAGTGATTGAAAAGTTGGCACATCCAGTCACAGTTAAAGGAGTGCAAATCTTCTTAGGGCATGCAGGTTTTTACAGGCGTTTCATTCAGGATTTCTCAAAGATTGCAAGCCCAATGTGCAAACTGTTAGAAAAAGATGCCAAGTTTGATTTTGGGGCAGATTGTAAAGAAGCATTTGAGTAGCTGATTAAAGCACTTATTTTGATTTCTCCAAATTGGGAATTACCATTAGAACTGATGTACGATGCTAGTGATGTGGCTGTAGGAGCTGATTTGGGTCAAAGAAAAGACAAGGTATTTCGCTCTATTTACTATGCTAGTAAAGCCTTGAACGATGCCCAAATAAATTATACAGTTACTAAAAAAGAGATGTTATTGGTGGTGTATGCATTTGATAAATTTAGAGCATATTTGGTGGGTACAAAGGTTATTATTCACACCGACCATGTGACCATCAAATATCTCTTCAATAAAAAAGATGCAAAGACTCGATTGATCTGGTGGATTTTTTTACTATAAAAGTTTAACTTAGAGGTTCGTGATCGTAAAGGAGTAGAAAATCAAGTTGTAGACCATTTGTCAATGTTAGAAACTCATGGTCATGTTGTTAATGACTCTATCTGCATTTAGGAAGAGTTTCTGGATGAGAAATTATTATCTATAAAGGAGTGTGAAGTTCCTTGGTATGCAGACATTGTAAATTTGTTGGCAAATAGCTTTTATCCTCCTGAAAGTACAATTTAAAAGAGAAAGAAACTGCTTCATGATTCTTGGGTTTTTATATAGGATGAGCCTTATCTTTCCAAGCAGGGTCCGGATGGTATTTTATGATGATGTATTCCAGAAGCTGAATTTGCACAAGTACTACAAGAGTGTCATTCATCCCCTTATGGTGGCCATCATGGGGGTGAAAGAACCGCAAGAAAAGTGTTGCAATCTGGATTCTTTTGGGAAACATTGCTTCAAGATGCAGTAGCTTTTGTAAATAGTTGTGATTAATGCCAAAGGTTGGGAACGATTTCAAGGAGTCATGAGATGCCCCTAAATAACATCCTAGAAGTAGAAGTATTTGATGTTTGGGGGATTGATTTTATGGGACTATTCCCACCATCAAATGGTAATTTGTACTTCATAGTGGCAGTTGATTACGTATCCAAATGGGTGGAAGCTGCAGCTTGTCCTACTAATGATGCAAGAGTAGTGTTGTTCATGAGGAAGCAAATATTTTCCAAGTTTGGCACTACAAGAGCTATAATTAGTGATGGAGGTATGCACTTTATTAACACTTGGTTTAAGAATCTTTTATCTACATATAGTGTTAGGCACAAGGTGGCTACTGCGTATCATCCATAAACGAGTGGACAATTTGAGGTTTGTAATCAGAAGATCAAGCAAATACTGTAGAAGACAGTTAATGGGCAATAAAAAAATTAGGCCGAGAAGCTAGATGATGCATTGTGGGCATACCAAACAGCTTATAAAATGCCTATTGGTACTTCCCCATATCATTTGGTATACGGGAAACTTGTCATTTACCTATTGAGCTTGAGCATCAAGTTTATTGGGCTGTTAAAAAGTTGAATCTTGAGATGAAAGCCGCAGGAAAGAAGAGATTGTTGCAGCTTATTGAATTAAATGAATTTTTCCTCAATGCTTATGAGAATGCAAAGTTGTACAAGGAGAAACTAAGAGATGGAATGATAGACAGATTCAAGATAGAGTGTTTGAACCTGAACAACTTGTTTTACTATTTAATTTGAGATTAAAGTTGTTTCCGGGGAAATTGTGGTCTAAGTGGTCTGGACCTTTTGAAGTAGTACAAATGACACCTCATAGAGCGGTTGAATTGTGGAACAAAGAGAAGACTGAGAAGTTTCTAGTGAATGGACAACGTGTGAAGCATTACTTGGTTGATCATGGAGACAAGCACAACGTGTCTATCACTTTTGTTGAGGAGTGAGACTGAGCTAAGTTGTACCACGATGTAAAATAAGGCGTTATATGGGAGGCAACCCACAAATGTAATGTAATAGGTAGTTTAATTTTTAGTTGATAAGGACAAAAAGAAAAATACAAAAATATGAGTCATACCACAACATAAAATAAGGTGTTGTGTGGGAGGCAACCCATTTTTTCTTACATGATTTTATTATTTCTGATTGATGTGTAGAAACGAGAAACGTGGTTGAGATAGAGAAAATGAGAAGAGGGTGAACATCAAACTTTGATTAAGTAAATAGTTGATACATGGTGAAAAAGGTAAGGGGTAAGAAAAGATGCCTTAAAATTTGGTAAATTAAGCCTTAGAAATTTTTTTGGATGTAATTTCCAGTGGATCGATACTAAGTTAACGCGTCACGTTAATGTGCATCATTCCCCCACTTAGAAAAATTTTCTAAGGTTATTTCCAGTGAACTGGAACGATGTTAATACGTCGTGTCAGCCCTGTCAACGCGTTAACCATCACGCCGCATTGGTGGTTATACAGGTAACACTTAGAATAATTATTTGATACAACTTCCAGTGTAACGATGCAAACTTGATGCGTCACTTAACTTCTTCAACGTGATACCAAATGCGTCGCGTCGTCTACACCATCGGTAAAAAAATTAAACCTGATTTACTCCGACTATAAATACTCCATCCCACTCATTTTTCACTTTCCCCCTTATAAAACCTAGCAGCCATGCCAAAATTCCTCCAACCTCAAAATAAATTCTTTTATTTAACTTCCTTGTGGTTCCAAGAAATAATCTCACTCTTTCTTTTCCTAATCAAGTTCAAGGTAAGTTTTCCACTTTTTATTTGATCAAGTTGTCATTAGTTGTTAGCATGATTTGATTTATTAGTGACTGATGATATATGTAGTGTCCTAGTCTTGATTTGTGGAACTTAGAGGATAAATGGCATGTATACTTAAATTAGTGGTAATGATTGGTGTGATTAAGAGGTTTAAACTAAATTCAATTAGAAGAATCTTTGTGGGTAACATTTGGAGGATTGGTGATTTGTGTACATAGGAGTCCAAAATGGTGAATATTAGAAATTGTTAGGCTGTATTGTTAAGTTCTTGTGTAGAAATTAGTGTGGGTGATGTAATTCTGTGGGGGATATTGTCTGCTACGTTGAAAAAACAAATTGCTCTCTACTGTGATCTATGTCTTACATGTTATATTTGCTAGACAGACGAGTTATTCCACTACACTATGAGATGACTTTCAATAATTTAGGATGTCCCTGATTTACTACATAGTAACAACTAAGTGTGGGGTAGATTTCGATCTCACACCACCTTAGTAATAGCTATAAATTTCTTAACTAGGTGCTATTGATGTGAGATTAGGTTTAACATGTGAATGAACATAGGTGAAAATATTGAAGAGAGGTAATATGCTAATGAATGCATGTTTACTCTATATAAGTTAGCAGCCACAGTGTTAGTGTGATGAGATTTGTTTATCTTGCCATATCCATGAGATGAAATTTTCGTTTAATGCTGGAAAATCGATGATGGAAAATGTATGTGAACAAAGAAAGTCTGAGTACCTTGATGCACTTGCATATGAACTTGAGCTAGCAACTAAGTGTGGGGTAAATTTCACACTTAGTGGTTGCTAGTGCCTAAGGTGCTTGCTTGATGTGGTTGTGGGATGTTATATTTGATAGGTACAATGTCTAGCAATCAACAAAGGTGCAAGGGGAAGAATCCAGTTGGTACGCCTGAGCCCAGGCACAAGAGGAGTCGTCAAGCTGATTAAGTGCCCTCAGCCCCACATATTCCCCGGGGTCAAAGAGGTTCGGGACTAAAGCCGTGGTTGAAGTAGGGAGAAAATGTTACTCTAATATAAAGAGTAGAAGTATTCAACTCATCAATTCATTGACAGAGCAAGTCTGATGGAAGAGTATCCTAGCATGATGCGAAGAATGGAGGCCCTGTGCATGAATTTCCTTTTTGAACAATGAGTTGACTGCAACTTAAGCCTTGTGAGGAAATTTTATGCTAATTGGAACCCAAAAAACTCTGAGGTTGAGGTACGGGGTCATGTGATCACTTTTACTGCTAATACTATGAATGAGCTACTAGGTACACCCTTTGTGGATGTGGAGCCATTGAACAGGATGATTATTAAGCCACTATATTAGCTCATCCATTTTCTTCTTTGCGGCACTCATTCGACAGCTACGTGGATTTGACACAAAGAGGGTGGTACTCATGTATCCCTCCTATTTGCTCCTTTGAACAGGGAGGCTCGTTTATGGGTGAAAATCATTTATGCCTTCCTTGTTCATGGTACTCATTTGACGAAGGTGACTTGTGATAGGGTTTGTATCATCTATGCTCTAATGTGTGAAGATGTGGAGTTGAATGTTGGTGCTATTATCTTTTCTATGATGAGGAAAGCTAGATTTTTGGGGGGTCATAGATATGGTTTCAGTGGGTTACTGACTAGATTTCTGAGGCAGCAGGGTGTGCCCAAGGAGGAGGTTGATTATAGACCACCTGTTGGTCACAGGCCATTAGATTTTCCCTGCACTAAGGGACCTATTCCTCATAGTGTAAATTTGACTATGCCCGAGCATCAGGCTCGGAATGATGAGATCACTGCTCGTATGTATGGGCTCACTATGTTGAAGCTGAAGACTGAGGGGCATCCAGCCACCCAAAAGGAGATTTGTGCAGTTGAGTCAGACTACCCACTAGGAATACTTGGACTATGCTGCGAATTGGCCTGGATTTTAATGATCCATTGGATGATGACATCCCCACAGACAAGGAGAGAAACATGGGTTATTCTGATAATGATTCCGTAGATGAAGACCAGTCGAATGATGGTGACTTAGGTGATGACTTTGGTGACGATGACGGTGCTGCTGATGATGTGATGGCTTTGGTATTATTTGACTGAGCAGGGAGTACGACGCCACCCTGCGTTATGCTTATTGCTAGCACTGGGATAGTTCTAAGTTTAAGTGTAGGGTGGTTGATCTTTGATCTTTATCCTTATCTCTTTCATCTTCTTCTGTTATGTTTTTATGTTTTGTTAGGTTGTAAGTTGACAATTTGAAGTATTGCCCTCTTTGGCAAGATTATTTCCCTCTTTGGCAAATTTAGCTTAAAGTATTCTAGTTTAAAATGTGTTTTATTTTCACCCTTTATGGTAATTTTCAGATTACAGTAATTATGTGTGCCCTTTTTTGCAATTTTCATTTTTTGCATTGTCATAGTTAGTTTCCCTCCCCTATGATAGATGGATGACGACCGTCTTAAGGGGATTGCATATTTAGAAGCTGGGAAAATGATAGGACCCCAATTGCGACCTTTGAGAAATGTTGTGTGTTGGGCAAGATGTTTTATTTTGTGACTATAAATGAAATTATGTTGAAACAAATTAATGAGATATTTTTACATGTTAAATCCTAACAAGTGTAGTTCGATTTGACTGGCTTAATGTTGAATTTGATAACGAGAAACATCGGAAACCGTAAGGATCTGACTTAATTCTTAGTATGCACCGAGTGAGTATTTATTTATATTCTATATGTATAGGAATGACTAGAACTTCCCCGGTGTGTTTACAAAGCGAAATAAAGGGTGTTGGGTGTAGGAAGTGATTTAGGCATTTCTTTGTTAACTGAATTGTAAAGACTTTATTTACCTACCCTTATGCATGACCTTAGTTAGCCCCGTTGAGCCTATAGACTGATTTCTTTGGTAGCCACATCCATAGACGAATCTTTTCTTTGATAGACCTTAATTTGATCCATAGTTCCTAAGCGCTCTAATACAAAAAATGGAATAAGAGGGGAATGTGAAAATCAAGAATAAAAAATGTGAAAGTGAAGCTCCTAAAGAAGTGTTCATTGTGTGTTTAATTGTGACGGTTAGGAGTTAGAAAAAAATGTGATGAAAGTTTCAGTTACTGTTGCTCGAGTTTTGTTACAATGAACTTGTTTTGGCCCTGGTCCGTTTAGGACAATGTGCACCTTAACCAAGGCAAATTGTTTAGGTTGAGGGTCGCTACTATAGGGGTGCGTAACAAGAATTAGAGTGTGAAGAAAAGCTGAGAATTGAACTATGGTGTAAAAAAAAAATACTCCTACCGTATTGTTGTTAATGTGCTAAAAAAATATTGAGGTGAAACAATGGATGTGTATGGATAATAATATCAAAATTTGGGTTGATAAAATGTGATTTTGATTGAAGATGGTTATGTATTAAAGTGCTTAGGGAGATTAGTAACTATTTCCCAAGTAGTTCCTACCCGTCCCTTAGCCTGCATTACAGCCATGAAAGACCTAATTGATCCTACATTTCAACATCCAACTATTAATGGAGTATTACACTAAGGGCAAGCTTATGGTTCATCACCTATTATGTATGAATTCTTTGTTGAGAGCGAGTGATTGAATTTTGATATTCCCCACATGATAAAGATTGAAAAATTATGAATGATATGGGGAAAACTTTCTTATTGTGAGGATGCATGCGGATAAATGTCCGGACTACTTATTGTGTTGCTTGATTGCGTACATTTATTGAGTTTGCCAATGAATTGAATGTCACTGTTGGGATGATGAAGTGTGAAATAAAGTGTTCATGTGCCCAACGCTAGCATGATTCATAAGTTGTGATTAGAAGGTTTGGTGATTGTGTTGCATGAAGTTCTTCGAGGACGAGCAAGGTTTTAAGTGTGGGGTGATGATCTTGGGCATATTTATGTGCCTAAACACCGCTATTAACCCATATTTGGACTTGTTTTGAGAATAAAAATTATGTTAATTATATTGAATTGTGAGCTAAATTATGTTTCTTCGCTAACCGATGTGATTAGAGATACCAGGTAAATTTCCCATGGATTCGAATGAAAATTGGATAAATATCACGAAGATATGAAAGACCATGTTTATCAAGTCCAATAACATATGTAGATGCAGGAGAGCAAGGATAAAAGAAAGGAGTTGAGGAATTATGAGAATTAAGAGAAGAAATGGAGTAAAATTTTAGTGACGCGATGCTAACTCAACGCATCACGTTGACTAGTAAATATTGTGCCTTAGCCAAAGTTTCATGAGCAACTTCCAATGCATCGACATGAAGTCAACGTATTGCGTTGATGTGTGAGTTTGGAGACTTAGTCAAAATTTGAGATGACAATTCCAGTGAAACGATGCGATGTTGATTCATCGCGCCGTGTGTTGAAGAAATTGACTTATTCAGAATTTTTAAGACAAATTCTAGTGCATCAATGTGATGTTAACGTGACGCATTGGCTGGATCGATGTGATTAGCAATGCATCGCGTCAACTATGCAGATCTGGTGAATTTTTTTCAAGTATAAAAGAAACACGTGAGCACAATTCCAAATACTTTTTAGCAAGCATAGCAGCAGCGAAAAAGCATAAAACTTTTTATTTTAGGGTTCTTAATATTTCTTTTGAACTTCTTTACTTCAAGATTAATTTTGGGTATGACTAATTACTTATTTTTTATGTTTAATTCAAACATGAGTGGATAAATACCCTTGTTCTGGGGTTTAGGCCAAGAACATGATTAATCTTTGATATTCTTTATAGTAGTTTCTTTTTGGATTATCATCTGGGTTGTTCTTAATTTCTTGAGCTTACTATTTTATTGAGTGGACACCATTATAATAAATTTATATTTCTATATGAATTCGGGAGGAGAATCGTAGGATAGCACGAAAAAATTAAGGAGCAAGGTTCTTACCCTTTTATAAAATAAGGGGTTTGAATTAGCATTTAGGATAGGGATATACCTAGATGCCTTATTTGGTTCAATTATAAGAAGATTACTTTATGAATCTAGAAGAATTGTTGTATCTCTGCGGGATTTGTAGCTACAATATTTAATAGATAGAAGATTTGAGGTTGGGAGACCATAATCGTAGCCTAAACCTTGCGAACCAACAACCCGATAACCAATTAGACTGCTATAAGAATAGAGAATTGTAAATTTTTTTGAAAAGCCTCAACCTGGAATTCCTATCATTGTTGTTTACAACCGTTATTAATTGCTTTGCTCTAGTCTTAAACTTTTATTTCTTATTTATTAATTTATATTTTTATTTATAATTTCAAAATCATCTTGATAGTTTACAACACTTACTACTCATTGTCTAAAACTAAAAGTTGGTTAAATTTCTAGTTGCTTAGTCCTCGTGGGAATGATATCTGATTGTCTAAATCACTATATTACTTGTACGTTCACGTGCACTTGTGTGTGCATCTGAATCGCAAAAATGGGCATAGTGAATAAACTAAGAGGTTGAGAATTCCCCCAATTTTCTGAGTGATGCCAATTGAATTAGTAATAACCTCAACCCAGTCTTGTGAAATTGGTTTTGAAGGAACTATTCTTGAACATTGCATGGCATAAGAGGCCTATTAAAATATAAATGGGTTTAAGTCCCAATTGACTAAATGGGTTTAAGTCCCAATTGACTAAATAGGTATAAGTCTCGATTGACTAAATGGGTTAGAGTCTCAATTGGTTAACTATCTTAAAGTCATATTAGATGATGGGTTAGAGTACCATTTGGCTAAATGAGTTGGAGTCCTGTTGATTTTTGGGTTAGATTCCAAATGGCTAAATGGGTTAGAGACCCATGGGTTGAGGGGTTAGAGTCCCCATTGGCTAAATAGTTTAGTTTGGCAAAATAATAAGCTTACAAGCGTAAGGGTATGGTGATACCTATGATATGCCTAAATGAATGACTCCTTGCATAATGGATGAGAATGTGTGTAAATATTTTAATATATCTTAAAGGGGGTCATTTAGCGAATCCATTAAGGTGGAGGTCCTGAGGGAACACTACCAGAAACTGTGTTTGCCAATGCGGAAGTCTAAATGATCTAGTGGTTCAAGTCTTCCTTATTAATTGATCGGGTGTTCTTGTCACCCTTGATATATAACCAAGAGGTTTGAGTCCCCTGTGCGTATATGTTATGATTATTCCCCGGTTCGTGCGACTACATGTACTAGGGCCCAACTAAGGGGTGAGAGCTGGGCCCATATAGCCCGTGGGTACTTTTATGATAGTTAAGCTACATAATCTAGGTTAATGTTTTACTTCATGCTAAAGCTTATTCCTTATCCCAGTATGTGACATATGTATACGCATTGGATTTGACTGATTTTGAATTGTTGATCATGATATTATTTTATCCCTTACTTGAGTTATATGTTAGTGCTCAACCTGTTAACCCCTCCAAAGGTTGTATCCCCACACGATGTAGGACTCAAAAATGCTTCTACCTCATTTCATGTTTTGGTTTCACTATGTCATAGACTATTCTATTGGTTATTTTGGCTATTATCGGGGCATGTCCCGACCTGGGATGTCTGTTAGTTTTGCTTAGAGGTTGTGTGGATTACTGTGGACTGGGAATTAGTGGTTGATGTATCTTATACTTCTTGAGCTTATCTTTATCTATTTTGTTATTTGTTTGGAATTCATTCAGTGTTAGTGCATTATGTTCTGTTTGACTAGGTAAAAGAGGGATCTCTTGTCCACGACACACTTGAGATACCCGTCACGGTCAGGCTCTGGTTTGGATCGTGACAATAGATATGATAAATATCAACGATCAACTAAATCCAGTTAGTCTACTTAATAAACTAATCATGGTCATAATACCTATTATACAACCACTAAATAATACTCTACTTCTTCTATCATTGTGGTAAGCTTGGTCACAAATATTACAACTGTTGATTTTGCCCTAAAGATCCTGATAAATGCATTTTTGAGACCCAAAACTGAGTCAGAAAATCCAAAAACTAACCATGAGGTACCCAAGAATACTTTAGAACTTAGAAATAAGTGATGTATCTATTTTGTAGGAACTCCACTCAAAATCTAAAGGAAAATAGTATATTGAAAGTGGATGTTTAAATCATATGGCTCGAAACAAAAGTTTGTTTGAAACAGTAACTGACTTTGATGGAAGTGACATTAGCTTTGGAGATAACATCAAAGGAAAAGTAATAGGTATTAATACTATTTCTTTTAATAATTCATGTGATATTACTAATATTCATTTGGTTAAAAGCTTGAAGTACAATCTGCTAAGCATTAGTCAGTTGTGTGATGCTAGTCTGAAAGTAAGATTCAAAAGGGATGGTTGTATAATTTAAATATTTGAAAGACAACTACTTGCTGGAAATAAACATAGAAATATCTACGTTCTAGACTTTATCAAAAGGACAGAAAGACCTATATGTCTTGCCTCCATCTCTGAAGATCCTTGGATCTAGCATAGAAAGCTTAGTCATGCAATCATAAGACACATTAAAAAGTTATCGAAGCATGAACTTATGACTGGTCTTCTAAATCTTGATTTCAAAAAAGACTCCTATATGTCATGTCTGTCAACTCGGTAAGAAAACTAAAAATTCTTTTCCTGTCAAAGATATTGTCTCTACCAACTATTGCAGCTAATTTATATGAATTTATTTGATCCCAATAAAACTTCTAGCATTGATGGTAAAAGATATGCTTTTTAATTATTGATGATTATTCTCGATTTACATGGATTATGTTTCTTTCTAACAAAGATAATACTCTAAAGAATTTGAAGTTTTCTGTGAAAATGTTCAAAGAGACAAAGGTTACTATATCTCTACCATTAGAAGTGATCATGAAGAAAAATTTGAGAACAAAGATTTTGAAATCTTTTGTAAGTCATGGTTACACTCATAACTTCTCTACTCCAAGATCACCTCAACAAAATGGTATGGTTGAGAGGAAGAATAGAACTCTTCAAGATATGGCTCAAACCATGATTTTTCAATACTCTCTACCCCATAAATTCTGTGTAGGAGTTTTTATTACTGTCTATCATGTTTTGAACATGTGTATCGTTAGATAATTTTGAAAAAAACTCTCTACGTGACTTGGAACAATAAAAGATCCAACATTGGGTACTTTCAGGCATTCGGATCCAAATACTTTGTTCATAATAATGGACAAGACATTATTGGTAAGGTTGATCTAAGAAGTGATGAGGGTATTTATATGGGAAACTCCAATTCTAGAAAATCTTATAGAGTTTTCAATAAACACACTATTTGCATTGAAGAACCTATGTATGTTGTTTTCTATAATACTAACCATGTCATAAAGAATGGTAGTGCTATAGATGATGAGCTTGAACAAAATAAATCATCCTCTACTAAAATTGACTCTAACTCAAAGTCATCTTTCACTGATATTGATTGGCCAACTACTTTTTTAAATGATCAATTTGTACTTGGAACGATTCCAGATGTATGAAGAAGTAAACCTGATTACCCAAAGAAGTTCATTATTGGTGATCCAAGTGAATGTATGAAAATACGGGCTTCCGATAAAAGGAATATAAATATATCCCTCATATCTCAACTTGATCCAAAGAAAGCAAATAAAGCATTAGTAGATAGCAGCTGGGTCAACGCAATGAAAGAAGCACTTGAGCAATTTAACAACAATAATATGTGGTATTCTTGTTCCAAAATCAGAAAATATTTCAATCATTGGAATAAAATATATTTTCAGAAACAAAATGGATGAATCAATTAAAGTTGTGCGAAATAAAGCTTATCTAGTCGCCCAAGGCTACTCACAACAAGAGAAAAGTTACTCACAACCAGAAATTCTATTTAGTGTTTGTAAATGCGTAAGGTTTTAGTCAGCCCCTAAAGAAGCTCATATTACTGTTATAAAATGTATTATCACATACCCTATTAGCACTAGCCTATGGATTATGATATTCTAAGTTTAATGAATTTGATCTAAAAGGTTTCTCAGATGCATATTATGCAGGTAACAAAGTGGATAGATAAAGTACCAGTGACACTTGTCAATTCATGAAAAAATCTCTTGACTCATGGAATAACAAGAAACAAAATAGTGTTTCTCTATATACTACTGAGTCTAAATATATTGTAATTGATTTGTGGTGTGCTCAAATTCTCTAGATATCTCATCAACCCAGTGATTATGATTTATTTCTTAAATTTGTGAAAATATTTTATGATAATTCTAGTGTTATATGCTTATCTAAGAATGCCATACATCATTCTAGAGAAAAACATATTGATATTAAATATTATTTTATAAGGTGATATTGAATTTTCCTTTGTTAGCATTGATTTTCAATTAGCTGACATTTTTACTAAACCTAAATTGGTAGAAAGATTTCATTCTTTTAGAAAATCTCTTGGCGTTATTACAAAATTTTTTTGAAAAATATTTTTTCCATATCTGGTTTAGTGTATATGTGTAAAAGTATCTTTGTTAATAATGATTTGATGTATATGTCTCTTGATTTTTTTTCCTTTTCTGTTGCCTAACACTAGGTTTTGTGTAAGACAATTACGACATCTCTCTGTTTTTCTAGGCAACCTTTCACTCTTATCTCGCGTTGTTTCACTTGCTCTAGCCCTTTATATATTTTCTCTTTCTTTTTTTTTTCGTATTCATCCTCTCTCTCAAAATTATGACCAGAGGTTCCAAAGTCTCCTCTTAAGGCAATAAGAAAAGCTCCCGTGTCAAAGGAAAAGGGAAAATCTCCTCGCTAGTTCCTTTTGACTCTGACTTTTCTGAATAAAATATTCCTCAAGCCTCATCTGATTCCTATTGCTCTGGTAAGTGTCCCTTTGTTCCTGATGACTCCAGTGTTCTAAAAAAAGTGAAGCTTGATTTCTACAATTTTCTAAACATCAAAACTGATTTTTGTAGACCCATGAACTAAACTCTCTTTCACTCTATAAAGAGATTACATCTTGTTCATGGTAGGATAGTTGATTCAGATCTCTTAGAATCTCTACATTGTCCCATAAATCTCTGTTTGATTCTAAATATGGGGACAAATCTTTATCTCTACTCCTAAGCGTGCATTGAGCCCCTTGTTCATCTGTTTTATGCAAATCTGCATTCTATCAAATCTGGTGCATTTGAACCTTGTCATTGAAAAACATATTTTTTTTCGACTGTGCTATATTTGATTCCATCTTTGACAAAATTGTTTTGATTTTACTATCTTTTCTTAAAATCCTTGGTCGTCCGAATTGATGTCTCTTTTGAAGATGCTAAGCGTGTTATTGCTTTGGATAATTGTGATTTCTCTTCCGTCTTCTCTTGATACTAAACACCTATCTTTTGAAATTCGTGTAATTGCTCACATTGTGGTGACCACTTTCCTTGCCTAGGCTGGGTCTCTCTCCACTCTCTCTCAGCGTGATACTTTTCTCACTTTTTGCATTGCTACTCAGCGTAAGATTAATCTCTACTCCTTTATTCTAAATTATATGATTGAGGCTTCTCTTGACCATTTATTATTCCTTACGGGCTTATCATTACCCAAATTTTGAAAGCCTATGATGTGTCCCATAGTGATGTTTATTCAATCTCTGTTAAACAATATTATAAAGTGACTACCTTTGCTAGTATAGGTTACATATTAGTTGATGATGTTTGGGTTCGCAAGTCTAAAAGTTGTTATGTTGGGACTCCTTTCTCCCCCAAATTGCATTCCTTTTCTCCTTATTCTTCTGGCACTGCCTTTGTGGATGCTGAGCTACGCTTGTTGGAAATTAATTCTATAATTTACGACTTAAAGGATCTCTTTCTATCTACTCTTAGCTGGACAAAATCAAGGATACAAACAAAGAGACTGAAACAGAAGTTGTTTCCCTTCGTGTCAAGTTGGATCAGGTCATCAAGGAAGCAACTGAACTTATAGCTAAGATTCAGGCCACTATGGATAATCTCTCTACCATTATTGTCACTTAGTTTATGAACTTGAAAGATTCTACTACCCAAACCATGACTTACTTTTTTCAATGTCATCTTCCTGCTTCCAACTGATCTCTTTTATGGATATTTTTTCATTTTTGATTTGTATATGGGCAAAAGCCCATGAATACTTTTATTTTGACTTTGTTCAAGTAGTTTCTTAGTTTTTTTTATCTTGTTTGCATTTCTTTCTTTTTGATAGATGTCAAAAGGGGAGAATAGTATGGAATTATTCTAACTCTGCAAGGCAAGCTCACTAAAGACTCACTCATTCAGGGGAGCTAATGCCAACGACTCAGGAGGAGTCTAACAAGAAAGTTATCTGACTATCTGATTTTTATCATTCATAAAAAAGGGGAGATTGATAATGTTAAGTTTTGATGAATGATTTTATACTTGATTACATTGCGGTAATTTGGACAAAAGAACATTCAAAAGAGTCCTTGTTAATGCTCGAAAAGGAAGAAGTATTTCAGAAAATATTTCAAAAAGAAAGAAAGATTGTTGCATTTATTGGAGTGCTTGATTCATGGATTCCTGCGCCTCTCTCCTTAATATAGTTTTTGCTTAGTTAGATTTTTCTTTTAGTCTTTACTTATTCTTGAAAATTGAATATTCATTATTCCTTTTCTTAAGAAGAAAATCTTTTGGGTTGCCTTTTGTGACTACTTTCCAACGACTAGTAGTAGTCCAATCACTTCTATATAAGCATTGGAAGACAAAAGAAAGAGACATACTTTTGTCTCAACCTTCTCTAGTTCTTTGCTCTACTTTATTCAAGAATTGTTCTCTTCAGTTTTACTATGTATTCAAAAAAAGAGGAGAGAAATAATTGTTGGTGAGACATTGTATCAAAGTGTGAAAGAAAGAAAAGAAGTTTGAGTCACAATAAAAAAATTTGACTTACTTTAATTTTATTCACAAAGAACTAATAGAATCTCTTGCAACCCAAGTGGACTGGAGTAAGATCTATTAGAGGTCCCAACAAGTATAAAATATCTGGTGTTATTTATTTTCAGTACTTTATTTCTTGAACTTCACATTACTGCGTCAAAAGTGGATTGTCTGTCTAAGGAAGTTGGCCGTCTGATAAAAAAAGAGTAATTCACTCCCCTCTTACTACTTTCAAAACTTTTAATTTGAATTCTTCAATTATGAACCTAAGATACTTGAAATTTCCCTCTTGGGTATGACTTGTGCATCAAGCTTCACTTACATCGTTGTCTTACGTGTTGCGTCATTGAACTTGCACTCCAGGTACTTTATATTAGTTCTGCTTAACTTGAAATATTTAGACTCTAAGACCTGTACCCAAACTTTTAATCTATTATTTACTCTGTCACATGTCTCATCAATCAATACTGTTGTATGTCATCTGCACATAACATACACTATGACACCTCCCTTGATATGTCATGTCAATTTGCCCATCACTAAGATAAATAGGAATGACCTAAGGGTTAATCCCTAGTGCAAACCCCATCATGACTAGGAAATGATTTGAGTCACTGCTGATTGTGCTAGCCTGGGTTTTGATTCCATTTTACATATCCTTAATGTCCCTAATGTAAGCCACATATATACACTTTTAGATTTCTAACATCTCCAGAGGACTTTTCTTGGCAGAACCCTATCATACACTATTTTTAGGTCAATAAAACACCATGTGGAAGTCTTTTTCCTGGTCCCTTATACTGCTTCAATAATCTCGTTACAAGATGAATGACTTATGTGGTTGATCACCCACGAGATGAATTCGAATTAGTTTTTGCAGATAGACACACATGTCTCGATCACCCTCTCCCAAACTTTCATAGTATTAAAATAGATCTGATAGAAGCATAATCCGTTTAATACATTTGAGCACACTGAGGCAGCAATATGTAAAAAATTGATATTCTTTCAGTAAGTTGGTAGATTGTCATTCTACCTATTTAAAAATATTGATTTTACTCCTCAACGTTCTTTTCTTTTTTCTTAGAACGCAGTGCTCCTACAGAAACTTTATTAATTAAATGAATAACCAAATGTTTCAACTCTAATAATAAAAAATTAAAAACAAGACGTGAAAATGAATTAAAATGAATTTCAATATGCAATAATTGAAGAAAATGAAGGGTGGCCAAATTTACAGTCGTAAGTTTTACAGATTTCCTCTTCACTATTGATGATTAGAACTCTCATCCAATGGTTAATCCCATTGCACTTAAGCATTACCTACATATCGTATCACTAAAATAATGAGTTTATGTTATATATTATCAGTAGAAAAACTTTTTCACACTATTAGGCCAATGAAAATATAGGCCTAACTGACAAGTAAGCACTTCAATTTTGAGAATGCACATCTGGACGCCTCAACTTGATCTCAACTGACAATTAAGTATCCCACATCGTACCAATAGTGTCTCGTGAATTGATGACGTGATACATAAATTTTGGAGGTATTTATTATGATCATTTTATTAGTTGAAATGTTTAATAGACACTATGGTGATGAGTTGAAGTGACTAGATATGCATATTGAGAGTTGGAGTGCTTATTTGACAATTGAGTTCAAATTTAAACGTATGTTATGTTTTTTTTTTAATAGATAAATTTCCTTAAAATATAAAATTTAACATTCTATCACAGGTACAATGATCTTATAATATAATTTATTTGGTTTTTTTAAAGCACAAAACTTGAATCGCCAATAGTGATCTTTACACCATCAGCATATAAGTAGAACACTTGGAATAAAACCTGCCACGAAAACTGACATATTACCTTTAAAATGAAAGGACTCCAAAACTGACCCTTAAGCAAACCATGAATAGTAAACTTTAGAATTATTTAATCGTATATGGGGATGAAGAAGCACCTTAAACAGAAACAGTAAAACAACAAAAGAACATGGAAAATGAATGTAATATTTTTCCAAGAAAACTTCATTATGATATTAGTATGTCCAAAAGAACAAGAAAAAGTACGCCATTGAATATCAAAGAAGAAGCTATCAAAAGTCTCCAACACCCTGAAGAATTGGTCAATGCAAATGTGAATGTAGAACAAGAAGAAAAAGGAGTAATTAGCAATAAAGAGAAAGAAGAAGACGACGATAAGAAGAGTTTGAAGCAGTTGATAGAAGGTAGAGGCACTTCATTGGGACACCATTTCACAGAAGAAGAAAGGCAACTTCAAATGGTTGTAAAACCGCCAGAGAATGGAATGAAATTCAAGCAAATGGTGAGTCGTTATGCTAAAGTTTTAAGCCATATGATTAAGCTTAAGAGAAAGAAGCCTGCAGGTTACAGATTGAAGATGCAAGTCCATAATAAACCTTGATCTATTTAATTGGTCGAGCTTGTATGCATTGAGGTCTTTTCTGTTTTGATTTAAAGAAAAAACTTTTTAACATGATCTTCATATGTTGCTCTTGTGCCGCGTTGGGATCCAAGATATTGATCAAAAAACACACGATCAAAAATGTTTCAAGATACATCTTGAACACTCAATTGATCAAGTCTATAAACGTCGTCAAAGAATTTGTTAGCCTGAAAGGCATGACCAAGAATTTAAATTGTTTATATCTAGTCTGGAAGGTTGTTTTAGGGATATCTTTCGTCCTAATTATCTATTGCACTACTGTTTATCTCAAATCTATCTTACAAAAGTGAATAATAATCATGTAATTGATTGAACAAGTCATCAATTCAATCAAGGCAATGGATGCTTGTTATCGATTGTCACCTTGTTCAACTATTTATAATCAATGCACATAAAACTTTCCTTTTCACAAAAAACATATGAGCAACACTGGCTGAAAGAACCAATTAGCAGGAAAATCCTAATCTTGCTTCTTTAATTTCCCTACCTTAGTTGAAAGCATATATATGATTATGGAGGAATAAATATACAGTGTCTCCCCAGTAGGTATCTATGGAAAATTAAATCTTTCGCATCAAGGTAACCTAGTAAATCATTAGAAAACAATTCCAGATATTGTCTTGACAGCTAGAGATCTATCAAGTGTAACGTTCACTGCTCAAACATCACGCTAACTGTAGCAAGGCGCCCCAAACAACCATTATGAATCATCTGAGCCTTCTCCCTTAGGTGTACACCCCTCTATACCACCCAAGGCTTACCAAGAAAATCAATGGTCACATTAATTTTGGCGTGGCAATCAAGTGTCTCATGAAATGATGTCGGTCAGACCATATATACCAACTACAACACCAAAATAGTACACCATTTTTCATACAATTAGATAGATCAATTGGGGTGTCTCATCCTAAATAGTGATCTCATGCTCTCTAACGACTCTTTCAACAGTATACTATATATTGCCTCCCCTAGTAGGGTAGAAACTGCAATCAAATGAATTATCTTAGAAGCAATCTCTCTATCCAGACATTAAGCTACGCATAGCAACACATAAGAATAAGTATATTCCCTAATTTCCTCTTTTCCAACAGTCATGGATAGGTTCTTTTGTTACCGAAGCATCAAATAAAACTAGGTTGTCAATTCTTCGCATCTTCCTTAGGCTTCCAACTGAAATTAAAGGCCTTGTCGCCACACCAACAGCAGAAGCTAAGCACTTGAAAAGCGTACTTAGAAAGGCCACTTTTATCGCCATTTCAGAACAACAATCCACCAGTAACCGAAGAGGGGAGTACTGTACATACAAGTGTACCAAAAGCTCCTTCTTACCTGTCGATTAAGCAATACAGGAACTATTCTCTACTTGTGGAAGACAAATACATCAGCCCATATCCAATCTGAAAAGGGATGAATTACATCACTCCAAACAAATTTGTTTTTTTTTATTTATTGTTTTATATATAAAAAGGTATATAAGATATTTGGAAGGGTATTTAGGTCTTTTAGCTATCAACTTTGGGATTCACACTACAACCAAAATAGTAATATAGATAAGTTTCGTTAGCATCGCAAACGACATTATATCTTCTTAATATGAGCTCGAAATTATATAGGATTGCAAAATGTTACACTTCCGCCACAATACATTATACAGAATTTTACAGTAATGGAAACTTAAACTCTCTCCTATACATATTAACATGAAATGAATCAATAATGTTTTGAAGAAGCATTTGAAAGCAAGAAGAATAAAGACTTCTACAATACAAAATTAATGATGTAACCACTAACCAGTAAATTGGTTTGATTATCCTAATCAAAGAGCTTAAAGACTCGCCCATTTTCCGAGCTCGTAGGGATCAGCATAATAATACAACTTGATTCTATTAGCCAAAGAGAGTCCTGCTGCCACGATCCGGACCCTACCATCCGAGTCATCCTTCTCTGATGGATCATCAGTAAATGCACCAACATCTCCAAGAAGTCTAAATGACATTCGACGAGTACTAATTTGGCTAGGAAAATCAAAGTACATTGCTGTCCCCACCTTCACTTCCGGCAACCTGCATTCTGCAACGATGACCATAGTGTGTGGTTCCTGTAGATTATTGTCATGTGAATTTTCTACTGTAACTGCTGAAAATCACATTATATGGGTATATTACCGAAACCAGATAACAGTAGACGGCTTCTTTTTACAGCTCAGCAAACTTGTTCGTACTTTAAAAACTACATCAATCTCGCGTGCAGATTATAAAACATTTCCTTTGGGAAGACAGATAACAGGAGGAACTGTTTTGGGCCCCAGCCTGTCTTGGGGATGACCTATCTAGTATTAGCATAAATTACTTAGCCCAAGAACTATTACTACACATACAAAAGGAAAGAAAGTCCAGATCGTTCAGCTAAGATGTGATTTTAGTGGTCATAAGACATAAACCAACATAACATTAGTTTGAACGTACAGTTATTAGCAAGTTCTTGAATTTCTAGTTATTGGCACGCTCACCAAGGATGTCTAGATGTTTTTCTTCCAAGCAAATTCTAGTTGAGCTCCAACAGAAACATAATATGCTCAATGTAAGCGCCAAAGGGTGTGGCTTAGTGGTTCGATGAAGTTGGGATGAGCACCATAAGGTTTCACCCTCAATTCCCAGCAGAAGCAGAGACAAACATTGATCTTTTCTTCCCATCTATTCTAGTCTTGGTGGACAAAGTTACCTGATACATGTTGCTGGTGGGAGGTAACAGGTATCCCGTGGATTTAGTCAAGTTGCGCACAAGCTGGCCCGGACACCGCGGTTGTCAAAAAAAAAAATACTCAATGTAATAGTTCTCTAGTAAAGGTGTCAAACGGGCCGGGCTGACCCGGCCCGAACCGGCCTGAACCGGCCCGAACCGGCCCGAAACACCAAACCGGACCGGTTTGACCCGGCCCGGAAAGCCCTAGGGCTTTAGGGTACCGGGTACCGGGTACCGGTCCGGTTTTTTTTTTAAATTGGGCCCGGTTAACCCGGCTCGGACCAGCCCGGTCCAGGCCCGGCCCGGTACCAAAAAAAAAAAATTAATTTTAATTTTTTGGGCCAAACTAGCCGTTGGCCCAACGGTAATATTACCGTTTTTGGGTCCAAACGGCTAGTTTGGGCCCATTTAATTAAAAAAAAATATATATATATAAAATATTTTTTAATCCTCAAAATAAATCTATAAATACCCTACAACTTCAAATCATTTCTCACACAATTTTTCACTCTCTCAAATCTCATTCTCTCTCAAATCTCAAATCTCAATTCTCAATTCTCAAATATTCAATATATTTAATTTCTTAAAGTGTTCACTTTAATTTTTTAATTTTTCGTTTACAAAGTAAGAGCGGAAGTTTCTAAAGTCGCAATCTTCGGATACTTCCAAAATTTGGTATTGTCGTTCCATCTCTTACGTTTAATTTTTATTTATTGTATTAATTGTTTAATATTTAATTTTATTATATTTGTGTATTTTGAATATTTTTAGTTTAATTTAATTTATATTATGGATAAATTAAAAAATCTCGCTGCTAAAGGTGTTAAAATTTTTTGTCCCGGAAGCGGTAGTGGTAGTAAAAAGCGAATTATTAGCGGTAGAGGTAGTTCAAGTAATAGATATACCCGTGTGACTTCGCCTCCGGTACCGCTTGGTACACCTTTTGAGGAAGAAATAGGTGTAGGTGCTCACGATATGGATTATGTAGAATTTCAAGAAAATTACGGTATAGAAGAAGAAAATGAAGTAGATGCAGTTAATGTAGACGAAGATGATGAAAATATTGCTGAAACACCCGCAGTAGGAGATGCTAACGTTAGATCTGAATCAGTTAATCTCCCTTCCCGTCCTCCCAGTGCCCCAAAACCCCGTAAAAGAACTAGTATTGCATGACAATTTTTTGAACGTATATGAGATATTGAGGTGCAGGGCAATATTTGTCAACAAATATATAAGCATAGAAGTGGCGGTAAGCAAGGGGGTACGAGTACGTTAATGAGACATATAGCTGAAGATCACAAAAGAGAGTTAAATATTGCAAAAGGTGGTGGGGATGTTGGTGGGTCAACGCAAACTAGAATGGACCCAACAACCGGTCAAGTAGCGAAAAAGTATAATAAATTGAGGGACCGGGAAGAAATAGCTAAAATGGTAGCTGTGGATTGTTTGCCTTTTAGTTTTCCTTCTTCTGATGCTTTTATCCGTTATATACAAGCAATTTATAATCCTATGTTTAATGGTATTCCTAGAACTACTTGTCGGTCTGATAGTTTTAAACTCCATTCACAATATTGTTTTTATTTATCAACATTCTTAAAAAATATTCAATGTAGATTGTCCCTAACTTCTGATCTTGGTCGTGCTGTTAATAAAAATGATTATTTAACCGTTACTTGTCATTGGATGGATAGTAATTTCATAATGCAAAAACGTATTCTTGCTTTTTTATATGATGAAGATCGCAAACATACTGAACAATTTATTGTTGATTCTATTATTAAAATTGCCGGATATTATGGTATAGAAAATAAAATTTTATGTATTGCTTTTGATAATGCTTCTAACAACAAGAATGCTATAACAAAAATAAAATCTACGTTATCTCCACCCTTTCCTGAAATTTTCCATATTAAGTGTGCATGTCATATCTATAATTTAATTGTAAAAGATGGTCTTGACTTTTTTGAGGTTTATATTGAAAAAATTCGTCTTGCCGTAAGTTTCATTCAAGGAAATAATCGTAGAGCGAGAATTAAAGAATTTAAAGTTAAATGTCAAGAAAATGGACTTACACCGATTTTAATGCCTGAGGAAATTGATATTAGATGGAATTCTACGTATGAATTTTTAAAAACTTGTTATAAATATAGAATTCTTATTACACTAACTTTTAACCAACACTGTGGTTCTTTTGCTGATTCTGCTGATTGCATGTTACATAATTCTGATTGGGTTATAATTAATGATCTTGTTAAGTTTTTAGAAAAATTTTATGTAGCTACGGTTGAATTTTCCGGTGCATACTATCCTACTGTTTGTAATATTTTGGCATATATAGCCGATATTTCTGGTTTGCTCCAACAATATAAAAATAAAGAAGGTTATAAAGAAGCTGTTGGCGCTATGTTTACGAAATTTAAAAAATATTTCTTCCCGATTCCCCCTATTTACTTGGTTGGTGCTATGTTAAATCCGTGCATGAAATTTAATCATATGTGTCACTTTAGTACTCTTATTTATGCTAACTTAGAAATAAATACTAACCGTGAGTCTGAACAAGAGCAGCCTGATTTGTGGACGGCTACAGCTGATGCAAAAGATTATATAGAAAAATTATATAATCACTATGCTGATTTATTTGATTCAGCCGTACCTACAAATATCAGTCCAACTGTCGCTCCTCATCCTCCCGAGGAGCCATCATCTTCTAAAAGGTCGGCACATAGTGGTTTTCCTGATTCGTTTTATGATTTAACTTGTTGGAACAGTGTGGATGAGAGAGCTTACACATCAACTTATCGGGAAGAGCTGAAATATTATCTGCGGACGCCACCAGAGGATCGCAGACGACGGATCAACTCGTTGGATTGGTGGAGGAATAATGAATCACAATATCCTGTACTTTTAAGATTAGCCAGAGATATCTTGAATGTTCCAATGTCAACCGTTGCATCAGAGAGCGCCTTCAGTCAGGGACGACAACAGCTTGGAGACAACCGACACTCATTGGGAAGCAACACAATGAATGTTTTAGTTTGCCTTAGAGATTGGATTAGAGCAGAAAGAAGAAACCAAAGAATGGAACCAGAGCCAAGCGACGACCTCAAACTTGAAGAAATTATGACTTCACGGGAGAACTCAACAGAATCAAGTCCAATGCATGGGTTTGCCCCCGTTGACTTCGACTATCCTATGCAAATTCCAATTAATATTAACATGAATGAGTTGGAAAAAATGATGCATAATTTATAGATTTTTCATTCATGTAAATTATAAATTTTGGATCATTTTGCAATCAATAAAATTCCACAAATTCATTCACTCCTTAGTCGTTGTTTTTTATTTTTTTTAATTTATCAATTTAAAGTTTTAATATCTTCTATACAACTGTATATTTAATGTATACATGTGTATATGTTTATATATCTTATATAGAAGTGTATATTTAATGTATACACGTGTATATATCTTCTATAGAAGTGTATATTTAATGTATAGATTGTGTATTTAGCGAATATATAGTGTATATTTGACCGGTTTTTATCCGGGTTTGACCGGGTTTGACCGGATTTTAGCGGGTTTGACCGGATTGGGTTAAGTGGGCCGGTTCCGGGTGGGTTTTATTTTTTTTACTGTGCGGCCCGGCCCGGTTAAGGCCAAAACCGGCCCGTAACCGGCCCGGAACCCGGTAAGAGAGAGGGGGCTGGTTCCGGGTTGACCCGGCCCGGCCCGTTAGACAGTCTTATTCTCTAGTGACTAAGAGAATAGCATAAAAATGTCGATATATGTTAAGATCCTCATATCTTTGTTTGAAGCATTGTCTTCAAATCCTGACCTTGATCTAGAGGAAGTAGGATTCTGGTCACTCCTAACCATCCATCAGTAGCAGATGAATTCTAGCGTTGTTATGCTTATCCCTATGCAAGCAGAGGGAGACACCAAAATGGTAAGGATTTATTGTTCGCGTGGCATATTAAGCTCTTAATATTACCTACTTCATCCAAGATCCAACGGTAACACGGGGCGGACCCACAAAGTGAATGGCAAACCGAGAGGAATGTCAAGCAACATCAATTACATGATGAAAGAGAAACACATGAACAAGAAGCAAGTCGTTAGGAATCTGTCTCACTTTACACAAAGTGAATTTTGTTTCTCTTTCTTAACTTTTAGTAAAACATGCAAGTATACTTGTTGGATTTCTTTTAGTTTAGCTTAATTTAATTAGATTTATATCGAAATTGCTTATTTGTTCTAGATTGAAATTTTTAGCGTAGCATATAAGCTCTGTAAACTATTTAGATAGAACTTTGGTCAAAATTTAAAAGAACTTCAAATTTTTTTCTCTTTCATTAACTTTAAGTAAGACATGCAAGTTTATTTATTGGATTTACTGATTATATTTTATATTAATCTGATTTGTTTCGTATCAAAATTGTTTATTTATTATTTTATATTAAATATTTTGGCTTAGCATATCAGCTCTCTAAACTATTTAGATTAGAACTTGTTGGGTCAAAATCGAGAGGACGTCATGCGAAACCTAATTGTTGCAAATTATGAGACGATAAATCAGACGACAACGAAAAATAAATACTAAAAACATGTTATTAATAGAATTTGTTCAAATGACCTACATATTAAAAATAATATTGAAAAACTTAAAAACCTATTGAGAGAAAATCTCCCTCTAAATAAAACTCTTTAGACAACTACATTGTCGATGCTACTGTGTTGTTGTATGAGAAGAGTTATTTTCTTTCTAAGAAAAACTAAAACTTAAATATAATAAGAAAATCAAGCAAAAATCCAAACAGAAATTTAGTCAAAATTTAAAAAATCTTCAAATTGTTTGAAAGCTTTGTTAAAGTAAATAGATAAGTTATTCTAAAGATAAATTTGAATAAAATTCAAAATATTAATATGGAAAATTTGTCCAACTTGTCAAAAAATAATGAATGTGGTTTAGAAATGATGACTGCATTGTGAAGAGACGATAAAGAAGAAGAAAAACAGAGTTAGAAGCAATTCTCGCTTGCTATGTCTGATGCTGCTTCTTATCTTGGATACAGTAGTATCTATTTGAACCCGCTTGTGCAAACTTCTAGGTCCGCCAGGTTGTCAGAGGATTGTAGGAATCGTTTTTACAATAAAGGCTCCTGTAATCACCTGACAACCATGTTTCAAAATGTTCAGTGGTGGTCAGGTTATCACAGGAGTCTTTATAATAATACAATTCACGCGTGTATCCGTGCAAGATTAACTTGAATATAGAACATCTCGCATCAGTGCACACATTGTCAGCATATAAATCCTATAAATAGGCATGGATGACCTATAGCCATTTGGGGGAGAAACTGACATATATATTGCATGCTGACATACTAGAGTAATTTTATAGGGTGTTTGGATAAGCTTTTCTTAATAGATTTATGAGTCAAAAGTTAAAGGCCAAAAGTAGATAGCAACCAACTCTTGTCTTTTGGTCTTTTTGGCTTTTATTTGTACTTTTTAAGTCTAAAGTAAAGTACTTAAAAACACTTTTTGACTTTGTTAAATACCTCCAAAAATAAAAAGGTATTTAAAAGCCAAAATCATTTAAAAATAAGTCAATCCTAAGCAAACCGCCAATACATTTCCCAAACAATGTGGGACTTTCACCCACTTCAACACCCTAACACCTGAGCTAACTAAATCTCAAAAATTAGCTCATGAGGGAGTGGATTACTTAAGTTCATATAAGCAAACCGCTAGTTCATTCCCCAATCAATGTGAGACTTTTACCCACTTCAACAGTACTTAAAAGAATTCTTAGGTTAAGCTAATCATATCAAATTTAAATCACATGCTGCAGGTCATTAGCAAAGTGCCAGCTTGCATAAGTGATGAGATTAATCTAAAATGCATTGGTGCCTAGAGCTGAAATAGGCACGCGCAGTAGCTTTACAAGACAAAAAAAAGGAATCAATTCACAAGAAGGATGCCTAATAGTTTGTTGACAGAGAAAATATAGGTTTATAAAATGTAAATTGCATCTCATACCTGGAAAGCAGCCACTTGAATGTACAATACAGCTGGACAAACAAATCTGTCTTCCAATATACAAGAATAAACATCCCATGGATTCATCAGTGAAGGTGGTGGGGTGAATGGGTGACTCGAGGTTTTATTGCACTAAAACCGTCAAGATGAAAACCTGCCAGCATAGGTGAAACTGGGGGTAGAAACTGTTCTAAAACAAGGTCGTTGTCAGTTAGTCTCTCAACCTCAATTGGAACCTGGAAAGGGAATGGATTAGAATTATATTTGTCTTTATTATTTCAGGAGTTTGACAAAAGTTTAAATGGTAACAATTGCTAGAGAAAGTTCCAAATTTGATGCACCTTAAATCTGTTTAGTGGAGGACCTTTATCAAACAAATTGCTCGTATTTATCTGGTCAGAGCCTTGACTTGGTGCCCCTACATCTTTCCTCAATGGGCTTCCAACCACCAAGATTCTTTTATAGCATGAAGACATGGGTCACTTTCAACTGGTCCTCCAAAGGAAGCACGTCTCACAGGCTCCGAAAATGGGTTCTTCTCTAAGGACAAACGACTAAAGTCTTTCTCAAAATTTACAGAACTCGAGCCAACTTTTTGTAGACGCAACGTTATCCAAATCATGCGACATCGAACAGGATTACGGAAAGAATATTTTACATGTCTAGGCACTTCAGAAGACTTCTCTAGCCCACAACGCTCAGAGGAAGAGGTGATCAGAGATCTCATATCCCATTTCCCCTTACATGATCTTTCTTCCTTGTGTATTTTACTGCTTCCCCAAATCTGAACCTGCACAGACGGCATAAATAAGTTATTTTAAACAACAAGCTTAACAGACAGTAGTTGATTAAACATATAGCATAATTACGTAGACTACTAAACAAAACGTTTAACATTACTCTTCTCAGGGGAAAACAAAGTAGTCACAGAAAACAGAATGAGAAACATCTTATTATTACTAGGGATGGGCATTCGGTTTGTTCGGTTTGATTGTTAAATATCGGTTCGGCTTATCAATTTTCGGATTGACAAAAATGAAAACCATAATCAAACCAAAATTATTTCGTTTTGGTTCGATTTTTATAAATTCGATTCGGTTATTTCTGATTTTAATTTCGATTTTAAAGATTAAAGTAGTAAGCATTTAAAATTGGTGATTTTTCTAGAAAAATAATCTTTTTTTCAAACCTATTTTTCATTCCCAAATATAATTAATTCAACATGCATGAAATAACAATAAATATCGACCTTGCTGAGTCATCGCCGTTAGCGTGATGGCAGTGGCCGCACTCGGCAGCGATGCCGACGGCAGTGATGAACTGAGCAAACGACTGTCGTTGGCGATGTTGAAATATCAAATGAATTGACGAACTGAGGATGGTTGAGCGCTGCTGCAGCCTTCACATTAATGTTAGGGTCTAAAGCAAAGAAGTATATTAGGATTTAGGATTACTAAATGATTATAATTTATATATTTATATGTTATATCAGATTATATTTTTAGCATATTTACCTATATATTAAATTATATATATATATATATATATATATATATATATATATATTATTTATATAATTTCCGTTTTTTGGTTTATTCGAATTCTTTTTTTGTAAATCCAAAAACCAAATCTCTAAAATTTGAAATCGAAATCAATTCAAAAAACCAAAAAACCAAATCAAAATTAAATTTTGATTCGATTTTTTGTTTTTTTCTGTTTAAACCAAAATATGCGCAGCCCTAATTACTATCCATCCATCATAGGAAACTGCAAAATTTCAACATCTGAAACTCCATTCTCCCTAATAATATAATGGGCACCTAGGGAAAACTAACATACTACTGTAATCCCTTGTCTGTGGAATCTCCAAAGAGAAAAGAGAAGTGCCACCTTGGAGGAGGCGGAGTAGGAAGGAAGAGAGAACTTTAAATTCCATAGAACGTCCCTCTGCACCAGATAGAAAGGAAACTCTTTTTTCATTCTTTCCAGTTCAATTTGCATAGTCCTAGAAGACTGCACATTTGAGGCCTTCCATTTTCTTGTTTCAACATTTTACACTTCCTTCTTTGAGGTGCAAGGTGAGATTAGATAAACAGTTCGATCTTATGTCTCACAATACTAAATAAAATAAAGCATTGTCTGATCACAAAGATAGGTAAATCATGTAATGAATAACAAAATTTGCTAGACAAGTTAAAACATGCATACCATTTCTCTTCCCATCAAAAGGAAAAGAAAAACAATTATAATTGCTTTTGGAAGTCAATCTTTAAGATAACATTAGATAATAAACCGTAACAAATTGCACTATAGCGTGAGATTTTCATCAGGTCCAAATTATCTTGGATTCTCCATATTTTTTATATGACACAAAATTTGCTAGAGCTAAAAATCTTGTTAGGCGAGGAGTGAACTTACAACAGGAGCGTCTGCCATCGAGTAGCCATAAGGACTAACTAGAAGAACAACACCACAAACATCTGATAAATCGCCAAGGAAAATGACAAATTCAACAGAGGAAGCACTGGCGGGAGCTCTCCAAAATGATTCTTGTGCTCCAGAATTCAATGGAGCAAGCAACGACATGAATGGTGCAGATCCCGTTGCTGTTACAACCTAAACAAGAAAGAGACATATCAAATATGCTTTTTCTCTGAAACCCTTCAAATGTTTCATCATATGCTAAGACCAAAGAGAAGGATATGTCCCAAAATTTGACTTCATATTTCATTGAAGTAAAAATGAATCACATTTGGTTCCTGGCCTTGTAATTGATTATACTTATTTCAACTTATAACGGATCAAACTTATATTTGCAAGTAATAGATCAAACATATATTAGGAACCAAATGTTTTTCGTCAGCAACTTGATAAAGGTCTAAAGTTGAATTCGGTAAAGATCTAAGCTTCAAGTTCATATATCATTCAAAATTAAAAGTATGCCAAAGAAAATACTTCATTAGATCAAGGATAGGGTGTGAAAGAGAAGACAGAGCTCACTTCAACGTAGAATGAGGAGAGAATAAACCAAAATATTTAATGAAAAACACAACCTGTCATCTGTGGACTTAGCTTTTCTTATTCCAGTATTTTTTCTACCACTTGCGTACTTTTGCATGATCTTTCTACTTAATCATTCAAAAGGAAATTTTAAATACCCCAAAATATCTAGCCTCTTAAAATTCTATCTTCTTACTCATTTCAAGGAAAAGGTGCAGAAGCCAAAGGATCAATGGATGTACCCGAATCAGACCATAATATGATTGTATTTCTGGAGGTTAGTTCTGAGGATATTGTAGAAATCTAGGCTAAGAGCTTCATGAATGTTTCCATAAGTTCATCAATGGAGATCAATCTAGAGAGAGAAATATTGGAGAAGATATTTTTGTTATTAGATGAAAAGAAGAATGAGTTCTCTGGTTGGTTCTGTTACACAACATTATATATGCACACTAAACAATAACTCCACTAATTGCTTCCAGCTGTAGACTATAACTAACTACCTTGACAGTTGTACATTACTTGCCAGCTGTACTTTCTACCTGTAATTGATCACATAGACTAACTATCTAAACATCATCTGTTAAGCCTAATCTCAACACTCCCCCTCAAGCTGGAGGGTGTAAGATATTGAACACTCCAAGCTTGCTCATCAACTATGAGTGTTGTGCTTTACTTAACCCTTTGGTTAATAGATCTGCCTGTTGTTCTTCAGTCTTTACAAACACCGCTTCAATGAGTCCATCCTTGATTTTGTCTCTAATGAAATGATAATCAATTTCAATGTGTTTAGTCCTTTCATGAAAGACTGGATTAGATGCAATCTGTATTGCAGACTTACTGTCACTCATAATCTTCACTGTTTGTTTCACCTTGATTCCTATTTCTTGATATAAACCTAGCAACCACGTAACTTCGATGCCATGCTCTTGTACTCTGCCTCTGCAGAACTTCTTGAGACAGTCTGTTACTTTTTTTACTTCCATGACACTAGTGAGTCCCCAAATTTGATCAAGTATCCTGTCACAGACCTTCTGGTATTTGGACAAGCTGGCCAAACTGAATCATACAAGCATGTAAGTTCTTGACTAGGTGATGCACTCATAAGGATCTCTTGTCCTGGTGCTAACTTCAAATACTTCACCACTCTGATAGTTGAATCCCAATGAGGTTGTTTTGTCCTTTGCATGAATTGACTCAAGGTCTGTACAGTGTAGCTTATATCTGGTCTTGTTATGGTCACATACAAAAGTTTTCCCATTAACCTTTGATATGCTCCTATGTCTGACAATAAGGCATCACTTTGCTCTCCTGTTGCTTCATCAAATTCTGCATTAGTGAGTCTGATATTAGTTTCTAAAGGTGTTGCTGCAAGTTTTTCTCCATCAAGCCCCAACTCTGAAATTAGCTGTAACACATACTTTCTTTGATTCAATAATATTCCAGTCTTAGATCTCAACACTTCAATTCCCAAGAAAAATTGCAGTTCTCCTAAGTCTTTTACTTTGAAATGTTGATGTAGTGCATCCTTTGCTGAGTTTATCATCTTGTTACAACTTCCAGTAATTAGTAAATCATCTACATAAACTAAGATAATTACTATATCTTCTCCTTCCTTCTTAGTAAATAAGGAATAGTCATAATTTCTTTGAGTAAAACTATCTTGTATCAGTGCTTCAGTCAATTTAATATTCCACCGCCTGGATGCTTATTTAAGTCCATATAAATATTTTAAAAGCCTGCATACTTTTATCTCCCCCTGTCTTCTGAAACCTTCAGGAATTTCCATGTATACTTCTTTACATAAGTCACCTTGAAGAAAAGCATTAAACACATCCATTTGAAAGAGGTTCCAACCTTGTGATGCTGCAAGAGCGATAACTGACCTGACTGTAACCATCTTGGCTACAGGTGAAAAGGTCTTATGATAATCCAGACCTTTCCTATGACTATAACCTTTGGCTACCAATATAGCCTTGAATCTCTCCACTTCTCTATTTGCTTGAAATTTTACCTTGTAAACCCATTTTGGGACTACTATCTTCCCAGTAGGTAGGTCAACAATTTCCCAAGTCTTGTTATCTTCAAGGGCTTTGATCTCAACCTTCATAGCATCAACCCATCTCTTATCCTTTACGACCTCACTAAAGCTTTGAGGTTCTACCAATGATGAGAAATTGGCTAGATAACACTAGTACGTAGAGGAGGTATTAGCATAAGAAAAATAGTCAGATAAAGGATATAGAACATTACTGCATTGTGATTTGGGCCTGCCAACATAGTCTTTCATCCAAAGGGGTTCTTTAGAGGTCCTGGTTAATCTTCTTCTAGTATCAACATTAGGATCAGGAGCAATATCAGTAGTAGTACTAACAGGTGGTACAGGATTTGCTGGTGCATGCACTTCAGGAACCATATCAGTATCACTTGCATCATCCAAAGATGAAGACGACAAAGTTTGAAGTAAATCCATACATGTATCACTAAGACAAATTGGATGCATAACCTTAGGTCATGATGATAGTGCATGTAGTGACTGGTGAACTGAAAGGGAATATAGTTTCCCTGAAAACCACATCTTGACTGAAAAATAAATCTTTAGTAATTAAGTCAAACAATATGTAGCCTTTTTGCAGTTCTGAAAAACCAAGTAGCACCGTAGATCTTGATCTTGGTCCAAACTTGTTCTTATCAACAAATTTGTTGCATAACAAAGGCAATCCGAGACTTTTAAATGAGTTATGGAAGGTTTCTTATGAAACAGTAGTTCATATACTGTATGTCCAGCTAGTGTAATTGAAGGCAACCTATTCATTAAATAAACTGCAGCCTTGACACAATCCCCAGTATCTAAGAGGTATCATAGCCTGAAACCTCAAGGCTCTAGCAATGTTTAAAACCTGCCTATGCGTTCTCTCCATAATCCCATTTTGCTGGGGAGTGTAAAGGCAACTACTTTGATGCTCAATGCCAAGAGAAAACAACAATTCTTTACACTTAGAATTAACAAACTCTGCACCATTATCAGACCTCAAAACCTTGATCATCATGCCAAACTGATTTTTTATCATGGCTAAAAACTGTCTAAGCACAACAATCACCTCAGACTTTAATTGCAACAAGTAAATCTAAGTAAATCTAGAATGATCATCCACAATAGTCAAGAAATAATATTTCTTATCATAAGTTGGGACCTTATATGGACCCCAGAGATCCATATGTACAAGATGAAATGAAAAATTTGCTCTAGTTTTACTAAGTGGAAACTGTAGCCTAGTTTGCTTTACCAAGGGGCAAATATGACAATCCTTTTCTAAAGTCGTGCTAGAACACTTATTTAACTCTGGAATCTTCTTCATGATTGTGGATAATGGATGTCCCAATCTCTTATGCTATGAACTATAATCGGCATCACTGCTGGTCATACATATTATTTTCAGCTTATTTGCTACCATAGATCCCGCTGAATCTCCATCAATCACATACAAGCCTCCTTTCTCTTTACCAATACCCTTCACCCTGCCATTGCAGAGGTTCTAAAACAAATAGAAATCAGGGAAAAAAGGTGACAAAGCAAGGCATCTCTTTAGTCTCTTTTGACACTGATAAAAGGTTAAATCTAAACTCGGGAACAAATATTTTTTCATTCCCAAATAACTTGGCATTTTCTATGTGAGTAATTTCAGTTTTCTCCCCTATAGGTAAATAAACTTTATCTATTTTAGAAGCATCTAGATTGACCCTATCCTTCAACAATTGCATATTTACAATAACATGATGTGTGGCTCTGAAATCAATGACCCATTCAGTTTTAGGAAGAAAATGAGACATCAAGCAAATTACAATACCTGCCATATTGACATGATGCTCTCCTGAATCCTTGTTCTGCAAACTTAAGATATGTTTGTATTGTTCATCAGAAAATGGGTTGTAAAACTATTTTTTTGACTGAAATTCGGTGTTGCACCGAGAAGATAAAATGTCTCCATTAATTCTAGATGCAGATGCTACATCAGTGTTATTCACTGTGGGTGGTTGCTCTTTTCTTGTGTTATCAGAAGTGTATGCATTTCTTCTCCATTTATCAGAATTACCAACACCAAATCCTCCACTTCTAGAAAACTTTCTATTTTGAAAACCAGGTGGATATCCAACAAGCTTGTAGCAGTTTTCCTTTGTGTGGCCTTTCATTGTACAAAAATCACACTGCTGCTGCCTTCCTCTAAATTCTCTACCTCTTCCTGCCTGTGAACTCATGGAACTTGTATGAATAGCCATGGTTTCAACTTTATTAGCTGCTTTAGCTGCTAAGTTTGTAGCTGCTACTTGCTGGGTTTCATCTTGGATAATCATGGCATATGTTTGTCCTAAAGTCAGAGCTACTAATTTCATGAGTATCTGTCTACGAGCTTGATCATAGGATTCATCAAGACCACTAAGGAACTGAATAAGCCTTTGCTAGATCAAGTGCTCAACATAATCTTTCGACCTCTCACAGCCACAATTAGGTGAAGGAACTAATACATCATACTCATACCATAATTCCTTTAACTTTGAGAAATAGGTAGAAACAGAGTTAGTACCTTGCATCAATGTCGTAATTTCTCGATGCAATTTCCACATCCCCACCGATTGACTTTGTCAAAACTTTCCTTTAGATCTTCCCACACAAGGTGTGCATTTGATACATAAACAACTCTGCTTAATAGATCTTCTGAAACTGTATTCATTATCCACGACAACACTAGCGCGTTACAAGTTTCCCAGTGATCATGTAATTCAGGTTCAAACGACTCCTTCGTGCACACTCCATTCACAAACCCTAACTTTATTTTCCCCAATAGTGTAATGTGCATTGATCGACTCCATAAACCATAGTTTTCTGAACCAGTAAGCGTCACCGGAACAAGAACTGAACTCGATGTATCTGTCGATCCAAGATACAGAGGATGATTGGCATCAATTTTGGTTCTCACCATTGTTGAACGGGTTATGGAGCTTCAAAATAATTACTTCTCTATGAAATTTAAACAAGCAATTTGCATGGATCACTCGAGATCTAACCTGGCTTTGAAATGATGTAGAAATCTAGGCTAAGAGCTTTATGAATATTTCCATAAGTTCATCAATGGAGATCAATCTAGAGAGAGAAATATTGGAGAAGATATTTTTATTATTAGATAAAAAGAAGAATGATTTCTTTGGTTGGTTCTGTTACACAACATTATATATGCACTCTAAACAATAACTCCACTAACTGCTTCCATCTGTAGACTATAACTAACTACCTTGACAACTGTACATGACTTGCCAGCTGTACATTCTACCTGTAATTGATCACATAGACTAACTATCTAAACATCATCTGTTAAGCCTAATCTCAACAGATATAAAAGCATAGCCAATGTTTTTTCCTACTTCCCAAGAAGCAGCCAAAAAATGATAATCATGTAACTTGGCCTTTGGACAGTATTTAATTAAAGTTAAAAAAGAGTATTTGAAATTTAAGTTGAAAAGAGTATCTGGAAGTTGAATTTGTGCCTAGGCATGACATTCACCTGGAAAAAAACTTAAAGCTTTGGGGGTGAAAACGATTATTTCACTTGAAATATTCCTCAAACCACTTTTTCAACTTCAATTTTTTATTCAAGTTGAAATAATGGACCAAATACTAGAACAAATAGTTATTGGCAAATAATATTTCATGTTGAAGTTTAAGGAATGAAATACTATTGTTCAAAAACAAAATGATAAGCAGACGTTTGGACAAACATTATTTGCAAAACAATGTTTTACAATTTTCACTATTTTTCAACTTCAACTTGAAATAAAGAATTTGAGTTCAAAAACTTGATTGGTAATTATTTCATGTGAAATTATAGTTATAGCTCATGATTTCAACCTTAAGTACTTTTTATCAACTTCATACATTAAAGACTCTTTTTTCAACTTCAGCTAAATATTTTCCAGAGGGATATTTTATTGGTAGTGTTTGCAACATAATACAGACTAAATCAATAGAAAATTGTTTTTTAAGTTGATCTTTGCCAACTTGAAGGCTGCCTAGATGGTGTCTTAAGGAACTGTCACCATACAACTCTCCAACTAAATATAAGGTAGATTTTGAAATCTAATGGCCCATCTTAATCTTTCATATCATTTAGTACTGATTCCAGTAGGGATAAGAAAGTCATACAATATATTTTATAAAGTCAAGTGAAGAACTATGATGTGAGTTGTACAGTTTCTATTGAAGATTTAGTAGTTAACCTTAAAGAGCTAATCCAACAAACTCCTATATGGAATTCAAAAACAATCTCTTCCATCCCTTCAACTTTTTCTTGTTATCACCTATCCAGATCCACCTAGAAGTCTTAAGCCCGTTACAGGCTACCTAAGTTTTCTCTCCGTCATCTATCTAATAAAGTCAGACCTCTTTATAGTAGCAACATTTGTCTGAAAATTTCATGGCTGCTTTAGAGAGGTGTTGTTATATATGTATACTGGCATTTGATGATCAAATATCATTTAGCTGTTATAACAAAAGTATGCAAAACTATAAAGAACATAAATACCAAAAAGTCAAACATTACTAGCCTTTTCCTCGTGAAGTTATGAAATAACAACATACGTAGTGTATTTCCACAAAGTAGGGTCTGGAGAGGTTAAAGTGTACTCAGTCCATAGCTTGTCTCCGATAGACCCTCGACTCATGATAAATAACAGTGTACTAAGCCCCAAGTAGAGAACGTAAAAGCAAACAAAAAAATATGGTAACACACCACTAGATAATAGAAGAAATAAGACACCTACAGAGTAACACTTGAACTACCTATCCAAAATCACAAATATCCCCAAAACACTATGAATAAGAAACTACAAGACACATTCACAACACTTAGACTACAGGTAAAATCGCTAAACAAAGCACTCCTCCCTACAAGTAAGGATGCATACCTACCCACAAGCCATCTACCCTAATTTGCATTCTTCATATCTTCCCATCAAAGGTTATGTTAGCTGTAGGCTGTAATTGCTCCATGTCATGCCTAATCACTTCCCTTCAATATTTCTTTGGCCTACCTCTACCCCATCTGAAACTATCCATTGCAAGTTTCTCACACCTCCATACTTGGGAAACCGTGCTCCGCCTTATCACATGCCCAAACTATCTCAACCTCACTTCATGCATCTTGTCTTTCACTGAAGCAACATTTACCTTCTCTCGAATAGTCTCATTTCTAAGCTTACCATCCTAGTAAGTCCACACATCTATCTCAATATCCTTATATCCACGACCTTCAACTTTGGGATGATGGAGTTCTTAACTGGCCAACATTCCGCTTCATACAACATAGCCGGTTAGACTGCCACTTTGCAGAACTTATCTTTAAGCTTAGGATGAACCTTCTTATCACATAAGACTCACAAAGCGAGCCACTATTTCAACCACCCTACACTGGTATGATGCATGATATCCTCATTAATCTCCTCATTCCCCTGAATCATAGATCCAAGATACTTGAAAATATCTCTCTTTCGAATAACTAAAAATCCAACTTCACTACCACATCAGCCTCATGCGTCGAATCACTGAACTTACACCCCAAGTACTCCATCTTGGTCCTGCTTAATCTAAACCTTTTAGACTCTAGCGTCTGTCTCCGAACCTCTAACTTATTATTAACTCTTCTCGACCCTCATCAATAAACACTATATCGACCGCAAATAAAATACACCAAAGCACCTTTTATTGAATATGCCAAGTCAAAAAATCTATCATCAAGGCAAATCAAAATGGACTAAGAGTCGATTCCTGGTGAAAACAAGTCAAAATAGGAAAGTTTTATGACACTTCTCCTACCATCCTCTCACGGGTCTTCGCTCTGTTGTACATGTCCTGAATTGACTTGGTGTATGCCACAGGTACACCTCTAACCTCCAAGAACCTCAACAAAACCTCCCTAGGGTCTTAGTCGTATGCCTTCTCAAGATCGATGAACACTATATGGAAGTTCTTCTTTCTCTCCCCATAATGCTCCATTAGTCTCCTCAAAAGATGAATCACTTCGATAGTCGAGCGACATGGTATGAAACCAAAATGATTTTCGAAAATAGTTATGAACATCCTTAGACTTAACTCTACCAGTCTTTACCAAACCTTCACAATATGACTCAACAACTTGATACCCCTATAGTTGTTGCAACTCTAAATGTCCTCCCTGTTCTTATATAACAGAATTATAATACTCCATCTCCAAACTTCTGATATCTTTACCATCTTAAAAATGATGTTAAACAACCTTGTCAGTCACTCCAAACCTACCCCGCCAATGCTCTTCCAAAAATCCACCAAAATCTCATCTGACTCAATCGCCCTATCCCTATGCATCCTATGAATAACATCCTTGACCTTCTCAACCTTAAAGCGCCTATTTAAATAACTGATGTGCACTACTTAAATTATATTTTTCCTTTGAATTAGAAATTCATACTTGAATTTATAGTGTGCACGACCTGATTATCATACATATTTTGGTATTTTATTTTGTACATCATATATTTCTTACAAAATATTTGACCATGCTGTTATAGAAAGGTAATTTAACAGAGAGTGCACTGCAATATTAAACGTCATTGTTGTTATAGGTAGAATGTCGTTATAGAGAAGTAAAATATAACATGAAAAATTGATTCCAGTAGAAGATATGTCTCAGAAATAAAGTAGGAGTAGATAATTTTAGTATTTTTAAATTGTTAGATTTCTATGTGCGTTAAACTTAGGAATTAGCTATCCCTTTATTATTTGAATTAGAAATTAGTTATCCTTCTTTGAATTGAAGTCTATTTAGAAATTTAGCTATAAATGTCTTTGATTTATTAATAGAATAATTCCCTTTGACAATACAATTGCGGTATTTTTTCTCTCCAACTTTTTCTCTATTATTTCTTAAATTTCAAAGCCAAAAACCAATAATTGGTATCACGAGCTAATTTTTTGAGGGATCTATAAGAGAGATAAATTCAGAAAACAAGTTTTTCCAAATAGCTCCTCCTGTCTTTGATGGTGAAAATTACCATCTTTGGGAAGTAACAATAGAGACTTATCTTGAGTATTTAGATCTTTGGGAGACCGTGGAGAAGGATTATGATATTCTTCCGCTTCCCGATAATCCCACGGTGACCTAGAGTAAAAGCAAAAAGGAAAAAAAAAATCAGAAAATCAAAGGCAAAAACAACTTTATTTTCTAGTGTGTCTCCAATAATTTTCAAAAGAATTATGGCCTTTAAATCAATAAAAGAAATTTGGAATTATCTGAAGGAAGAATAAACCAAAGATGATAGAATACGAGGCATAAAGGTGTTGAATCTAACAAGGGAATTCAAATTGCAAAAGATGAAGGAATCCGAGACCGTCAAAGGGTACTCAGACTGACTTCTTAGCATTGTTAACAAGGTAAGATTGCTTGGCACAAAATTTAAAGATTCAAGAATTGTTGAAAAAATTCTTGTTACTGTGCCTGAAAGATACGAAGTATCAAGAGAAAATTGAAGAAAAGGTGTCTTTTAAGTCTTGAATGAAGGATTTGTGACATTGACCAACTTAATGGGTCAAACATAAATAGGAAACTTGATTAAGTTAATTGTGGACTTAATTAATATTTTCAAAACTTTCTAATCTTTTCAAAAATACAAATCAACTCAACCCACACCCCTCTTCAATCCAAATCAACCAGTCTTTTTCCTCTTTATCTCGACAGCTTCTGTCAACTCTCTCCCAACCAACAGTTCTACAAATTCCCTCTATTCAATCCAAATCAACCAGTCTCTCTCTTTTTTCTCTCAACTCTCTACCAACCAACAGTTTTACAAATTTCTCCTTTCAATCCTCAACGACTTCAACCTCCAATGATAAGTAGTTGGGCTTCGAGTTTCTTTTGAACTTTAATCCTTAATCGACATGACAACCTTGCTCTCCATCCACAACAGCTTCGAATTCTTCATCGTTCTTTTTCTTCTTTAACAGGTAAAAAATTATGGCCTTTTTAGTTTTCAAGAAAATAAAAAACTTGAGCCAACTTCTCTTATAGTATTGGTTAACAATTTCAATATTTGTTCCTTTAATTTGAAATGTAGTCTGAATAAAACCCTAATATCTAATATTTTTTTCTTCTCTTTTCGAAGTGAATTATAATTTTATTATTTGTTGCATTTTTTTAAAATTTGATTTTCGTTGTTTGTGTTTATACAAATAAAATAATGATTTGGGTTGATTTGTTCTATTCTCATTCTTGGTAAAAATGGTGATATTGTTATTTTCTGTTGAACAAAATCATGCTACAATTTTTTTTCCAACAGATTATTCATCTGGTGCAATGATGATAGGCGAATTTACACGCCTATATCAATATATTTTGCCCATATTTGTGCCATGTTTTGAGAATAAATTATATATTTCATGCACTTTTAGTCCTTTTTCCTGTAAGTGAGCTAACAAACATGATTATCAAAGTTTCAGGTATAAATGATGCAGAATTCAACATTTTATGGCTTACTTGATGCCAAAGAAAGCTCACGAAGGAAGGAAAGGGAGCTTGGACGCCTAAAGGACCAAAAGTGATGCATGGAAAATCTGTCCCGGGCTAAAACAACATTTCTAAAAACTTTGGGGACTGCAGTAACTTAGTTGGATTTGGATAATGATACATTAACCTAGTACAATTGGGTTAAGTATTTCATTTGTTTATTTGGATTAGGAGAATATTACATTAACCTAGTACAATTGGGTTAAGTATTTCATTAGCTTAGTAGGATTTGGTTAGATATTTCATTAGCTTAGTAGGACTAGGATATGGGTATTATAAATACCCTATCTTGCTAGAGATTTTAGACATTCCTCCCTTAGTGGAGAGAAACGATTCTACAACTCTTCTAATCTTTCTATTAATTCTATTTTTCTTCTTCTATTCATCTATTCTTAAAATCCGCAACAAGAGAATCGTTACGTTGCCTAGGAAATTCACGCCTAACGCCTACCTCTTGAGCCACACGAAATTCATCCTTATTGTGGTATAACAACAATGTCAATCGTGATATCCTTCGCAATCATGGGTAACTAAACTTCTCTGTTGGGATTATGGAAGCCAACTGAGATACTATCTATTGCTATGAGTTTGTGAGTTTATGACACGTATGCTGCTTATATCATTATTCTCTTCATCTTAATCTACATTCTTTGTGGTTGCAAACACAAGAATACGCCAGTATAACATTTAACTTGTTCGAGAGAAAGGTTATTTGTCTGGAAAAGAGATAATGTCAAGGTAGTAGGGTCACACCCTAAATTCCCTACTAAACAGTTAGTGCCGTAACTGGATTAACCTCTTGGAGAATTCGTACCGTTAGACACGCTTTAAGCTCGAAAGAGTTAAAGTGAAATAATCCTCGAATAGGTCGAAAGACGCCTGGATTTACCACCGAATATAATTCTCTATAAGCACATGCATGTCGGAATTCTACATACTCATAGTCAATAGAGACGTGTAACTCAGGAGGTGGACATAACCCCAACGCTTCAATTCTCATTGTTTCACAACCTACAAAATATTCTTCTTTTTACGTTGCTATTTTCAGTTTTTACTTTAATATTTTGGTTACACATTACAATCCCCCCTCATTACGAGACTTGTACTAAAAGTCTAGTAACCGTTGCTTACTTGTTGACCAAGTTATTCCCTGTGGGATCGACACCCAACCCAGTTGGGTTCTATATTTGACTACGACCGCTTTACACTCCTAAGAGAGATGTAGATTGAGCGTTATCAAAAATTGGTGCCGTTGCTGGGGAATACGAGTGTCAATTAAGTTTGTGATAATTACTAGACCCTTTGGTCAAAGATTCTCGTACTTTCACTTTCAGTTTTTGTTTTTGTTTTTGTTTACTGTAGGTTTTTATTCAGTGCATGCCCCATACTAGAAGTTCTGGTCAACCGTTATTACCTATCAATCCTGAACCACAACGCATTGGTAGAATGGAAGCACAAGCAGAAATCGAAAGGATGGCTGCTCAACAGGAACAAGCAAGATTGACTGCCCTTGCCGCTGCCCAAGTTCAACAACAGAACATTGATAACCCTGCACGAGCAACAAATCCCAACGATGAGGATTTAGGTGATGACGAGTTACTAAACCCTAGGCGTGATACTGAAATAACACCTGCCAACCGAAGAGGTCGACAAGCTCGGTCTAGGTATGATCGCCAACCTATGCAGCCAGCCTTCGACGATGATGATGATGATCTTGATGGTGCCGGAGCCACTGGAGCCATAATTCCACCACCATTAGCGCCCGGAGCCAAGTTCAACATCACAAGCACCATGATTCAGTTATTGCAACTCAAAGGATTATTTGGTGGACTAGCAGGCGATGATCCGAATATGCATCTCATCAACTTTATTTCCACATGCAAGTCATTTGACAATCCTGGTGTTGGTCAGAATGCAATTCGATTACGTCTATTTCCATTGTATCTGTCTGGGGAGGCAACACTATGGTTGAATGGGCTGACTCCTGATTCAATTACAAATTGGAGGCAATTGAGAGACGCTTTCCTAGAAAGATTCTTTCCGCCATCCAAAAGAGCACAATTGAGAGATGAAATCAGCAACTTTCGTCAGCTTCCCACTGAAGCTCTTCATAAAACATGGGAGAGGTTCAAGACAAAGCTAGCGAGATGCCCAAACCATCACATGACCAATGTTCACCTAATGGAGATATTGTATAGAGCCTTGAATTCAATAACTAAGCCAGTGGTGGATAATGCAGCTGGAGGATCTTTTATGGACCTCATTTTTGGTCAAGCAAGAAATATGCTAGATTGTATGACGAAGCAAAGTAGGGCTTGGCATACCAGGGATTCTGAGGTAGCAAGCCCCACTTTATCTATTGGCATGACTACAAACCAAAGAAGAAGAGAAAAAGAACGTGATCAAGATATGGCGCATATGAAAGCACAAATGGATCTTCTTACAAAGCATCTATTATCAGGGAAGACCGAAAAAGTGAAAGCTATTGCGTCAAAAGGAAGAGACGAATCTGATTCGGAAGAGGAGGCCAACTACTTGAACAATCAGGGGGGTTTCCGTGGGAATACCCAAGGAAACCAAGGTCGGAACTATTATGATAAATCTGGAAACAAGGACCAAGGTAGTTGGAAGAACAAGAATGAAAAGAGTGGTTTTTACGTTCCCCCTGGTAGACGTGACACCACCACATCAAATTCTGGAAGTATGGAAGACATGATGGCTAAATTATTGAAAGGAGTGGAAGCAACAAGCGTGGGAGTAATGGAGATAATCAATGATTTGTCCTCTATGAAACAATTAGTTGATTCACATTCCACTTCTATCAAGCAAATAGAGCAGCAATTGAGCCAACTTTCAGCAGCACTCAATCAAAGAAAGGCCGGCACTTTACCTAGCGATACTGTGCAAAACCCAAGGAATGATGGGTCATGCATGGCCATCACTACCAGAAGTGGTAAGGTGCTGGAAACTTCAGCAAAAGGCAAGCAAGTGGTTGACGAATTTGCGGACATGGATGACAACGCAAAAGGAGAAGATGCCGCAGTTACTACTCCTGACGTCAAGGACGACACCTCCAGTACGGTGCAGCCTAAAAAAGTGGAAAAATGGAATCAAGAGGAGAAGAAAGCCGTGGAAAGAACACTTCCATACCCACCACCACCTTTTCCCCAAAGATTGAAGAAGGTGGCGGATGACACAAAGTTCAGCAAATTCATGACTATGTTGAAACAGCTGACCATTAATGTTTCATTGGTGGAGGCACTTGAACAAATGCCTGGGTATGCGAAGTTTATGAAGGATCTTTTGACAAAGAAGCGGGCAGCAAGTTATGAGTTGAAAGAAGATGTGCATCATTGTAGTGCAATTACCACCCGATCGATAGTTCAAAAGAAGGACGACCCCGTAGCTTTCACTATTCCTTGCACCGTAGGATCTTTGAATTTTGCCAAAGCATTATGTGACTTAGGAGCCAGCATCAATTTGATGCCATTATCGATCTACAAGAAGTTGGGGTTGGGTAATCCTACTCCAACCAATATGAGGCTCGTCATGGAGGATAGGTCGGTAAAACGACCTGTTGGTATTTTATGTGACGTATTAGTAAAGGTTTCTTCATTCATCTTTCCGGCAGACTTTGTTATTTTGGATTGTGAGGCAGACTCAGAAGTTCCCATAATCTTGGGGCGCCCTTTCCTTGCTACAGGAAGTGTGCTAATTGATTTGAGAGACAATGAGCTTTCATTCTGAATAAATGACGAAGTGGTTCGCTTTGATGTGTGCAAATCAATGAAGCAACCCAAAGATCTCAGTGTATTTTCGGTGGCTGATGTTTTCTTTGATGATGAGAAAGAATTACTTAAAGAGGAGCAAAGTATCGATGATCCTTTGGCGGTTGCGCTCATGAATGGAGAGAATGAGGATGCTGAAAATTCTGAAGAAGCTACTTGTGCTCTATCGGGATTAGGGACATATCGCTATGCTCCCAAGAAGCTGGATCTTGATCTCAAGAATTGACCCACACCACCAGCTAAGCCATCTATTGAAGAGCCACCCACGTTAGAATTGAAGGAGCTGCCAAGTCATTTGAAGTACGCCTTCTTAGGAAGCGGAAATACTCTTCCAGTCATTGTGGCAGCCGATTTGGGTGAGCAACAAGTTGCAGCTCTTATTGCTATCTTACGCAAGTATATTAGAGCCATTGGATGGACCATTGCGGATATTATTGGTATTCCACCTGAGATTTGCACACATAAAATTCAGCTTCAAGAAAAATGCACACTCACCATTGAGCATCAAAGACGTCTAAACCCACCTATGCAAGAAGTGGTGAAGAGAGAAATTATCAAGTAGTTAGACGCGGGTGTTGTGTATCCTATCTCGGATAGTACATGGGTAAGCCGGTACAATGTGTTCCCAAGAAAGGAGGCATGACGGTGGTCGCGAATACGAAGAACGAGCTTATTCCACCCAGACCCGTCACTGGATGGAGAGTATACATGGACTACCGAAAGCTGAATTCTTGGACACTCAAAGATCACTTCCCAATGCCATTCATGGACCAAATGCTAGATCGATTAGCGGGGAAAGGATGGTTTTGCTTCTTGGACGGTTATTCAAGCTACAATCAGATTTGTATTGCCCCCGAAGACCAAGATAAGACAACATTTACATGCCTATATGGTACGTTTGCCTTCAAACGTATGCCATTCGGGTTATGTAATGCACCAGCCACCTTTCAATGCTGTATGATGTCCATTTTCTCTGATATGGTTGAGGACACTTTCGAGGTATTTATGGATGATTTTTCAGTTGTTGGTGAATCTTTTGAGTCGTGCTTGGAAATCTTGAGCATGTCATTGCAAAGATGTGTAGAATTCAACCTTGTGCTGAATTGGGAAAAGTGCCACTTTATGGTAAAAGAAGGAGTCGTTCTTGGGCACAAGATCTCCGCAAGAGGAATAGAGGTTGATCGAGCAAAAATAGAGGTTATTGAGAAGCTACCGCCTCCAATTTCGATGTAGGGAGTTCGTAGTTTTCTTGGCCATGCAAGTTTCTATCGTCGGTTCATCAAAGATTTCTCCAAAATTGCTAGTCCATTGTGCAAACTATTGGAGAAGGATGCGAAGTTTGACTTTAATGAAGATTTCTTAAAGGCATTCGAATTCCTTAAAGGAAAACTCATTGAAGCCCCTATCATGGTAGCACCAGACTAGTCTCTCCCATTCGAAGTCATGTGTGATGCTAGTGGTGTAGCCATTGGAGCTGTACTTGGACAAAGAAAGGAGAAATTATTTCATCCTATATACTATGCGAGTAAGGTCCTAAATGAAGCCCAAAGGAACTACACTGTTACTGAACAAGAGCTCCTAGCAGTTGTGTACGCGTTTGAGAAGTTTCGTGCCTATCTATTAGGTACTAAGGTGATCATTCATACAAACCATGCAGCTCTTAGGTATCTCATGACAAAGAAGGATGCAAAACCAAGGTTAATTCGATGGGTGTTGCTGCTACAAGAGTTCGATTTTGAGGTCAAAGATAGAAGAGGTTGCGAGAACCAAGTGGCCGATCACTTATCTCGACTTGAGAATGAACATGTGGCGCAACCTGAAAATCAAATTGATGATGCATTCCCGGACGAAGAGATATTAGCAACAACAATGGAGGAACTACCATAGTATGACGACTTTGCAAATTTCGTAGTGAGTAATGTGATACCTGCCAATTTATTTTACCACTAAAGGAGGAAGTTTATGCATGACGTACAATACTACTATTGGGATGAACCTTATTTGTTTCAAAGATGCGCGGATGGTATCATTCGACGATGTATATCTCATGAAGAAGTGCCTACTATATTGGAAGCATGCCACACTTCCCAAGTTGGAGGACATCACGCAGGCAATCGAACGGCAAGAAAAGTTTTTGCAAAGTGGTTATTATTGGCCTTTGATATTTAGAGATGCCTACGACTATGTTAGAAGGTGCAACCAATGCCAACGTCAAGGTGCTATTTCAAAACACCATGAAATGCCCATGTCCAAAATTCTTGAGGTAGAACTCTTTGATGTGTGGGGTATTGATTTCATGGGTCCATTCGTGAATTCGTTTGGAATGAAGTACATCTTGGTTGCTGTAGATTATGTTTCAAAATGGGTGGAAGCTGTAGCTTTGGCCGACAATGAAGGGAAGCGTGTTGTAGCGTTCTTAAAGAAGAAATTGACCTAAGGGCGCCGCATTCTCTCTCCAAATCATCTCAAACGTTTTCTTTTTGCTCTTCCAATTCACAAGAACATCTCCAAAGGCTTCAATCACGTAAGTACTCTTGTATTCTTCATCTATTTCTCGTAAGTACTACGTTGCTATGCCTATTATGAATTGCTACATCTTGAAAGATTATTGGTGATGTTAATGTGTTTGGATTGTTGACACAAAACCATGTGCGTGAACATATATGTTAGGATAATCTTGACTTGTTTCCGACTTGAATTTGGTTTTAATAGCATTGTTATACTATTTGCGGAATTGCTAGGGTTATGAAAATTGCTTAAGTTTGATACTTGGATACTTACATGTTAGACTATCCCGTTCATCGGGATAAGACCTATAGTTGACTACCAACTTAGGAGGTTGTGATTGTTGAAAGTAACTATACCATAATGTAACCCCTACGTAGTAGTGTTGTTATACCTAACATGAAAGTAGTGCAATGGCTGCAAGTAGTGATACATCGCTGATTTTCTTGTCGGAACATAGTTCCTAAAACGTATGAATTCACTTCACTGTTTTGTATTAATGAACCTAAGTGTGGGGTGGTACCCCGATGGCTTGTGTATAGATTATTTCCTTTGAGTTGATGCTAACATGAATACTGTTTAAATCTCAGGAACAATGGCACCTAAAGCGCGACAAGATAAGGCTACCACTTCCCAAAAGGGCAAGAAGAGAGGTCGCAAGGAACAAGGAGAATCATCCTCAATGCAACTACCCCGACGAATGTTTGGAATAAAATGGGTTCTTGAGGAGGAAGCCAAAGAATGGTACAAGAACAACAAGGAACGAAAATATGTTCACGTCCACTTGATCAACAAGGACACCATAGCGAAGAAGGAGCCGCGTATATTGGCAAAAATAATGGCGTTGAATCTGGATTTAATCTTCCGCGACATGGGAGAATGTAATCTCGATTTGACAAGGGAATTCTATGCCAACTGATCGCCGAAAACCACAGGCAACGAAGTTAAGATTCGGGGCCAAGTCTTACAGCTCAACGCGGATTTGATCAACTCCTTTCTTAGCTTACCTTCGGTCGACCCAACACCATTCAAAGAGCTGTACAGTAGGCCTCCTTATAGAACAATCCGACACACACTTTGTGGAAGTAGATCCATGGCAAGGTGGGGCAGACACCGAGACACCGAACGACACAACACCTTCCCCTATGCTCCATTGAATAGGGAAGCAAGAATCTGGTTGCGTATTGTCAACTCATGCCTTATTACTGGGACTCAATACACAAAAATATCAAGAGATAGAGTGTGTTTAGTCTATGCTTTGATGACGAATGTCCCTATCAACTTTGGGCCAATCATTCGCTCTACAATGCGGAAGGCCAGACTCCACAAAAGGTCCCACTTCACTTTTGGTAATCTGATAACAGCAATCTTGCGGAAGGAGGATATTGAAGAGGAACTAGCTGATCACAAACTCCCACATAACCCGAAGAAGGTTGACCTCACCAAGGTCAAAGACGCTGAAACAACTCATGGTGTCAACCTTACTACTACGGAGAGACATGCTCGTAATGAGAGTTTCTTCCGTCATCTTTATGGCATGACACACTTCACAATGATGAGTGGAGGTCGTGTTCCAACTACTGAAGAGCTCCAACAGCTGGACCACGGGAGATGTGTGGAGTGGGTGTATACTTTGAGGAACCTCTAGACGATGATGTGCCAACCGATGACGATCGACGCTTTCCAGACTCCGATGAGGAGGAGAACTCTGACTACGACTCTTATGATGATTCCGACGAAGGGGGTATGACCCCCGACATTGAGGAAGAGTCCGACTGACCAGGTTCTTCGTATTTATTTTCCACTGAGGGCAGTGTCCCGTTTAAGTGTGGGGTGGCCGTATCGCATGCTATACTTCTCTATTTGCATCTATGTTTTTTTAAGTTTTTTAAATTTTTTTTTAGCTTCGCATGAAATAATTCCAATAGGCAGCATGAGATTATAACAAGAGTATGTGCTACAATTATGACTATTGAGACGTTTAGGCTCTAGTTGTGACTCATTATGTGATATTTTGTGGTTCAATTCCTTCACTTGTTGGGTCGAGAGTCTATATTACTTCCAATCAAGTCGACCATGTGCCTTGTGTGTGTGAGATAATAGTATATTCTACGTTTGTGGCTGATGCTAGAACATACCTGGTATGTATGCAAAGCGAAAATAAGGAGTGTAAGTTTAGGAGATGATTTAGGCATTTCTTTGGCAACATATATATGTTTACCATCGTTTTACCTACCCATGGACATCATCCTAGTTAAACCCTTTTGAGCCTTTAGCCTATTTCTTTGACAACCTTGTATGTAAGCCTAATCCATTTTTTCAAGACCGTGATTTGATCCAAATTCCTAAGTGCTTTAAAGTGAAAAAGTCATGTGACGAAATAAGAGGAAATTGGGTGAGTATGATGCTCTAAATTGTAGTGGTGCTTGAATGAGTTATGAAAAAGAAAGTGCTATCATAAGAGGTATGTTATGAAAAGAAAAAGGAAAAAGAAAGCTGAAAGGTGAGTTATGCCTAAACTGGAAAAACAAAAGAGGAGAACAAGGGTGGTAGAATAAAAGAAAGAAGAAAGGTTGAAAGAAAAAAATGTCAATGATACAATGTGATGTATTAAAGTGCTTAGGAACTTAGTCACTATTTCTGGACAAAATAGTCCTACCCGTCCCTTAGCCTACATTACAACCATCAAAAGACCTACTTGATCCTAATCTTAACATTCTGACATTTAGTGGAGTATTACACTAAGGGCAAGCCTATGGTCATCAGTTGCTACATATGAATTCTTTGTGAGAGTGAGAGCAAGGATATGTTGATACCCATGTTTGAAAAATATGCTATACTTGTGAGTGATTATGGGTAATATATTGTGAGACACACATGGTTGATGAGTTTTGGGTAGTTGTGTATGATTCCTTGTGCCTTAACTTTTGAATATGAGTTGACCACCATCACGAGTCTATGCTAGAGGTTAAACTGTTTCTACTAATGATCGGAAAGCTACTCTTTGTTGATAATTATTGTGCTTGACTTGACGAATATTTTGTGTTGTTGCTGTGAAACCCTAAGTTGATGTGTAGAGGGACATGATATTTTGTTCGAGGACGAACAAAGCTTCAAGTGTGGGGTGTTGATGATAGGCGAATTTACATGCCTATATCAATATATTTTGCCCATATTTGTGCCATGTTTTGAGAACAAATTTTATATTTCATGCACTTTTAGTCCTTTTTCCTGTAAGTGAGCTAACGAACATGATTAACAAAGTTTCAGGTATAAATGATGCAGAATTCAGCATTTTATGGCTTACTTGACGCCAAAGAAAGCTCACGAAGGAAGGAAAGGGAGCTTGGACGCCTAAAGGACCAAACGTGATGCATGAAAAATCTGTCCCGGGCTAAAACAACATTTCTGAAAACTTTGGGGACTGCAGTAACTTAGTTGGATTTGGATAATGATACATTAACCTAGTACAATTGGGTTAAGTATTTCATTTGTTTATTTGGATTAGGAGAATATTACATTAACCTAGTACAATTGGGTTAAGTATTTCATTAGCTTAGTAGGATGTGGTTAGATATTTCATTAGCTTAGTAGGACTAGGATATGGGTATTATAAATACCCTATCTTGCTAGAGATTTTAGACATTCCTCCCTTAGTGGAGAGAAACAATTCTACAACTCTTCTAATCTTTCTATTAATTCTATTTTTCTTCTTCTATTCATTTATTCTTAAAATCCACAACAAGAGAATCGTTACGTTGCCTAGGAAATTCACGCCTAACGCCTACCTCTTGAGCCACACGAAATTCATCCTTATTGTGGTATAACAACAATGTCAATCGTGATCTCCTTCGCAATCATGGGTAACTAAACTTCTCTGTTGGGGTTATGGAAGTCAACTGAGATACTATCTATTGCTATGAGTTTGTGAGTTTATGACACGTATGCTGCTTATATCATTATTCTCTTCATCTTAATCTACATTCTTTGTGGTTGCAAACACAAGAATACTCCAGTATAACATTTAACTTGTTCGAGAGAAAGGTTATTTGTCTGGAAAAGAGATAATGTCAAGGTAGTAGGGTCACACCCTAAATTCCCTACTAAACAGTTAGTGCCGTAACTGGATTAACCTCTTGGAGAATTTGTACCGTTAGACATGCTTTAAGCTCGAAAGAGTTAAAGTGAAATAATCCTCGAATAGGTCGAAAGACGCCTGGATTTACCACCGAATACAATTCTCTATAAGCACATGCATGTCGGAATTCTACATACTCATAGTCAATAGAGACGTATAACTCAGGAGGTGGACATAACCCCAATGCTTCAATTCTCATTGTTTCACAACCTACGAAATATTCTTTCTTTTTACGTTGCTATTTTCAGTTTTTACTTTAATATTTTGGTTACACATTACAATCCGCCCTCATTACGAGACTTGCACTAAAAGTCTAGTAACCGTTGCTTACTTGTTGACCAAGCTATTCCCTGTGGGATCGACACCCAACCCAATTGGGTTCTATATTTGACTACGATCGCTTTACACTCCTAAGAGAGCTGTAGATTGAGCGTTATCATGCAACATATTAACCATCCAATGCAATAAATTTTTGATATGATGCAACTTTCATCTGATGCAATAGAGGAACCATCAGATTAAAGTCTTGATGCAACATATTAATCATCTGATGCAACAAAGAAACCATTGAATAGAAAATCTGATGCAACAAATTTATCATATGATGCAACAGTTTAACTATCTAATGCAATAAATTAACCATATGTTGCAACAGATTAACCATATGATGAAATAAATTTACTATTAAATGCAACAGAGGAACCATTGGATAAAAAATCTGATGCAATTGATTAACCATATGATGTAATGGAAGAACCATCAGATTAAAGATCTGATGCAATAGATGAACCTTCCGTTGGATAAAATCTTATCAACTCTTCCAACAGGACATGTCTAAGACTTGATTTTTCCAACTGTTTATTCATCTGCCATGATAGACGACCCTTCTGTTGGAAAAAATCTAAACAATATTGACCGTTGACGATTGTTCCAATAGATCACTCATGTGTTGCAATATATATGCGACCTGTTGCATAGATCTATCATCTTTCTTAACAAATGAGTGATATGTTTTGTATAGTCGCAACAGATTACTCATCCGTTGCTGTTGGTTTGTTAACTGTTTCGATAGATCACTCATATATTACAATAGATGTGTGATCTTTTGCATAGACCATTCATCCTTCTCAACAGATGAGTGATATATTTTGTATTGTCGTAAAAGATTACTCAGTCGTTTCTACAGGCTATTTAACTATTCCAACAAGTCACTCATATGTTGCAACAGATGATGTTGCAATAATTGAGTGATCTGTCCACATACCATTCATTTTTCTCAACAGATGAGTGATATATTTTGTATTATTACAACAAATTACTCATTCATTGCAACAGGTTATTTAACTATTTCAACAGATCACTCATATATTGCAATAATGTGTGATCTATTGCATAGACCATTCATATGTCTTAAAAGATGAGTGATACATTTTGTATTATTTTAACAGATTACTCATTTGTTGCAAAGATTGGTTATATGCTGCAATAGATATACTACCTAGTGCAACATATCAGTGATTTGTTGAAACTATCATTTTACTATTTTTCTTATTAGATTTACTGTTATCCTTTTTAACGATGCATTAATCAACTATAATATATATTTTTTATGTTTCTGTTAATTTTAGATAATATGGCTCCCAAAAGAACAGAAACCAAATCAAGTCCAAGTAAAGGAACAATTGAAGTGACTAGGTTACATCCACCACTCTATAAGCTTGCTTTACAAGGGTTATCTCAATCTGGAGCAGAATATGATGAACACAGGGAGGAGAAACATTTCAAAAGAGATTATCCAAATACTAATATCCCTTCCACCAAAGAGTTGGTCAAAACCTTTAGCATTGATCATTATTCTATGAGAATATAGTGTGATCGTGCCACAGATTTAATGGGTGATTTCATGGTTAAGTCAATCATTGGAAAATCTTTCGTCGCCTTCAGAAAAATACTTTGAGAACAAAAATTGGATGCTTATTTCAGGGATAACCTCAGAGTTTCCAAACTAATCATAGATCCAGAGCTAAGGATACCCAATTATAGGGTAGTATAGCTCAGTAGCATCGTACGTTTTTGCAGTGAGACCTGCGATAGGAATCATCTTGGGAGGTATCAGCTGGGTTCACCGGTATGATATTCATGTAGTTAGTCGGGTCACTTCCAAAGAGATTGTCCTTCATCTAGAAGGAGTGTTGGTGGTGCCAAAACTCAGGCAAACTCTTACGCACCACCATCGCCTTAAAAGGGTACCACCTCAGCTGCCGGGAGTGGGCACAACTGGCTGTATTCTTTGTCCAACCTCCAAGAGGCAGAAGCCTTATCAGACATAGTCATTGGTACGTTACAAATATTGTCCCATAATGCTTATGTGTTACTTGATTCCGGGTCTACCCTGTCTTATGTGACCCCTTATGTGGCTGTCAGTTTTGGGTTTAAGCCCAATGTAATTTCAGAACCTTTATCTATTTCCACTTTGGTGGGCGATTCCATTGTGGCTGGGAGGGTGTATAAAAATTGTGTGGTGACTGTTTATGGCCGGGATATCATGTCAAACCTTATAGAACTAGACATGATTGATTTTGATGCTATTCTAGAGATGGTCTGGCTTCATTCGTGCTATGCCATACTAAATTTTAGAACCCAAAGAGTTACTTTTTCTTTCCCAAATGAACCAGTAGCAGAGTGGGAGGGGCATTCTTTAGCACCTAGAAGGCACTTTATATCTTAACTCAGAGCCCATAAACTCATTTCTAAGGGCTATTTGTATCATCTTATTTGGGTTAAAGATTTGAGTATCAAAAGCCCTTTTCTCTAGTCCTTCCCTATGGTGAATGTATTCCCAAAAGTTTTTCCAGATGATCTCCCAGGAATACCACCTGATAGGGAGATAGATTTTGGTATTGATTTATTACTAGACACCCATCCCATTTTTATTCCACCATATATAATGGCTCCTATAGAACTGAAAGATTTGAATGAACAACTAGAGATCTTCTAGATAAAGGTTTCATCCATCCTAGTATTTCTCGCTAGGGTTCACCTGTACTCTTCATGCGAAAGAAAGATGGTTCCCTTCGTATGTGCATAGATTACCTCCAGTTGAATAAGGTCATTATTAAAAATAAATATCCTCTTCCTAGAATTAATGACCTTTTTGACCAGCTCCAGGGTGCTAGGTATTTTTTAAAGATAGACCTTCATTTGGGATACCACAGTTGAAGGTTAGAGAGTCAGATATTCCCAAATATCTTTCCAAACGAGATACTGTCATTATGAATTGTTAGTCATATCCTTTGGGTTGACTAACGCCCCTGCATCTTTCATGGATCTGATGAATAGAGTGTTTCATTAGTTTCTAGATCTGTATGTGATAGTTTTCATTGATGATATTCTGATTTATTCCAAGAGTGAGGAGGACCATGACAATCACCTCTGAATCATCCTTCAGACTCTTAAAGATCACAAGTTGTATGCAAAGTTTTCCAAGTGTGAATTTTTGCTTAATTCTATTGCTTTCTTGGGGCATATTGTGTCTAGTGACAGGGTCAAAGTTGATCCCCAAAAGGTTGAGGCAGTGAGAAAATATACCAGACCCACAACTCCAACCGATATTAGGAGCTTCTTAGATTTGGCGGGGCATTACAGAAGGTTCGTAGAGTGTTTCTCTTCCATAGCTGCACCACTCACTAAGTTGACGTAAAAAAGGTGAAGTTTGTGTGGTCTGACTCCTGTGAGAATAGTTTTGAGAAGTTAAAAGATAAGTTAATAAATACTCTTGTTTTGACTCTTTCGGAAGGTACGAAAAGGTTTGTTGTGTACTGTAATATATTCCGTGTGGGACTTGGGTGTGTACTTATACAGCACGGTAAGGTGGTGGCCTATGCATCTAGGTAGTCTAAGGTGCAAGAGCAAAATTACCCCACCTATGACTTGGAGTTAGCGACTGTGGTGTTTGCGCTTAAAATTTGGCGGCATTATCTCTATGGGGTACATGTTGATATATTTACTGACCATAAGAGTTTATAGAATGTTTTCTCGCAGAAAGAATTAAACCTCCAATAAAGATGGTGGTTGGAGCTTTTGAAGGATTATGACATGAGCCTGCACTACTATCTGAGCAAGGCAAATATGGTAGCCGACGCCCTCAGCAGGTTATCTATGGGCAGCCTTTTGCATGTTGAAAAGGGGAAGAGGGAGATAATGAAGGATATTCACTAACTTACAAATCTAGGAGTACGACTTTTGGATTCCTAAGATGGGGGAGTGGTTTTCCATGAGGTAGATAAATCTTTCCTTTGTGCAGAAGTTAAAGAGAAACAGGTTGAAGATCCCATCTTAATGCAGATCAAGAAAGATGTGGGCCATCAAAAGGTAATATCTTTCAAAATTGGTGGTGATGGAATTTATATGGGAGAAGATGTAGGTCGCTGATAGAGTGGTATGAAGTTGGTGAGATATAGATTTTTGGGCCTGATCTTGTTCTTCAGGCAATGGAGGACGTGAATATTATTAGAGAAGGACTTAAGACAGCCAGAGTGACAAATATCCTTTGCCGATGTTAGAATAAGGGAGCTAGAATTTGAAGTTGGTGATTGGGTATTTCTCAAATTCTCCCCTATAAAGGGAGTTATGTGATTTGGGAAGAAAGGTAAGCTGAGTCCTCACTATTTAGGGCCATACCAAATTTTGAGAAAGATGGTGGGGTTGCGTATGAGTTAGAGTTTTCGGTAAGTTTGGGTTCTATTCATCCGGTATTTTACATATCCATGTTGAAGAAATGTATTGTAGATCATTCATTAGTATTTCCTGTAGAGGAGGTCAAAGAGACAAACTCATTATCTTATGAAGAAGAGCCTGTGGCAATCTTGGATCGCCAAGTTAGGAAATTGAGGAGCAAAGAAATAGCCTCAGTTAAAGTGTTGTAGAAAAATCAGAAAGTTGAGAAAGTGATAACGCTCAATCTACAGCTCTCGTAGGAGTGTAAAGCGGTCGTTAGCAAATATAGAACCCAACATGGGTTGGGTGTCGATCCCACAGGGAATAGCTTGGCCAACAAGTAAGCAAAATTAATAGACTTTTGGTGCAAGTCTCGTAAGAAGGGGGGATTGTAATAAGTAACCAAAGTAATGAAATAAAGGCTGAAAATAGCAAAGTAAAAAGAGAGTATTTCGTAGGTTGTGAAACAATGAGAATTGAAGCGTTGGGGTTATGTCCACCTTCAGAGGTATACGTCTCTATTGGCTATGAGTGTGTAGAGTCTTGACATGCAATTGCTTATAGAGAATTGTAGTCGATGGTAAATCCAAGTGTCTCTCGACCTAAACAAGGACTATTTCACTTTAACTCTCTCGAGCTTAAAGTGTGTCTAGCGGTACAAATTCTCCAAGAGGTTAGTCCAGTTACGGCACTAGCTTTTTAATAGGAAAGGGTGTCCTACTACCTTGACATTATCTCTTTTCCAGACAAATAACCTTTCTCTCAAACAGGTTAAATGTTAGACTGGCGTATTCTTGCGTTTGCAACCGCAAAGAATGTAGATTAAGATGAAGAGCGTAATGATATAAGCAATATACTTGTCTTGAACTCACAAACTCATAGCTATAGATAGTAACTCATTCGGCTTCCATAACCCCAACTAAGAGGTTTAGTTACCCATGAATGCGAAGGATATCACGTTTTGCATGGTGGATGGCGTGTAAAAGAGGTGTTAGGCGTGTGGTTTTGGTGATTCCGTAGCAAGTAACGATTCTCTTGTTGTGGAATTTAAGAATAGAAGAATAGATTAGAAGTGTTTGTGGTGGAAGATGAGAAGGATGGAAGAAAATTAATTAAGTGAAGAATGAAGAATTAAGAATGTATTGTAAGAAGATGTCTTAATTGTAAGGAGATGAATAAAAATCTCTAGCATGATAGGGTATTTATAATACTCCTATCCTACTCCTACTAAGCTAATGAAATAAATAACCAAATCCTAATATACTAATGAAATCCTTGACCCAAATGTACTAGGGTAAGGTTACAAAATTATAATCCAAATAGATTAGTGAAACACATAACCTAATTGCACTAGGTTAATGTATCTTGGCAAAAATCCAGCTTTGTGTCTGTAAGTCCCCAAAGTCTTCAGAATTGCTGTTTTAGCCCGGGACAGATTTTCCATGCAGCAGATTTGGTCCTTTAGGCGTCCAGCTCCCTTTTACTTCGTTTGTGAGCTTTCTTTTGTGTCAAGTAAGCCGTAAAATGCTGTATTTTGCATCATTTATACCTGAAACTTTACTAATCATGTTCGTTAGCTCATTTATAGGAAAAAGGACTAAAAGTGCATGAAATAGATAATTAGTTCTCAAAACTAGGCTAAAATATGGGCAAAATATATTGATATAGGCGCGTAAATTCGCCTATCATCAACACCCCACACTTGCAGCTTTGTTCATCCTCGAACAACATATCATGTCCTTCTAAGCATCGACTTAAGGTTTTTACAAAAACAACACAAAACATTTATCAAGACAAGCACAACAATTATCAACAAAGAGTATCTTTTCCGATTATAAGTAGAAACAATTTAACCTCAAGCATAGACTCGTGATGGTGATCAGCTCGCATGCAAACGTTAAGGTACATAGAATCATATACAACTATCCAAAACTCATCAACCATGTGTGTCTCACAATATAGTACCCATAATCACTCACAAATATAGCATATTTTTCAAACATGGGTATCAAAGTATCCTTGCACTCACTCTCACAAAGAATTCATATGTAGCAACTAATGACCATAAGCTTGCCTTTAATGTAGTGCTCTACTAAATGTCGGAATGTTAAGATTAGGATCAAGTAGGTCTTTAGATGGTTGTAATGTAGGCTAAGGGACGGGTAGGACTATTTTGGCCAAGAATAGTGACTAGGTTCCTAAGCACTTTAATACATCACTTTGGGTCATTGACACTTTTTTTCTTTCAACCTTTCTTTACTCTTTTATTCTACCACCCTTGTTCTCCTATTTTGTTTTTCAATTTTAAGCACAACTCACTTTTCATCTTTCTTTTCCTTTTTCTTTTCACAACATACCTCTTATGATAGCACTTTCTTCCTTTTTCATAACGCATTCAAGCACCATTACAATTTAACGCATCATACTCGCCCAATTTCCTCTTATGTTGTCACATGACTTTTTCACTTTAAAGCACTCAGGAATTTGGATCAAATTATGGTCTTAAAAAAAATGGATTAGGCTTACATACAAGGTTGTCAAAGAAATAGGCTAAAGGCTCAAAAGGGTTTAACTAGGATGATGTACATGGGTAGGTAAAACTGAAGGTAAACATGTATAGGTTGCCAAAGAAATGCCTAAATCATATCCTAAACTTACACTCCTTATTTTCGCTTTGTATACATACCAGGCAAGTTCTAGCATCAGCCACAAACATAGAATATACTATTATCTCGCACACACAAGGCACATGGTCGACTTGATTGGAAGTAATATAGACTCTCGACCCAACAAGTGAAGGAATTGAGTCACACAATATCACATAATAAGTCACAACTAGAGCCTAAATGTCTCAATAGTTACAATTGTAGCACATACTCTTGTTCTATTTTCATGTTGCCTATCAAAATAATTTCATGTGTATCTAGAAAAATTTTACTCCTAAAAACTAAAAAAACGTCAAACAAAAAAAAAACAAAAAAATGGACTAAAACAAAGTAAAACAAGCAAACATACAAACATAGGTGCAAACAAAGAAGTATAGCATGCAGATTCTGTCACCCCACACTTAGACTAGACACTGCCCTCAGTGGAAAATAAAGTCGAAGAACCTGATTAGTCGGACTCCTCATCAATGTCGGGGGTCATACCCCCTTCGTCAGAATCATCATAAGAGTCATCGTCAGAGTTCTTCTCAGCATCAGAATCAGGCAAGCGTCTATCATCATCAGTTGGCACGTCATCATCAAGAGGTTCCTCAAAATATACGCCCACTCCACACATCTCCCGGGCATGTCTGTTCATTGGGTAGTCGTGGTCCAGCTGTTGGAGCTCTTCAGCAGTTGGAATACGTCCCCCACTCATCATAGTGAATCTCGTCATGCCATAGAGATGACGGAAGAAACTCTCGTCACGAGCATGTTTCTCCGCAGTGGTAAGGTTGACTCCATGCGTTGTTTCAGCATCTTTGACCTTGGTGAGGTCAACCTTCTTTGGGTTATGTGGGAGTTTGTGGTCAGCTGGTTCCTCTTCTATATCCTCCTTCCGCAACATTGCTGTCAACAAATTGCCGAATGTGAAATGGGACCTTCGGTGGAGTCTGGCTTTTCTCATGGTAGATCGAATGATTGCCCCAAAGTTGATAGGGACATTCGTCCCAGGAATAAGGCATGAGTTGACAATGCGCATCCAGATTCTTGCTTCCCTATTTAGTGGAGCATAGGGGAATGTGTTGTGACGGCCTGTTTCCTTATGTCTGCCCCATCTTGCCATTGATCTACTTCCACAAAGCATGTGTCTTATTGCTCTGTAAGGAGGCCTGCTGTACAGCTCTTTGTATGGTGCAGTGTCGACCAAAGGTAGGCCTAGAAAAGAGTTGATCCAATTTGCTGTAAGCTGTAACACTTGGCCCCGAATTGTGACTTCGTTGCCTGTTGTGTTTGGCGACCAGTTGGCATAAAACTCTCTTGTCAAGTCAAGATTGCACTCTCCCATGTCACGGAAGATGAAATCCAGCTTTAAAGCCATTATTTTAGCCAACATTTGCGGCTCCTTCTTTGCTAAGGTCTCCTTGTTGATTAAGTCGACGTGCACATATTTCTTTTCTTTGTTGCTGCTGTACCATGCCTTGGCTTCTTCCTCAAGAACCCATTTGATTCCGAACATTCTGCGTGGTAGGTGTGCTGAAGATGAGTCTCCTTGGTCTTTTCGGCTTCTCTTTTTATCCTTTCGGGTCGTGGTAGCCTTCTCCTTGCCTAGCTTTGCTTTGGGTGCCATTGTACCTGAGACTAGAAATAATGTTAGTTGCAGCACAATCTCACTTTATACAATCTACATGCAAGCACTAGGGGTACCACCCCACACTTAATCTTGTTAGCACAAATCAGTGAAGTGAAAGTGGTCGAGTACTCAGACTTCGTCGACATACATCTTAGGATTGTATTCCGACAAGAAAATCAGCATTACATCACTTATGTGCAGCCATTTGGACGACTTTCATGGTGCATATAGCGACACTACAACATAGGGGTTACCACATGGAATTGCTATTCGTACAACAAACACTACCTCCTACGTCGATAGTCACTATAACCTTATCCCGATGGCCGGGATGGTTAATCATGCAAGCATCCAAACAACACTCTCAAGCAATATTCATAGCCACATATGTTCAGCAAGTATCATAACAATGCCATTGAAACAAAAGTCAAGTCGGAAACAAGTCAAGAATTCCATACGTATATATTCAATCACACGATTTTGCAACAATTATCCAAACACATGAACATCACCACCAATCTCACATGATTTAGCAAATTATAATAAGCATAGCAACGTAGTACTTACGATAAATAGATGAAGAATAAGAGAGCACTTACTTGCTTGAAGATTGTGGAGAAGTTGTTGTGGATTGGAAGAACAAAGGAAGAAAATTTGAGAGGATTTGGGATGATATGCGGCGCCTTTAGGGTTGCTTCTAATGTGTTTGTGACATAAAAACAAGTCCCCTTTATATAGGAGGAGTATGGGTCGGGTTATGACCCATTTACAATCGGATTTGGGGACAAAATCACCACATATGCGGCCATATCCCTCGGCATATCACTTACATATGCGGCACATTGTCCATGGCATAATGGGACATATGCGCCGCATAGTCTATGGCATTTCTAGACATATGCGCCGCATAGTCTATGGCATTTGGTCTCAGTATCTCAAATGCCATAGCATAGGCGGCGCATAGTCAAAAGCATACCTAGGAATAGGCGGCGCATAGTGTATAGCACACTAGATTCCGAGTCCTTAGGTTATAGAATAGGTTGTGCATCGTTCGTGGCCTATTTTTACCAAGGCCTAGCCTTCCTCGAAGCCTATTATGACGTGAGAAAGGCTCAATTCATAGCCTTATGCATCACCATTCCTAACTTACCGACTTTACCATACAATGCGACCAAATCGTCGATTGAAATCAATCTCCTCGTTGCATACTTCTTGCACCTATATTTGCTCAAAACACAATGAAAACGATTAGTACGATGGGTTGCCTCCCACCAAGCGCCTTAGTTTTGGTCGTGGCACGACTCTTTATCAAAAAGAAAAAATACTAAAACGACGAAACGATAAAACGATAAAACGACAAAACGATAAAACAATAAAACGATGGGTTGCCTCCCATCTAGCGCCTTATTTATTGTCGTGGCTCGACGTAGTAATCTCGAGTACTTAGACTTCGTCGAGATAAGTGATGGCCATGTCATTCATCGAGTCAAGAGGACCGATATAGGGCTTGACACGTTGGCCATTCACTTTGAAGATAACACCCTCATTGTTTTCAAATTCGACTACTCCAGATGAGTAGACTTGAATGACTTTAAATGGACCAGACCACTTTGATTTTAACTTACCTGGGAAGAGCTTGAGTCTGGAATTAAAGAGTACTACCATGTCACCTTTTTGGAAGTTTCGTCGAACAATCCGCTGATCATGATACTTCTTCATCCGCTCCTTGTATAAATCTGATCTTTCATATGCATGGAGACGGAATTCATCTAGTTCGTTCAGCTGCTCCAACCTCAGGTTCTTCACATCATCCCAATTCAGATTCAAGTGCTTCAATGCCCAGAATGCCTTGTATTCAAGCTCGATGGGTAGATGACAAGCCTTCCCATAAACTAGCTGATAAGGTGACATGCCAATGGGTGTCTTGAATGCAGTCCTATACGCCCATAGTGCATCATCTAGCTTTCGAGACCAATCCTTCCGATTCGCATTGACCGTCTTGGCAAGGATTTGCTTGATCTCACGATTGGAAACCTCTACTTGTCCACTAGTTTGAGGATGATAAGGCGTAGCTACCTTGTGTTGCTTGACTCCATACTTGGCCAATACAGATTTGAATAGCTTGTTGCAAAAGTGAGATCCTCCATCACTTATGATAGTACGAGGTACTCCAAAGCGAGAGAAGATATTCTTCTTTAAAAACGCTACAACACGCTTTCCTTCATTATCGGCCAATGCTACAGCTTCAACCCATTTCGACACATAATCCACAGCAACCAAGATGTACTTCATTCCAAATGAATTCACGAATGGTCCCATGAAATCAATACCCCACACATCAAAGAGTTCTACCTCCAGAATTTTGGACATGGGCATTTCATGGTGTTTTGAAATAGCACCTTGACGTTGGCATTGGTCACACCTTCTCACGTAGTCGTGTGCATCTCTGAATAATGTAGGCCAATAATAACCACTTTGCAAGACTTTCCTTGCCGTTCGATTCCCTGCATGATGTCCTCCAACTTGCGAAGTGTGGCATGCTTCCAATATAGTAGGCACTTCTTCATGGGATATACATCGTCGAATGATACCATCCGCGCATCTTCGAAACAAGTAAGGCTCATCCCAATAGTAGTGCTGAACGTCATGCATAAACTTCCTCCTCTGGTGGTAAGATAAATTGGAAGGTAACACATTACTCACCACGAAATTTGCAAAGTCAGCATACCATGGTAAGTTCTCCATTGTTGTCGCTAGTATCTCCTCGTCAGGGAATGCATCATCAATCTGATTTTCTGGTTGCGCCACATACTCATTCTCAAGTCTAGATAGGTGATCAGCCACTTGGTTCTCGCAACCTCTTCTATCTTTGACTTCGAAATCGAACTCTTGCAGCAGCAATACCCATCGAATCAGCCTTGGTTTTGCATCCTTCTTTGTCATTAGATACCTAAGAGCTGCATGGTCTGTATGAACGATCACTTTAGTACCCAATAGATAGGCACGGAACTTCTCAAACGCATACACAACCGCTAAGAGCTCTTGTTCAGTGACAGTGTAGTTCCTTTGGGCTTCATTGAGGACCTTACTCGCATAGTAGATAGGATGAAATAATTTCTCCTTTCTCTGTCCAAGAACAGCACCAACGGCTACACCACCAGCATCACACATGACTTCGAATGGGAGCGTCCAATCTGGTGCTACCATGATAGGGGCTTCAATGAGTTTTTCTTTAAGGCATTCAAATGCCTTTAAGCAATCATCATTAAAGTCAAACTTTGCATCTTTCTCCAATAGTTTGCACAATGGACTTGCAATTTTGGAGAAGTCTTTGATGAATCTACGATAAAACCCAGCATGGCCAAGAAAACTACGAACTCCCTTCACCGAAATTGGAGGTGGTAGCTTCTCAATTACCTCTATTTTGGCACGATCAACCTCTATTCCTCTTTCGGAGATCTTGTGCCCAAGAACAATTCCTTCTTTTACCATGAAGTGGCACTTCTCCCAATTCAGCACAAGGTTGAACTCTACACATCTTTGTAATGCCATGCTCAAGTTCACCAAACATGCATCAAAGGACTCACCAACAACTGAAAAGTCATCCATAAATACCTCCAAAGTGTCTTCTACCATATCAGAGAAAATAGACATCATACAACGTTGAAAGGTGGCTGGTGCGTTGCACAACCCGAATGGCATGCGTTTGAAGGCAAAAGTACCATATGGGCATGTAAATGTTGTCTTCTCTTGGTCTTCGGGGGCAATACAAATCTGATTGTATCCTGAATAACCATCCAAGAAGCAAAACCATCCTTTCCCCGCTAATCGATCTAGCATTTGGTCCATAAATGGCATGGGAAAGTGATCCTTGAGCGTCCAAGAATTCAGCTTGCGGTAGTCCATGCATACTCTCCATCCAGTAACGGGCCTGAGTGGAATAAGCTCATTCTTTACATTAGCAACCACCGTCATACCTCCTTTCTTGGGAACACATTGTACTGGGCTTACCCATGTACTGTCAGAAATAGGATACACGACTCCTGCGTCTAACCACTTGATAATCTCCTTCTTCACCACCTCTTGCATTGGTGGGTTTAGACGTCTTTGATGTTCAATGGTGTGTGTGCACTTTTCTTGAAGCTGAATTTTATGTGTGCAAATCCCAGGTGGAATACCAATGATATCCGCAATGGTCCATCCAATAGCTCTAATATACTTGCGTAAGATTGCAATAAGAGCTGCAACTTGTTGCTCACCTAAATCGGCTGCCACTATGACTGGAAGAGTGTTTCCGCTTCCTAAGAATGCGTACTTCAAATGGCTTGGCAGCTCCTTCAATTCTAACGTGGGTGGTTCTTCAATAGATGGCTTAGCTGGTGGTGTGGGTCGATTCTTGAGATCAAGATCCAGCTTCTTGGGAGTATAACGATATGTTCCTAATCCCGATAGAGCACAAATATCATCTTCAGAAATTTCAGCATCATCATCCTCTTCTTTCATGAACAAAGCCTCCAAAGGATCATCAAGAATTCGCTCTTCAGCAAGTAACTCTTTCTCATCATCAAAGACAACATCAGCCACAGAAAATACACTCAGATCTTTGGGTTGCTTCATTGATTTGCAAACATCAAAGCGAACTACTTCATCATTTATTCAGAATGAAAGCTCATTAGCTCTCAAATCTATGAGAACACTTCCCGTAGCAAGGAAGGGGCATCCCAAGATTATGGGAACCTCTGAATCTGCTTCACAATCCAAGATGACAAAGTCTACCGGAAAGATAAATGAAGATACCTTCACCAAGACATCGCATAGAATACCAACCGGTCGTTTTACCAACCTATCCGCCATAACAAGCCTCATATTAGTTGGTGTAGGATCTCCTAACCCCAACTTCTTGTAGATTGATAATGGCATCAAGTTGATGCTGGATCCTAAGTCACACAATGCTTTAGCAAAGTCTAAAGATCCGACGGTACAAGGGATAGTGAAAGCTCCGGGGTCGGCCTTCTTCTGAACTATGGATCGGGTAGCAATTGCGCTACAATGATGCACATCATCCTTCAGCTCGTAGCTTGCTGCCCTCTTCTTAGTCAAAAGATCTTTCATAAACTTCGCATACCCAGGAATTTGTTCAAGTGCCTCTACCAATGGGACATTAATAGTCAGCTGCTTCAACATGGTCATAAATTTGCTGAACTTAGTGTCATCGGCCACCTTCTTCAATCTTTGTGGAAAAGGTGGTGGTGGGTATGGAAGTGTTCTCTCCATGGCTTTCTTCTCCTCTTGCTTCCATTTATTTTTTTCAGGCTGCACGTCACTAGGTGAAACGTCCTTGACGTTGGAAGTAGATGTTGCGGCTTCTTCTCTTATGACGTCACTAGGTGTGGCGTCCATATTTGCTGTTCCGTCAACCACTTGCTTGCCTTTTTCTGAAGTTTCCAGCACCTTACCACTTCTGGTAGTGATGGCCATGCATGACCCATCATTCCTTGGGTTTTGCACAGTATCGCTCGGTAAGGTGCCAGCCTTTCTTTGATTGAATGCTGCTGAAAGTTGGCTTAATTGCTGTTCTATTTGCTTGATAGAAGTGGAATGAGAATCAACTAATTGCTTCATGGAGGCTAAATCATCGATTACCTCCTTAACTCCCGCGCTTGTTTCTTCCACTCCTTTCAATAACTTAGCCATCATGTCTTCCATAGAATTAGATGTGGTGGTATCACGTCTACCAGGGGGAACGTACAAACCACTATTTTCATTATTTTTCTTCCAACTACCTTGGTCTTTACCTCCAGATTTATCATAATAGTTCCGACCTTGGTTTCCTTGGGCATTCCCACGGAAACCCCCCTGATTGTTCAAGTAGTTGGCCTCCTCTTCCGAATCAGATTCGTCTCTTCCTTTTGACGTAATAGCTTTCACTTTTTCAGTCTTCCCTAATAGATGCTTTGTAAGAAGATCCATTTGGGTTTTCATGTGCGCCATATCTTGATCACGTTCTTCTTCTCTTCTTCTTTGGTCTGCAGACATGCCAATAGATAAAGTGGGGCTTGCTACCTCAGAATCCCTGGTATGCCAAGCTCTACTTTGTTTCGTCATACGATCTAGCATGTTGCTTGCTTGACCAAAGGTGAGGTCCATAAAAGAACCTCCAGCTGCGTTGTCTACCACTGGTTTAGTTACTGAATTCAAGGCTCTATACAAGATCTCCATGAGGTGAACATTAGTCATGTGATGGTTTGGGCATCTCGCTAGCTTTGTCTTGAACCTCTCCCATGTTTCGTGAAGAGATTCAGAGGGAAGCTGACGAAAGTTGCTGATTTCATCTCTTAACTGAGCCCTCTTGGATGGCGGAAAGAATCTTTCTAGGAAAGCGTCTCTCAATTGCCTCCAATTTGTAATAGAATCAGGAGTCAGCCCATTCAACCATAATGTTGCCTCCCCAGACAGAGACAATGGAAATAGACGTAATCGAATAGCATTCTGACCAACACCAGGATTGTCAAAAGACTTACATGTAGAAATAAAGTTGATGAGATGCATATTCGGATCATCGCCTGCTAGTCCACCAAATAATCCCTTGAGTTGCAATAACTGAATCATGGTGCTTGTGATATTGAACTTGGCTCCGGGTGCTAATGGTGGTGGAATTATAGCTCCAGTGGCTCCGGCACCATCAAGATCATCATCATCATCGTCGAAAGCTGGTTGCAAAGGTTGGCGATCATATCTGTACCGAGCTTGTCGACCTCTTCGATTGGCAGGTGTTGCAATTTCAGAGCCATGCCTTGGGTTTATCAACTCGTCATCTCCTAAATCTTCATCGTCAGGATTTGTTGCTCGTCCAGGATTATCAATGTTTTGTTGTTGGACTTGAGCAGCGGCAAGAGCAGCTAATCTTGCTTGCTCGTGTTGAGCAGCCATCCTGTCGATTTCAGCTTGTGCTTCCATTCTTCTAATTCGTTGCGGTTCAGGATTGATTGGTAATAACGGTTGACCAGAACTTCTAGTATGGGGCATGCACTAACAGAAAAACCTGCAATAAACAAAAACAAAAACTAAACGTGAAAGTACGAGAATCTTTGACCAAAGGGTCTAGTAATTATCACGAACTTGATTGACACTCGTATTCCCCGGCAACGGCGCCAATTTTTGATAACGCTCAATCTACAGCTCTCGTAGGAGTGTAAAGTGGTCGTTAGCAAATATAGAACCCAACTTCGATCCCACAGGGAATAGCTTGGCCAACAAGTAAGCAAAATTAATAGACTTTTGGTGCAAGTCTCGTAAGAAGGGGGGATTGTAATAAGTAACCAAAGTAATGAAATAAAGGCTGAAAATAGCAAAGTAAAAAGAGAGTATTTCGTAGGTTGTGAAACAATGAGAATTGAAGCGTTGGGGTTATGTCCACCTTCAGAGGTATACGTCTCTATTGGCTATGAGTGTGTAGAGTCTTGACATGCAATTGCTTATAGAGAATTGTAGTCGATGGTAAATCCAAGCGTCTCTCGACCTAAACAAGGACTATTTCACTTTAACTCTCTCGAGCTTAAAGTGTGTCTAGCGGTACAAATTCTCCAAGAGGTTAGTCCAGTTACGGCACTAGCTTTTTAATAGGAAAGGGTGTCCTACTACCTTGACATTATCTCTTTTCCAGACAAATAACCTTTCTCTCGAACAGGTTAAATGTTAGACTGGCGTATTCTTGCGTTTGCAACCGCAAAGAATGTAGATTAAGATGAAGAGCGTAATGATATAAGCAATATACTTGTCTTGAACTCACAAACTCATAGCTATAGATAGTAACTCATTCGGCTTCCATAACCCCAACTAAGAGGTTTAGTTACCCATGAATGCGAAGGATATCACGTTTTGCATGGTGGATGGCGTGTAAAAGAGGTGTTAGGCGTGTGGTTTTGGTGATTCCGTAGCAAGTAACGATTCTCTTGTTGTGGAATTTAAGAATAGAAGAATAGATTAGAAGTGTTTGTGGTGGAAGATGAGAAGGATGGAAGAAAATTAATTAAGTGAAGAATGAAGAATTAAGAATGTATTGTAAGAAGATGTCTTAATTGTAAGGAGATGAATAAAAATCTCTAGCATGATAGGGTATTTATAATACTCCTATCCTACTCCTACTAAGCTAATGAAATAAATAACCAAATCCTAATATACTAATGAAATCCTTGACCCAAATGTACTAGGGTAAGGTTACAAAATTATAATCCAAATAGATTAGTGAAACACATAACCTAATTGCACTAGGTTAATGTATCTTGGCAAAAATCCAGCTTTGTGTCTGTAAGTCCCCAAAGTCTTCAGAATTGCTGTTTTAGCCCGGGACAGATTTTCCATGCAGCAGATTTGGTCCTTTAGGCGTCCAGCTCCCTTTTACTTCGTTTGTGAGCTTTGTTTTGCGTTAAGTAAGCCGTAAAATGCTGTATTTTGCATCATTTATACCTGAAACTTTACTAATCATGTTCGTTAGCTCATTTATAGGAAAAAGGACTAAAAGTGCATGAAATAGATAATTAGTTCTCAAAACTAGGCTAAAATATGGGCAAAATATATTGATATAGGCGCGTAAATTCGCCTATCATCAGAAAGCAACTTGGGAATCAGAAGGAGGCATGACAGATAGATACCCAGACTTATTTGATCTGGTGAATGATGAAATAGAAGGTACAATCTTTGTCCTTTTTGTTATGGACTTAGTATGCTTGAAATTGTGCTTCTTTGTGTTCTGCATCATCATTCGGGGATGAATGATCCTAAGGAGGGATAATGTAACACCCCACAAAAGTTGTGCATATATTAGCTCCTAGTATCATGCTCTTAGAATTAAAGACTAGAATTATTTTTTAAAGTGACAAAGGGACTTAGTCTCATTCTTTAACTTCCAAAGTGAGTAAAGTTTAAACCATATATATAATTTCCCTAATTTTGAATTTTCTTCACATGAGAAATTTGATAAGCTTTCCACCGATTTAAGATTTGTCCAAATCCGATACCCGGGCAAGAAATTATAGCTAATTTAAGTCCTAGTCGTAAAACACCTTTATTTTGGTGCTTGGCGCATCGCGGAGGGTGTTTATTTAATAATTGTCAAATTCCAGTAGCCTAGCAAGATTGTGGAACGTTGCGCTGAAGTTCTAGGTCCCAACCAGTGGGATAATGCGATGGCTCCGCATCGCCGTGACCCTAAGAATCCCTTTCATCAATTTCTAGTAAGCCACCGCAATTGGGGCGCGTCACGGTGGCCCATAAAATTGGGTTTCTAGTTATATTTTAATTCCGTCTCATTAAGGGTATATTAGGTATTTTCCAGCCCCCTTATCAATATAAACATGGGATTGTACTCTCAAGTGACCACATTATTCATAGTTTCTTCAAAAATTCACAAGAAACTCTCTCTAGGGTTTCAAACTAAAAACCCAAATAACTCAAGATTTAACCGTGGGATTTTAAGATTGATTGAAGCTTTAGAATCTCCAAATTGTAGTCTTCAAGAATCATCTACTAAATTTATAAATTGAGGTACGTGGGGTTTTCCTAAAAATTTATGGGCAAAGAAACATTCTTTAATTCATGCTAAAGATTTAGAAAGCATGATTTTGCAGAAAGGATTTGAATTTTACCATTTCTAGCATGTTTTAGAAGCTTTAATTAATATTGTTTGGTCCTTAGGCCTTTCCCCGAGGTGATTTGAAATCCTATGTATATGTATACATGTATTTTAATATGATGTTTGAATTGAGAACATGACTCACATGAAGTCCCTCTTTTGATATGATTTATCACATTTTTCATATGATATGGATTGTTTTGAAATGCATCTGGAAAAGTATGACACGGAATGTATTGATTTATACTATGACATGAATATGAATTTTTGAATCAAAAGAGAGGGTTGTTTGTATTGATAAATATTGAGTATAAATATCTAAGGGAAAGAGTTGCATGGTTTGACAAAGATTTCAGGACCACCACATTGTTATTGAAAGAATGATGATCCTTGCATTGTTTTGACTTGTGCTTTTGGAGCATGAAATATATTATACTAATTGTATGTTTGGGTGGTCTGAATTGAGTTTTAATGAAAGAATCATGCATGATACAATATGGCTTAGAAATATGACTTGCAAGTCTTGGTGTGATGACACCAACTCAAATAATGCCATGTTAATTAAGAATAGAATAGAATGCATGTTTGAAATCAGATTTTTAGATTTTAAAACTGGAATAACGCATGTACCGGAACAGACTAAAATTAAGCATAAAGAGAGATTTGGTGGTTCCTCGAAGAAAGTACGAGTTCAGACAACTCATTGCCTAAAATCGTGATTTGCCGATTCGGGTATATTATTTTATGCTGACCTAGTGCCTTGTGGTGTATAAGACTCAGACACTCCAACCCTTGCAACACACTTGGGTTGGGGGCTTCCCCTCCAATTCAATGAAGGATTCCATATAGCCCATGGAATTTTAGACTTGTTGGGGAACGCCACCTAACTCAGAAGTATACAAAGATTAGAGACTGCATTGAGAGAACGGTTTTATGATTATCAAAGATGTCCATGTGTTTTGGAATTTATATCATATATGATGTTTTATGACTATCTCTCAACTATTTTATTTATATTAAAAGCTTTATTTTGTATTGCTCTACGTACCAGTATATTTGTATTGACCCCCTACCTTCCAGGTTCTGAGGTACAATCTAGGGGTCCTGATAAGCAATAGATTTCTTCAGACAGAAGTGCAGAGTTCAGTCGGTGAGCCTTCTATATTTCAGAAGGCCTATTTATTTTCATACATTTATCGTTATTCATGGTTTTGGGTCTACTGGGGCCTTGTCCCAGAATTTTCAGACAGTTGTTATTAGTCATGTAGTAAAGATTTTGCAGACGGTCTTTTCAGATGTTATTAGAGGGTTTGGATTTCATTTTTTTCCATTATTGAATTTGTATCAGACGTATGACCATGGTTTCATTTCTTTATATTTTTATGCATTTCCTTATTGAGTATGAATTGTGTATATGATTACAAGTTAGAAGGGCTCTTGGGCCTTTATGGTTCGGAATGCCCGTTACGGCCAGGGCCCCGGTTCGGGTTGTGACATCATTCTAATAAATGTAATGATTTATGATAGATTGTGCATCCATGGCTAGTTCCAACCAATCGATATTTGAAAATGCCATTTTTTCTTGCTTTACGGGCTGAGAAAACTTTATCGGACCTTAAGTTCAGTGACAGAATAAAAATAAAATTATTTAGTGCAACAACTATTACAAGAAAAATAATTTTAGAGGGTGGGCTTGTTGTTGTTGATGGTCTTAGTGGTGATGAAGCTGTTGGTGGTGGCAGTGGTGTTGTTGTTGGTATTAATGATGCTCCTCTTACAGTATTTAAAACAAACCATTATGAGTATGATCATACTGGTTATACAAATTTTACCGCTCCCACCGAATGTTTTGCATGCAAATCCCAAGACTATAGGGCTAAACATGATATAATGATTAATGCTATTAATGGATTAACTACTTCTGTAAAGGAATTGACATCTAAGAGGGGTGTCATTCCATCAAAGAGGATTTTATATCCATCCACTCCATTAGATATTAAGGCTAAGAGGAGAAAGAAAGTGATTTCCAATGCATTATTAAGCATCTAAAAAGCGAAATTGCAACTCCTCTGTCTGTGTGTTACACTGAGCAATGTATAATGTCCAAAGGAGAGCAGCACGAGTTGAAAAAGATGAATTTATATGTCTGTTCCAACTAACAAATAGAAACATATTTGTTTCAACAAATGACACAACTGCTGAAAATTATCAAACAGTTATATATGTATATATCTATTGTAACAGTTGACTAACTTATTGCACCAGATAAAGTATCTGTTGCAACATATGTCTCGTCTGTTTTAGCAAATCAAACAACTCTTCGTACCTCTTTTATTTATACCAATAGATGACCTATCTGCTGCAATAGCTAAGTCATATGTTGCAACAAATGCTTCATCCGTTGGAAATCATCATACAAGTCTTCTTCATGTAGAAATTTGTTTCAACAGTTGATAATTATTGCAACAGAAATATAATCTATTTGGGATAATTTAAAACAGGAGAAAGACCTTTTTGATTTGCTAGAACAGATAAGTTATCCTTTTCCATTTTGTTGTATCTCTATGATTAGCATTGACCAATTCTGGCTTTCCAGGTGGATGTAGAAGCTACTGCTGAACAACATTGACAATATGCTACTTTTTTATGGAAATACGAAGAATAGAAAATGCAAAAATCATACGTAAGAAACAATACAGATCCACGACAACTAAAGCCGAATTCCATAGCACCTGATGGAGAACAACTTGTCTATATTGAGTAGATCTTTATAGCTTGAGTCTGTCAAAGTAATAACCTGACCCCTCCTTAGGAATCCTTGGAATCAATACTTAAATTATTGATGTACTTGTTGAGATCTGTACCCATAACTATTTTTTTATATTTTATTTATTTGTTAATTTATTTCAGCTAATTTCTGAAGGCTTCGATTTATTTAATTTCGTCTATGAATTTTATTTTATCCTTTGATTTGAACTTATTAGATTTGAACTTATTAATTGAAATGGAATATTAGATTCAAACATTGCAACAGATAATGTATCTGTTGAAACAGACGACATATCATTTAAAAATATCAAACAGATTTAGACATATATTGCAACAGGTAGTTAATCTGTTGGAATTTATCAAACAAGTCTTTCCACTGTTGCAACAGATAGACTTAGATAGAAATATTGGCATAATGCAACAAATGACCAACCTATTGCAACAGATAAACTATATGTCAGAATAGGTAGAATATCTGTTACAACGGATAGAGAATCGGTTGTATTATAAAATTTTAACTTTCATTGGACATAAATAATTGCCACTACATGTAAAAAAAGTGAAAGTGAATTGAAATAAAAAAAGCGAAACCCATCGACAGTGTTCAGTTCAAAACACCTAAAATAAAATAGGGATCAAGTAGACAGTGTTCATTTTAAATACGTAAAATAAAATAGGCATCAAATGTGTCAGTTTGGTACTTTTTGCCCTGTTGGCTACTTTCGTGTAATTCACGCAGCCAAGGCTCGTTGAATCCCCATTTTTGCTGACTTGGGCCCCAACAGTTATTTTTTTCCCATTGTCTTATATATTCATCTTCTTCCTAAAATTTAACTCCAAATTCCCAAATCTTCTTCTTTTTCATCATTTTTTTATCTATCCAAATTCTTCAAATTATTTGCATTTGGTCTTTCTTTTCCTCATCTTTTTTTCATATTTTCCTATAGAGCTTGACAATGTCGAGCACATCTTCCACTATTTTTTGTGATAAAAATTTTTGATATTGTAACTGCGGTAATGAAGCTCTATTGATTACTTCTTGGACTCGACAAAATCTAGGTCGTAGGTATTTACTTGTAAGATTTCAAAGGTATATTTTTTTATTTAATTAGTTGATTAATTATTGATTTGTAATTATTTTGTAATTGTGTTCTTGTTTTTATAGAAATTGGGTGGATGGGATTACTTTGATTGGTATGAAGAACGACACCCTTCACAAGTAAATCGTGTAATCTGGGGTATGTTGAACAAAGTTAAGGCTTCTGAAGAGAAACAAAATCGAGCAAGAAGATGCTACATTTTTGTCGTTATTGCTACTGATTTGGTATTTTAGGCACATGGATATTCAAGCCTAATTGCTGAAATTTTCATGGTGGTGTATTTGCTATTGGTTTGGTGTTGTCGATCACATAGATATTCAAGTGTGATTGTTGGAAAATATCAAACAGATTTAGGCATATGTTATAAAATTGAGGTCATCTGCTAGAAATTATCAAACAAGTCTTCTCAGTGTTGCAACAGATTAGATAAAAATAACATCAGCATAATACAACAGATGACCAACTTATTGCAACAAATAAACTATCCACCAGAACAAATATAATATATTTTACAATAGATTGATAATCTATTGCATTATAAAAAACTCAACTTTCATTAAAAAAAAAGTATTGCCACTACATGTACATGTAATTTAAAGTAAAGTGAGATGTGACTTGAAATAAAAAATTGTTATTTTACAGGCTCTTATAGCTCCAAGAGTCCAGCTAGTACCCCATAATCCCAGACCTCTTGTAGGTTTGCCACAGTGTTGTCGCATAGAAAGGTCATTGGTTCGGCCATTTTTGTGACAGTCAGTAAAAATTCGATGTATGCAAGAGTGTGCGAGCCGCACGTGTAACCGGTATCAATTTTTGAAAGGTTCATGCCCTTTTTTCAACCTATAAAATTCCATGATTTCTTCATCAACACTTTCTTTGGAAAATGAGTCATCACTTTACTCTCCCTTAATAAGATGGGGAACAGCTTCATCAATGGCTGCACGTGGAAAAAAAGATGGACCTCGTCGATATCAGGTACGTTGCAGTCATAAACTTTGATATTTCCCTCCTCGAGTAGTATCTCAAAAGCCCGATAATGTATGCTATCCATGATAATGACTACAAGAATCCTCTTCGCCTCGGTTCAGCTCTTGCTGTGTGGATTTGGCCTTTCCCCTCTAACATATTTTATCATTTTTTCTTCATCCAGTCCAACGTAGAAACTAAAAAATCAAATCCCACACCACAGTCTAATGCAACATTATTGAGTTGATCGTACATATCCTTGATCATCTTGCAGAAGTCGAGGTCCATTATCCTATCAACAATGTCATAAGTTCCCGGGTATGTTAATTGCCTTTTCCTCATAAGGCAAAGAATTTTGTAAACATGTTGTGATATAAGAAGTCAATTTTAAATAGGTTAGTATTTTTAAAGATGCAATGGATGGTCCATCTGTTGCATAAGGTTCTCTGAATCAATAATCCAATGCAACTTATGCAATAAATGGATAATAAGTTGCAACAAAACCACTACCAGTTGCACCAGAATACCTAGCTGTTGCAACAGATTTCACATCTGTTGCGTAGCTTCTTATTCATGGGGTAGATTAGAAGGCTAGGTTAGGAAAATTAAACTTTCCTTATCCTCGTACCGCATACGCATATCTATCATAATCTGGAAGTCTTGGGGGGAAAAGAGAGGCCTGGGATAATTTGGTACACTTGGCTTGGCATTCTTAGCCTGTCACAGATCCCTCTTCTCTTTGGCGCCAAGTTTTGCGTATATGTCCATCTTATTTAATGGCCCTTGAACTTCAACAGCTTTTGGAGAGGGAGGAGTTGCAATTTTTTATTTTTGATCAAAAAGTACATCTCAAATTGCTCTTTTCTTCCTCCTAACCGCCACTGTCGGAGTGTATGGCTCCCTTATTTTCTTGGATTATATGACACTTCTTTTGGATTTTAATTCCTCGACAGCTTTAGAGATAGCCTATACTTTTTCAAAAAGCTTATCCTGGTTGTCCTTGCACTCTTTGCATTCGCAACGAGAACACGAGGGTGAAGAGAGGTGAGAGGGAACTGAGTAAGGCTGAAAAGGGGTGTTTTCAAACATATTTATTTTTCTTGAGAATCAACATGCTTATCATCATGAGTGGTAGCAGCATCAACATGACTTCCACCAACACTAAGAACTCTACCAGAAAAAGCACCCGGATCTACCTTAGTAGGTTGGTTATGAAGAGCCTCAACATTAGGCTGACCTTGCCTAACTGCTCTTCTTATGGCTGTTGCTCTAGCCAATTCCTTCCTTATTAACTCCACCGTTGGGTCTGCTATTATATCAATATGACCTAGAGTAATATAAGAAGTCATCACTGACTTCTGCTCAGTGGGCACGATCTATGGATGCACAACCTATAAAAAAGACAGATACATTTAAATCATATAATATAATAATTTTCACAGTTGGGTTTTACACGGTCAACTTCTGTAACAAATTAACAATATGTTGCATTAGATTACCCATTGTTGCATAGTTTGCAGCAAATGGTTAAAATCCATTTGAGTCGAGTTCAGAGAACCAGAGCAATACATGGATAATCTGATGCAAAATATCAATCATCTGTCGCAATAGATTACCAATCTTTTGCACCAGTTGTATAAGATAGGTAATCTGTTGGGTTACATGTTAGGCAATAGATGATCTGTATGTCGCAACAGATTAACTATATGTTACATCAGATTATACATATGTTGCATAATTTGCAGTAGATGGTTAATCTGTTAGGAGTCGGGTTTAGAGAACCAAAGCAACAGATGGGTAATCTGATGCAAGATATAAATCGTCTGTCGCAATAGATTATCTATCTTTTGCACCGATTGGTACAGGACTAGTAATCTATCACAACAGATGTCCCATTTGGTGCATCACATAAAATATCTGTTGCACCAGATATAACATCTGTTCAATATATTTTATTGAGTAAAATTATTTTACCTGAACAAGACATACTGCATCATCCAGAGGGTTAAAGAGATCAGCCTCCTTAATTTTGGTGTTGTTCCTTGCAGCCAACCACCTAAATATTCTTGGATGAGAAACCTCATTTGGGTAATCCATTACCTATTTTTAGAGGGGAGGAATGGCTTCAACAGCCACCATTAGTGCTACCACAACGACCACCACCACCACAAATACCACAAAACCATCCAATAATACCACGACAGTCAACAGAACACTACGACAGAAACTAGGGTTTACTCGAGTTCTTCCAATGATTTTATAATCAAAACTCAAAATTGTAAATCCATTCTCGAAGATAATACAACTAAATTTTTTCATTTTTATCATTAATTTAAAAGACCTTATTTTTTATAAAAATAATAACAAATATATAACTCTTCTCGAATAATGTTACCTATGAAGATAGAGAAAATGACTGATACAACCAAGAACAAAGTCAAAAATAACACCTATATGGTCAGAAATGAGAAAAAAATTGATCTGTTGTGATGGGCTGAGGAATTTGTTAAGTATTTGTTGTCTTTACAGTATAATTGAGTGAGAAAGAGAAAAAGAGCAAGAACTTGAGATTTGAAATGATGAAACATTTTTCTCGCAAATGGATGATTTGTATGAGTTGATTTGTATTTTGGAAATGAATGTCAAGTTTTGATAATGTTAATTTGGCCCGAATTAATCTTCATTATTTTTTAAAATTATAAAAGATATAGGTAATTTTTAACCCTGTCATCATGCAATTGTCAAAAGACTCAATTGAAGTTGTAGTTGACCCTTTGAACACACCCCTAGTCCTAGATTAATCAATTTAGGTATTAGACTCTAACATATGAACTCAATTAAAATTGTATAAAAACAAATGCTCAACATGTTGCATCATATTACGTATCTGTTGTAAATTATCAAATAGATTAAGTCTTTTTTTACAATAGATAACACATTTGTTGTAAATAATCAAACAAATTAACTCATCTATTGCGACAGAGTACCTATCTATTGTAAATTATCAAATGGATTGTCATATGTCACAACAGATTACCCATCTATTGTAAATTATCAAATAGATGCTGCCATCTGTTGTAGTTGGCCCTATAAGAACTCACCCCTAGTTCTAGATTAATCAATTAAGGTATTAGTTGAACATATGAGGTAGTAAGAATCAGTTCAGCTCAGAGTGATCGATCGACAACTCTAATCAGGAGAAACACAATATTGTCTCATCATACAATTGCAAAAATACTCAATTGAAGTTGTAGTTGACCCTATGAGAACACACCACTGGTCCAAGATTAATCAATTAAGGTATTAGTCTAATATATGAACTCAATTGAAATTGTATAAAAATAAATATTCATTCTGTTGTAATATATTAACCATCTGTTGTAAATTATCAATCAAATTAGGTCGTTTGTTGTAATAGATTAAGCATCTGTTGTAAATAATCAAACAGATTAAGTCATCTGTCGCAACATATTACCCATCTATTGTAAATTATCAAATTGATTAAGTTATATGTCCCAATAGATTACCTATCTATTGTAAATTATCAAATAGGCATTGCCATATGTTGTAGTTGACCCTATGAGAAGTCACCCATGGTCCTAGATTAATCAATTAAGGTATTAATTGAACATATGAGGTAGTAAGAATCGTTTTAACTCAGAGTGATCGATAGACGACTCTGGTCAGGAGGAACACAATACCGTCTCATCATGCAATTTCCAAAAGACTTAATTGAGTTGTAGTTGATCCTATGAGAACTCACCCCTGGTCCTAGATTAATCAATTAAGGTATTAGTTGAACATATGAGGTAGTAAGAATCGGTTTAGCTCAGAGTTATTGATCGACAACTCTAGTCGGGAGGAACATAATACCGTCTCATCATCCAATTTCCAAAAGACTCAATTGAATTTGTAGTTGATCCTATGAAAACTCTCTTCTAGTCCAAGATTAATCAATTAAGGTATGAATTAAACATATGAGGTAGTAAGAATTAGTTCAGCTCAGAGTGATCGATTGATGACTCTGGTTGGGAGAAACACAATACACTCTCATCATACAATTGCCAAAAACTCAATTGAAGTTGTAGTTGACCCTATAAGAACTCACCCCTGATCTTAGATTAATAAATTAAGGTATTAACCGAACATATGAACTCAACTGAAATTGTATAAAAACAAATGTTCAACCTGTTGCACCAGATTAACTATCTGTTGTAAATTATCAAATAGATTAAGTCATTTGTTACCTGTTGTAAATAATCAAATAGATTAAGTCATCTGTTGTGAAATATTATCCATCTATTGTACATTATCAAATGGATCATCATATTACACAACAGATTACCCATCTGTTGTAAATTATCAAATAGGTGCTGTAATTTATTTTAGTTTACCCTATGAGACCTCACCCCTGGTCATAGATTAATCAATTAAGATATTAATTAAATATATGAGGTAGTAAGAATCAGTTCAACCCAGAGTGATCGATCGGCGACTCTGGTCGGGAGGAACGCAATACCGTCTCATTATGCAATTCCAAAAGACTCAATTAAAGTTGTATTTGACCCTATGAGAACTCACCCCTGATCCTAGATTAATCAATTAACGTATTAGTTAAACATATGAGGTAGTAAGAATCGGTTTATCTCAGAGTGATCGATCGACGACTCTGGTCGGGAGGAACACAATATCGTCTCATTATGCAATTACCAAAAAACTTAATTAATATTGTAGTTGACCCTACAAGAACTCACCCGTGGACCTATATTAATCAATTAAGGTATTAGTCTAACATATGAACTCAATTGAAATTGTATAAAAATAAATGATCAACCTGTTGCAATAGATTAACCATCTGTAGTAAATTATCAAACAAATTGAGTCATTTGTTGCAATAGATTAAGCATATCTTGTAAATAATAAAATAGATTAAGTCATTTATTGGGACAGATTACCCATCTGCTGTAAATTATCAAATAAGCGCTGCCATATGTTATAGTTGACCTTATGAGAATACACCCTTGGTCCTAGATTAATCAATTAAGATATTAGTTGAACATATAAGGTAGTAAGAATTGGTTCAGCTTAGAGTGATCTCTCGACAGCTCTAGTCAAGAGGAATGCAATACCGTCTCACCATGCAATTTTCAAAAGACTTAATTGAAGTTGTAGTTGACCCTATGAGAACTCACTCATGGTCCTAAATTAATCAACTAAGGTATTAGTTGAACATATGAGGTAGTAAATCAATTCAACTTAGAGTGATCGATTGGCGACTCTGGTAAGGAGGAACATAATATCATCTTATCATGCAATTGCCAAAAGACTCAACTAAAGTTGTAGTTGACCCTATGAGAACTCACCTCTAGTCCTAGATTAATAAATTAAGGTATTAGACTAACATATGAACTCAATTGAAATTGTATAAAAATATATATTCAACCTGTTGCAATAGATTAACTATCTATTATAAATTATCAAACAGATTAAGTCATTTGTTACAATAAATTTAACATCTGTTGTAAATAATCAAACAGATTAAGTCATCTGTTCCGACAGATTACCCATCTATTATAAATTATCATATGGATTAAGTCATATGTCGCAATAGATTACCCATCTATTGTAAACTATCAAACAGGCGCTGACATCTGTTGTAGGTGACCCTATGAGAATTCACCCCTGGTCCTAGATTAATCAATTAAGGTGCTTGTTGAACATATGAGGTAGTAAGAATTAGTTCAACTCAGAGTGATCGATCGATGGCTCTGGTCGGAAGAAATGCAATACCGTCTCATCATGCAATTGCCAAAAAACTCAATCAAAGTTGTAGTTGACCCTATGAGAACTTACCCCTGGTCCCAAATTAATTAATTAAGGTATTAGTCTAACATATGAACTCAATTGAAATTGTATAAAAACAAATGTTCACCCTGGTGCAACAAATTTACCATCTACTGTAAATTATCAAACAGATTAAGTTATTTATTGCAACAAATTAAGCATCTATTGTAAATAATCAAATAGATTAAGTCATCTATTGCGATAGATTACCCATCTGTTGTAAATTATCAAATGGATTGTTATATGTCACAATATATTACCCATCTGTTGTAAATTATCAAATAGGCGTTGTCATCTATTGTAGTTGACCCTATGATAACTCACCCCTAGTCCTAGATTAATAAATTAAGGTATTAATTGAACATATAAGGTAATAAGAATTAGTTCAACTTAGAGTGATCGATCGACGACTCTGGTAGGATAGAGTCAATACGTCTCATCATGCAATTGCCAAAAGACTCAATTAAAGTTGTAGTTGACCCTATGAGAACTCACCCCTAGTCTTAGATTAATTAATTAAGGTATTGGTCTAATATATGAAATCAATTAAAATTGTATAAAAATAAATGTTCAATTTGTTGCAACAGATGTCTTTTCTATTAGATGTAATCAAACAGATTAAGTCATCTATTGGAACATATTACGCCTCTATTGTAAACTATAAAACAAGTACTGCATCTGTTGCGACAGATGATCGAGTTTTGGAAAATTTCAAACAAAAATTATCATCTGTTGCACTTAGATGTTTTAATACCCCTTTTAAAGTAATTTAGGTATTTCCTGTCCGAGATAAAAATGTTAAAATACTAAGGCAATTAAAAATATTACTTGGATAACTCAAAAATCTCCTGAATGAGTAGTCTTATCTGGTCTTTTCAATGTCTCTATCTCCTCGTGCATATTAAAAGATATTAATGAATATTTAAAACCCATATCAAGAAGAATACTCTCTCCTTCGTTGATAAAGTAACACTCAACTCAACTATCACTCTTCTTTATTCTCTGTTCCCTTTCTTTCCCTTTTTCTTCTCTTTTGTCTCTTGTTTCGGTTAAGGATTCTTTCGGATTTCAATCGATCAATATCTTTTCTTGACTGAACTGGATGTTCTAATCCCTTTGATTTTTTCACATTGCAGGTATGATTCACTATTGATCTTTCCATCTCGTCTTCTTCTTTGTATGTCATTTAAATTAGGTATTTACATCTGTTGCTATTAATTTTACCCATTACCATTTTCCTATTTATTGAGAAAATTGATGGAAAGGTGACTTTTAAGTCTTGAATGAATGAACCGTTGTTTTTATTAAAATATGCAAAAAATTTATTTATTGGGAGAACTTAAAAAGTCTTGTTATCAGTATAGTTTGATGAATCAGCAGTTGGAATAGGCGAAGCAACTGTGTGAATAAATCAAACCAGTAGCAAGGCTGATTTGATTTATTCCAACAGATGAACCATCTGTTGCAACATGTCATCCATCTGTTGCAATAATGCCTCACCGGTTGAACAAATAGGTAATCTGTTGCATCAGTCTTGCAACTCAGATGCACATGCAAGTGCACATGATCGTTCAAGTAATATAGTGATTTAGACAATCAAATATCGTTCACACGAGAACTAAACAACTAGAAATTTAACCAACTTTTAGTTTAAGACAATGAGTATTAGGCGTTGTATAGTATCAAGATGATTTTGAATTTGAGGATTAAAATGTAAATTAATAAACAAGAAATAAAATTTTATGACTAGATCAAAGCAAACAACGGATGTAAACAGTTATGATAAGAATTCCAGGGTTAAGGCTTCTCAAACAATTATACAAATCTCTATTCTTATAGTAGTCTAATTGGTTATCGGGTTGTTGGTTCGCAAGGTTTAGGCAACGATCTTGATCTCCCGACCTAAAATCTTTTATCTATTGAATATTGTAGCTACAACTCCCATAGAGATACAATAATTCTTCTAGATTCCTTAAGCAATCTTCTTGCAATTGAACCAAACAAGGCTTCTAGGTATATCCCTATCCTAGATGCTAATTCAAACCCCTTATTTTATAAAAGGATAAGAACCTTGCAACTTAATTTCCTCATTCTAATCTACGATTCTCCTCCCAGATTCACATAGAAATATAAATTTATTCTAATGACGGTCAAGCATTAAAATAGTATGCTCAAGAAATTAAGAACAACCCAGATGATAATCCAAAAAGAAACTTCTATAAAGAATATCAAAGAGTAATCATGTTTTTGACCTCAACCCCAGAATAAGGCTATTTAGCCTCTCATGTTTGAATTAAACATAAAAAATAAGTAATTAATCATACCCAAAATTAGTCTTGAAGTAAAGAAGTTCAAAAGAAATAATTAGAACTTTAAAAGAAGAATTCTATATTTTTTCGCCGTTGTTATCTTGCCAAAAAGTCCTTGGAATTGTGCTCACGTGTTCCTTTTATACTTGGAAAAATTTCACCAAATCTGAAGCCATGACGCGAAACGTCGCTAATCGCGTTGATACATACAACGCGTTGCGTCAACATAGCATTGTTAAACTAAGTTAAAATCTTCACCACATGACGCGATGCATTGACATCGCATCGTGTCACTGGAATTCTCTCTTCAAAATTTTGCTAAGTGTCAACGTTTTAAGTATTGACGCGATGCGTTACCATAGCATCGATGCACTAGAAGTTGCACTCGTAGAATTCTCTAAGGCACAAAACTTATGCATCAACGCAACGCATTGACATTGCATCGATGCACTGAAACTTGTTCTTCAAATATTTGCTAAGGCACAAATCTTTCCAGTCAACGCGATGCATTGAGATCGCATTGAGTCACTGGAATTTTTCTCCAGTTCCTTTCTTTCATCTCGTCAATCCTCATCTCCTTTCTTTTTCTATTTACTCTCGTGCTTCTTCATATGTTTTTTGACTTTGATTCACATGATCTTTCATCTTTTCATTTTTTTGCATCCGATTTTCTTCCAAATCTATGGAAAATTAATCCTGTATTTCTAATCATATTGGTTATCCATGAAACACAATTTAACTCGTACTTCAATATAATTAGCACACTTTTTATTCTCAAAACAAGTCTAAATATGAGTAAATAGTGGTGTTTGGATATATAAATACGCCCAAGATCACCACCCCACACTTAGAACCTTGTTCATCCTCAAACAACTTCAAGCATAACAATAATCAAACCTTTTAATCACCACCTAAGAATCATGCTAGCATTGGGAATAATAACCTTTATTTCACACTTCATTTTCCCAACAGTGACATTCAATTTGTTGGCAAACTTAAAACAAGCAAGTAATCAGGCAACTCGATAAGTAATCCGGACTTTCATCCGCATGCACCCTTACAACAAAAAGTTTTCCCCATATCACTCACAATTTAACAATATTAATCAAGAGGAGAATATTAAAATTCAATCACTCGCTCTCACAAATAATTCATACATAATAGGAGATGGACCATAGGCTTGCCCTTAGTGTCTTACTCCACTAATAGTCGGATGTTGAAATATAGGATCAAATAGGTCTTTTTATAGTTGTAATGCAGGCTAAGGGACGGGTAGGAACTATTTTGGAAATAATGACTAATCTTCCTAAGCACTTTAACACATAATTACCTTTAATCAAAATCATATTTTGTCAACCAAACGTTTTATTTCATTATCTGTACAGCTTTTATTGCTTCACCCAAATCTTTCTAAGGAAATTAACAACACTACAGTAGGAGTATTTTCTTTTTACATCATCATTCACATTTTAACTTCTTCTGTTTATCCCAATTCTCGTTACGTACCCCTATAGTAGCCACCCTCAACCTAAGCAATTTGCCTTAGTTGAGGTGCACATTGTCCTTAAAGGACTAGGGCCAAAATAGGTTTTTTATAATGCAATAACCTGGTAACAATAACTATAATTTTCATCACATATTATTTTCTACTCCTTACCGTAATAATTGAATATGCAAATCACTTCTCTAAAGCTTCACTTTCACCTTTTTCTTTCTTTGTACTTCACATTCCCCCTTATTCCATTATTCGTATTAAAGCGCTTAGGAAATATGGATCAAATTAAGGTCTATCAAAGAAAAAATTTGGCTACATATAAGGCTACCAAAGAAGTCAGGCTATAGGCTTAACGGGGTTTAGCTAAGGTCATACATAAAGGTAGGTAAATAAAGTCTTTACAATTTGGTTAACAAAGAAATGCCTAAATCACTTCCTACACCTAACACACTTTATTTCGCTTTGTAAAGACACCGGGCAAGTTCTAGTCATTCCTATACATGTAGAATATAAACAAACACTCACTCATACTGTGCATGCTAAGAATTAAGTCAGATCCTTGTGGGTTCCGATATTGTACTTTATTAAATTCAACATTAAGCTAGTCAAACCAAAATACACTTGTTGGGACTTACATTTAAGAATATCACATTTTGTTTCAACAAAATCAAATTAAAATATTTTGCCTAACACACCGCATTTTTCACAGGTAGCAATCAGGGTCCTATTATGTTTTTAACTTCTAAAGACACACTCCCCTTAAGATGGTCGTCATCCATCTATCATAGGGAAAGGAACTAACTATGACGTTGCATAACAAAACTCACCAAAAAGGGCACATATAATACTTGTAAATTGAAAATTTACCACAAAGGGTGAAAATAAAATATGGTAAATAAAGGAAATATTTTAAAACTAAATTGCCAAAAAGGGCAATATTGTTAACTTACGACCCATAGAAAAAATAAAAACCAACCAAAAACCAACATTGTTCAGATATAAATAAAAGAGATGAAGGTGAAGATGATTAACAACCAACCATCCCACATTTAAACATAGCACTGTCCCAGTGCTAGCAATTAAGCATAAGGTAGGGTGGCTAGTACTCCCTGCTCAGTCGAATGTCACCCTGGCCATCACGTCATCAACATCAGCAAAATCATCACTTGAGTCACCATTATCATCAAACTGCTCCTCCTTCTCGGACTCATCATCTGAATAGGCCATGCACCTCTCCTCATCTGTAGGAACATTATCATCCATGGGATCATCAAAATATGGGCCAATACATAGCAAAGTCCAAGCATAATATTCCAGTGGGTAGTCAAGCTCCACAACACGACTCTCTTGTTGGGTGGCTGCACGCCCTCAGTCCTCAATTGCAGCATCATCAGCACATACATACGAGCCATGATCTTATCAGCACGAGCATTACAATCGAGCATAGTCAAATTCACACCATAAGGACTTAGTCCATCGGTGTGAGAAATATTGAGTGGCCTGTCACCCACAGGTGGTAAATAGTCTTCATCCTTCTCAGGTACACCAAGTTGCCTCAAAAATCTTGTCAGTAATCGACCAAATCTATATCTCCTACCTCCTAAAAATCGAGCCTTTCTCATCACCGAGAAAATAATGGTGCCCATCATACATCAAGGGATAAATAAGATACACCTTATCAATGGTCACCTCCGTTATATGTTTCCCATGAACCAAGAAGGCATAGATAATTTTGGCCCATAAAGGTGTCTCTCTATTAAACTGAGCAAAAGGAAGTGAAATATATGTACCTTCCTCTTTGTGGTGAATCCACCTCGTCGTAGATATAGATCCGCACAGGAGATGATGGATATGATGATAGGAGGGCTCAATGATCATTGTCTTCAATGGCTTTGGACCCACATGGGTTGTACCTAATAAGTCATTAACAGTGTTTGCAGTGAAAGTTATTACATGAAAACGTACCTTGACCTCAGAATCTTTTGGGTTTCAATTCGCATAGAATTCCTGAACTAAGCTCAAGTTGCAGGCACCCAGCTGCTCGAAGAGAAAATTCATGTGGTGGGCCTGTATCTTTCTCACCATCGAAGGATATTCCTTCATCAAAATTGCCCTATTGATAAATTGATCAGCTAAATATTTTGACTCTTTATGTTGCGAGTACCACTTTCGTCCTGCCACAGCTATAGCCTTGGTTCCAAACCTCTTTTGCCCCCTGGGAACATGTGGGGTTGTAGGTACCCTGTCAGCGTCACGACTCCTCTTGTGCCTAGGCTCCGACGGTCCAGCTGCATTTTTACCTTTACTTCTTAGTTGGTGGCCGCTCAACATTTTACCTATTAATCATAACATCCCACAAACAGATAAAACAAGCACCTTCAAATTTAATCACCATTCAATGTGAATGCACTAGGGTATTCAACTTCCCCTTTCTAATTCACAATTCTTATAATTATTAATCCAAAAATAACACATGAAGACATTTCGTATTTGTGACAGCTAACAGTTTCAGTAAATGGCTTAAGGACTAAACAACTTTTACGAACACATATCCATACATTAACACATTACCCCCCTTAACAATTTAATGCATGCTTTCCCTGCGTCACTCCTAGATCCAAATCAACAACACTCACTTTGATCATATATAGCTAACACTAAGGTGGTGTTGAATCAAGATCCACCCCACACTTAGTTGCTATTTTATAGTGAATCAAGCAACTCCTAATTTGTTATATTTCAACACATATTACAGCAAAACACGTAATTGTCAATCAATTTAAATCTCAACCTCTTAGAGGAGACAAATTAGTTAAACCATGATTCCCATTTCAGATTACACTTGCTTCTTACATGAGAAATATGAAACCCATAACAACATGTCATCATCACCTCCTAAGGTTCTCATACAATTTTGACAATGAACATTCAATACATGTTTAAATTAATTAAACCAAACCCTTGAATATTTCACTATTATTTCAATCAAATTCGCAGAACACAAAACTTATAACAATAGTAAAGCACATGGGTTCATAGAACTTAAACACAAAATACAATCAAAAATTACCTGGTGTTAGTTAACAAAATTGAAGATGAAGTTGAGAACCAGTTGTTGTTGCTCAAAATTGACAAAATTATAAAGGGAGCAAGTTTAGGGATTTGGGGAAAATAGGGCAGTGCAGTTAGGTTTAGGTGAGTAAAAGGGAAATGGGTAAGGTAAGGTATTTATAGAGGGGTAAATTAGGTTTAAAAATTTTCACCACAGGGAACATGCAACGCGATACATCAGGATTCGCATTACAGAATCGACGCGGCGTGTCAAGTTCGTATCGATTCTCAGAAACTTAATCAAATAATTAATCTAAGTGTTGCCTACATCCCAACTAATGCAGCGCGATGGGAAACGCATTGAAAGACCAACGCGATGCATCAGAATCGCATCGGTTCATTGGACATAGCCTTGAAATTTTTTTCTAAGTATGGAATTTATGTCCATCAATGCGACGCGCCAAGATAGCGTCGGTCCACTAGAAATTACATCCAAAAAAATTTCTAAGGATAAATTTTTCATATCTAATGCATCTTTTCTTACCCCTTACCTTTTTCTCACCATGTAACAGCTATTTACTTACTCAAAATCCTATGTTCACCATCTTCTCTTCTTCTCTATGTACACCAAATTTCTCATTCCTGCATATCAATCAAAAACAACAAAATTAAGTAAGAAAAATAATGGGTTGCCTCCCAACAAGTGCCTTATTTTCGATCGTGGCACGACTCATTTTTTTGTATTTTTCTTTTTTGGTCTTCACTACTAAAAATTAAACTACCTATTACATTGCATTTGTGTGTTGCCTCCCGCATAGAGCCTTGTTTTACGTTGTGGCATGACTTAGCTCAACATCACTCATCAGCAAAAATGATAAATTCATTGTGCTTATCCGGATGATCCATCCAATAGTGCTTAACACGCTACCCATTCACCAGAAAATTTTTCGTCTTCTCTTTATTCCTCAAATTTACAGCTCCATGAGGTGTCATACACACCACCTCAAAAGGTCCAGACCATTTCGATCATAATTTACCCAAAAATAACTTAAGCCTTGAATTGAACAACAAAACAAGTTGTCCTAGTTCAAATACTCTCTCTTTAATTTGCTTATCGTGGCATCTCTTGGTCTTCTCCTTATATAGTTTGGCATTTTCATATGCGTAAGCCTAAACTCATCAAGCTCATTCAGCTGCAATAATCATCTTTCTCCCACAGCAGTCATCTCAAGATTCAGCTTTTTCGAAGCCCAATATGCTTGATGTTCCATCTCTATAGGCAAATGGAATGCTTTACCATAAACCAAGTGATAAGAGAACGTCTTAATAGGCGTCTTGTACGTTGTTCTGTAATCCCAAAATACATCATCAAACGTTTCAACCCAATCTTCTGTTTGCCCATTCACGGTCTTCTGAAGTATCTGCATAATCTCTCTGTTGGACACCTCAACTTGTCCACTAGTTTGGGGATGGTACGCAGTAGAAACCTTGTGTCTAACACCATATTTAGCAAGAAGATTTTTGAACCAGGTGATGATAAAATGAGTACCTCCGTCACTAATGATTGCTCTAGGTGTACCAAATTTGGAAAAAATATTCTTTTTCACAAATTTTAGCACCACTCTTGCATCATTAGTTGGACTCGCCACAGCTTCCACCCATTCAGAGACATAGTCAACTACTACAAGAATGTCCAGATTGCCTTTTGAAGGTGGGAATGGGCCCATGAAATCAATCCCCCAAACATCAAAGACTTTAACTTTAAAATATTATTGAGGGGCATCTCATGACGACTCAATATAGTATCCAACCTTTAACATTGATCACAATTTTTCACAAAACCAATTGAATCCCTAAACAACGTAGGCTAAAAAAACCTAATTGTAGCACTTTTCTTGCAGTCCTCTATAACGCCCCGAAACTAGGTCCCGAAACGTCACATAGTGCTTAGGGCTACAAGTAGCCCCAAGCTAACCCTTTGAGCCTTCTACTTCATATATTATCTTACTTAAAGATAAAAATCATGAACTCAACACTGTACATCATAAAATGAGAAATATGAATGAAATACTTGGTCTGAACAAACTACAACTCAAAGAAAATCTTGAAGTGCTGATAATCTGATGACTAGTCTGACAAACCTCTACTACTCCAAACTAGAGAGCTATTGGGATAGGTCCCCAACTGACTCATACTCAACTGAGAAAAATTAAACAACTACTAAATAAAATTGGAAGTCTGAGAATAACCGATCCCCAAAATATGAGGAATCACCACAGCTGATATGTAGTTAGGAGTGCTCGAAAGGATCACTGGTAAGGCTGAGACTGAGCACCTGAACCTACATTATGAGAATATATGGCACACAGACAAAATATGTGGGTCATTACTTTGGCAGTGTACTAAGCATATGGGGGAGTTTGCAATTAAAATACTCAATATCATAAGCTTTTATAGAAAACCTGCATGGTGTAAAACATACTCACATAGCTTGAAATAAATATATGCCACAAGACTCATAAATCATCATGCTTTTACTTAAAACCTCAAATTATCATGACACCTGAATTTATTAGGACCATAGCTTTAGAAAACACTTATACTTTCAAAACTTTGTAACTTTAAGACTAAAACTCTTTGAAAATTGGAAGACCTTAGGACTTAGAGAACTTTAGGAACTTAGGGAGTTTCTTCTAATCGACATAAACCATGTGAGCTACATAGAGTCCAACGTCTTACGCACGTTGGTGAGAGCTGTTCTATCCTTGCCATCGAATAAAACCTTAACTTTAGTGATCACTATCTTAACCCACTTGGGGTATATCAAGAACCTATGGGGTCACGTAGTTCTAGGGCATGAGACCTCGGAATCAAGCCCAACTCGGTGCTAAATACTACTCCCTTACTTAGCTCAGAACTTCAGAAAATCTACCTTAAAACAATTCAACAATATATATATATATATATATATATATATATATATATATATATATATATAATGGGAGCCAACATGCATCCCCTTTACTTCAAACTCAAGAATGTGGATTTCTATCTTAACTTACAATCAAAACTCACTTCTTGATATTCTTTAAAAATCGCTAACATCTCATTGTCAAAATCATGCTTTAACCATAAGTTTCAATACACAAAAATAGGACTTGAAATTATTAAAACATGATATAGACATTGAATTATGCAACTTAAACCATAAATTGACAATTTAAACATTAATATGTATAATAATATTACAACTCAAAGCTTGGGTAAGGCATAGTTTCATAGAACTCACAATATAATAACATGATAGAAATTCTCCATGAATTTATGAAATACTTTATGAAAATATGTAAATTTTGGGCACAAGAACAAAAGGGTATTTTTGTTCGAAACTCCATAACTTAAACTTGGAGCTTTTGGATGACTTCAAAAATTTTGGAAGGTTATTCATGAACTATTGGGTGTCCCTCGTAGCCCTCTTAATGGGGAATTCAAATATGTAAGAATTATTGAATTCTCACAGTTGAATCTCTAGATAATTGGGTTTTTATGTTGGAACCCTAACCTTATAGTTGAAGGTGTACAGAGAATTTTGAGATGTTTAACTAAAGAGAAATAGAAGAAAATACGTTCTCTGAGGGTTATAAGTCGTGGAAAGTGCAAGAAAAAGACCAAAATACCCTTACAAAAACATCATTAAATTACTGAAAAAAATAGTTGACGACATTCATGACAAGTCATCACGAAATGTCATCACAAAAGGGTTGATTTTATGATTTTCGGCTTAAGGTTGACTACATTTTGTGACAAGCCGTCAAACTTGTGACAAGTCGTCACAAAATGTTGGATTTTGTGACTTTCTGCTTATGGTGATGGCATTTTTGACAAGCCATCAGGCTTGTGACAAGTCGTCACAGAATGTCGTCACAAAATGTTGGATTTTGTGACTTTTTGCTTATGGTGACGATATTTGTGACAAGCCGTCAGGCTTGTGTAAAGTCGTCACAAAATGTCATCACGAAATTTACAGGCTGATACGCTGGAGTAAAATGGGCATAACTCTTTGCTCCGATAATGGATTTTGGCAAAATTGGTATCATTGGAAAGATAATTCAATTATATATATTTTGGTGGGTCATGAGTTCAGAAATTCATAGTATAACAAGAGATATGCTCGTTTGAAGTTGACCATACTAATATCCATCTCAAGAATTCAATCGACAAGGAATGTTTTGATTCGTCTAATAGCTAGGATACTTTTGAGGCTCTAATGCTCATCATGCTAGATCATATAGCTACCAATCACTAACTTTATTTATAACAAGCTTTAAATGGGATTCTGCTAATAATTAAAATTTTCGGGGTATTACAATATCTCCCCCTTGGAAACATTCGTCCTCGAATGTCACTAGTTAAGCTGGGAATGTAAAGAAACTGACGATGCACAGTTGGAATAGTTCTCTGAATTGAATCTATGTCATTCTAAACTTTCAAGTATTTCTAAGAGTGCACAAATTTTCAACAAAATAGCTATATAGCTGAATCTTTGGTTAGATAGGGGCTGAATTAAGAAAAAGTAATACCTTCGGCTTGCTCTAAACTTGTGAAGAAGAGGTGTGGGTACTTGGATAGCATATATGCTTCGGCTTCCCAAGAAGTACTCTCAACTGATTGGTTCCACCATAAAACCTTAACCAATGGAACTTCTTTGTTCTTTAGTCTACAGACTTGGTAATCTAGGATCTTAACTGGAACCTCATCAAACAAAAGGTTATTCTGAACATCTAAGCTATCTGAAGAATCAACAATGATAGAATCACCAATATGCTTCCTAAGCATGGAAATATGGAAAATAGGATGAAAAACTGGCAACTCTGTAGGCAGCTCAACTTCATAGGCTACGTTCCCAACACGGCTGAGAATTTTGTAAGGGCTAACGTATGTGGACTAAGTTTCCTTTTCTTCCTAAATCTTTTTACCCCTTTCATGGGCGAAATTTTCAGATATACCAAATTATTAACTTCAAACTCAAGGTCTTTTCATCTCATATCTGCATATAACGTTTGACGACTCTGAGCTGTCTTTAACCTTTCTCTAATCAACTTCACATTCTCTATCACCTCAAATACTCCATCAGGTCCAACCAAAGAAGATTCACCCACTTTGAACCAACCTATGAGTGATCTATATCTCCTACCATATAATGCCTCAAATGGTGCCATCTTGATACTAGCATGGTAACTATTATTGTAAGAAAACTCTATCAATGGCAAATGCTCATCCCAACTACCTTTGAAATCAAGGGCACTCGCCATCAACATATCCTCTAAAGTTTGGATAGTCTTCTCAGCTTGACCATCTGTCTAGGGATGAAAAGCGAAACTCATATGAACCTGGGTACCAAGACCCTTATGAAACACTCTCCAGAATTGAGAAGTGAACTGAGTACCCCTGTCCGAAATTATAGACAAGGGAACTCCATACAACCTGACCAACTCCCAAATATACAATCTAGCATAGTCCTCAGCTGTATAAGATATGTGCACAGGCAAGAAATGCACTGACTTAGTCATCCTGTTGACAACAACTCAGAAGGAATCATGATGACGTTGGGAAAGAGGTAAGCTAGCCACAAAATCCATATTTATCTCTTCCCACTTCTAAGTTGTGATACTAAACTCTTGCATCACACCACCAGGTCTTTAGTGCTCAACCTTAACCTATTGACATGTTGCATATTTCTCCATAAAATCATCTATATCCTTCTTTATACCACACCACCAATAGATTTCCTACAAGTCGCGGAACATCTTCGTAGTGCCAGGATGAATAGAATACCGTACACCATGCGCTTCAGCCATAATTCTCTACCTCAGATCACCAATATCAGGAACACATAATCTACCCTACAATCTCAACACCCTATCTCCCTCTTGAGAGAAAACCTCTACCCTTTGGTTCTTGACTGACTCTTTTAGTCTGATTAAGCTAGCATCTAAGTCTTGCTTCTCCTTTACTTCCAAAACCAAAGAGGATTCAGAACTACTCTGCACCAAAATATTTCCCTCAGTGGAATCAAGCAACTTAACACCCAGTCTGGCCAGACGATGCACATCATGAGCCAACTCTTTCTTACCTTCCTCCACATGTTAAATACTACCCATAGACATCCTACTAAGGGCATCTGCCATAATATTGGCATTGCTCAAATGATACAAAATGCTTATATCATTGTCTTTTAACAATTCTAACCACCTCCACTGCCTAAGATTCAACTCTTTCTGAGTCAACACATACTGCAGGCTTTTGTGATCAGTAAAAACATCGACATGCATACCACACAAATAATGTCTCTAGATTTTTAGAGCAAACACTACAACAGCCAACTCTAAGTCATGGTTTGGGTAATTCTTCTTATGAGGTTTCAACTATTTAGAAGCATGGGCTATAACTTTACCCCTATGCATCAACACACAACCGAAACTAACTCTCAAAGCATCATAGTATACCAAAAAACCATCTACACCATCAGGCAAAGTCAACACAGGGGCAGAAGTGAGTCGAGTCTTCAACTCTTGAAAACTCTTCTCATAGGAATCTGACCAGAGGAACTTAACTTTCTTTTCGGTCAACCGAGTCGTGGGAGATTCAATGGAAGAGAACCCTTTAACAAAACAATGGTAATAGCTAGCTAGACCCAAGAAACTTCTAATATAAGATGGAGAGATAGGCCTAGGCCAATTTCTTACAATCTTTGTCTTTTGGGGATCAATTTTAATGCCTTTAGCTGAAATAATATGACCCAGAAATGCTACGGACCTTAGTCAAAACTCACTCTTACTGAATTTGGCGAACAACTTATGATTTCTAAGAGTTTGCAAGAAGATTCTAAGATGGTTTGCGTGATCACCCTCACTTCGGGAATACACAAGGATGTCGTCGATAAAAACAATGACGAATATATCAAGATATGGCTTAAATACTGGATTCAAGAGGTCCATGAAAGCTGTTGGGGCATTAGTTAGCCCAAAATACATGACAAGAAACTCAAAATAATCATATCAGGTTCGAAAGGTTGTCTTTGGGATATCACACCCCCTTACTTTAAGTTGGTGATAGCCGGATCTAAGGTCTATCTTGGAGAAATAACTCAAACCTTGCAACTGATCAAACAAATTATCTATTCTCGAAAGAGGGTACTTGTTCTTGACTGTGACCTTATTAAACTGATGATAGTCAATGCACATACGCAAAGAACCATCTTTTTTTTGCACTAAAAGGACAGGTGCGCCCTAAGAAGATACATAAAATCTTTGTCTAAGAGATCTTTGAGTTGTTTTTTCAACTCCTTAAGCTCTGCAGGTGCCATACGATAGGGAGGAATGAAAATAGGCTGAGTGTTGAGAAGAAGATCGATCCCAAATTCTATCTCTCTATTGGGAGGTACCCCTGGGAGATCTTTTGAAAAGACATCAGGAAACTCATTGACAATGTTGACTAAATGGATACTTGGTGTTTCAGACTTAGTGTCCTTAACTCTAACCAAGTAATAAAAACAATCCTTAGATTAAGCTTCCTGGCTTTGAGATAAGAAATAAAATGACTCTTGGGAGGTACTGAACTCCCTGACCACTCAAAAATTAGTTCATTAGGAAACTAAAATTTGACGACACGAGTACGATAATATATAGACGCATAGTAGGAGTGAAGCCAGTCCATACCAAAGATAACATCAAAATCAACCATCTCTAACTCTATCAAATCAGCAAGTGTGGCTCTATGAAGGACTATAACAGGATAATTCTTGTATGCTTGCTTAGCAATAACAGACTTCCCTACTGGGGTAAAAACTAGAATAGGCTCAAAAATACTTTTGGGACACTTCTCAAACTTCACAGCAATAAGTGGGGTCACATAAGAAAAACTTAACCCGGGGTTATAATGCATATACATCAAAATGAAATACACAGAGCATACCAGTAACAACATTGGGAGAGTCCTCCTGCTTATGATAGGAAAGTAGGGAATAAAACCTATTTTGGCGCTGCCCACCAGCAATACTAGAAGAAACGCCCTAAGAAGGAGCTGGACGGGCTGCGGAAGTTGATGCACTAGTGGCCTGAGTTTGGGGATGGGTATCTCTACTTCCTAGCCTGGCATGTGGGCACTCTCTAAGCATATGGCCTATCTTGCCACACCCGAAACAACCACACTATTTAGCCAAACACTTACCCGGATGGGTCCTACCATACTTGGAACAAGGAGGGAAGTTAGGCTTGCTGCTCACACTCTGCTGAGGCCTGTACATAGAAGACCATTTTCCCTACTCTGGCATACCTCTAGGTGCTGGGGTAATAGAGGATGAGGGTGCTGGCATAGAAAAATGACTCTGGAACTGAGGGCGGTTCCCTCTCTAGGATCTAGCCTGACCGTACTCTTGCTGTTCAGACCTAGCTCTTTTGTTACCTCTTGCTCTATATCGTTCCCTTATCTTATCCTCCTTTATTTGCTGCACATAGATCATCAACCTAGATAAATCCATCTCCTTGTTCAACATAGCCGTGCGACATTCTTTTAGTACTAAGCCCGACACACCTATCACAAACTTTCTCATACCAGCTCGGGCATCGAAGATCAAGTCAGGGCATATTTTGCTAGCTGATTGAACTTTAAGCAGTACTCCTTAACAGTCATGGAGCCCTGTCTAAAGTTCATAAACTCTTCAATCTTCGCCTCTCTTAACTCTAAAGAAAAGATCCTATCCAAGAATGCATCTTGGAACATCTGCCAGGTAATGGTAGCGTCATCCTCCCCTCTACCCTTCCTCCAAGAAACCACCTAGTCATATGCAATGTCCTTCAAACTGTAAGATACTAACTCCACATACTCTTTTTCAGACACACGTATTACCTGTGTGATCTTCCTTATCTCCTCAAGATATAACTGTGGGTCTTCCCCTGCCTTTGACCCATATAACTCTGGCGGACTCATCTGTATAAAGTCATAAATTCTGGCAGTAGCTAAGTCACCTCCCTGCTGCTGAGGAGCTGCGGCCTGATTGGCCTGGACAGTGACAGCTTGGGATAATGCCTAGAAGGCTGCCCTAAATTCGGCGTGGGACACATTTTTATTCAGAGGGCCAGTGGGATGAGGTTACTGATCGTTGTTATTTCTTTGAGCTTAGCAGGGAGGAATATTCTGAAATAAGAGAGCACGAATTAATAGCTGAGAGAGACAACTTGAGCATAATGGACTTGAGAGAAAGAAATGACTTGTTCCTAAAACATTTCGTACACTCTTGCTCATAGATGTGGCGTGCTACACACCGATGATCAAGAATCTACTTAATGCGGCTTGTCAAACTCCCGAGGACTCTCTAAACCTTAGGCTCTAATACCAAGTTTGTAATGCCCCGCAATCGGGTCCCGGAACGTCACACGGTGCTTAAGGCTACAAGTAACCCAAGCTAACCCTTTGAGCCTTCTACTTCATATATTAGCTTACTTAAAGATAAAAAGCATGAATTCAAAACTGTGACATCATAAAATGAGAAATATGAATGAAATACTTGGTTTGAACAAACTACAACTCAAAGAAAATCTTAACGTTTTGATAATCTGATGACTAGTCTGACAAACCTCTACTACTCCAAACTAGAGAGCCATTGGGATAGGTTCCCAACTGACTCAAACTCAACTGAACAGAATTAAACAGATAGTAAATAAAATTAGAAGTCTGAGAATAACTAGTCTCTAACACATGAGGACTCACCACAGCTGATACGCAGATAGGAGTGCTCGAAAGGATTATTGGTGAGGCTGAGACTGAGCACCTGAACCTACATTACGAGAATATATGGCACACAGACAAAATATGTGTGTCAGTGCTTTGGGAGTGTACTGAGCATATGGAGGAGTGTGCAATAAAATACGCAATACCATAAGCTTTTATAGAAAACCTTCATGGTGTAAAACATACTCACATAGCTTGAAATAAATATATGCCACAAGACTCATAAATCATCATGCTTTTACTTAAAACCTCAAATTATCATGACACCTGAAATTATTAGGACCATAGCTTTCAAAAACACTTATACTTTCAAAACTTTGTAACTTTAAGACTAAAACTCTTTGAAACTTGAAAGACTTTAGGACTTAGAGAACTTTAGGAACTCAGGGAGTTTCTTTTAACTGACATAAACCATGTGAGCTACATGGAGTCCAATGTCATACCCACATTGGGGAGAGTTGTTCTATCCTTCCCATCATATAAAACCCTAATTTTAGTGATAACTATCTTAACCCATTTGGGGTATATCAAGAAACTATGAAGTCACATAGTTCTGGGGCATGAGACCTTGGAATTAAGTCCAACTCGGTGCTAAATACTACTCACTTACTTATCTCAAAACTTTAGAAAATCCACCTTAAATTTTGCTCAATCTAGTATTCTAGCAAAGTGTTGAATAATGCTTAAGTTAATTACACAGTTCCGAAGAAAGAGATGCTTGCAGTGGTGTATGCATTCGAGACGTTTAGATCTTACTTAGTTGGCTCTAAGGTCATTGTTTACTAAGTTACTTGGACTCTCCAAAAACATTGTCGCACCTATGTCGGATCATTCAAAAATGCACTATTTTTGGAGGATCCGACATGCACACATAGACAGTTTTGAAGAGTCCCGAGCAACCTAGATTGTTCATACTGACCATGATGCTATTAACTATCATGTCAAAAAGAAGGATGCAAAACCTCAACTGATTAGGTGGATTTTGCTACTACAAGAATTTGTTGTCGAGGTTTGAGATCGGAAGGAAGTTGAAAATCAAGTTGCTGACCACTTATCACGGTTGGAAAGTCAAAACCATTTTGTTGATGACTCTCTTAGTATTAAGGAAGAGTTTCCTGATAAAAAATTATTGTCTTTAGATACAATTGAGTTCCCATGGTATGCTGATAGTGTGAATTTGATAGCTTGTGAGATGTGCCCTCCTGATGCCACCACATAACAAAGGAAGAAATTGCTCCATGATTCACATGCCTATATTTGGGACAAACCGTATATCTTTAAGCAGTTTTCAAATGGAGTCATTCGTAGGTGTATCCCAGAGGCTAAATTTTCAAAGGTGCTTAAAGATTGCCACTCATCTCCTTATGGTGGACACTATGGGGGTGAGAGAATGTAATACCCCAAGAATTTCAACTAATAGTAGAACCCTGTTTCAAGCTCATTATAAATAAAGTTAGCAATTTGGTAGCTATATGATCTAGCTTGATGAGTATTAGGGCCTCAAAAGTGTCCTAGCTATTAGACGAATCAAAACATTCCTTGCCGATTGAATTCTTGAGATGAATATTGGTATGGTCAAATTCAAATGAGCATATTTCTCGTTATACTATTAATTTTTAAGCTCATGTCCCACCAAAATATGGATAATTGAATTATCTTTCAAACGATACCAATTTCGCCAAAATCCATTATCGGAGCAAAGAGTTAGGCCTATTTTACTCCAGCATATCAGCCTGGAAATTTCATGACGACATTTTGTGATGACTTGTCACAAGCCTGACGGCATGTCACAAATGGCGTCACCATAAGCAGAAAGTCACAAAATCTAACATTTTATGACGACATTTTATGATGACTTGTCACAAGCCTGATGGATTGTCATAAATGTCATCACCATAAGCAGAAAGTCATAAAATCCAACATTTTGTGATGATATTTTGTGACATCTTGTCACAAGTTTGACGGCTTGTCATAAAATGTCATCAACCTTAAGTCAAAAATCATAAAATTCACCCTTTTATGACTACTTATGACAAGTATGACGACTTGTCACGAATGTCGTCAGCTATTTTTTTCAGTAATTTAATGACGTTTTGGCAAGGGTATTTTGGTCCTTTTCCTGCACTTCCCATGAGTTATAAACCTCATAGAACATATTTTCTTATATTTCTCTTTAGTTAAACATCTCAAAATTCTCTGCACACCTTTAACCACAAGGTTAGGGTTTCAACATAAAAACTCAATTATCTAGAGATTCAACCGTAAAAATTCAATAATTCTTGCATATTTGAATTCCCCATTAAGAGGGCTACGAGGGACACCCAATAGTTTGTGAATAACCTTAGGAAATTTTTGCAGTAATCCAAAAGCTCCATGTTTAAGGTATGTGGTTTTGAACAAGAACGCCCTTTTGTTCTTGTGCCCAAAAGTTACATATTTTCGTAAAGTATTTCATAAATTCATGGAGAATTCCTATCATGTTATTATATTGTGAGTTTTATGAAACTGTGTCTTACCCAAGCTTTGAGTTGTAATATTATTATGCATATTAATGTTTTAAATTGTCAATTTATGGTTTAAGTTGCATAATTCAACATCTATATCATGTTTTGAGAATTTCAAGTCCTATTATTTTGAATTGAACCTTATGGTAAAAGCATGAGTTTGAGAATGAGATATTAGAAATTTGTAAAGAATATCAAGAAGTGAGTTTTGATTGTAAGTTAAGATAGAAATCCATATTATTGAGTTTGAAGTAAAGGGGATGCATTTTGGCTCCCATTATATATATATATATATATATATATATATATATATATATATATATATTATTGAATTGTACCTTATCTCTTCTCTAACCCAATATAGCTCCCACAGCAACATCACTAGCGTCGCACATCAAATCAAATGGTAAATCCCAATCAAGTGCAATAAGAATAGGTGTTTCAATCAACTTCTTCTTTAGTTTTTCAAAAGCTTCTTGGCAATCATACCCAAACTCGAACTTTGCCTCTTTCTCTAATAATTTGCACATGGGGCTTGCAATTTTTGAGAAATCTTGAATAAACCACCTATAGAAACCTGCATGTCCAGAAAGCTCTGCACTCCTTTGACTGTGACTAGATATGGAAACTTTTTAATCACTTCAACCTTCGTTTATCTACTTCGAGTCCTTTATATTACACTTTATGGCCTAGGACAATTCCTTAACCATAAAATGGCACTTTTCCCAATTTAGAACCAAGTTTGTCTCTTTACATCAAGCTAGAACTCTGTCTAGATCCTGTAAGAACTTTTCAAAAGAATTACCATACACAGAGAAATCACCCATGAATACCTCCACTAAGTCTTCAACCATGTCAGAGAATATATCCATCATACATCTTTGAAATGTAGCAGGTGCATTGCATAGGTCGAACAGCATGCGTCTGAATGCGTACGTACCGTAGGGACATGTGAAAGTGGTCTTCCGGTGCAATGATTATCTGATTGTAGCCAGAGTACCCATCTAGAAAATAATAATACTCTTGTCCTACCAATCCATCAAGCATTTGATCAATGCAAGAAATTGGATAGTGATCTTTACGAGTTGCTTCATTCAACATCCGATAGTCAATACAGATCCTCCAATCGGTCACCATTCATATGGGGATCAACTCATTATCATCATTATTTATCAGAGTTATCCCTCTCTTTTTGGTACATAGTGCACTGGACTCACCCATTTGCTATTAGAAATCGGGTAGACAATACCACTAACTAACCACTTGATCACTTTTTTTCTGACCACCTCCTTCATTACAAGATTCAACGTTCTTTATTGCTTCACTCTAGGTTTGTAACCCTCTTCCATGTAGATGTTGTGCATGCAAAATGCTGGATTGATTCCTATAATATCGGACATTTGCCAACCAATTGCCTTTCTTCTCATTTTTAGAACTACTATGGCTTTCTTTACCTGTACATTTGTTATCCTGCAGATAAACTAATAGGAAAAGTATCTTGATCACCAAGAAAAACATATTGTAAATAAGGAGGAAGAAGCTTAAGCTCCAAGTTAGGAGCTTCTTCAACTGAGGGGTTGGGTGATGGACTAATTGGACTATTCAATGGTTCGACAGGCACTTTCATCGTCTCAACCACTGCCAAATTCATAACCTGGACCAATTTTAATGCTTCCACATCTCCATAAAGATCATGACCTATCAAAGCTCGCTCTAATAGATCATTACACAACAGCAACTGCTAATCAGAAGTAAGGTCAATAACCGATATGGATGATAACTCCTCATATATAGCTTCCAGTTTCAATGCCTTGTACACATCAATAACTTCTACTTTATCATGCGCTTGCATTGTCATTTTTTTGGCTGCTACATCAATTAATGATTGCCCTGTTGCTAAGAAAGGTCATCCCAAAATGAATGGAACCACAGGATCAGCCTCAAAGTTAAGAATTACAAAATCAACTAGAAAGATTAACGATCCTACCTGCACCAAAACATCCTCAATAATACCATCAAGCCTGGCAAGTGATCTATCTGCCAGCTACAAAATAATAGTAGTAGGTTTGGGACTCCCAAGAACCATCATCTTGTACCATGATATGACCATAAGATTTATCCTAGCTCCCAAGTCACACAATCCACGTGCACAAATAGTCTGTCCAATGGTAATCTGCAAGGTGAAACTACACGGATCTTTAAGCTTTGTGGGCAATTTGTTTTGAATCTTGGACGTGCACACTTGAGTAAGTAAAACTGTAGCATACTCTATCAACCTGTTCTTATTTGCAACTATATCCTTTAAATATTTTTCATATTTTGGCACACTTTGAAAAATGTCAACAAGAGAAAGATTCACTTGAACCTGCTTCATAAAATCTAAGAACTTCATATAACTCGCCTCCTCTTAATGCTTCCTTTTCTTTTGAGGAAAGGGTAAGGGGAGAGTCTTTTTATCAATATGAATTTTTTCACTTGTTATTTTTTCCTTGATTTCTTTCTCTGCCTTGTCTTTGGAACTGTCATTAATAATTGTGGGACTTACCTGCTCCTAAACTCTCTCCTTAGTTTGTAGCCCACTCCATGTTGTAACCATATTTACCTTCTTGGGATTTTTCTCTGTATCGCTAGGTAATGCTCCTTGAGGTCTTATATTTTGTGCCCTTACAATTTTACCCAACTACAACTCTAGATTTCTCGTAAGCAATTTCTAACTCTTCAACAGTGCCGCAAACTGTGTTTGTTGTGTCTTAATGTCATTTACAAATTGCACTTGTTGAGCCATAAACTGCTTCATCAATTCCTCCATATTGCTAGATTGAGTAGTCACCTGAGTATTCTGAGATGGCTGTGGATTTAGTTTCATTTGCCCCTTGTACTAATTTACATTCTACGTCTGATTTCCACCCCATGAAAAATTGAGATGATTCCTCCCATTGGGATTATAAGTATTACTAAAATTATGTTGTACCTGCCGATTTTTATTCCCCACATAGTTGATAGAATCTGGATTGGCTGTGCAAGCATCAGTTGTGTGCTCACTACTTCCGCAAACCTCACACCAAGAATTCATCTGTTGGACTGCATTCGCTATGGCTATTGGTTGTGTAACACCCAACTTTATGTTATTAAGCTTAGTAATCATATGATTTTGCCTGGTTGTGATCTGTGCCTGTAATGCAGTGAACTGATCTACCTCCAATACCCCTACGAATTTTTTAGAAGTACTCCTCGAGTCTGTATGCCAGCCAGGGTCCCCTTGTGAAATATGATTCAACAGTGTGTACAATTCTTCATATGTCTTCTCAAAAGCCTGTCCACCTAATGTTGAATCCAAGAGAATCTTCGTGTTTGTCTCCAATCCTTCTATGAAAGTATGCACAAGAACATCATTGGATTGATAATGATGAGGACATTTTTTTATCATACCCTTAAATCTCTTCTAAGCTCGGTAGAGATTCTCTCCATCTTTCTGTCTAAAACTCAAGATCTCACTCCTCAAGAGTGTTGTCTTCCCGAATGGAAAGAATCGAATAAGAAAATTCCAAGCTAGATCTTTTTATAAAGTGATGGAGAGTGGTGGTTCAGCATGTAACTACCTTTTTGTTTCCCTAATGAAGGAGAAAGGAAAGAGTGTCAATCTGACATAGTTAGAATTGACCTCTTCAGGAATGTATGTATCACTGATTTCCAAGAAGGTTTGTATATGTTGCTACGGATCTTCATGTGAAAGGCCATGAAATTGCCCCACTGAATTCAGCAATTGCACCATATTCTGCTTCAACTCAAATCAACCTCCTAGTTTAGGCTTTAAAATACTGTTTGTCTCATGGTTCGTGAGTGGGATTGCCACTTCACGAACAAGTCTAGCAGCTTGTTGAGCAGGAATAACTAGAATAACAGGAATGACAGGAGGTGGAACATTCCTGGCATTTGGATCAACTGGTTTATTTCGTTGTTCAGCCATTCTTCACCATTGTTGAAAGATTTGCTCTGGTTCTGCAAATGGCTCTACTAGTTCTTTATCTCTCGCCAGTCCTGGATTCAGCTAAACCTACAAAAATTCAGCCGCTAAGATCAAGTTGTTAACACCTAAACTTAATATCAAAAAACCAAAAATTTAGCAATTTACTAATTATAGTAGTCCCCGTCAATGACGCCAAAAACTTGTTCCGACTCAGATGCACACACAAGTGCACGTGTTCGTTCAAGTAATATAGTGATTTAGACAATCAAATATTATTCCCACGAGGACTAAACAACTAGAAATTTAACATACTATTAGTTTCAGCTAATCAGTATGAGGCGTTGTATAGTATCAAGATGATTTTGAATTTGAGAATAAAAATGTAAATTAATAAACAAGAAATAAAATTTTATGACTAGATCAAAGAAAGAAATGGATGCAAACAGTTATGATAAGAATTCTAGGGTTGAGGCTTCTCAAACAATTATACAAATCTCTATTCTTATAATATTCTAATTGGTTATCGGGTTGTTGGTTTGCAAGGTTTAAGCAACAATCTTGATATCCCGACCTAAAATATTTTATCTATTAAATATTGTAGCTACAACTCCCATAGAGATACAACAATTCTTCTAGATTCATTAAGCAATCTTCTTGCAATTGAACAAAACAAGGCTTCTAGGTATATTCCTATCCTAGATGCTAATTCTAACTCCTTATTTTATAAAAATATAAGAACCTTGCTCCTTCATTTCCTCGTTCTAATCTACGATTCTCCTCCCGGATTCACATAGAAATATAAATTTATTCTAATGGCGTCCAAGCATTAAAATAGTAAGCTCAAGAAATTAAGAACAACCCAGATGATAATCCAAAAAGAAACTTCTATAAAGAATATCAAAGAGTAATCATGTTCTTGACCTCAACCCCAGAACAAGGGTATTTAGCCACTCATGCTTGAATTAAACATCAAAAATAAGTAATTAATCATACACAAAATTAGTCTTGAAGTAAAGAAGTTCAAAAGAAATAATTAGAACCCTAAAAGAAGAATTCTATGCTTTTCCACCGTTGCTATCTTGCCAAAAAGTTCTTGGTATTATGCTCACGTGTTCCTTTTATACTTGGGAAAATTTCACTAGATCTGAAGTAATGACACGACGCATTGCTAATCACATTGATACAACCAACGTGTCACATCAACATAGTGTTGTCCACCTGGAAGTCATCTTTGAAAATTAAACTACCTCAAAATATTCACCACATGCCGTGACGCGTTGACATCGCGTCGTGTCACTGTAATTTGCTCCTGAAAATTTTTCTTAGTGTCAATATTTTTAGCATCGACGTGATACATTGACATCTCATTGATGCACTGGAAGTTGCACTCGTAGAATTCGCTAAGGCACAAAACTTATGCATCAACGCGGTGCGTTGACATCGCATCGATGCACTAAAACTTATTCTTTGTTGCATCGAGATTGCGTCAAGTAATTGGAATTTTTCTCTAATTCCTTTATTTCATCTCGTCAATCCTCACCTCCTTGAAACAGTAGGACCCAGTGGGTACAACTAGTCGGGTTTGCAAAGCAACATCCAGAAACCACAGAAAAAAATCCTTAGCTCCTTTCTTTTCTCTTTACTATCGTGCATCTCCATATATTTTTTACTTTGGTCCACATGATCTTTCATCTCTTCATCATGTGCATTCGATTTTCTTCCAAATCCATGGGAAATTAATCTTGTATTTCTAATCATATCGGTTAGCCATGAAACACAATTTAACTCACACTTCAATACAATTAGCACACTTTTTATTCTCAAATAAAGTCTAAATATGGGTAAATAGCGGTGTTTGGACTTATAAATACACCTAAGATCAGTTAGATTGGTCATCTATTGATTCACTCAATTTTGTGTTAACCTTTTGTACAGACGGAGCAACTATTTGAAGAAATCAAACCAATAGCAAGGCTGGTTTATTTTATTCCAATAGATAAACCATCTGTTGCAACATATCATCCATCTGCTGCAATAGATGCCTCACCTATTGAACAATAGGTAATTTGCTGCATCAGATTGGTCATCTATTGATTCACTCTATTTTGTGTTACCTTTTTGTAATGTTCATTTTATTCTTCTCTTGTTTGATATCAAATGTATTTCTCTTGTTTGCAGATAAAAGAAAGTGAAACTGGATCTATTTTTGCCAGACCAACATTAAAGGCTAGAGTAAAGATGGGTTCGAAGGAATAAGATGCTTGCAGATGAAACCACTTCATATGTAGGAGGCATGTATTACTGATCAACCTATCGTTAAAACACACATCCAGTACAATGATTTTCTGAATGTTTGTTCTTTACCTATTAGGCATTAATCTTTCAAACAAGATATGGCACATTACAGTTAAGATTGTTAGGTTCGAACTGGTAAGGCGGAGGGACCAAGTAGGTCGTGTCGATACCCTATTATACTTTAATAACCATTTATGCTCATACTTTTGTGTCAAGTTTGGGGAAAGGTTCAAGTTTTTGGCGGCAGCGTAAATATTCAATAGTGATTGGACCAGTTTTAATGGCTCAATGGACTTCTTTAAAGGCCTCTGAATCCTTGCACAGTAGCAAACAATGATGGAACCAATAAAAATTCCATTGGTCCAAATTTATATGGATGGGTTGCTAGAGGAAACTATTATACGACAGTAGGTGCTTGGGATAATACCTGTGTGGGAAGGGGGAGGTTGAGAAGGCCGCCATATATCATCTCAGACCTTGTTTAAGAGGAAACACAGGGTAAGAAGGAAAGTGCAGCAAAATTGGTTGGTGAAATAGACATGAAAAATGAAAAAACTAGATGAGCTACGAATGTGAAAGTGTATCAAAAAATGAAAATCCATCAGTCGGTGAACAAAAAGAAGAATGGTCAAAAGGACTAGAGTTAGTCATTTTGCTAGAGACTGCAACTAGTAAATGCGGCCTCAATGAAAACCCATGAAATACCGGACCAGAACTCTAAGGAAGCAGCTTCGTGAGCACGGAAGGTGGTATGATTGTCGGTCAGAATTGAAAACTGAACCAACTACTCCTTAATTAAAAATGCGGGATCACGACAAGGTGGCAATTTCTCAAGTTAAACTTGTATCTTATGCCTCTTATTTATGGCTCTGGTCAGGTCAAAGGCAGTGGAAACAACAAGGAATGGGATTTCTCCCCAACTTCAGACCTTTTTGTTTCTATTGCCATTGACCTAATCATATCCACAAATAGAAGGCATGGCATGCAAGTTAGACTTCAGAAATTGATGCCTTGGCTTAATCCCGTATTTTTAATTCAGGAGTTGTTGGTTTAGGTTTCAATTCTGACTGACAATCGTACCAATTTCTTGTGCTCACGAAGCTTCTTCCTTAGATTTCTAGTCCTGTACTTTGTGAGAGTCTTCATTGAGGCCACGCTAGCTAGTTGCATTTTCGAGCAAAGTTTCCAGTTCTAGTCCGGTTGACCATTCTTCTTTTTCTTCAACGACTGACGAATTTTTATATTTGGATATACTTCCACATTTGAAGCTCATCTAGTTTTTTCATTTCTCATGTCAATTTCATTGGCCAGATTTGCTAGAAATTCCTTACTTTCTTCCCTGTATTTCCTTTTAAACAAGGTTTGAGATGATATATAGCCTTCTCCACCTCCCCTTTCCCACACAGGTATTCTCTCAAGCACTTTCTGCTGTATAAAAGTCTCCTCCAGCAATCCATCTATATAAATTTGGACCAGGAGAATTTCTATTGGTTCCATCATTGTTTGCTACAAACGAGGCTTCGAAGGTCTTTCAAGAAGTTCATTGCACCATTAAAATTGGTCCAATCACTATTGAATATTTACACTGCCGCCAAAAACTTGAACCATTCCCCAAACTTGACACAAAAACATGAGCATAGAACGTTATTAAATTGTAACAGGGTATCGACACCAGCGTCTTGGAACCCTTTGGCCTTATCAGTTTGCACCTATCAAACAAAACTGTACAATGCAGGATCTTGTTTGAATGATCAGTGTCTAATTGGTAAAAAACTACTTTCACAAAACTTGCACTTTATGTGTGTCTATCACGGTGATAACGCTCAATCTACAGCTCTCGTAAGAGTGTAAAGCAGTCGTAGTCAAATATAGAACCCAACTGGGTTGGGTATCGATCCCACAGGGAATAGCTTGGTCAACAAGTAAGCAAAGATTACTAGACTTTTAGTGCAAGTCTCGTAAAAAGGGGGGAGTTTTGTCGTGCAAGTAATATAACCAAAGTAATAAGGTAAAAAGAGAAAATAGCAAAGTAAAAAGAAAGAATGTTTAGTAAGATGTAAAACAATGAGAATTGAGAGGTTGGGGTTATGTCCACCTTCTGAGTTGTACGTCTTTATTGGCTATGAGTTGTACGGAATTCAGACATGTATGTGCTTATAGAGAATTGTATTCGATGGTAAATCCAAGCGTCTTTCGACCTAAACAAGGACTATTTCACTTTAACTCTTTCGAGCTTAAAGCGTATCTAACGGTACAAATTCTCCAAGAGGTTAATCCAGTTACGGCACTAACTTTTTAATAGGGGATGGGACCCTATTACCTTGACATTATCTCTTTTCCAGACATATAACTTTTCTTTCGAACAAGTTAATGCTATACTGGCGTATTCTATGCGTCTGCAGCTACAAGAATTTGCATTAAGATGAAGAGAATAATGATATAAGCAACACACGTGTCACGAATTCACAAACTCATAGCCTTAGATAGTATCTCATAAGGCTTCCATAACCCCAACAGAGAAGTTTAGCTATTCATGAATGCGATGGAAATCACAATAGACATTATCATTATACCACAGTAAAAGATCTCACGTGTAGTATGGTGTGGAGTTAGGCGTGAATTCCTTGCAAAATAGCGATTCTCTTGTTGTAAAATTAAAAGTCGAATAGATGAAAAATAATGTCAATAATAAATTAATAAAGAGAATTTTTTTGATGGATGGATGGATGGTGGATGGATAGGAATTGATGGAATGGGGGAATTGTGTGGAATGTATTAAAATCTCTAGCAAAATAGGGTATTTATAACACCCATATCCTATTCCTACTAAGCTACTGCATTACTTAACCCAATCCTACTAGGTTAATGTATCATTATCCTAATCCTACTAAGTTACTGCTAGTCCCCAAAGTCATCAGAATTGTTGTTTTTGCCCGGGACAGATTCTCCATGCATCACTTTTAGTCCTTGGCGTCCAAGCTTTGCTTTCCTCCTTTCATGAAGCTTTTTTTGGCGTCAAGTTATCCATAAAATGCTGAATTCTGCATCATTTATACCTGAAAACCTTCTAATCAAGTTTGTTAGCTCACTTACAGGAAAAAGGACTAAAAGTGCATGAATTATATATTTTGTCCTCAAAACTTAGCTAAAATATGGGTAAAATATAGCACTATAGGCGTGTAATTTCGCCTATCATCAACACCCCACACTTAAAGCTTTGTTCGTCCTCGAACAAACTATCATGTCCATCTAAACATCTACTTGGGATTTCATACTAACAACACAAAATATTCATCAAGACAAGCACGTCAATCATTAACAAAGAGTAGTTTTCTGATCATTAGTAGAAACAATTTAACCTCTAACATAGACTCGTGATGGTGGTCAACTCATATTCAAAAGTCAAGGCACAAAGAATCATACACAACTATCCAAAACTCATCAACCATATGTGTCTTACCATATATTACCCATAATCACTCACAAGTATTGTATATATTTCGAACATGGGTATAGGATTATCCTTGCTCTCACTCTCACAAAGAATTCTTATGTTGCAACTGATGACCATAGGCTTGCCCTTAGTGTAATGCTCCACTAAATATCAGAATGCCAAGCTTAGGATCAAATAGGTCTTTTACAGGTTGTAATGTAGGCTAAGGGACGGGTAGGACTATTTTGGCCAGAAATACTGACTATGTTCCTAAGCGCTTTAATACATCACATTATGCCATTAATACTTTCTTTTCAAACAACCTTTCTTCTTTCTTTTATTCTACCACCCTTTTTCTCCTCTTTTGTTTTTCAATTTTAAACATAACTAACTTTTTAGTTTTCCTTTCCTTTTTCTTTTCATAACACACCTCTTATGATAGCAATTCTTTTTCATAACAAATTCAAGCACCAATACATTCTAAGGCCTCATACTCATCCAATTTCCTCTTATTTTGTCACATGACTCTTTCAATTTAAAGCACTTAGGAATTTGGATCAAATTATGGTCTTGAAAAAATGGATTAGGCTTACATATGAGGTTGTCAAAGAAAATAGGCTCAAGGCTCAAAGGGGTTAACTAGGATAATGTCCACGGGTAGGTAAAAAGAAGGTACACAAGTATAGGTTGCCAAAGAAATGCCTAAATCATCTCCTAAACTTACGTTCTTTATTTTCGCTTCACACACACACCAGGCAAGTTCTAGCATCAGCCACAAACATAAAATATACTATTATCTCACACACACAAGGCACATGGTCGACTTTATTGGGAGTAGCATAGACTCTTGACCCAACAGATGAAGGAATTGAACCACACAATATCACATAGTGAGTCACAATTAGAGCCTAAACGTCTCAATAGTAATGATTTTATCACAGACTCTTGTCACAATACCATGCTGCCTATCAGAACAATTTCATGCAAAGTTAAAAATTTAACTAAAAAAAAATATTTTAACCACTACTAAAAAAAACAAAAATAAATAAGCAAATGCAGATAAAGAAGTATAGCATGCAAGTACCAACACCCCACACTTAGACGGGACACACTGCCCTCAGTGGAATATAAATAAGAAGAACCTGGTTAGTCGGACTCATCCTCTATGTCTGGGGTCATACCCCCTTCATTGGAATCATCATCAGAGTCGTCATCCTTAGAAGTTCCTCATAAGTACCCCACTTGTTTCCAAGAGTGCGTCGAGGTATTTGCAGCACAGAGGATTCATCTTGCTCTTTTCTTCCTCTTTTCTGGCCTCTTTGTGAAGTGGTTGCTTTTCTTGTCTTTTGGTGCCATTGTACCTTAGATCTCAATAGAGTCATGTTATCTTCATCTCGAAAGATTCAATCAACAGACAGAAAATAGTGGCACCACCCCACACTTAATTTGTTGACACAAACTAATTAAATGAACGATGTCGATTACTCAGACTTCATCGATATACGTGTATGTGATATGTTCCAACCATATAATCAGTGCAGTCATAATTCATGAAATCTTGGCAATACTTTCATGTTTGATATATCAAGACTACTACATAGAGATTGAATCAAGGTATAGCATCTAGAAGTACTCACAACCTCATATGTTGGTATTCAACCATAATTCTTATCTCGGTGAACAAGTCATTCCAATATGTAAGATTTCTATTGATAAGATTATGCAATTTTCTTGACCTTGTCAATTCCGCAAAAGTATGGCAGTGCATCAAAATCAAATTCAAGTTGGAAACATGTTAAGATTATTCGTACGTATTCTTTCACTCACTTAGTTGTATCACAACACATCAACCACATTCAAATCACCAATACTACTTCAAGATTCAGCAATTCATAATAGGCGTAGTAACGTAGTACTTACGGAATATAAATGAAGAACAAAGAAGCACTTACTTGGTTGATGACCTCGGATGATGTTCTTGCAAAGTAAAAGAGCAAAAGGAATATTTTTTGAGAGGATTTGGAGAGGTAGGCGGCGCTTATGCTAGGTTTGCAATGTGTTTTTGGTCTAAGACTAAGTCTCTTACTTATAGGACAAGCTTGGGTCAGGTTTTGACCCATTTAAAATCGATTTTGGAGACAAGAAGTGACCATAGGCGGCGCCTTTTGCTTTGCCTATGCTTGGCATAGGCGGCGCCTTTTGCAAAGCATTGTTTGGCATAGGCGGCGCCTATGCCATGGCATTCTTGGGCATAGGCGGCGCCTATGCCATGGCATATGAGATTCAGAGACAAAAGGCATTGGCATAGGCGGCGCCTATGCTATGGCATTCTTAGGCATAGACGGCGCCTATGCTATGGCACACTAGATTCCAAGAGCTTAGGCGATAGTATAGGCCTTGCCTTGTTCGTGGCCTAGTTTTACATAGGCCTAGCCTTGTTCGTTGCGTATATTTTCATAAGCAATGGCCAATCCATAGCCTTTTGCTTCTTCATTCCTAACTTACCACCTTTAACATGTAATACGTCCAAATCAAAATTTGAAACCAATCTCCTCGTTTACGCCTCTTGTACCTACATTTACTCAAAAACAACAAAAACGGTTAGAACGATGGGTTGCCTCCCATCAAGCGCCTTAGTTTTGGTCGTGGCACGACTCTTCTTTTTGGATTTTTATTTATCAAAAGCAAACAATTAGTAGAACGAAAAAAAAAATGGAAAACGATGGGTTGCCTCCCACCAAGCGCTTGATTTATTATCGCGGCATGACATAGCTATCTCGATTACTTAGACTTCATCGAGATAGATGGTGGATCATTTTTTGAATGGATTCAGATGACAATGAGGCTTACTTGTAGGCATGCAATCCTCTTCGAGATGACCCTTGTGCATGCCTATCCCGGGAGGGATACCAATTATATCATCAATAGTCCAACCCATGTCTCTCTTGTATCTCTTCAGAGCAGAGATGAGAGCCTCTACGTGCTGTTCACTTAAATCATCCGCCATACTTACCGGAAGTATATTTCCTCTTTCCAAGAACACATACCTTAGATAATCGGGGAGCTCTTTCAATTCTAGCATTGGTGGCTCTTCAATGGAAGTCTTTGCTGTTGGTGACGGTTGATTCTTAAGATCAAGGTTCGACTGTTCAGGAGTATGAGAATAGGACCCTATTTCTGTTACAACACACGTAGTTTCTTCATAATCTTCATCATCCTTATGCTCAGCATTCAGTAGCGCAGCAGACAATGGCTCAATAGTAAGCTATTTTGTTTCAGATAATGCTTTCATATCCTCATAATGAACATCAGCTACAGAGAACACATTCATATCGCTGGGCTTCTTCATTGCTTTGCATATATCAAAACGGACCACTTCGTCATTCAACCGAAATAAAAGCTCATTAGCTCTCATGTCAATAAGCACACTTCCTGTTGCAAGAAAAGGACGTCCCAAGATTATAGAAACTTCAGAATCCACCTCACAATCCAGAATAACGAAATCTGCAGGAAAGATGAATGAAGAAACATTCACCAACACATCATTTAAGATACCCACAGGTCGTTTTACCGACCTATCAGCCATCACGAGCCTCATATTGGTTGGTGTCGGATCGCCTAACCCCAATTTCTTGTTGATGGATAGTGGTATCAAATTGATGCTAGCACCCAGATCGCACAATGCCTTGGAAAAATTCAAAGATCCAACAGAGCAAGGAATAGTAAAGGCACCAGGGTCGGCCTTTTTCTGAACTAGCGATCTTGTAGCGATTGCACTGCAATGGTGAACATTATCTGCTGGCTCATAGCTTACCGCCCGCTTCTTTGTCAAAAGATCCTTCATAAATTTCGCATACCCAGGCATTTGTTCTAGTGTCTCTACCAACGGAACATTAATGGTCAGCTGCTTTAACATATTCATGAATTTGCTAAACTTTGTATCATCCACAAACTTCTTTAATCTTTGAGGAAAAGGTGGTGGTGGATAAGGAATTGTTTTCTCCACGGCTTTTTTCTCCTCTTGCTTCCGTTTTTCAGCCTTTTCAGGCTGCAACATACTCGGTGTGACGTCATGGACATCGTGGGTAGCTTCTGCGGAATCTTCTCCTTTTGCCTTGTCATTAATGTCTGCTGCCTCGTCAACCACTTGCTTGCCTTTTGATGAAGTTCCCAGCACCTTACCACTTCGGGTAGTAATAGACATGCATGATCCGTCATTCCTTGGATTTTGCACAGTGGCGCTAGGTAAGGTGCCAGCCTTTCTTTGATTGAGTGCTGCTGAAAGTTGGCTCAATTGCTGCTCTATTTGCCTTATTGAAGTAGAATGTGATTCAACCAGATGTTTTATCGAGGACAAATCATGTATTACCTCCATTACTCCTGCGCTGGTTGCTTCCACTCCTTTTAATAGTTTAGCCATCATGTCTTCCATACTTCCGGAACTAGATGTGGCGGTGTCTCGTCTTCCTGGGGGAACGTATAAACCACTCTTTTCATTCTTGTTCTTCCAACTACCTTGGTCCTTGTTTCCAGATTTATCATAGTAGTTCCGACCTTGGTTTCCTTGGGTATTACCTCGGAAACCCCCCTGATTGTTCAAGTAGTTGGCTTATTCTTCTGAATCAGATTCGTCTTTTTCTTTTGACGTAACAGCTTTGACTTTTTCGGTCTTCCCTGATAATAGATGTTTTGTAAGAAGATCCACTTGTGTTTTCATGTGCGCCATATCTTGATCACGTTCTTCTTCTCTTCTCCTTTGGTCTGCAGTCATGCCAATAGATAAAGTGGGGCTTGCTACCTCAGAATCCCGGGTATGCCAAGCTCTACTTTGCTTCGTCATCCGATCTAGCATATTGCTTGCCTGACCAAAGGTGAGGTCCATAAATGATCCTCCAGCCACATTATCAACCACTAGTTTAGTTATTGAATTCAAGGCCCTGTATAGTATCTCCATTAGGTGAACATTAGTCATGTGATGGTTTGGGCACCTCATTAGCTTCGTCTTGAACCCCTCCCATGTTTCATGAAGGGCTTCAGTTGGAAGCTGACGAAAGTTACTGATTTCGTCTCTCAATTGTGCTCTTTTGGATGGCGAAAAGAATCTTTCTAGGAAAGCGTCTCTCAGTTGCCTCCAATTTGTAATAGAATCAGGAGTCAGCCCATTCAACCATAGAGTTGCCTCCCCAGACAGAGACAATGGAAATAGGCGTAATCGAATTGCATTCTGACCAACGCCAGGATTGTCAAACGACTTGCATGTAGAAATAAAGTTGATGAGATGCATATTCGGATCATCGCCTGCTAGTCCACCAAATAATCCCTTGAGTTGCGATAACTGAATCATGGTGCTTGTGATGTTGAACTTGGCTCCGGGTGCCAATGGTGGAGGAATAATGGCTCATGTGGCTCCGGCTCCTTCAAGATCATCATCAACAACGTCGAATGCTAGTTGCACGGGTCGGCATCATGCCTAAACCTTGTTTGGCAATCTCTTCTGTTGGCAGGTGTTGCGATCTCAGCAGTATGCCTAAGGTTTAGTAACTCGTCATCACCTAGGTCCTCGTCGTCAGGATGTGTTGCTCGCCCAGGGTTATCAATATTCTGTTGATGCACTTGAGCGGCTGCTAGAGCAGTTAGTCTCGCTTGTTCCTGTTGAGCAGCCATCCTTTCAATTTCATGTTGTACCTCCATTCTGCCAATACGTTATGGTTCAGGATTGATAGGTAATAACGGTTGACCAGAACTTCGAGTATGGGGCATGCACTGAATAAAAACTTACAGAAAATAAAAACAAAAACTAAAAGTAAAAGTACGAGAATCTTTGACCAAAGGGTCTAGTAATTATCACAAACTTAGTTGACACTCGTATTCCCCGGCAACGGCGCCAATTTTTGATAATGCTCAATCTACAGCTCTCGTAGGAGTGTAAAGCGGTCGTAGTCAAATATAGAACCCAACTGGGTTGGGTATCGATCCCACAGGGAATAGCTTGGTCAACAAGTAAGCAAAGATAGCTAGACTTTTAGTGCAAGTCTCGTAAAAAGGGGGGAGTTTTGTCGTGCAAGTAATGTAACCAAAGTAATAAGGTAAAAAGAGAAAATAGCAAAGTAAAAAGAAAGAATGTTTAGTAAGATGTAAAACAATGAGAATTGAGAGGTTGGGGTTATGTCCACCTTCTGAGTTGTACGTCTCTATTGGCTATGAGTTGTTCGGAATTCAGACATGTATGTGCTTATAGAGAGTTGTATTCGATGGTAAATCCAAGCGTCTTTCGACCTAAACAAGGACTATTTCACTTTAACTCTTTCGAGCTTAAAGCGTATCTAACGGTACAAATTCTCCAAGAGGTTAATCCAGTTACGGCACTAACTTTTTAATAGGGGATGGGACCCTATTACCTTGACATTATCTCTTTTCCAGACATATAACTTTTCTTTCGAACAAGTTAATGCTATACTGGCGTATTCTATGCGTCTGCAGCCACAAGAATTTGCATTAAGATGAAGAGAATAATGATATAAGCAACACACGTGTCACGAATTCACAAACACATAGCCTTAGATAGTATCTCATAAGGCTTCCATAACCCCAACAGAGAAGTTTAGCTATTCATGAATGCGATGGAAATCACAATAGACATTATCATTATACCATAGTAAAAGATCTCACGTGTAGTATGGTGTGGAGTTAGGCGTGAATTCCTTGCAAAATAGCGATTCTCTTGTTGTAAAATTAAAAGTCGAATAGATGAAAAATAATGTCAATAATAAATTAATAAAGAGAATTGTTTTGATGGATGGATGGATGGTGGATGGATAGGAATTGATGGAATGGGGGAATTGTGTGGAATGTATTAAAATCTCTAGCAAAATAGGGTATTTATAACACCCATATCCTATTCCTACTAAGCTACTGCATTACTTAACCCAATCCTACTAGGTTAATGTATCATTATCCTAATCCTACTAAGTTACTGCTAGTCCCCAAAGTCATCAGAATTGCTGTTTTTGCCCGGGACAGATTCTCCATGCATCACTTTTAGTCCTTGGCGTCCAAGCTTTGCTTTCCTCCTTTCATGAAGCTTTTTTTGGCGTCAAGTTATCCATAAAATGCTGAATTTTGCATCATTTATACCTGAAAACCTTTTAATCACGTTTGTTAGCTCACTTACAGGAAAAAGAACTAAAAGTGCATGAATTATATATTTTGTCCTCAAAACTTAGCAAAAATATAGCACTATAGGCGTGTAATTTCGCCTATCATCACACGGTAGCCTGATAAATAATACACAACTCCCACGTATGAAATTGGATCCATTTCACGCACCTTATTCATCTTACCCCATCAAAACATATCAAACAATGTTGTTTATTCATCTGCACACATGTGATGACTATTAAAAAAGAGGTGTGAAGAGTCATGACTTTTTATCTTAACACATTCAAAACAGCTGATGAATCAAAATCTCCATCTGTTACAACTGATGAAATCAACTGTTGGAAGAAAACAAAACATCTCCTCTAATATATTGTCCATCTGTCACAACAGATAATCCATATGTTACAACATATGGTAAATCTGGTGCGACAGACCATACATTGTTTGTTCATCTACACGCATGTGATAACTATTTAAAAAAAGGTGAAGAGTCGTGGATTTTTATCTAACACATTCAAAATAACTGATGAACAGAATTCTCCATCTGTTGCAACTGATGAATCAGCTATGAGAAGAAATCAAAACATCTCCTCCAACATATTATCCATCTGTCGTAACTGATAATCTATATGTTGCAATAAATGGTAAATTTGTTGCGATAGACCAGATAATGTTTATTCATCTACACACATGGGATGATTATTAAAAAAGAGATAGTCGTGACTTTTTATCTAACATATTCAAAACATCTGATGAATTAAATTCTCTATCTGTTGAACTGATGAATCAACTATTAGAAGAAATCAAAACATCTCCAAAAGATGATCTATCTTTCACAACAGATAATACATATGTTGCAACAGATGTCTCATCTATTGCACATACAAACTATCTATTGCAACATATGGTAAATCTATTTTGATAGACCATCTGTTACAACAGATGGTAAATCTGTTATGACAAATGAACGGTCTGTTGCAACAACTCAATTATAACGGCTGTTATCAAGTGTCAAAACCGTTTTGAAAATATAAGAAGCATTAATGTAAAATAAATAGTTGTGACTTTTCACAAAAAACAAAATGGCACCAGTTTGAATGTAATTAAGACAATAGAGCTTAACAGCCGTGTCTTTTGGCGTGACACATCCATATTCAATCCTCTATAAATAGGTCCCTCCTTGATCTTTATTCTACTAAACTTTATTTATTGCATTATTTATTTTCGTGTGACATCTCCAACCACCTCTCTTCAAAGAGCATATTCCTTTCTCATTGAGGTAATTTTTTTCTGATGTAAATCTACTAGTTGGTTGTATACGTTGTATTATATTTGGACTCTTTTTCTTTATATTTTTTAATTCATGCGTGTTATAGATATGGCTGATCCTATTTAGGACATTGCTATTTTGTGCAACACAGTGCAGGAACTTTAAAGGCAGGTTAATGACTTGCAGAGGAAGTTGGTCATTGTGAGAGCAACGATGTTCAGAGAGATGTAGAGGGTGGTGAGGGCCCTACTGCTGCGAGTTAATTGGCCGGCTATCATTAATGATGATGATGTTAATAATAATTAGAATTAGAATGTGTTTTTCTTTTACAATAACAACAACAACAACAAACCCAATGTATTCCCATAAAGTAGGGCCTGGGGAGAGTAAGATGTATGCAGTCCATACCGCTACCTCCGAAGATGTAGATAGGTTGTTTCTGATAGACCCCTAGCTTAAGATAAAAAATAGTAAGCTAGGGGATGTATGACATAACAGAAAGGGCGTAAGAAATAATTAAATATAAATTAGAGAAATATGAAATACGAGCGATAAGGTAACACAAAATAAGAAAATAGAAACTAAGAAATTATGAATGGGACACCCACCTAGAAGTAACAAACACTCACTAACCAAAGACACCTATGCACACAGTCCTAAGATTACTAACCCAGCTACACAAGATCCCTCCCAACTGCTTGCTACAACCTACACCCTCTCGCTAACCTTCTATCCTTATCCGCGACCTCCATACCTTACTATCTAGGGTCATGTCCTCAGTAAGCTGCAGCTGCTCCATGTCATGTCTGATCAACTCCCTCCAGTATTTCTTCATCCTACCTCTACTCCTCTTGAAGCCATCCAACGCTAACTTCTCACACCTATGAACTGGGGCATCCGCGTCCCTCCCCATCATATGCCCAAACTATTTCATCCTTCCTTCCCGTATCTTGTCCTCCACCGAAGCCACTCATATATTCTCCATAATAATCTCATTCCTAACCCTGTCCTCTCTAGTAATCCCACACATCCAATGCAACATTCTTATTTCTATCGCATTTAATTTTTGGATATGGGAGTGCTTGACTGGCTAACACTCTACTCAATACAAAATGGCCAAACGGACATGTTAATGTTAACATGTCGACGGTTGGAGGTAAGGAGCAATTTTGAATACAATAGCAATAACAATTTTGGCTTTTGAGTTGTTTCAATAGATGGACCATGTGTTGGAATAGATTGATCATCTGTTGGATTTCTGTAAATAGATTATCTATCTTTTGTGACAAATTTTTTATATGTTGGAGGAAAATATTCTAGTTTCATTTAACTGTGTTGTGTTCTTTTAGCTAATGTCCATCTGTTGCCACAGATAGTTAATCTGTTGAGAATAATTGGGTCTACTGTATTATTTAGTTCATGTTTTGCCTCTTTTTATTGATGCACAAGTTATTAAAAAAGATATTTTATATATAATAAATGATAAAATTACGTTCACAACAATGAGTTAAATTTATAAAAGTTCACAACAAACAACACAAGTTTCTGTAATTACAACAGTCATGGTGGATTACGATCCGGGCATGTAATTCTTTGCACGCACCTTATTCATCTTACCCCATCAAAACATATCAGACAATGTTGTTTATTCATCTGCACGCATGTGATGACTATTAAAAAAGAGGTGTGAAGATTTATGACTTTTCATCTTAACACATTCAAAACAGCTGATGAATCAAAATCTCCATCTGTTGCAACTGATGAAATCAACTATTGTAAGAAAGCAAAACATCTCCTCCAACATATTGTCCATCTGTCACAACAGATAATCCATATGTTACAACAGATGGTAAATCTGGTGCGACAGACCATACATTGTTTGTTCATCTACACGCATGTGATAACTATTTAAAAAAAGTGAAGAGTCGTGACTTTTTATCTAACACATTTAAAATAACTGATGAACCGAATTCTCCATCTTTTGCAACTGATGAATCAGATATTAGAAGAAATCAAAACATTTTCTCCAATATATGATTCATCTGTCATAACAGATAATCTATATGTTGCAATAAATGGTAAATTTGTTGCGATAGACCAAATAATGTTTATTGATCTACACACATGTGATGACTATTAAAACAAAGATAGTCGTGACTTTTTATCTAACACATTCAAAATATCTGATGAATTAAATTCTCTATCTGTTGAACTGATGAATCAACTATTAGAAGAAATCAAAACATCTCCAAAAGATGATCTATCTGTCACAACAGATAATACATATGTTGCAACAGATGTCTCATCTATTGCACATACAAACTATCTATTGCAACATATGGTAAATATGTTTTGACAGACCATCTATTACACGCACAGACAATCTATTACAACAGATGGTAATCTGTTATGACAAATAAATGGTCTATTGCAACAGCTCAATTATAACGGCTGTTATCAAGTGTCAAAACCATTTTGAAAATGTGAGAAGCATTAATGTAAAATAAAAAGTTGTGACTTTTCACAGAAAACAAAATGGCACCAGTTTGAATGTAATTAATACAATGGATCTTAACAGTCGTGCCTTTTGGCGTGACACATCCATATTCAATCCTATATAAATAGGTCCCTCCTTGATCTTTATTCTACTAAACTTTATTTATTTCTTGCATTATTTATTTTTGTGTGACATCTCCAACCACCTCTCTTCAAAGAGCATATTCCTTTCTCGTTGAGGTAATTTTTTTCTGATGTAAATCTACTAGTTGGTTGTATACGTTGTATTATATTTGGACTCTTTTTCTTTATATTTGTCAATTTATGCGTGTTCTAGATATGGCTGATCCTATTTAGGACATTGCTATTTTGTGCAATACAGTGCAGGAACTTTAAAGGCAGGTTAATGACTTGCAGAGGAAGTTGGTCATTGTGAGAGCGATGATGTTCAGAGAGATACAGAGGATGGTGAGGGCCCTACTGTTGCGAGTTGATTGGCCGGCTGTCATTAATGATGATGATGATAATAATAATTAGAATTAGAATGTGTTTTTATTTTACAATAACAACAACAACAACAAACCCAATGTATTCCCATAAAGTAGGGTCTGGGGAGGGTAAGATGTACGCAGTCCATACCCCTACCTCTGAAGAAGTAGAGAGGTTGTTTCTGATAGACCCCTAGCTTAAGATAAAGAATAGTAAGCTAGGGGATGTATGACATAACAGAAAGGGCGTAAGAAATAATTAAATATAAATTAGAGAAATATGAAATACGAGCGATAAGGTAACACAAAATAAGAAAATAGAAACTAAGAAATTATGAATGGGACACCCACCTAGAAGTAACAAACACTCACCAACCAAAGACACCTATGCACACAGTCCTAAGATTACTAACCCAGCTACACAAGATCCCTCTTGACGGCTTGCTACAACCCACACCCTTCCGCTAACCTTCAACCCTTATCCGCGACCTCCATACCTTACTATCTAGGGTCATGTCCTCAGTAAGCTGCAGCTGCTCCATGTCATGTCTGATCACCTCCCTCCAGTATTTATTCGTCCTACCTCTACTCCTCTTGAAGCCATCCAACGCTAGCTTCTCACACCTATGAACTGGGACATCCGCATCCCTCCCCATCACATGCCCAAACTATCTCATCCTTCCTTCCCGTATCTTGTCCTCCATCGAAGCCACTCACATATTCTCCCGAATAATCTCATTCCTAACCCTGTCCTCTCTAGTAAGCCCACACATCTAATGCAACATCCTTATCTCCATCGCCTTTAATTTTTGGATATGGGAATGCTTGATTGGACAACACTCTATACAAAATGGCCAAACGGATATGTTAATGTTAACATGTTGACGGTTGAAGGTAAAGAGCAATTTTGAATACAGTAGCAATAACATTTTTGGCTTTTGAGTTCCTTTAATAGATGGATCATATGTTGGAATAGATTGGTCATCTGTTGGATTTCTGTAAATAGATTATCTATCTATTATGACAAATTTTTCATCTGTTAGAGGAAAATATTCTAGTTTGATTGAACTGTATTGTGTTCTTCCAGCTAATGTCCATTTGTTGCCACAGATAGTTAATCTGTTGAGAATAATTATGGTCTACTGTATTATTTAGTTCATGTTTTGCCTCTTTTTATTGATGCACAAGTTATTAAAAAAGATATTTTATATATAATAAATGATAAAATTACATTCACAACAATGAGTTAAATTTATAAAAGTCCACAACAAATAACAACACAAGTTTCTGCAATTACAACAGTCATGGTGGATTACGATCCGAGCATGTAGTTCTTTTGTGGCCAGCGCGCTTACGTATGGAGCACTTATTTCTTCTTGATGAAAATGATTCTTCGAATCCACGACTTATCTTATATGACTTTCTTCCCGGTTTGATAGTGCTTGGGCCAATATATGAAGGAGGTATTAATCTCCCCAAAATCTCTGCAAGAACAACTCAAGATTCTTTGGGAGGCACCGGAGTAATATGCCCATATGTGCCATTTCATATACTTTCACCGAATAAAATTAAGAGGAGTGCTCATAAACTTTAGGTCCATATTTTGGACCGTATTGAGCTTGAAGTGCTGCCATGGCATGTGGATAGGGTATTTTGTCCAAGTCAAAAACTCTGCACGTACAAGATCTTGTTTAAAGATCGACTGTGGCAACATCACCATGACTTGTCATACTAAATTTGTAATCTACTATTTTATGAGATAATAACCTATTCCCCAAACTGATGTTCATTGATATTATTTTTTTGATTTCGAGAACAAATTGGGTTCTTTTGGGGCCCTTGAACTGCACCTGCCTTTCGTTAAAAAATCGACCATACTTCTTGTTTATTACTTCAAATATAAACTTGATGGGAAATTCTCTTTCATCGCCAAATAATGAATTCATTGATTCAGCTATGTTTGATGTCATAATATTGTACCTATACAAAATAATCACTTAGTGCGACATCATACTAAACTTAGAACTCAAACAAGACATTAAATTCATAAGAATGTACCTATCTACCAGAAAGAATGCCTAGCTCCATCTCTCGAAACAGACATGCAGGAGAAGTTCTGCTACCTTGGGATTCATATCCATTATTTGATTGAAATGGTCTAAAAACTCCTCTCTACTATATGCTTTAGCTGATGTATAAAAAAGGGTCACGACCCTTTCGTTATGATAGTTGTTTCGAATGTTCTCTCCAAGATGCCTGATGCAACAACCAAAGTAAGCTGAAGTGAAGAAAATTGAACCCACCTTTGGAATACTTGGATGCCTATCCGAAACAAAATACAACTCTTCTGTATCATCGATGCAACTTCGCAGTTGTTTAAAAAAAATCATAAGAGGCACCACATTCCTTGTCCGCTACACAAAAAAATGACAGAAAAGATATGATTCTCTGCATCCTGTGCCACCACCGCTAGCAGAACTCCATTACACCTGCTCCTCAAGAAGGTACCGTCGACGTCTATGATTTTTCTCAAATGTTGAAAACTTTGAATCCAATCACCATAGGATACAAAAAAGTACTTGAACCTTCTGTTTTCATCAACATGCAATGCCGTCTTACTTTCGGGATTTATGGACTCAATCATGTAATGGTAGGCCTCCAGGACTGCATACCCATGCTCGTGTGTCCCCCTAACCAAGTCCTTGTCAATCCTCATGGTTGTATATATCTTCCAATCACTGACCAGGACACCTAATTTTGTAAGGAGTTGATTGGTCATAACCTTTGTTGAAGGGCCTTTGCCATCGAGGAAACTACTCTTGAGATATTCACTAAGGACCTTTGCTGTAGCGTGAGGATTTTGGCCCGAGATGTTCTTCAAAACATATGGGTGATGCTTTTCATATTTATGAATAACGAATGTATCAGAACTTGAGTACTTCACCACTCTCAATCACCACTTACAGTTCGAATTAGCACATTTGAAGCAAAAGACTGCTCGAATTAATCACTTTCTTTATTTTGAAATTTTTTTTCAAGCAAAAAATAAACAAAGTGGTAGACAGTTCATTCTTTTACTTGAATGATATTCCAATAAAAAAGTAGGTTCCATCGTCTTGAAGATTTCCAGACTGTGTCGATTGAGAAGAACTATCTATCATATTGGTCGCATCAACGGGCGTAGGTGTTTGATCATCATCTGGAATATTCATGTATAGATCATCCAACCTATCATCAAAGATGTCTTATCATTGTTCTTTTTCTATGTTTTGGTTCTCATTCTCTCTCATGTTTTCAACCACGTACACACTTAACACAAGCCTGGATGAATCACTAAGATAAGCACGGAACCGAATCTGATCGGTTATCTTAAAAGGTAGTACCCTCTAATTTTCAAAGGAGTTGTGCATGTAGCTGATGATGAGTTCTTACGATTGACAATTCAGTCCATAATAACTGATTATTAAGTTCACAAAATCATCATATGAAACATCACTTTGGATTGTCATAGCTATCGTCTTTAGCATTTCACCCTCGTTCCAATGCCATACATATCGATTGATCTTCTCGATCCATTAACCATGATAATCCACCCCTATTGTTATTGATACCCCCATTAGTGATACCTAAATAAAGTCATTTGTTAAAAAAAGTTAATAGTGATTGGATAGTGCCGTAAATAAATCCCAACATATGTGTAATCAGTTGCAACAAATTACTTACCTATTGGGATTCATGTTATGATCCTGAAGTTGATTTCAACAGATGAGTCATCTATTGTAACAGGTGAATCCTATGTTGCAACAGATAATATATATGTTGCAATAGATGAAGCACATATTGGGATTGATGTTACAGTACTGAGGCACCTTTGAAGCTGATTCCAACAGATAATTGATATGTTGCAACAGATAATTACTTGTTGCAAAGATGACTTACCTGTTGCAACAGACAACGATCTATTAGAATTGAGGTCAGGTTCTATCGCAATAGGTTACTAATATGTTGCAACAGATATTTATCGTCTATTGAAATTAAGTTCAGGTTCTATTACAATAGGTTAATAATCTGTTGTAATGGATATTTATCCTGTTACAATAAACAAACACGTCTGTTGGAATCGAGTTCAGGTTCTATTGCAACAGGTTACTAATCTGTTGCAACAGATTTTTATCATGTTGCACCAAATAACTAATCTGTTGCAACAGATGGGTCATATATTATAATAGATAACCCATCGGTTTGATTTATGTTACGACACTATAGAACCATAAACATGAATCCAACATATGAGTCTTCCTTTGAAATAGATCTGTTTAAACAGATGGCTCTTATGTTGCATTAATGTTCGCATGCTATCTATTATTGAAAAATAGCACAATAACAGTTATCCAGATGAGAAATTCAACTAAAATTCATAATTGGACTTACCAAAGTTTCCTATGAAGTAATGCCAAAGTAGAAAGTGATGTACGAAACAAAATTTGACCTAAGAAATTGGTCAAATAGCAATAATAGCAGTAACAACAACAATAACAATGACGATGGTCAACAAGAAGAAGATAAAGATGAAAATAAAGTAGAAGATGATGATAATGAAGCAGAAGATGGATGAGAGAAATCTCTAAGAGAGAAAACAACGATGGATGAGAATAGAGAGAAAGACGTTTTTTTTTCCTTCGTTTTCCATTATATTAGGTAAATATTTGGATGAAAGTGCAAATTTAAAAACTTTTGTGCTATTCTCAAACTTACCAAATTTTCTTAATCCATAATAAAGTAATTGTCACCTCCACTCAATAATTAAGACTTGTGTCACCTACACCTCATTTTAAAACTCTTTTGTCACCTACAGCTCAAATCCCCAAGTATCAATTACTACCTTAGAAAATACAAAAGACCCATCCAAGATTACCTTGGCAGAATTATTAAATACATTGCAGACGTAAGAGCAAAGGAGGTTTATGAGATAGGATGGTGTGATTGAAGGAGTTTTGACAGCCAACCACAAGAATCAAAGCAAGGATAATAATTCAAGGAAAAACTACCCACCTTGCCAAAACTGTGGCAAAATAGGTCATCGTCCATTTAAATGTTGGAAGAGACCAAATGCACAATGCAAGATTTGCAATCAACTTGACCATGAAGCTATGATTTGCAAAAACAAATCTCAAAAATATGAAGCAGATGCCCAAGTCACCAAAAAAGAAGAAGAAGATCACTTATTTGTGGCAATATATTCGTCAACCAAGAAATTTGATTTTTGGATGATTAACAGTGGTTGTACAAATCACATGACATATGACAAAACTCTTTCTAAAGAGTTTCTGCCTTTGGAAAATAAGAAAATTAGAATTGGGAGTGGTGACTATATTCATGCAAAAGGAAAAGGGAATGTTACAATCAAAACAATTTCATCTATAAAAATAATTTCAAATGTCCTTTATGTGTCCGATATTGATAAAATTTTATTAAGTGTTGGCCAACTAAATGTAAGAAGGATTTAAATTATTATTTGGAGACAAATACTGTCGAATCTTTGATTTCACTAATCATGAGATTTTACAAGTTGATATGAGAGGCAAAAATTTCTTATTTAATCCAACAAAAGATGCACACAAGCCATGCAGGAACAAAGATGAATTGGCAGGTTTATTCAAGAGCTCAAATTCTGAAGCCGAGACTGCAATCTATAATTTCTGATCCAAGGAGGAGTGTTGAAGATATGTCTCAGAAAAAAGTAGGAGTAGATAATTTTAGTAGTCTTAAATTATTAGAGTTCTATGTGGACTAGACTTAGTTTTTAATTATCCCTTTATTATTTGAATTAGGAATTGGTTATCCTTATTTGAATTGAAGTCTAGTTAGAAATTCAGCTATAAATATATGTCTTTGAGTTATTAATAAAATAATTTCCGTTGACAATACAATTGCAGTATTTTTTCGTTCCAAGTCTTTCCCTGTCATTTTTTTAATTTAAAAACTAAAGACCAACAGTTCCAGAGAAAATTAGGTCACTATAGTAAAATGCCGTTATAACGAGGTGACATTATAGAGAGGTTTGACTGTACTATCAACTCTCGTTGCCATCTCAGAACAAGCCCAAAATAGCTTAGAGACCCCTATTCTTTCATACCAAATTTCAGGCAAGAGAATCTGGTTTTCTCATCGGGACAGAGATAGAGAACTTGACTTTTTAAACTTTAGGAAGTACAGTGATGTTTGAGCTAAAACCTGGGCTTTCCATCAAATCAAGGATCACCTTAGCTACTGCATAGTCAGTGCAGATGATGCTAGATGGAGAAAATAATTCTTTCAGAAGCATTTAGTAATTAGGAAAATTAAGTAGTAGTCTTGTGCATTCAAAAGAACCAGTTTTACTTAAACACAGATGTGTCACTCACATTTTATTTCCACAGATTCATGAAAACATGAGTAAGATTAAATCATTATTCTTGCATAAAGTTTTGGAAAACTAAAATAAGAACAGGCTTTCAAAGAACAAAAATGCTAATATAATTGGGATTAGGATTGGTCCAAAATATTACCGGGTGCGAAAAACTTGCAAACGGAAACTCAGCAATCGATTCCTCTCCATTAAATAATTCCCCAAATGCAGTTGGTACCGATTGACAATTCCTCGAAGTATATCTGGTCACATGGTCTGCGGCTTTTTGAGCAGTACTATCTGCACGTGCTTTTCTCCGCTGACCAGCCAAAACCCTGATGTCGTCCAAGATTAAAGCGTGAAGCACAACATCAATGCAGCAGGCTTTACAAATGACACCATCAAGTGTCCTGGAATGATTTGAGGATAAATCAACTGAGTATGCATAGATTGCTCCCCCATGGCTTCTCACACCATTGTAGATAGGAACCTCCTTAGAGTTAAACATAGCAAGTAAAAGAGCTCCTTTCCCCGCACAACAAACTTTACAAACCTTTCGCTCACATTCAGAACACACAAAGGAGGTCTGTGCAGCAGCTGAAGTTGATGACACAGAAGGCACATTCAATACAGGCCCATCTTCATAATAAACTTGACATGCCCCGCCAAAACATCTTTCACCGATTCCAGCTATATTCCAGAAATCTATAGTGCTATCATCGACAATCTCAAGATCAATGGACGCAGTAGTTTTATCCTCAAGAGAAGCCTGTCCAAGCAAAGCAAGGATATTTGATACCCTGCATAATCCTTCCATACGAGATTTTTCAAGCAGTAGATTTAGATTTATACTGGCAGGGTCAACACCAATTGACAATAATGCCCTATCCCTTTCAGAAGCAAACAGGTTCAGGCAAAAGCATCTAATTTCAAGTTTCATAGCTGCCATGTAATATATCTTTCTCTCCTACATAGTTAAATTGCCACATAACAAATGTAAATAGATCAAAAATCTTCTCCAGCTGGTTCAGAGTCGGAGTACCACAAACAATATGAGCTAGCTTTTGAGGTTGCGTGGAGCCCCATTCAATTTTTTTGACATGATCCCCTTCCCAATTCATTGTTTACTCTGTTGGGCCCTCATCTTCTATTGGCCATACCCATAAGGTACGGTATTGAGTCTTACTTCGGTGAGGATGAGAAAAATTGGACTCATTATAAGGTGGTAATACTTATCATTGAGCTAATTTTTGGAGTTAGAAGCTTCGATGGTCAATCATTTTTTTGTCTTTCAAACGTCACTCAACTTTGTTAAGTTAGTTTATATGGTCATTAATTTCAGAAATATAATTTCCGGTACCTATTTAATGACGTTGCAACTGCAAATTTTTTAGGAATTTTCTTTTTTTTGAAGAATTAAAATAAATATTTGAATTTATTCAGGACACCATTCATCATAAACCCAACTCAATACTTAACCTGACTCATTTAATAAGTTGACCATATAAAAGATGTCTTTAAACATGTTTTTTATAATTGTGATGTGTGGGCCACATTTCGCACACATCAACTAATTTCACGGGATACTTGTGACCTCCCACCAGCAACATGTACTAGCTAACTCTATCCACCAAAGGTAGGATAGATGGGAAGCAACCACCTGGTGTTTTTCTCACCCACTTCATTGAGCACTAGACCACAAAACTTGATACCATTTAACTAAATCCATCGATTGGCTTCATCTTTAATGTGATCGATGAAGAATGATTATCGTTTTTAAAAATTAACGAGATTTTCTTTTTTTGAAACAAAAATTTACTTTATTCAAGATTCTCATAATCAATTTTAAAAAAACTTAGAAAAATTATGAACTTAGTTTAAGAAAACTGTTAGAATAAGATAAGATAATATCAATTAGTTACACAAAACACAAATTTGACTATTTGAGTATATCATAGTAACATATCTAAAATAGTCATATTCAAAACATCTTATTAATTCAATCATTGAAGAATAATGAAAGACCAAAAACACAAATTATGAAACTGCTAAAATAAGATGATGTCATCAGTTATAGAAAACACGAATTTAACTATTTGAGTACATCTTGTAAGATATCTAAAATATTCATACTCAAGGCAACACCTTATTAATTTCGATTAATGAAGAAAGACAAAAACAAATTAATGAAAAAAATTGACAGAGAACTCAATAATAAATACTCTCTCCGTCCCATTTTATGTGTCGCCAATTCCTTTTTGATTCGTGCCAAAAAGAATGTCAACTTTTCTTATTTGGCAAGTATTTAATGACATCATTTCAATTTTATTCTTAGTGGATCCCACTTATTAAGAAAAGAAAACTAAAAAGTAAATATCAAAATAACTTTAAGAGGGGCAATTTTGTAAATTTTACAAAGTCATCACTTATTTCTTAAACTCCGTGCCCGGTCAAATGGCGACACACAAAATGGGACGTAGGGACTACTTATTTTAAATTTTTTTAAAAAAAATCTAAAATATTATAGTTGTCACATCTTTAGATAGGTAGTAAAAATTATATTTCCGAGAATAATTTTATCGTGGAAGTTAACTTAGCAAAGTTGAGTACTTTTGGAAGACAAAATAAAGTAGAGTGACTTTTGAATGACAATAAAGTTGAGTGATTATAATGGCCAATTCCCAAAGTTAAGTGACCATCCATTTCTTTAGCATGACATTAGAGCAGGAGAAGGATCCATCTCAATTCTTGGTTTTTCATGTTGGTTCCCATATTATATTGTACATGCTCTAGATGTCTAGTCCTTGTCGTGAAAAGGGGTGTTGATTCCCACATCGGTTATTTAAGGGATGAGTGGTCTCTTTAAATGTTCTAGGTCAATCTTTCTCTCATAAGCTAGCTTTTGGAGTAGAGTGAGGCCCAAGATCTATTTCTTTAATAAAAGACAAGAACCTTACAAATAGTTGGAACCTTTAGATGTCCAATGGTTTGGTTGTTTAGAACTTCATTACCAATGTTCAGGAATGTGCTTGCATCGTCGAATAATGCAATGATATTAGCCCCTCTCGCTGTGTGTAGTTGATGCGTGCCAACGTTACAGAAGTGGACGCATCACAAGGTTATGTAAGGTTATGTGAGAAATGAGCTGATGTGAGCGCTTCATGTTGACTTTATTTTTAGGGTCAATTTTAAATAAAAAAAAGAGTTTCTTCATGTTGATTTTATTTTAGGGTCACCTTTAAATTAAAAAAGAGTCCACTTTTTTTTGGTTTGTTTTGGTATTTTATTGAACTATTTTGCTATTGTGGTCTGTGTTGTTTTGTTGGTCTGTCTTGCAGCAGGTCTTTCGGTAATCAAACCTGTGACTGTGTGTTTAATTTAAACTTTTGCTTACATGTATTGTCCTTATTATTGATCATATAGTTATTGTGGTCTTTTTAGTTGTATTAATGTTAAGATGCTCTATTAGTCTTTTTTCTTTTAAATTGTGCTTCACTTCAATGATGCGAGTGCATTGCATCTCACTTTGCTAATGCGGGATGCATAGCCTTGTTGGTTTTTTTCAGATCACGCTTTCCTGAACATTGTTCATTGCTATTACTTTTCATCACGTTATAGTTGAGGGACAATCATATACTTGTCTTGCAAATCTATACTCTTAATAGAACCCATGAGAGGTCAGCCACCTTCCAACCCCTTCTCAAATTGTCTAGGGCTTTTATTTTCTTTTAGTTATTTTTAGTTAGACTTTTATCTTTTTATAGGTTTCTTTTTTAGTCCTGAACTGAGACTTTGTTGTTGTTATGTCAACTAGAGTATGTTTGGATCGAGTTTCATAATTTTTTAAATTATTGGTAAAAGCCCATCTTGGCCTAAGGAGTAGTTTTCATTAAAATAGTCACTTAAATACACTTTTTCATTATACACCCTCTATCATTTTATATCATTATATTTCCTTTTTAAGTACATTTCAAAAAGAATGACACAATCATATTTTGGAAATAATTTAACCTTAAACTTCTCATATTATCGTTAACGAGTCGCTTTTACACAAATATTATGCTAAGTTCAAGACTACACAAATGTCACGACATATTTAAGAGCACAAGTTTCAGAAGTCTTCATTTCTTCCTCAAACTATATGTCGAGTCAATCTATATCATATAAATTGAAATGAAAAGTAGTAATTTATGTTGCTTGGACTCTCTAAGAATGTCGTCGCACTCATGTTAGATCCTCCAACAACACACTACTTTGGAGAATCCGACACATACTCATCAAAATTATTAAAGATTTTGACCAACATAAGCATAAATTAATAACTTAATGAATAACAGTAAGGAAGAGGAGGAGAAGTGGAAGAATAGGGAGGAGTATAAGATTGCTAGGAAAGAAGATAAGTTGGCAGTTACGAGGGCTAATAATGCAGCTTTCGGAAGCTTATACATAGTGTTAGAGGTTAAGAACAGTGATAAGAAGTTGTACATGCTAGTCAAGGTTAGGGATAGGAGGACTCGGGACCTTATGTGGATGACAAAGTTTTGGTGGAGGAGGTTCTCACTAGGAGAAGATGGAAGTCTTACTTCCACAAGCTCTTGAAAGAAGGGAAACTAGCATTATGTTGGGGGATTTGGAGTACTCAAGAGGATTTGCAACAATGTTTATTGTAGGAACATTAAGATTGAAGAGACTAAGGGTGTCATTTATAGGATGAGTAGACATAGAGCGACTGAGTCAGATGAGACTTTGGTGGATTTTTGAAGGTGTAAATGAGGGGTAGTTAGCAAAGATTCTTGATGCTTGGAGATAAAATATGATGATTCCATTGTATAAGAACAAGGGTGACATTCAGGATTGCAACAATTATAGGGTATCAAGTTACTGAGTCATACTAGGAAGGTTTGGAAGAGATTGGTAGAGTTAAGGTTAAGAAGGTTTGGGACTATTTTTGATAATCAATTCGGATTCATGCCAAGACGCTCGACTACCAAAGCCATCCATCTTGCAAGGAGTTGTAAGGAAACTGGAAGAGCGGTATTTGGAGAGAAGCATTACATGAAGAGGAACCACTTATACATGGTGTTTATCGACTTAGAAAAGACATATGATAGAGTACCAGATAGGTTTTATAGAGGTTACAGGTATATATGTTGTGCATATTAAGGCGATTAATGATATTTACAATGGATCCAAAACTCGTGTTAGGACTGTATAGGGGACTCGGAGCACTTTCCCATTTTGATGGGGTTATGCCAAGGATAGACTCTTAGCTCATTTTTATTTGGTTTGGTGATGGATGTTTCAACATGGAAAATTCAAGAAAAAACCCTTGGTGTTTGTTATTTGTGGATGATGTAGCCTTGAATGATGAGACCCGTGGTCGAGTTAATGCTAAGTTGGAGGTCTGGAGGTAAACCATAGTGTCTAATGGGTTTAGGTTGAGTAGGTCCAAGATGAAATATTTGGAGTGTTATTTCTACAAGGTGATACATGAGGCTGATGTAGTTGTAAAGCTTGATACACTGGTTATCCAGAAGAGAGATAATTTCATATATTTTAGATCTTTAATTCAATAGAACTGAGAAATTGACAAAGATTTCACTCACCTTGGGGCAGGGTGGATGAAATGAAGGTTTGTTTTTGGAGTCTTGTGTGACAAGAAGGTGTTTCCTAAACTCAAAGTCAAGATCTACAGAGTGGTGGTTAGACTGCCTATGTTGTATGGGGCGGAGTGTTGGCCAATCAAGAACTCCACTTCCTATGTTGCTCGGACTCTTCAAAAAGCGGCATATATCGTTCCTTTCATTTAGAACAAACAATGGCATTTTCCTTAATCAAGTCTGACTTCGATATGGTGCATCGCCTATTTATTGCTCTCATTCGGGAGCCAAAACAAACACGCCTGCTCCCTAATGTATAGGAACTTCAACCAGGCATTCTACCTTAGTTGAATTTGTCAAAACTAGTGTATTTTTGGAGAATCCAACACGGTTGCGGCATAAAAAATGAAGAGTCCTCACAACTTAACTCACATCCAAAAGATGAAGGTGGCAGAGATGAGAATGCTACAATGGATGTGTGGGTATACTAGGAAAGATAGAAGTAGAATTAAGGTTATTCGAGATAAGGTGGGAGTAGCTTTGATGGAAGCCAAGATACAAGAAGTGAGGTTGAGATGGTTTGGACATGTGATAAGGTGGGGCACGGATGCCAGTGAAGTGTGAGAGGTTGGCTAGGTATGGTTTTAGTTGAGGTAGAGGTAGACCTAAGAATATTAGAGGGAGGTGATTAGACATGACATGGAGTAGCTTCAACTTATCGATAACATGACCCTCTATAAGAAGGTGTGGAAGAGGCAAATTACGGTAGAAGGATAGTAGGAAAGAGTGTGTCCTTGCTAGTAGGTAAGAAGACTTTGTTTTGTTATCTGCACTAGTAGCTATAGTACTAGTATTAATTCAAAGTGTGTAATTATTTTTCGTATTACTTTGTGAGTCTTGTTTATGTTATTATTGGATGTGATAAATCCTATTTGTTTCTTGTTTCTTACTATTTCTTTTGTAGACTCTTTTGATAACCACGGAGTCCGAACCAGCTTGTGCGCACCTAGATTAATTCCACAAGATACCTGTCATCTCCCAGCAATAACAGGTATCAGGTAACTCTATCCACCAAGGCTAGAATATATGAAAAGAAATCACCTAGTACTTTATCTCTATTGGGAATTGAACCTGAGACCTCATATGCTCAATCCAACTTCATTGAACCACTAGGCCACACCCTTGGGTGCAACACGACTAGATTATTACCTCTAGTAATTGGGGTTTAAAGAACTGTCTACATGCTCTAATAAAGGAACGAAAAATCAAATCATAATTACATTGTATAATTACAGCGGCAAATCCAGCTATTTACTTTATTTTACACCATTCTTGAATATTTACGACATTTCTAACAAGTCTGGTTCAAGGTCCATTTTTCTTTACATGGTATTAGTGTCAAGCCAATCCCTGATCTTGAGGTAACCTTTGGGTTTAATTAGGTTTAACATCCGCTATTTAATGTAGTATTAGAGCCAAACAGATTCTCTCTAAATCTTAATAAAGAGAGCTAGACCCACTCCTTATTTTTGGTTTAACCACTGTTGGCAACCAAGTTACATCATTCACACTACAGATATCTAGTTTTGGGAAGGGCAGGGGGTATTGAGTATCCACACTAACTGAGGAAGTGATTGTTCTGTCTTAATTGGGGCAGGGGAAATCTTCCACCTTATGAGTTAGCTTCAAGTTAAGTAAAGCTCAAGGTCCATTGTCTTAACAAGTTTCTAAATTTCATCCATCAATGTAATAGGATTCAGTCATCACCACTACAATGATGTCAATTCACATAACAGATTGAAGTCATTCACCATCAGTATTTGATAAAGATGAAGCATAAAATAGTCCAAAGTGTTAATACTAAGTAGGTGTTTGGACATGCGATTTCATCTCTTCATTTGAAATTATAAGATGAAATCAACGTTTGGACATGCCATTTCATCTCATGATTCCAAATCGATTCTCCAAAAAGCTTGATTTGGGAATTTCATATCATGATTTGGGATTTTTCAAATACAAAATTAGCCTACAAGTTTATATTTTGTTAAAAACAATTACCATTTATATGTACCAACCATTTATTTCATATGTAATCAAATTTTGTAGTTGACATTATTACTCTTACCAACCTTTTAAACTATTTATATGTGATATAACCATTACACCCACCAACATAAAATTTATTTTAATTTCAAACCAACACCTACTTTACCATTTATTATACACCATTTTTAAGAGAATAACAAAGGAGTGATGAAACATTAAAGGTATATGAACATGATTATATAATTACTAATGATTTGACTAAAAAATGCCTCAATGTAATGAAATTAATTCATCTTCTAGGTCATCTGATTGAGAAATAAATGTTCAATGTCAGAAGATTATTCGTACTATGTGAGAAGGTTATATTAAAGAGTAGTACACTATAACAAGTTCAATTTTACTTTATTGTTGAACTAAATTTTGATCAATAAATGTTGTATTTCTTTAGAATAGCTTTGTGATAGTATGTTATACTTTTGCTATGAACTTTTGTTATTTGATAAAAAATTAAATAAGATTTGGGGAAATTTAGATAGTTTTCACAACTTATGGCGTTTTATGTTTATGAGAACAAAATACAAATTAAAATCCCAAATTGCATGTCCAAACAAAACTTCAACTTCATCTTATATGATTTCATCTCACACAACCAAACGGGCCCTTAAATAAACCATATTTAACTAAACTAGAAAACTTTTCCCTTTCCTCTCCTCTTTTCGATGTGACAAATTGGTCAACTCCTCAAAGAAACTTCTAAGCTTTGCTCTTTGACATATTGAAGTGCACAAAATTCCACATTAGAAGTTCATTTTTTTAAAACACACTTCCTAATATGAAGAACAACATTTTGTTACACCCTTTAGACAAAATGTATTAAATATTCACACTGGGGGGAGTGCACCCAAGGTTGTGGCCTAGCGGTTGATGAGAACATGAGGTCTCAGGTTCAATTCTCAACAAAGAAAAATACTAGGTGATTTCTTCCCATCTATTCTAAACTTGGTGGACAGAGTTACCTGGTACCTGTTGTGGGAGGTGGAAGGTATCTGTGGATTTAGTCGAGGTGCGCGCAAGCTGACCGGACACCACAGTAATCGAAGGAGCAAAAACTTAGCCTCATTGATTTTACTTGGGAGAATTGGATCATATATTTTATTAATTTTTCTATACAATCACATAATGGTTTATTTGCTAGAAAGAAAATTGGACAAGTCAAGATAGGATAAAAAAATAGATGGGGTCAATGCCCAACCCTACACAAAGCTTGCTTGGGGCTTGGGCTAAGATGTGTTGGGTCAAGATGGGCTAAATGATGGTCAAAACCCAACCCCCTAATTTGACTCAACTTCTATTTTTTTCCTTTTAGAGTAAGCAATAAATTTTCTTAACAAAATATCCACAAACAAGTCTCCAGAACTTGTACAATCACAAATCCCTTAGGTGTAGTACACGATAAATCCCTGCTATCCCTTAGGAGTACTATATACAGTACTACTACATATAACATTTTTAAAAATTTGAACGGTAATTTTCACAGAAGAATTAAATGATTTAGCTAGTCAAGACAAAAGTTTAAACTGATTTTGAGTTTACACGTGAGAAATACTTTATTGCAAAAGATGGAAACCTAAAACTATAAATAAAGTAGAAATAATGATGGGACTTAAGAAGCCAGACATTTCAAGAATTAATTAGTTAATATGAGCTCAAATGCAATTACATGCTACTAATTACAAAGACTAAATTATGTAATGCCAGCGCTTCATAATATAGCTAAGAAATTTAAATTTTTCTAGATTGAAACTTATTCATTTGAGTAAACATTGGTCACAAAAGAATCAAATTATTGAGGTTGAAGGATGGATAGTGATGAGTCAAGTTTGTTTGCTTCATGGGTTGACTCTGGGCTAGCTTTTGTCATTGATTAAGATGGCTTGTGCCCAAACTTTAGTCCATTTGTAGTATAACAAATGTCCAACCCATTAAAACTTGGGCAGGTCAAATGGATTTGGCTGAATTTGCACCCCTAATCAGAAGCATAAAAGTAACAGTTCTGAAAGTATTAGAAATTTGTAAAAGACACGTACCATTTGAGGTCCCACAAGGAGTTTGAAACAATCTAAATAGCGTTGAGTGTTATTGTCAATAGGCCTTTTAGACGTGCTGTTGAAAGCAATGTTAGCATCTGTTGGTTGTTGGACAAAAGCATCATCCAAGAAGTCAAGAAAGTTATCTCCCCCATGGAAGACAGTTTCAGTCGCTGGCTGCATGTTAGAATCTGAAGTTCTGCTTTCTCCCATTAAAAAATCTGCCCATAAGTCAACAGACGAGTTTGCTTGTGTACCAGTGGTTGAAGAAGCAGCGAAAGGATTTTCCCTTAGTCAGAAAAGGGTTAGTAACATTGTGATGACCTTCTGCTTGTTCGGAAAATCCAGTGACAGAGCCTTCATGTTTCAATATGAACCTCCATGGAAGAGTCACTCCAAGTATTTCAATCTATATGTGTTTTTACAACAGAGAAAAATGTACTGAAGAGATTGGAGATAACATCATGCAACTGTATGGCTCCAAAATTGAGTAACGCCATAATAAAATAATGATGGTTTTTTCTAACTGAATAATGTTCTTTCTGTAATGTATTTCCAAATGTTTTTGAGTTAGATGAAGATTTCTCTTTTTTCAATCAGGTAAGAACATTCCCTTTTTGTTCTGGTTATCTATACTATTATAAAAGGGGAAGCCCTAAAAGTAAAGAATTGATTGACTAAATAGCATTTTAATAATATGTTTATATTTAATAATGATATAATTCAATTTAAAAAAAAAAAAGAACTGCAAAATTTTGATTTTTATTGTTTCCTCTCTAAATAATTGTTTTCGTTCTTTTATTTTTGAAACTAATATTTGAAGAAAATATTTGGCCGTTAGGAAAGAACTTTCCAAAGGATTATTTGGTTTATTAAAAGCACACAACTCTTTGGTTATTTTATAATACTATTATTAAATAATACCCCCTCCACTACTATTTGATTATCCTATGTTGACTTGGCACGGAGTTTAATAAAGTAAAGACATTTGAATTTTGTGATCTTAAATTAAAGATATATTGAATGTACTAAAATGTCATTTAATCTTGAGGTCTAAAACATGCAAAGTGGGAAGTTGAAATTAAGAAATTTCCAAAAAAGAAAAGACATTCTTGTTTAAACAGATTAAAAAGAAAAGTAGGACAAACAAAATGAAATAGAGGGAGTACTATTATATAGAGTTGTTCAATTTGGCTTTAAAGTTGGTGCCATAAAAGAGGACACAGTTATACATGATGAGCCTTCAGAACAATGATAAAGTCTCTCAAGTATGGAAACCTCAACGATGGAACTTAATATTTAGAAAAGCCTTAAATGATTGGGAGATAGACAGAGCAGTGTTTTGGATGGCCACGCGGCGAGGCGATCACCTTTTGAAAGTGCGGTGAAAATTAATACAAAATAATTAAAATAATATATAAATGATCAATTTTTTTTTACATAATACATATGCTTACTGTTAGTCTGTTACAGTGACAGTGTAATACTGTATTACTGTTACAAAGGAAGAAAATTAGAAGAAAAGAAAAAATAAAAAAAAAATAGTATGTCAATCGAGTAGCAGGAGTCGCCGGATTAAGAAGAAAAAGATGAAAAATAATAGAAATCAATTCTTACCGGAGTAGCTGGAGTTGTCGGAGTAGTCATCGCTGGTCGGCGGAGTAAATTTCGAACTTGTGAGATGGTAGATGGTAGCAGCCGCAGTCGTCAATCGAGTAAGTTTGTAGAGCCAAAATAGGAAAATAAGTGCTAAAATTAGCTTTTAACCCTAAAATCCTAATTTTTTTTAAAATTATTAAAAAGGCAACGCCATTGTTGCCTTATTATGTCGCCTTTCTCGTAAAGGCGTCACCTTTTGGATGTCACAATGCCACGACGACAAGAGGTGACTATGCCTTACCTCTCCTCATCATTCGCAATTGACGACGTGGCCAGCACTTTTTACAATACTAGGATAGAGTAGCTGAATTCCTCCAGGTCCCGAGCACTGCCTCAACAATACTATGGGACAAGACAGACCAATTTGAAAGCTATACATCAAAGGAGAATTTATAGTCAAGTCATACTACTGGGAGATGAACAATAGGTAGTCTATAAACAACAGACAGTTCTTAATACATCTATCCAGTGTATGTACCTTTTATCAAGTAGTCAATTTTCTTTTATTAGTTTGTGTCTACGACTTTATTTCAATCTACTCCACTCTATTCACCACTACACAAAGTTCTTTTCTAATCTTATATAGTATATAACATTACACATCCAAGGGCACTTGGTGGGCTTCCCTTAGTGACGCACCACGATTAACACTAGGTTAGTCACTAGACTTGGATGAATACGGAGAAATGTTGTCAAAACTTTCACACAAGACTATGTTAAAAGGTATAAAAAAATCTATAAAATTTGTTAAGAAAGAAAGGATGTCTAAAAGTAAAGTTATCTTGTTTCTTGTTCCACCGATAGTTATAGGGCCTCCACCATCCACAACAGGATAAAACGTTAGTGAAACAACACGAGTAAGAAAATCCACTTCTCTTTCGAGTTCCTCAAAATCATATAATAATGGAAGGGTGGATGTATCTTGGGCATGAAGGCGTGCACCTTCCACCAGTGATAGCCATGTCCTTTGTGCTAATTGGTCCCAACAATGAATCAAAATATTTGTCCCATTTTCTCACTGTGGTTTAGAAGCTCTCTGTAAAAAAATTCATGTAAAAGTAGTAAGCAGGTAACCCTAGACATATAGATATAGTCACATGCAAAACTTTTTAAACTATTTTATTTTTCTATGGAAATTTCCACTTTCAGACAACTGGTAGTATGCTAGATTATAGAAATATAAAGAATAATAATATCCTCCTTCAGGAAAAAAAAGGTATATAGGGATACATTGTTTTCTCAGTAACAAATAGAAAGCGAAAATTCCTCTCGGCCTACCCTACAAACACCTTTAGAACCAGATTAGATGTTGACCCTGGAAACTAATCTGGAAAGTCATATTTCTCACAAAGTGGCTTGTTTCACTTGGCTCATGGCTAGAAAAGCAGTCCTAACTCATGAAGGACTTCAGAAAAGAGGATTCCACCTATGCTCTAGATGTTATATGAGTGGAGAAGAATCAGAGACAACTAACTATCTTTTTTACATTACAAGTTAATTGAACAACTTATAAGATTTTCCTTAATTTAAAAGGGACCATGTGGGTGATGCCAAGAGATACACTTGAAGTCATGTGGGTGATGCCAAGAGATACACTTGAAGTGTTGGAGCGCTGGAAAAAATATAGCACTCACTCAGAACCAAAAGAATTATGGAAGATTGTCCCTACTTTGAATTTAGTGGACAGTTTGGAAAGAGAAAAATCAAAGGTGTTTTGAAGACAATTATAGATCTTCCTAGAAACTGAAGATGAAGTGTCTCTCCCTTGTCTGTTTTTGATGTAAACATGAATATATGGAAGATATAGAATCTTTTATTGAAGTTCTAGGGTATTTGTAAGTAGGTTATAGCTTAGTGCATCTTTCTATATTTCGTTGTAAGTATAGACAGCTGCAGTTCTTATGTACCAAATAGTTATACAAACAAATTTATAGTAGGTTTTATCCTAAATGCTCCCAAGCATATTTTACAAGAATCCTCTCTCTCCTACTTTATAAGGGAGAGAGCAACCCCTTTTGGTAGTCTTCTACGCTGGAAATAGCCCTTTGTCTTTCGTTTCCTCCCTATGTATTAGACTTTTATCCTTTTTATTTCTTTTATTGATTTTATTTCTTATGGGGGAAGATAGTATTTACTACCATGCTGGTTTTAGATCCTTTGAAATTGCTAAAACTGCATCAAAGTTTGAGACTTAGTTTGAGCGGACTGAGCATTGCAGAAATTTGATGAGAAAAGTAACTTTATGTTGTATAAGTTATGAAATGGTTAGTTCATGTAATTAATGATGCATCAAAGGAGCAAAGAATGTCAACAAAGAGATGGAAAACAAGAGACCTTTTTTGTTGAGTTCTATTGTAACCTTAAATACAATGAACACGGTAGGTACATAAGATTTATTATAGTCAAGGGGGGAAATAGATCAGTAATTTTATCTCTAGAAATTGCATTACATGCTGGTTGGTCAGCAATAGCTCAGAAGATCCAAAAATTTATTGCGACCCCAACTAGAAAGGGCCCATCTACATTTAATCATCAGCATCAGAAGTCCTCCTTTGCAGAGTCTATCAGAAGGATTAAATGGTTATCGAAAGCAATAAAAGGAGTGACACCTCAAATATCCAACTCTAGAATCAAAGTTGCTGGAGTGTCGGAGGTTTCATAAGATGGTGCACTTGGCAGATGCATCATGGGAAAATTTATGTCAGCAATCCATAAAATCCAAACTCTTAACAATGTAAGAAGGTGAATGAGCAGCGTATGGAACATAACACATGGAACCAACATATATGTAATGAATGACTCTCAATTCCTCTTTGAACTTCCAACTAAAAATAAAGTAGAACATATCTTAAAAGGTGAATAAAGGTGGAAGAGGTCCATTCTAAGTCTGGACTGGTGGATTCCAACTGTAGGATGTTGGCCGAAAGAGGAACCACGAACTTGGGTATGGATTCCCATCTATGGATTGCCTCTGAACCACTGGTCATAATCTATTTTCTGGAAAACAAGAGATGCATGTAGTGGGTGGATTGAAATGGAGAAAGAAATGATACTAAAAATCATCTGTGCTGGGCATGAATCAAAGTCAAGGGTGATGGGGAAACAGTACCCAGAGATATTGAGATGGAAAGCGATGGCGACATCTTTAATTTGTCCATTGGTGTGAGATCCTAGTGTGTATAAAGAAGAAGATAGCTGGAGAAAAATCCTTAAATCCTTTGGATGATAACCAGGGTCAAACCCTTTTATCCATTGACCTATCTGCAAAAGAGCTCTATGGACACGTGGGCTCCTCGGTTGAAGCCAACAATTTTAAAAAACCTACACGTGATAGGGATGTGAGGTTTTTGTCAACTATTAAACCCTCCATTCCTTGTGAAAGAAGAAATCTAGGCCAAAAGAAAAAATTGGGCCTGAGACAAAAGATATAGGTCAGGCCCAATCCATGACAATATGACCTAATGTTAACTAAGGCTCAAGTCTGTCAATTTTTGAGAATTCCACGCATGTAGAGACAGTAAAAAACAACAAAAACCAAGAGAAGAGGAGAACTGGCGACGTAGTTGAAATGGAAACATGAGATTCTGGGAGAGATATTGATACCCAGATGAATATTTAGCCCAATAATTCATATCTTTACCAATTTCTAGCATGCAACCTATAGACATATGTGAAAAAGCTCCTTTATTGATAGAAGATGCACATTCCCCGATGTATGGAATAGATGTATCTCTGGTAATGTTCAAAAAAATTAGTGGATTTTGTAAATAATTTGGGGTAAATTACAGAGATTGTGGAAGAGAGACTCAAGAATTGTTCTAAAAAATTGACAAGCTAAGATCGAATGAAAATTCCCCTCAAGTTACAAAAAGCTATGGAACCATCAGGTGGAAAGGTATTCAGGAACTTAAATTTTAGTTTTTGATATAAATTTCAAAAGTAATAGAAGAAGACCCATAGGGATATTGGCGATTGAAGGTGAATCATGAAGTTTAATATCATCTCATGGAATGTGAGGGGTATCAATGATTAGGAAAGAGAACTGTCTTAAAGAGTTTAATCCATGAATGGGGAGCTGACATCTATTGTATGAAAGTAACAAAAGTTGAAGGGGTATAGCTATGTTTGTTAAAGAAACCTAGGTTAATAGGTGAGTCAAAATGAGAATTTACAAGCAAATGGTACTAGAGGTGGGATCTTAATCATGTGGGATATTAGAATATGGAAGAGGGAACTCATTTGTGTTGGGGTATACTCTCTATCTTGTAGTTTCAAGGCAGTAAATCAGAATTTCAAGTGGTGTCTAATTGGTGTCTATGGGACAAATTCCAGAAGAGAATGATTAGAATTGTGGCAAGAGATTGGTGGATCCAAGGGTCTTTGCGAAGATTTATGGGTGACTTGCAGAGACTTCATCCAAGGGTCTTTGCGAAGATTTATGGGTGACTTGCAGAGACTTCAACACAACTTGGTTCATTTTTAAAAAAAAAAGAATGCAACCACCTTGTCCAGAAGTATGAAAGATTTCTCAAAGTTCATTGAAGATTCAGAATTGTTGGATCCTCCTCTAAATGGTAGAAATTTTACTTGGGCTAAAAGTGGCACTCAAGATTCTTTTTCAAGAATAGATAGATTCATCTTCAATGCTCAATGGGATGAGGAATTTACAAACATAAACCAATCAATTATTCCCAATGTTATCCCAAATCACTGGCCTCTGTCTTTGAAATTCGGAAATTGGAGCAGCTCAAAATCCTACTCCAAGTTTGAAAATTGGTGGTTGAAAGTAAATGGATTCAAAGATCAGGTGAAGATATAGTGGGACTCTTTCACAGTGGCAGGCAAACCTGACTTTGTACTAGCAATGAAACTGAAAGCATTGAAGTCTAAGGTTTGGGAATGGAATTTGGTTACTAATGGCAATCTAAGGGAGGAAAAACTTAACATTCTTAACCAAATTTTATCCCTAGACAAGATACAATAGATGAAGAGTCTGGATAAGGAGTTTAGATAGTGCTGAAACTGCATTAAAATCCAACTTAAACACTAAGTTTGAAGAGCTGCCCACAAGAGAGGGAGGAAATACACTGGATACAAAGGTCAAGAGTATATTGGTTGAAACAACGAGACAAAAATACAAAGTTTTTCTAGAGATCAGCAAATGCTTATAAAAAGTACAACAACATTGATCATCTAGTAGTGGGAAGAGTTGAAACAAAATAGCCAAGGGTTATCAAAGCAGAAATAATCAAGTTTTATGAGCACTAGAGACCAGAATTCAATCAGATTGTAGGCCCTATGATATCTGATCAAGAAAAGGATTAGATACACAGATCCTTTGAAGAACAAGAGGTATTTGAGTGTATAAATCTTTATCCCATGGACAAAGCTCCAGGGCTAGATGGTTTTAATATGGGTTTATACATCCACTGCTGGGTCATAGTCAAAGGAGATATCATGTTGGAAATACATAATTTCCATAATCAGGAGTTCTTTGAAATAAGCTTCAATGCCATATAAATAACATTGATCCCTAAAGAAAGTGATGCAAAGGAGCTGAGAGATCACAAACCTATCAGTTTGATAAGTAGTGTATATAAAATCATATCCAAGATTCTCACAAAAAGGTTGAAGACAGTAATGCACAAACTGGTGAACTTACTTCAGATAGCTTTCATCAAGGGTAGATAGATCATGGATGTTGCCCTACCTTGGTTGCTAATGAATTTTTGGACTCTAGAATGAAACATGGTAAAGTTGGTATTCTATATAAGTTAGACATAAAAAAGGCTTTTGATCATGTGCACTGAAGTTTTCTGCTTAACATGCTGAAAAGGATGGGTTTTGGCAATAAATGGGTGAAATGGATCTGATTTTGAATTAGCATCGTTAAATTTTTAGTTCTAATCAATGGGGCACCCGAAGGCTTTTTTACTTCAAGTAGGGGATTACGACAAGGTGATCCCCTCTTACCTTTCCTTTTTCTGATTATCATGGAGGGTCTAAACAACATGTTGCTCACAGCTCACCAGAACAACTGGCTCTGAGGTTTTAAAGTTTGTAACAAACAAGGGGATAATTTGGAAATCACCCATTTGTTATACGCAGATGACGTAATTTTCCTTTGTGATGTAGAGGTTGAGTAGATGAAGATTTTGAGAGTTATTTTGACTATCTTTGAAGGGGTGGTCCCTGGGTTAAATTTAAACTAGAGGAAGAGCCTCATGTTTCCAGTTAATAAACTCAAAACTTTCCACTTTGTGTGGATATCCTAAGTAGATAAGTAGGCAGGCTGCCCACAACATACGTTGGTATGACCATTGATAGTGAGAAAAATATGAGAAAAAACTCACTAGATGGAAGATTCAGTACCTACCTTTAGGTGGCAGACTTATTAATAGTGTTCTAGATACACTCCCCACTTACATGATAACGCTCTTTCCTATACCACCACAGGTTGAAAAAATGTTGGACACATTGAGAAGCAATTTCTTATGACAAGGTAACAAAGAGAAGAATAGTATATATCTAGTCAAATGAAATATTTTAACACTTAGCAAGAAACAATGAGAGTTGGGCATAAGGAACTTAAGAAAGCAAAACCAAAACCTCCTTATGAAATGGCTCTGGAGATATACAAATGAAGATTAAGAACTATGGAAAAAAGTGATTAAGGAAAAATATGGAGAAGAAGATGCCTGGAAAACCAAAGTTGTAAGAACTGTGTATGGAGTTATTGTATGGAAGACCATCAAAAACTAGTGGAACATTTTCAGCAGTTGTATCCTAAAATTTATATGCTGAACCAGCAACGAAGGGTAAAACTAAGTGAGGTATGGACTAATCAAGAACGGAACCTTGCTTTTAGAAGACATGTGGATGATTGGGAGCTGGACAAGTTCATTGCATTTTTTAATAGTCTCAACCAATTTAATGGAGTGTCACTGGATCACGATAGATTAGGTTGGTTGAGAGACAAAACAAGATTTTTTTCAGTAAGGTCAGCATATCATTGGAGAAATTGCAACAACACACAGACACAATAACCCTGGATACAACTATGGAAGGCAAACATACCATACAAAGTAGAGCTTGTTTAACAAAAGATAGGCTGCAAAGAAGGGGAATACACTATGCTCTATTTGCCTTCTATATGGAGATTATGCAGAAACAAATCACCATTTTTTTCATTGCGGGGTGACCTCTCATTGTACGACATTTTTCTAGCTAAGATTTGATTGAGTTGAGCAATGGCCACCAATACACTGGATATGCTAACTAGCTGGAATAGGAGAAGAGGATCTAAAGCCTAAAAAAGGATCTAGAAAATAATTCCAGGATGCATTTGGTGGAATGTCTGGAAAGAGAGAAACTCAAGACATTTTAAAAACAAAGTAACTCCATCCAGACGATAAAGCATAATTGTATTCAACTTTTGCATATTTGGTGTTTTGGAATGTTCAATGCAAATACAAGGACGCTGGGACAGTTTTTAGAGTCCCTATAGAAACTTATTTTATTTTTCTTTTGCTTACCAAGCCTAGATGTAGCTTGTAACTATAACCTATATGGTTTGGTTGGAATCAATACAAATGTTACCTTATAAAAAAAAACAAATTTACCTTCTCTAAAAAAAAATCTAAAAGGCAAGGTACAAAACACTCACCACAGCTGAGAGAGAAATGCCTATTAAGAAAATTGCATAAGTATCGCATAAATTTGAATTTATTTTAATTGAAAATAAGCAAGTAACATAATAATTTCATAATAGAAATGTTACAAACCTCCAGAACAAGTTAAAGTCCATCCAGATATTGCCCTGTCTGACATCAATTGTTGATGGGAACGTTTAATCATCATAACCATGTGCAACAATGAGAAGTAATTGACAAACATGACAAGGCTCGGCAAGGTAAATAAAAAGTTCAACTACATCATTAGCCTGTGGGGTAACCTGTACGAAGATATGTACATAACTGAGAAGAAGTGCACAATGCTATGGGATATAAATGAACCTACTTTAGATGAAACAACAGGATACTTTATACTGTAGAGGATTATTTATAAAAAAAATGCAGTATAAAAAGTCAAAAGCATTATGTAGGTACCCATGTCATTGATTTTCTTTTAAAACTAAGAAGGCTTGCTTCACCATCAGAAATTGGGAACATGTTCACAATTGACTTTAGAAAGCATACAGTGGGACAAGAAACGACTTGTCAAAATCAGCATATACAACAGTGACAGACTTAGTTTCAAATAATTTTCACAAAAAAAAATTAGCTCACTCCAAAAAGATAACCTCAACTACAAAAATTTATGAACATCTCTTTGGTTACAACAAAAACAACATATCTAGTAAAATCCCACATGTGGCTCTAGAGGTATGGGGATTTTTAGGCTTATGCCACTTTTATAATTCAGTTAAAATATAACTGACCTGGATAATAATTTCCTCTTTACATGGAAAAATGTTCAGCAAAAGTTTCAGGATGTTTTTGAATCCAGGCAGTACTGAAACCAGAAAGTCTAGATGGTCCAGCATATTAATATATATAATACATAGAGATCATTTTAGTCTGTAAGTTATTATATTTTCTATATGTGGTGTCCTTTTTGTCTTTGTAGAATCATAATCAATAAGTCTACACATATATACAACCTTGTAAGTTGGGAATCTGGAAATTTGTGTCTTAAACATCTTGAATCCCTTTGGAGTCAATTGATGTAACCTATCATTAAATAATTTTAGGAGTTGTCCCTTCTGTTGCATGTTTCAGAATTACGCCTTTATACCACATATATATTAAATCTCTTTAAATATATAAAAAATAGTCTTATATAAAAGATAGAGACAGAAAGATGATACATGGACAAAAGGCATTGCAAGAAGAAGAATAAAAAGCCTGGCATGAGCAGAAAATAAGCATCAAGAGCAGTAAAAGGGGAAAAAACAAAAGAAGCCTGCATAATCTGCCCGCAAAAAACATAGTAACAAACCATGAAAGATTATAGTTGTGAACCAATTAGAAACAAAATAAGAAACCAAAGAAAAAGGGTTTTACTCTATGTTGTGCGAACTCTTTGGAATCCCCAGCACACCCGTGTAGACACGATATGGGTGTGGATATTGAGGGGGTTCAGGATCTATATGGATATAGTTCAATACCCCTATACGCACTCAAATCCATTCCCCTGAATCCTAAAATTTATATTATGAAGAAAATCTGACCTCTAGATTCATACCCGAATCTAATACCCAAATCTGACAAATATAGATTCTACCCAATAGTGTTGTTCGATCATGTACTTGTCCAGGATTGCACTTTATCATGCTAAAACCACCAAACATCTTATATAGTAGCTAGAACCTTGTTCTCCACTAAAGGTAGGGTCAAAAGATGAAAGGTGTGAAGAAGCAACATAGATTACAAACAGGTAGGATTTTAATTTTATTTTCTTGGGTGCCGTCGAAAGTGAATGGGGAAGGAAAAAAAGATCATCCATAAAAAACTGCAGGAAACTACAAATGTTTCATCAAATTGGATCAACTCCTCCCACTGAACCAGACTGATATGGGTGGCTTCATCTCCTCTTGCCTTACCTTATTAAGAGTGATCGGCCGATGGTACCAAAAAATATTGATCTTAACACCGTTAGTCCAAATTGAAAGGCATTGTTGGTCACTCTCCTGAGATTTCATAAGGTATCATTTGTGAAACTGCTATTGCTATATTCATATTTTTTGTTTAAGCTTCTTCTTGCTCGATAAGAGTAAACGAATAAAAATTTATAAAATGATGAAAACTCATATACAATTACAATAAAAAGGGATAAAAGTAGAAAAGTTGTAACCATCTTCAAAACTCTAAGTGTCAAATTTAAATTTTAAATCTCTATCAAGCAAAATATATTGAAAATTATGCATTGTTCGGTGAGGTCTAAATCGCAACATGTTGAATTGCAATGATGTGCAATTGGTATTAGTCAACAAAGTTTCATCCATATGCCAATTTTCTTAAGCATATACAAAATAGAATATTAAAAAGTAAATAAAAAATATCACTGGAAAATCCTCAAATATATAATGAAGTTTGAAAAAAAATCAAATTTTGTAGAGAAGAATTATCAAATCGTTATAAAATTAAAATTCCACCACAAACAGAACAAAATAAACAAAATTGATCTAAAGAACTGCACAAATTCACTACCAAGTTCATATTCTCACACTGTAATTTATTTCTTTCTCACCAAACTGATTAGAGAAACAAAGCGATTTTAGTAAACACAAACGGATACATTTTGATGCAATGTTTGAGGATGAATATCTGATTCTCTTCTTAAACCTTCCTTCCTTTGTCATATACCAGTATAACATATTAATTTGGATATACTAATAGACAATTCAGTTTTAAAAAAAATATATATATATTTGAAAAAGGGAGAACAAAAACCTGTTATAGATTTGACAAAATTAATATCTTGTGCATACAACCACAAACCGTATCATCTTTTTCTGCAATCTATCATCGACATATTATTGGGTCTTTGATATGGTCACCATTTGTACGAAACTCCTTCCTTTGATGAAATTAGATGGGTTATAAATTTCTATCAAGAAGAGAAGAGAGAAACTGAAACTGTTCTTTATAGAAGTTATTATGAAAAGAAGTTGTATCAGTTTCAAATATAAAAACCATCAAAAGTTAACATTTTATATTGAATTCAAACTCATCTATATGCAGAGGCGGAGCTAGCCTATTAAAGGGGTTCTTCCGAACCCCTCGATGAATAATTATATTATTAATATATGGTTAAAATAATTTTTATTTATATATTCTAGATATTGAACCCCTTTGATGAGTTTTTCTTCAGATTTTGAACCCCCTAAGCAAAAATCCTGGCCCGTCTCTGTCTATATGATTGTTAAAATTTCAATTTTAAAAATATGGCAACATTAAACTGACGTAGAATTTGAATTTATTAAAAAATATATAAATATTTACTTATTTATAAATTTAATTAAAAAGTAATAACTAATTCCCATTTAATTAACTTATTCTTAAAAGCTACACGTGTCATTTTTGTATGCTGCTACTTGGCTGAATGAGGAGGCTGCATCCTCTCTTTTTAATAATATATAGATATAGATTGTATAGGTTCACGATATACACAAGCAACTTCAACAATTTGATACAAAGAATTTAATCTAGTAGAAATTTCTTTTGTAAATTTTCTATATGGAATATCACATTCTTTACATTGATGTTTAAAGTCATCCATTACATACTTTTTTTATTTTTAAAAATATAACTACAAGCAACTCGAACTTTATAACAACCATTTCCAAATAACTCAGCACCATCTTGTACTATCAAGTTTAAAATATGTGTAGTACATCTAACATGAAAATAATCATCATCCATAGGACATAATTTAACTTTTAAAAATCAATAGCTTTCAAATTATTAGAAGTATTATCTAATGTACATGTTATAGTTTTAACAATAAGTCTAAAAAGTTTCAAGCTATCCCCTATTGTACTAGATATAAAGCTACCAATTTTAGTCTCGTCAACATATTTATAAGCAATAATTTTTTTTTTATATTTTTCAATAGTGATCAATCTAATGAGCCGTGAGCGTAAAAGAATCATTAACGAGAACACTACTACCTATGTCAGAAGTAATAGATATTTTACCATCAAATTTACTAAATAGGCAATGAAAAAAATGACAATGTTCAGCTTGAAATTTAAAAATATCTTTTTTAATTGTATTTCATGAAAAAACTTTAAAAGATGGATTATATACTCGTTGAATATAATGAACAAAATTGGGATGCAAAGGAAAGCTAAAAGACAAACCCATAACAACAACCATTTTCGCTAGTTCTTCTCTATCTACATCTTTACTATATGTCGGATGATGAGCTTGGGCCAGCCGAGTTAAACATGGTCTAAACGCATTTGAACCATATTACCTCCTACAGATTCTTCCAACGATGGTGTACCATAATTTTTTTGCCTTAGCCTCATTTTCTACACGAAGAAATTCTTTATTACATTTCTTCTAATGCGTAGTTAACAACCCTATCCCGCCATTCTTTCCCCCGATCAAATGTTTCATAACTCTCTTGCATTTATTGCAAGTACCAGTATTTTTTACCTTATCATGCTCCATAAATTTCCAAACTAAAGAACTTTAGGACGTTTGGTACCTTTGGCCCTAGTAAATTCCGATAAAGGGGAAAGTTCTTCACCGTCTTCTGATAATTTTGTAACCGCACTAGTAGGGGTAGGGGTATCACCTAACTCTTATTCTTCTATATCATCTTCTTACGGTAAGTCTTCCTCAAAATTATCATTACACCAACTTAGGGTCTCTTGGTCTAATTTCATACAGGCACCAATATCAAAACCATTAGGCTGTGATAAGGAAGTTTCACTAACATCACTAAATCTAGGCGGTAATGAACTAGTAGTAGCACTATTTTTTTTATTTCTACGAAAAACCTTACCAAATATATTTTTTTACCACTACTATTTTTATTGGCATCCATAATTACGTTTAAATATAATTGAAAATATTAAAACAAGCAATATAAATATTGTAAATCAAAAAAGTAATGTAAGTAAACAAATATAGACACTAAAAAAATAAAAATATAGAGATTAAAGTAAATAAAAAAAGAGACTAAAGTTGGAACGAATATACCAAATGCCTGTGCAAAAGCAGACGTATACCAAATGTCAGATTTAAAAGATGATAATTGAAGCTTGTCATATCTTCAAAAAATCTCCAACTCCAAGTAGCTAATACAATAACTATAAATATTAAGAGAGAGTATCAAAATATTAAGAGAGAATTTGAGAAATTGAGAATATTTGTGTGAAAAAAGAATAGGTAAAAGGGTATTTATAGTGGAAATTTTAAGGGGTAGTGGGGTAATTGGGAGGGGGAGGACACAAAATAGCCGCTGGTTGGCCCTCCAATGGTTAAAAGTATCAACGGCTCTTTCCATCGACTCTTTTGCTAATTAATATAATTAATTTAAAAAAATCAAACGTTAATTCTGGCCGACGCCAGACCGGAACCGATAAACCAAAACCAGAACTGAAACTATTGAAAAATGTCATGGTACATATCGGTACCGTATTCTGAATCGTTGGGTACTGAGTATATCGATTGCAACCGGTACAGTTGCGTTACCGGTACCAAAGCGTGACCGAAACTAGACCAGCCAGGAATTACTCCAGTCCGCTGCCACCCTTAATTCCAATTACTCCATCTTGGTCTTGCTTAACCTAAACTTTTTAGACTCTAGGGTCTATCTCCAAACCTCCAACTTATCATTAACTCCTCCCCAAATCTCATCAATTAGTACTACATCATCAACCAATAAATACACCAAGACACCTCCCCTTGAATACACCGTGTCAGTACATCTATTACTAAGGTGAATAAAACAGACTATATCTATCCCTTGTCTAATCCTATCAAAACAAAAAATATGCCCTGAATCTCCCCCTACTGTCCTGGCACGAGTCTTCCCTCCGTTGTACATGTCCTGGATCAACCTAGTGTATGTTATGGCCATACTTCTATCCTCCAAGAACCTCTACAGAACCTCTATGATATCGAGGAATATTATGTGTAAGTCCTTCATCCTTTCCCCATACTACTACTACTCTCATTGTGAGATGAATGTAATGACCCTTTAGGTCATTTTCCATATTTAGACTTATCTTTACCGTTTAAGCTTCTCCATAGCTTCCCCAAGTCATTTATGACTTGCTGGGACTGGCGGTTTGATTACCGGGCAGTTCGTTTATTTTTTAGATCATATTAATTCCCTTTTTAGAAGTCTTCGCTGATTCCAAATGGCCACCGGGCGAAAAGATCAATGAAATTATCTCGGATATAAATTACAACTGCGCCAGTAGAGCTGATCAAGAATTGCAATTTTAGTCTACGTATACCTTTGATTCAAGTCCCAATGCACCCGAGCTCATTTTGACCTATTGGTCAAAAAGTTGAAAATTAGAAAGAATAGGTGTGGGACCCACATTTAGTTGAAACAACCTCGGATTGAAAATCTGAATCTCGTTCGAAACGTCAATTTTAGGCTAGGGAGATCCTTGGTTTAGGTTCTAAGGCTCTCAAACTTATTTTTGTCTATTGAGTAGATTTTATGAAAAGGGATAAAAATATAGGCGTGGGCCCCACTTTTTCCCTAAACTATCTCTGATGAAAGTTTTGATGATTCCAAAGGATTTGAAATGTGGTTTACATGTACAATTCACTATTGAATCATGTGTTTTGAATTCCGAATGAGTTTTGAGGGTAAAAATCTTATTTTTGAGTTTGCTTACATCTAGTGCAACTGCGATCGTGGACAAAAGTGTGAGATCACGAGTTGTGCGATCACAGTCTACAAAACTGCGATTGAAACATCCGAGTGGCTCTAGGGGCTATATAAAGGCCCCAAGATGCATTTGGGGCATTTCCCCTTCACCATTTAGACCTAGAAATCCCAAAATGAGCGTAATAACTCAAAATTGGTCATAGGGGTGTCTTGGGAGCTTAATTATCATCTTGTATCACAATATTCTTTAAGATTGAGGTAAGAATTTCTTGAATTCATGCTTGAATTTCTTAGTTTGGACCCCAAACCCCAATTTAGCTTAGGTCTTGATTTTAGCCCAAAGTATGCTTAGTTTTCACCCATTCTTTGAGGGTTATGATTCCTTATTCATGTGTAAACATTGAGTTGGTCTCAAAACTTATTTTTCATATGTGGGACCTATTTGGGGTTTTGGTGTCGCTTTTGGACCCGAAGCATAATAGTGAAATATGGATATCATTAGACTCGTATTTATGAGTAGATTATGGTTTTGATAGTGAGATGGCATTTTGAGGATTGTAAAGTGAAGACGAGCATGTGGTGCATGAAGTGAGGTTTTGCGATTTGTCCTTAAAGAAGGGTTTTTTCTACTTTTCTTCATAGATCATGTGTGATATATGTTTCATATGAATATGGATGTTAGGCTTGATTATGAGTAGGATAACTTGGCCTTGATTGTTGATGTTTTGTGGAATAGATGAGGGTTTTGGACCCATAAGATGACATGTTTATAACCCTTTTGTATCCTATTGCCTTCCCTTTTTAGATTAGATTAGTTATAGCATGGATATGATATAATGCTATGTTTGGAATATAGTTTTAGATTTTGAAGCCTGATTTGTCTATTTAGCCTTATTTAGCTAGTGTAGTAGTCTTGAAACCATAAATTGGGTTGAGTTGACTTGAGTACCCTTGTTTCTAGTCGAAGTTGTTATGTTAGGCTTGAATATGATTTACTTGACGTCTAGAAGACGAACTAGATACCTTATCCTAGTTTGGGGCATAGTATTCCTAATTATGGAAATTGTGGATTAGAAGTGGGATCGTTCGGCCCACTTAGCCCTAAGCTTCTGTTAAGTCTTGTGGACTTAGTGTCACGAACCAAACTGGAGCCCTGGCCGTAATGGACTTCCTGAACCATAAAGACCCGAGAGCCCTTCTAACTTCTAATCATATACACCATTCATACTCAATAAGGAAATGCGGAAAAATATAACAAAACAGAACCATGGTCATAGATCTGATACAAATTCAACAATGGAAGAAAATAAAATCCAAACCCTCTAATAACATCTGAAAAACCGTCTACAAAATCTCTACTACATGACTAATAACAAATGTCTGAAAATTCTGTGACAAGGCCCCCAGTAGACCCAAAACCACGACTAACGATAAATGTCTAAAAATAAATATGCTTTCTGAAATATAGAAGGCTCACCGACTGATCTCTAAGCTTCTGTCTAAAGAAATCTACTGCTTATCAGGACACCTAGATTGTACCTCAGAACTTGGAAGGTAGGGGGTCAATACAAATGTACTGGTACACAGAGCAATCCAAAATAAAGCTTTTGATATAAATAAAATAGTGGAGAGCTATTTATAAAACATCATATATAATGTAAATTCCAAAACACATGGGCATCTTTGATAATCATAAATGCTTTCTGTCAATGCAATCTCTGATCTTTGTATTACTTTTGAGTTAGGTGGTAGTCCCCTACAAGTATGATATCCCACGGGCTATATGTAACTGCCATTGACTCGACGGGTAGGCCCCCAACCCAAGTGTGTCATAAGGGTTGGAGTGTTTGAGTCTGATACGCCACAGACCACTAGGCCGGTGTAAAATAATATACCTAGATCGACAAATCACGATTTTGGGCAATGACTTTTCTGAACTCGTGCCTTCTTTAGAGAACCACCTAAGCTCTCTTTATGCTAAATTTTAGTCTGTTATGATACATAGGTCATTGTACTTTCAAAATTTGAAAATATGATTCCAAACGTGCATTCTATTCTGTTCTGAATTAACATGACATTATCTAAGTTGGTGCATCACACCAAAACTTGCAAGTCCTATTTCTGAGCCATATTGTATCATGCATAATTCTTTCATTAAAACTCAATTCAGACTACCCAAACATACCATTAGTATAATAGATTTCATATTCCAAAAGCACAAGTCAAAACTATGCAAGGATCATCATTCTTTCAATAACAATGTGGTGGTCCTGAAATATTTGTCAAACCATGCAACTCTTTCCCTTAGATATTTATATTCAATATTTATCAATACAAAAAACCCTCTCTTTTGATTCAAAAATCATATTCATGTCATAGTATAAATTAATACATTTCGTATCATGCTTTTCAAGACGCATTTCAAAACAATTCATATCATTTGAAAAATGGGATAAATCATATCAAAAGAGGGATTTCATGTGAGTCATGTTCTCAATTCAAACATCACATTAAAACACATACATACATATACATAGGATTTCAAATTACTTCGGGAAAAGGCCTAAAGACCAAACAATATTAATTAAAGCTTCTAAAACATGCTAGAAGTGGTAAAATTAAAACCATTTCCGTAAAATCATGATTTCTAAATCTTTAGCATGAATTAAAGAATGTTTATTTGCCCATAATTTTTTAGAAAAATCCCACGTACCTCAAGTTAGGAATTTAGTGGATCAATCTTGAAGCCTACGATTTGGAGATTCCAAATCATCAATCAATCTTGAAAATTCACGGTTAAATCTTGAGTTATTTGGGTTTTTAGTTTGAAACCCTAGAGAGAGTTTCTTGTGAATTTTTGAAGAAGCTATGAATAGTCTGGTCACTCGAGAGTATAATCTCGTGTTTATGCTGATAAAGGGGTAAAAAATACCTAATGTACCCTTAATGAGATGGAATAAAAATATAACTGGGAACCCAATTTTGATGGGCCACCGCGACGAGCCAAAATCGTGGTGGCTCACTGGAAATTTAGGAATGGGATTCTTAGGGTCACCGCAATGCAGAGCCATTACGTTTTCCCACTGGTTGGGACCTGGAACTCAGCGTGACGCACCACAATTGTGCTAGGCTACTGGAATTTGACAATTGTTAAATAGACTCCTCCGCGATGCGCCAAGCACCAAAATGATGGTGTTTTAAGACTAGGACTTAAATTAACCATAATTTCTTATCCGGGTATTGGATTTGGGTGAATCTTAAATCTGCGTAAAGCTTATCAAATTTTCCATGTGATAAAAAGTCAAAATAAGGGAAATTATATATATGGTTTAAACTTTACTCACTTTGGAATTCAACGAATAAGACTAAGTCCCTTTGACACTTCAAAAATATTTTCTAGTCTTTAATTCTAAGAGCATGATACTAGGAGCTTATACATGTATGACTTTTATGGGGTGTTACATTATCCCCCCCCTCCCCGGGGATCATTCATCCCCAAATAATGACACGAAATATAGACAAGAACTATTTCAAGCATACTAAGGCCATAAAAGAAAAGGACAAAGATTGTACCTTCTATTTCATCATTCACCTGATCAAATAAATCTAGGTATCTATCTCTCATGTCTCCTTCTGATTCCCAAGTTGCTTCCTCAACTTTGTGATTTTTCCACAACACTTTAACCGAGGCTATTTTTTTGCTCCTAAATTTCCTAACTTAGAGATCCAAAATTGCAACGGGCTTTTCTTCATAGGATGAGGAGTCTTTCACTTTGACCTCCTCTACAGGAAACACTAATGAATGGTCTCCAATACATTTCTTCAACATGGATATGTGAAATATCGGATGAACAGAACCTAAAATTGCAGGCAACTCTAACTCATACACAACCTCACCTATCTTTTTAAAAATCTGGTATGGCTCTATATAGCGAGGACTCAGCTTACCTTTCTTCTCGAATCACATAACTCCCTTCATAGGGAAGACTTTGAGAAATACCCAATAACCAACTTCAAATTCTATCTCCCTCCTTCTAACATCGGCATAGGATTTCTGTTTACTCTAGGTTGTCTTAAGTCATTCTCTTCATGTCCTCCATTGCCTGATGAACAAGATCAGGCCCAAAAAACTACATCTCACCAACTTCATACCACCCTATCAGTGACCTACATCTTCTCCAATATAATGCCTCGAACGGAGCCATCTTAATACTGGCATGGTAGCTGTTCTTGTAAGCGAACTCTATCAATGGAAAGTGATCTACCCAACTACCTTTGAATTCAATCACACAGGCCCTCAACATATCATCAAGGATCTGAATATTGCGCTTAACTTGCCCATCATTCTGATGGTGAAATGAAGTACTCAGATTCACTTGGGTACCTCAACCCCTCTGAAAAGAGCTCCAAAACTAAGAAGAAAATTGCATACCTCAGTCAGATGTGATGGAGTCATCCATGCAAGTGGACTATTTCCTCAATGTAAAGCTTGGCAAAATCATCTCCCAAATAGTTAGTCTCTCTCTTGCGAGGCTGAGTGCGGTTAGTCCCCGTTCGAGAAGCTCTGGGTGCCCTATGTGGGCTGGTCTGAGTAGGCGGGACTCCCGGAGTAGCATCAATCTCTGAAGTTGAGGCTCTATTTTGGGTCCTTATCCCATGAGAGGGACATACCTCATCTGTCTATGCATTCTGATCGATAGTATGACGAGAAGGCATGACTGTTTCTCTGAAACATAAGAGATCATTGATTAAGGGACAAATTAGACTCTGAAGCACGAACTAAACCACAAAGAAGGGAAACATTCCAAAACGCCTAGTAGCCACCTGCTTATAAGTGTGGCGCGCTACACACCCATAAACAAGATTTTACCCAACACAATTTTGCAGACACCCTAGGACTATGAACCATGCTTGATACTAAGTTTGTAAAGAACTTGAAATGGGGCCCTGGCAGTAACGGGCATCCTGAACCATAAAGGCCCGATAACCCTTCTGACTTATAATCATATACACCATTCATACTCAATAAGGAAATATGGAAAAATAAAACAAAATGGAACCATGGTCATACGTCTGATACAAATTCAATAATGGAATAAAAATGAAATCCAAACCCTCTAATAACATCTGAAAAACTATCTGGGAAATCTCTACTATATGACTAATAACAACTATCTGAAAACTGTGGAATAAGGCCCCTTAGTAGACCAAAAACAACGACTAATGATAAATGTCTGAAAATAAATAGACTTGATAAAATATAGAAGGCTCACCGACTAAAATCCGCATTTCTGTCTGAAGAAATCTAATGCTTATTAGGACCCCTAGATTGTACCTCAGAACTTAGAAGGAAGGGGGTCAATACAAATGTACTGGTACACAGAGCAATCCAAAATAAATCTTTTGATATGAATAAAATAGTTGAGAGCTAGTCTTAAAACATCATAAATGATATAAATAAAATAGTTGAGAGCTAGTCATAAAACATCATATATGATATAAATTCCAAAACACATGGGCATTTTTGATAATCATAAAACCTTTTTGTCAATGCAGTCTCTGATCTTTGTATTACTTCTGAGTTAGGTGGAACTCCCCTACAAGTCTGATATCCTATGAGCTATATAAAATCCACCATTGACTCGGCGGGGAATCCCTCAACTCGTGTGCTTCAAGGATTGGAGTGTCTGAATTTGATACACCACAGGGCACTAGGCAAGCATAAAATAATATGTCCGGATCGGCAAATCACGATTTTGGGCAATGAGTTGTCTGAACTCGTGACTTCTTCGGGGAAGCACCTAAGCTCTCTTTATGCCCAATTTTAATTTGTTCTGACTCAAGCATCATTCTAGTTTCAAAATCTGAAAATTTGATTTCAAACATGCATTCTATTCTATTTTGAATTTAATGACATTATCTGAGTTGGTGTCTCACACCAAGACTTGCAAGTCCTATTTCTGAGCTATATTGTATCATGCATTATTCTTTCATTAAAACTCAATTTAAACCACCCAAACATGCAATTAGTATAATAGATTTCATGTTTCAAAAACACAAGTCAAAACTATGCAAGGATCATCATTCTTTCAATAACAATGTGGTGGTCCTGAAATCTTTGTCAAACCATGCAACCTTTCCCTTAGATATTTATATTCAATATTTATCAATATAAAAAACCCTCTCTTTTGATTCAAAAATCATATTTATGTCACAATATAAATCAATACATTTCGTATCATGCTTTTCAAAATGCATTTCAAAACAATCCATATTATATGAAAAATGGGATAAATCATATCAAAATATGGATTTCATGTGAGTCATGCTCTCAATTCAAACATCACATTAAAACACATACATACATATACATAGAGATTCAAATCACTTCGGGAAAAGGCCTAAAGACCAAACAATATTAATTAAAGCTTCTAAAACATGCTAGAAATGGTAAAATTCAAACCCTTTCCCTAAAATCATGATTTCTAAATCTTTAGCATGAATTAAAGAATGTTTCTTTGATCATAAATTTTTAGGAAAACCCCACGTACCTCAATTTAGGAATTTAGTGGATGATTCTTGAAGCCTACGATTTGGAGATTCTAAATCTTCAATCAATCTTAAAAACCCACGATTAAATCTTGAGTTATTGGGGTTTATTGTTTGAAACCCCAGAGAGGGTTTCTTGTGAATTTTTTAAGAAACTATGAATAATGTGGTCACTTAAGAGTATAATCCCGTGTTTATGCTGATAAGGGGGTGAAAATACCTAATATACCCTTAATGAAACGACATAAAAATATATCTGGGAACCCGATTTTATGGGCCACTGCTATGCGTCACAATCGCAGTGGCTCACTGGAAATTGACGAATGGGATTCATAGGGTCACCGCAACGCGAAGCCATCAGGTTATCCCACTGGTTGGGACCTGGAACTTTAGCGCGACGTGCCACAATTGCGCTAGGCTACTGGAATTTGACAATTGTTAAATAGACCCCCTCTGCGATGCACTAAACACCAAAATTATAATGTTTTATGACTAGGACATAAATTAACCATAATTTCTTTCCCGAGTATCGGATTTGGGCGAATCTTAAATCATCAGAAAGCTTATCAAATTTTTCATGTGATGAAAAGTTAAAATTAGGGAAATTATATATATGGTTTGAAATTTATTCACTTTGAAAGTCAAAGAATGAGACTAAGTCCCTTTAACACTTTAAATTTTTTTTCTAGTCTTTAATTCTAAGAGCATGCGACTAGGAGCTATTACATGCACGAATTTTGCGGGGTGTTACATTATCCTCCTTTGGGATCATTCATCCCCGAATGATGATGTGGAACACAGACAAGCATGATTTAAATCATATTAAGGCCATAAAAGAAAAGGACAAAGATTGTACCTTCCATTTTGTCATTTACCGGATCAAATAAGTCTAGGTATCTACCTCTCATGTCACCTTATAATTCCCACATTGCTTTTTTAACTTTCTAACTTTTCTATAACCATTTAACCGAGGCTATTTCTTTGCTCCTCAATTTCCTAACTTGGTGAACCTAGATTTCCATGGGGTCTTCTTCATAGGATAAAGAGTCTGTCAATTTGACCTCCTATACAAGAAACACTAATGAATGGTATCCAATACATTTCTTCAACATGGATTGTGAAATACTGGATGAATAGAACCCAAACTTGCAGGAAACTCTAACTCATATGCAACCCTACCTATCCTTCTCAAAATATGGCATGACTCTATATAACGAGGACTCAGCTTACCTTTCTTCCCGAATTGCATAACTCATTTCGTAGGGAGACTTTGAGAAACACCCAATCACCAACTTCAAATTCTAGCTCCCTTCTTCTAACATCGACATAGGATTTCTATCTACTCTAAGATGTATTAAGTAGTTCTCTGATGATCTTCACGTCCGCCAATGCATGATGAACAAGATTAGGCCTAAAAAACTGCATCTCATTAACTTCATACCATATTATTGGTGGCTTACATCTTCTCCCATATAATGCCTCAAATGGAGCCATCTTAATACTGGCATGGTAGTTTTTCTTGCAAGAAAAATCTATCAATGGAAAGTGATCTACCCAGCTACCTTTGAAGTTAATAACGTAGGCCCTCAACATATCCTCAAGAGTTTAAATAGTGCGCTCAGCTTGCCCATTAGTCTGAGGGTGGAATGCAGTACTCAGATTTACTTGGGTACCTAAAACCCTCTGAAAAGATCTCCAAAACTGAGAAGAGAATTGCGTACCTCAGTCAGATATGATGGATATAGGTGCTCCATGCAAACGGAGTATTTTCTCAATGTAAAGGTTAGTATAATCATCTCCTGAATAGTTAGTCCTCACAGGCAGAAAATGAGCTGACTTGGTCAGCCAATCTACAATTACCCAAATAGAATCATACTGGTTTCGAGACCTCAAAATTCCCATAATAAAGTCCATATTGATCATATCCCACTTCCACAAAGGCAAAGCTATTTCTTGGGATTTACCACCTGGTCTCATATGCTCTACTTTAACATGTTGACAATTCTAACACTTGGCAAAAAAATTAGCTACATCATGCTTCATATTATTCCCCCAGTATATAGCTTTTAGATCATGATACATCTTAGTAGAGCCTAGGTGAACAACGTATCTCGAAGTGTGAGCTTTGTCAAAGATTCTTATTCGCAACCCATCTATATCTAGCATACATAGTCTATACTAATATCTCAAAATTCCATCACCACCAATTTTGAAATACATCATCTTTTGATGACCTACATCTTTCTTGATCTGCATTAAGTTGGGATTTTCAACTTGCTTCTCCTTAACTTCTGCACAAAGGGAAGATTTAGCTACCTCATGAACAACCACTCCCCCATATTTGGAATCCACGAGTCGTACTTCTAGATTTGCAAGCCGGTGAATATCTTTCACCATCTCCCTCTTCCCCTTTTCAACATCCAAAAGGATGCCCATAGATAACCTGCAGAGGGTGTCAGCTACCATATTTTGCTTGCCCGAATGGTAGTACAGGCTCATGTCATAATCCTTTAAAAGCTCCAACCACCATCTTTGCCGGAGATTTAATTCTTTCTGCGAGAAAATATACTGTAAACTCTTGTGGTCAGTAAATATATCTATAAGTACCCCATAGAGATAATACCACCAGATTTTAAGCGCAAACACCATAGTCGTTGACTCTAAGTCATGGGTGGGGTAATTTTTCTCATGCACCTTCAACTTTCTAGATGCATAGGCTACCACCTTACATACATAAGTATACACCTAAGTCCCACATGGGACACATCAAAGTACACAATAAACTCCTCCATACCTTCCAGAAAAGTCAATACAAGAGTAATTGTCAACTTATCTTTAACTTCTCAAAACTATTCTCACAGGAGTCAGACCACGCAAACTTTACCTTTTTTTGCGTCAACTTAGTGAGTGATGCAGATATGGAAGAGAAACCCTCTATGAAACTTTTATAATAACCCACTAAACCCAAGAAGCTCTGAATGTCGATTGGAGTTATGGGTCTGGGCCATTTTCTCACTGCCTCAACCTTTTGGGGATCAACCTTGAACCCATCACTAGACACGATATGCCCCAAGAAAGCAACAACATTAAGCCAGAATTCACACTTGGAAAACATTGCATACAACTTGTGATCTTTAAGAGTTTGAAGGATGATTCGGAGATGATTGGCATGGTCCTCCTCACTCTTAGAATAAATCAGAATATCGTCAATGAAAACTATCACAAATAGGTCTAGAAACTGATGGAACACTTTATTCATCAAATCCATAAAAGCTGCAGGGGTATTAGTCAACCCAAAGGACATGACTAAGAATTCAAAATGACCGTATCTGGTTTAAAAGGCTGTTTTGGGAATATCTGACTATTTAACCTTCAACTGATGGTATCCCAAATGAAGGTCTACCTTTGAAAAACACCTAGCACCCTGAAGCTGGTCAAAAAGGTCATCAATTCTAGGAAGAAGATATTTATTTTTTATAGTGACCTTATTTAATAGGCGGTAATCTATGCACATACCTTTGAGCTATCTTTCTTTCACACGAAGAGTACAGATGCACCCTAGGAAGAAATACTAGGACAGATGAAACCTTTGTCTAGATGATCTACTAGCTATTCTTTTAACTATTTTAGTTCAGTAGGAGCCATTCTATATGACAGAATAGAAATGGGTTAGGTGTTTAGCAACAAATAAATACCAAAATCTATCTCCCTATCAGGTGGTATACCTGGGAGATCATCTGGAAAAACTTTTGGGAATTTATTCACCATAGGAACAGACTGGAGAGAAGGGCTGTCGATACTCAAATATTTAATTTGAATAAGATGATACAAATAGCCCTTAGAAATGAGTTTATGGGCTCTTAAGTAAGATATAAAGTGCCCTCTAGGTGCTAAAGAATGTCCCTCCCACTCTACTACTAGTTTGTTCAGGAAAGAAGAAGTGACTCTTTGGGTTCTATAATTTAGTGTGGCTTAACATAAATGAAGCCAGTCCATCCCTAGGATAGCATCAAAATCAATCATATCTAGATATATGAGGTCTGCCACGGTATCCTGGCCACTAACAGTCACTACACAATTTCTATACACCCTTCTAGACACAACAGAATCACCCACCAGAGTGGAAATAGAGAAAGGTTTTGAAATTACATCGAGCTCAAACCTAAAATTGACAGCCACATAAGGTGTTACATAAGACAGGGTAGACCCGAGATCAAGTAAAATATAAGCATTATGGGAAAAGATTTGTAACATACTGGTGACTATGTTTGGTGAGGCTTCCACCTTTTGGCAGTTGGACAAATCATATAGCTAGTTGCGCCCACTCCCGGCAGTTGAGGTGGTACCTTTTTAAGCCAGTGGTGGTGCGGAAGAGTTTTCCTAAGTTTTGGAACCACTAACACTCCTTCTAGCTGAAGGATAATCTATCTGGAAGTGACCTGACTAACAACATGAATAGCATACTAGTGAACCTAGCTGACACCTCCCTGGATGATGCCTAACGCAGGTCTCACACCGTAGAAACGTACGATCCTACTGAGCTACGCTACCCTGTGACTAGGTATCCTAAGCTCTGGATCCATGATTAGTTTGGAAACTCTGAGGTCATTGGTCTACTGGAGGTTCGGGCACTGGGGCGCTGGTTGCGGACTGTGCATTACCCCAATTCTTCTTATTCTGCCATCTATTTCACTACTTACCACTCTATGGCTGACTGTGGTTCTGATTTGTTGTTCTGGCTCTCTTTGCTTGCTTGTTCTTCTTCCTAGATTCCGTAATTCTCTTATTCTTCTCCTCTACCTAATATATTTTCTCTGGCAGATTAGAGAAGTCCTCGTCCCTGTTCAGCATAGGCCCCTTACATTCAACCACTAAGTCATGCAAAAGGACGGATGTAAATTTTCTCATTTAGGATCTCATATTACCAGCCATTTCTGGAGCATAACGAGCCAGCTGGTTGAATTTTAGAGTGTACTCATTGACACTCATTTTTCCTTGCTTAAGGATCATAAACTCCTCAGCTTTAGCCTCCCTCGACTCAAGAGGAAAGAACCGGTCAATGAAGGCTTCCACGAGCTTGCCCCATACCGTGGGCTCAACACTCTCACCCTTAGAATCCTCCCATTCATTATACCATTGGTTCGCTACATCCTTCAGCTGGTATGCTGCTAACTCAACCCCCTCTACCTCATCTATATGCATAACCTTAAAGATCTTCTCCATCTTGTCCATAAACTCCTTTGGATCCTCTTCTACTTTGGTACCAGTAAACTTGGGCAAACTTATTCTCATGAACTGTCCCACCCTTGTGGCATCAAACATAATAGATGTAGACCCAATATCTTCAGACCATTGAGTCTGTTTGAATACTAACTATTCAAGCATGTGAATAGACTATCTAAATTATGCATTAGATACCTCTCTCTCATAAGGCTGAGTGCAGTTAGTCCCCGTCTGGAGAGCTTTGGGTGCCCTATGTGGGCTGGTATGAGTAGGTGGGACTCCAGGAGTAGTATTAATCTCTGGAATCGAGGCTTTATTTTAGGTCATCATCCCATGAGTGGGACGAACCTCATCTGTCTGTGCATTCTGATCGATAGTACGACTGGGAGGCATGACTGTTTCTCTAAACATAAGAGATCATTGATTAGGAGACAATTTAAACTCTGAAGCACGAACTAAACCATAAAGAAGGGAAACATTCCTAAATGCCTAATAGACTCCTGCTTATAAATGTGGCATGCTACACACCTATAAATAAGATTATACCCGATGAGATTTTGCAGATACCCTGAGACCATGAACCGTGCTTTGATACCAAGTTATCACGAACTAAACTATGGCCCTGTCATAACGGGATAAATTCATAAGAGCCCTTCTAACTTGTAAAAAAATATCTAAAAAAACATCTGTGAAATCTCTACTACATGACTAATAATAATTGTCTAAAAATTCTGGGGCAAGGCCCCCAGTAGACCCCCAAATAGTTGTTGGTTGCCCCCCAACAGTTAAAAGTACCAATGGATCTTTCCATCGACTCTTTTGCTAATTAATATATTTAATTTTAAAAAATCAAATGTTACTTACGGTCAGTGCCAGACCGGAACCAGTAAACCAAAACTAGAAATGGAACTATCGAAAAATGTTATGGTATATAATAGTACCGTATTCTGAATCAATGGGTACCGAGTATATTGATTGAAACTGGTACAGTTGTGTTACCGGTGCCAGAGCGTGACCGAAACCAGACCGATTAGGAATTACTTTGATCTGCTGCCACCCTTAATTGCAAGTACTCTATCTTGGTCCTGCTTAACCTAAACTTTTCAGACTCTAGGGTCTATCTCCAAACCTCAAACTTTTCACTAACTGCTCCTTAGATCTCATCAATTAGCACTACTTTATCAAAAAATAACATACACCAAGACACCTTTCCTTGAATACTCCACGTCAGTACATCTATCAGTAAGATGAATAAAATAGACTAAATCTATCCCTAGTCAAATCCTATCAAAACAAAAAATATGCCCTGAATCTCATCATACTGTCCTCAAACGAGTCTTCCCTCCGTTGTATATGTCCTGGATCGACCTAGTGTATGTTATGGCCACATCTATAGCCTCCAAGAACCTTCACAGAACCTCTATGAGATCGACAAATACTATATGCAAGTCCTTCATCCTTTCCCTATACTGCTACTAATCTCCTTGCGAGGTGAATGTAATGACCCTTCAGGTCATTTTCCATATTTATTCTTATATTCACCGTTTAAGCTTCTCCATAGCTGCCTAAGTCATTTATGACTTGTTGGGACCAATAATTCAATTACCAGGCAGTTCATTTGTTTTTTAGAGACAATTCTCTTTTTAGAAGTCTTCGCTAATTCCAAATGGCCACTGGGCAAAAACATCAATGAAATGATCTCGGATTCAAATTACAACTGCACCAGCATATCAAGAATATTAATTTTAGTCTAGGTAGACCTTTGGTTTGGGTCCCAATGTATCCGATCTCATTTCAACTTATTGATCGGAAAGTTGAAAATTGGACAGAATGGGTGTGGGACCCATATTTAGTTGAAACGACCTCAGATTAAAAATTTGAATCTCATTCAGAACATCAATTTTAGGCTAGGAAAACCCTTGGTTCAGGTTTTAAGGCTCTCGAACTTATTTTGGTCTATTGGGCAGATTTTATGAAAAGGGATGAAACAATAGGTGTAGGCCCTACTTTTTGCCTAAACAATCTCGGATGAAAGTTTTGATGATTCCAAAGGATTTGAAATGTGTTTTAGACTTACAATTCATGATTGAATCATGTTCTTTGGATTTCGAATGAGTTTCGAGGGTAAAAAACTTATTTTTGAGTTTGCTTACATCTAGTGCAACTGCAATCGCGGCGAAAATTATGAGATCATGTTTTGTGTGATCGTAGCCCGTAGGACTGCTATTGTGACACCTGAGTGCCTGTAGGGGCTATATAAAGGCCCCAAGAAGCATTTAGGGCATTTCTCCTTCATCATTTAGACCTAGAAACCCCAAAATGAGTGTAATAACCTCAAATTGGTCATAGGGATGACTTGGGAGCTTAATTATCATCTTGTATCACAATAATCTTGAAGATTGAGGTAAGAATTCTTGAATTCATGCTTGAATTTCTTAGTTTGGAACCTAAACCCCAATTTAGCTTAAGGTTTGATTTTAACCCAAAGTATGCTTAATTTTCAACCATTCTTTGAGGGTTATTATTCCTTATTCATGTGTAAACATTGAGTTGGTCTCAAAACTCGTTTTTTGTATGTGGGACCCATTTGGGGTTTCGGTGTTATTTTTGGACCCGAATCACAATAGTACAATATGGGTATCATTAGACTCGTATTGATGAGTAGATTATGGTTTTAACAGTGAGATGGCATTTTAAGGATTGTAAAGTAAAGACGAGCATATGGTGCATGAAGTGAGGTTTTGCGATTTATCCTTAAAGAAGGCTTTTGTCTAGTTTTCTTCATAGATGATATGTGATATATATTTCATGTGAATATGGATGTTAGGCTTGATTATGAGTAGGATAACTTGGCCTTGATTGTTGATGTTTTGGGGAATAGATGAGGGTTTTGGACCTGTAAGATGACATATTTATAACCTTTTTGTCTCCTATTCCCTTCCCTCTTTAGATTAGATTAGTTATAGTATGGATATGATATAATGCTATATTTGGAATATAGTTTTAGCTTTTGAAGCATGATTTGTATATTTAACCTTATTGGGCTAACGTAGTAGTCTTAAAACCATAAGTTGGGTAGAGTTGACATTAATACCCTTGTTTCTAGTCGAAGTTGTTATCTTAGTCTTGAATATTACTTACTTGACATCTAGAAGATGAACTAGATACCTTATCCTAGTTTGGGGTATAGTATTCCTAATTATATAAATTGTGGATTAGAAGTGGGATCGTTCAGCCCACTTAGGCATAAGCTTGTATTAAGCCTTGTGGACTTAGTATCACCACCCGAACCGGGGACCTGGCCATAACGGGCATCCAGAACCATAAAGGCCCGAGAGCCCTTCTAACTTGTAATCATATACACTATTCATACTCAATAAGGAAATGCGGAAAAATATAACAAAACGAAACCATGGTCATACGTCTGATACAAATTCAACAATGGAAAAAAAATGAAATCCAAACCCTCTAATAACATCTGAAAAACGTCAGTGAAATCTCTACTACATGACTAATAAAAACTGTCTGAAAATTTTGGGACAAGACCCCCAGTAGACCCCAAACTACGTCTAATGATAAATGTTTGAAAATAAATAGGCCTTCTAAAATATAGAAGGCTCACCGACTGAACTCTACGCTTCTTTCTGAAGAAATCTACTGCTTATTAGGACCCCTAGATTATACCTCAGAACTTGGAAGGTGGGCGTCAATACAAATGTACTGGTATGCAGAGCAATCTAAAATAAAGTTTTTGATATAAATAAAATAGTTTAGAGCTAGTCATAAAACATCATATATGATGTAAATTCCAAAACACATGGGCATCTTTGATAATCATAAAACCTTTTTGTCTATGTATCTTTGATCTTTCTATAACTTCTTAGTTAGGTGGCATTCCCCTACAAGTCTGATATCCCACGGGCTATATGGAATCCGTCATTGACTCGGTGGGGAAGCCCCCAACCCAAGTGTTCCGCAAGGGTTGGATTTTCTGAGTTTGATACACCACAGGACACTAGGCAAGCATAAGATAATATATTCGAATAGGCAAATCACGATTTTAGGCAATGAGTTGTATGAACTCATGCCTTCTTCGAGGAACCACCTAAGCTCTCTTTATGCCCAATTTTAGTCTGTTCTGATACATGAATCATTCTAGTTTCAAAATCTAAAAATCTGATTTCAAACATGCATTCTATTATATTCTGAATTAACATGGCATTATCTGAGTTGGTGTCATCACACCAAGACTTGCAAGTTCTATTTTTGAGCCATATTGTATCATGCATGATTCTTTCATTAAAACTCAATTCATACCACCCAAACATGCAATTAGTATAATAGATTTCATGTTCCAAAACCATAAGTCAAAACTATGCAAGGATCATTATTTTTTCAATAACAATGTGGTGGTCCTGAAATCTTTTTCAAACCATGCAACTCTTTCCCTTAGATATTTATATTCAATATTTATCAATACAAATAACCCTCTCTTTTGATTCAAAAATCATATTCATGTCATAGTATAGATCAATACATTTCTTTTCATGCTTTTCAAGATGTATTTCAAAACAATCTATATTATATGAAAAATGGTATAAACCATACCAAAAGAGGGATTTCATGTGAGTCGTGCTCTCAATTCAAACATCACATTAAAACGCATACATACATATACATAGGATTTCAAATCACTTTGGGGAAAGGCCTAAAGACCAAACAATATTAATTAAAGTTTCTAAAATATGCTAGAAATGGTAAAATTCAAACCCTTTCCGTAAAATCATGATTTCTATAGCTTTAGCATGAATTAAAGAATGTTTCTTTGCCCATAAATTTTTAGGAAAATCCCACATACCTTAATTTAGGAATTTAGTGGATGATTCTTGAAGCCTATGATTTGGGGATTCTAAATCTTCAATCAATTTTGAAAACCCACGGTTAAATCTTGAGTTATTTGGGTTTTTAGTTTGAAACCCTAGAGAGAGTTTCTTGTGAATTTTTGAAGAAACTATGAATAATGTGGTCACTTGACAGTATAATCCCGTATTTATGCTGATAAAAGGGTGGAAAATACCAAATATACCCTTAATAAAATGGAATAAAAATATACCTGGGAACTTGATTTTATGGGCCACTGCGATGAGCCACAATCGCGGTGGCTCACTAGAAATTGACGAATGGGATTCTTAGGGTCACCACGATTCAGAGCCATCGCGTTTTCCCACTGGTTGGGACCTGGAACTTCAGCGTGATACGCCACAATTGCGCTAGGCTACTGGAATTTGAAAATTGTTAAATAGACCCCCTGCACGACGCGCCAAGCACCAAAATGATGGTGTTTTATTACTAGGACTTAAATTAGCCACAATTTCTTGCCCAGGTATTGGATTTGGGCGAATCTTAAATCAGCGGAATGCTTATCAAATTTCCCATGTGATGAAAATCCGAAATTAGGGAAATTATATATATGGTTTAAACTTTACTCACTTTCGAAGTCAAAGAATGAGACTAAGTCCCTTTGACACTTTAAAATTTTTTTCTAGTCGTTAATTCTAAGAGTATGCTACTAGGAGATAATACATGCACGACTTTTCGGGGGTGTTACACTTAGTTCAGATGTTAGTCATAGATGAGGCTAGTAAACCTTAGAATAAGGTTACTTCGTAACTTGGTAACTTGTATTGATGTTCCTGAATTATGGCTTTTAAGTCATGGTTATAATACTCCTTGTGGAAGTGATATTAGGCATTTATAGATGATATTCCTCCTAGATACGTTATGTGGCCTATAGAGATGCTATTTTCTATTAAACTTGATGATTGGCCTATAGATCTGCGATTTCCTCTTAGACTTTATGATTGACCTATAGAGATGTTATTTCCTCTTAGACTTGATGATTGGCTTATAGAGTTATTTTCTTTAGTCATGATTCTTGGACCTATAGATACGATGTTCCTCTTGGATATGTAAATTGTCCTAGAGAAATGATATTCTTCGTAGTCATGATGTATGACCTATTGATAAAAGATATCCTATAGACGATTACATGTCTATATATATTGTGCCTCCTAGATGTGAGATGCCTCTTGTGTGAGAGACGATTACATATATGAGATGTCTCTTGTGTGAGAGATGATTACATATCTATTTATATTATTATGCCTCTGAGATGTGAGATGCCTTTTGTGTGAGAGATGATAACATACTTATTGATATTATGCCTCCTATATGTGAGATGCCTCTTATATGTGAGATAATTAGAGATATGCTATAACTTATAAATATGATTATTGATATGAGTCCCGACTATATTTATGGGCCTAACACCATGATTATGATGTTGTGATTATTTCGGATAAATTAATGGGCCTAGGGCCGTGTTATGATATTGATTCAATAGTCGAGAAGTGTTTATCATTATAAATGATGTGATTACAGTTTATGAATATGTATATGTTTGTATACACATATCTTCGGTATGGGATGGAAAAAGATGTGGTATGATGCTTATTATTCCACTGATTGAATATTGGTGATGGCATGCATAGATTTGGTACATTCATTATTATAATATTGGTAATTCATGTGATTCTAGATGGAATACGATCTTATGACTGTTCTTTCTAATTAAAGGTTAAGCTAAGTGGTAGCTAGATGTCTTTTAGGTGCTATAGTACTTGATGGCTAGAAATCTAATGTACTAGTTAATGAACCTTGCTTAGTTGAGATATGGTGAACAACGATGATTGATATGTGGCTAATAATGATGTTAAATAGTATATAGATGAGGATTAGTTGGTAAACGATGGTTAGTTAATGAAAGATGTTAGTAAATAAAGAATGGTTAGATGATAAATGGTAAAAAGTTGACAATTAATTATTAACGGAGCTAGTATGATTAGTTGATAATAATGAATGGTGGATAAATAGTGGTTTTGGTCTAGTGTTGAACCTTGACTAGATGTTAGATGTTGGATATTTAATAAATAGTGGTTAGTTGCTATCCTGTGAGTAAGAATGATATTTAGGCTAATAACTAGAGGTTAAGTGATGACTGGTGAACTAGTTATTCTATTATAATAAGTGTTGGGTAACTAATAACAAGTAGTTGGAAAGTATTAACTAGATAGATATTCTATGGTGATATGTCTATGTTTATGAGTATTTTAGTGTATTTTATTCGGTTATAGTAATTGTGATGATATTGATACCTGGAAAGGTCGTAGGATACTATTGTGATGATATTGATACCTGAAAAGGACAGAGGATACTATTGTGATGATATTGATATCCTGCAAGGCAGGAGGATACTATTGTGATGATATTGATACCCAGCAAGGACGAAGGATACTATTATGATGATGTTGATACCCGGCAATACCGGAGGATATATTGATGATATGTTGAGATCCGACAAGGCCGAAGGTTGACTAAGATGATAATGGTACTGATGAGGACAGTTATGATGAGTTGTGATATAGATTGAATACTTTGCATTCATTCCTACATGTGCATCGCCTATCATTAGTATGCACCTATGTCTGTTAGACAGTATGGGATGGTTGCATAGATATGGATAAAGAATATACCTTGTGTTGTTGTATATTGATTGGACCTTTCGAGCCTGGGGAAGTGGGGGTATGCATAGGCTCGGCTAGGTATTTAGTTGTCCAAAGTAGCCAGTTATTCACATTGTTATCATTATTATAATCATTATTATGGCTAGTTTATGACAGATTGGTCTTTGATCCTATATCAGAATTTGAGGTATGTCTTCGGTCTCTCTTGTCTTATGATTAAATTATTATGCACGATTATTTCATGTCTAGTCATGTGGATTAGAAACTCCAAATATGATAGTATTTAAATCCCAATTCTATTATAATGAGGTCTCAAAATGAAAATATGATGATATAGGTTATGCTTTGAGATAACCTCGTGTTTATATATATACAAGAGGAGCATGGCCAGTGTCAGTATGGGCCCAACATTAAGATATTTTGATTATGTATTGTAAGTAGATTGATGTTAATTCGAATTATGAATTATAAAAAATTACTACACAAAATATATTAACTACTTGATAATATTTTTCAAGGAGCCAAATTATCTTGCAAGATAATTATGTATAACTTATTCATATAAATAAAAAAATTCGATGCATTGTAAAGTTTAGATCTTTAATCATATGACTGAGATTTGCTACATTAAGTATAAATTATGAGATTAGAATTAATACATAAGACTTGACACTTGTTGTACAAAATAGAAAATAATTATTGAAAGATACATAATTAGTAGTACGTTCTGCGTACACTCTACCCTTTCTAGACCCCACTATTTGGGAATACACTGGGTATGTTGTTGTTCTTGTTGTTGTAATAGTTGAAAAATATAAAGGGTTATCTAGTCATGGCATATTACATCGCATGTGGGTTGCAATTAATAATCCAAAATTGCATCATATTCCCCAACTAAACCAACATAAACATCCTTTGCTTTCATTTTGCCTTCTCTTTTATTTGTCAACTTATTCTTTGAAGTTAAATTAAATTAATATTTTAAATTTAAATTTTAAGTGTTTCAAAAATTATATAAAAAATAATTTATAAGTTACCATCCTTCATATCAATTTAAGTTATTTGACTTTGAGAACACGATAAAATATACTTCTGTAAATATTTTATCAAACTTCGCTTTTCTATATGTTCCTTCCCTTGAAACATAGGAGTCGTTTGTTAGAGTGTATAAAAATAATTTTAAATAGAACGTATTAGTAATGTTTGCATTAATAATGTGTGTATTAGTAATATTGGTATTATTTATGTTATCACTATTTCTTATACACTGTTTGGTGTGTTGTATTAGAACTTGCCTTTTCAATCTTGATATATTTAAACAAAAGTTTTTTGTTTAAAAAAGATTGCATATACATTCTAAGATTCATCCAGAATCTTGCACGGGTTCAATATATATTATTTTTTGTCTTAATTTATGTGATACATGTAGAATTTAGGTAATCAATCATATTTTTAATATGTATTTAGATAATTTAAGTTGTTAACTATTGTAATTTATAATATTTTAAATGTAATTTTCCAATAATATACGTTACTTTTCTCATCCAAGATTTTGTGGCATTAATAGTGAATTATATTTTAAAAATAAGTTAAGTTTTTAATTATTGTGATTTATAGTAATACTTTTCTTTTATTTCAATTTAAGTGACACTGATATAATTTTGAGAGTCAACCAAATATTTTGTATCTTTTAAATTTTTTAAGTTGTTAATTATTGTAATTTATACTATTTTTTATGTATTTTTTGAGATATATAACAAATTAAATTATTTTTAGAATTTTAAGTTGTTAACTATTGTAATGTACAATACTTTTTATGTAATTTTTGAATAATATATGTTACTCTCCTTGTCCAAAGTTCTGTATCATCGATAGCTAATTATATTTTTTAAATAATTTAATTTTTTAATTATTGTAATTTATAATATTTTTTTCTATTCCAATTTAAGTGGCACAATGCTTAGATGGTCATACTAATTAATTAGGGGTGATATAGTAAAATCACGATTGAAGCAGCGGAACATAAATGTCTAAAATGAATTACAACAACTAATTAGAATTGACAAAGAAAAACTACTCTAAAAAATACTAGTGAAAAAATCTAAGTGAACCTCATATAAGACGCCAATTAATTTAAAACATCAATAGTTAATTTATCATTTTTATATCTATTTTACTTTTTTTTATTAAATTTTATTATTTTTTAATACTCAAGTGACTTATAATAATTAAATAGGGGTGATATTCAGTAAAACTATGGTTGAAGCAGCTGAAGCAGACATGTCATTAATGTCTATTTTACTTTTTTTTTGATTAAATATTATTAATTTTTAATACGTCAATGACTTATAATAATTAATTAGGGGTGATATAGTAAAATCACGGTTGAAACAACTGAAGTAGACATATCATAAATATTTATTTTGTCTTTTTTTAATTAAATATTATTAATTTTTTAATACATAATGACTTATAATAATTAATTGTGACTGATATAGTAAAATCACGGGTTGGATATTATTAATTTTTTAATATATAAATGACTTATAATAATTAATTAGGATGATATAGTAAAATCTTGGTTGAAGCAGCTGAAGCAGACATGTCATAAATGTTTATTTTATTTTTTAATTAAATATTATTAATTTTTTAATATATAAATAACTGATAATAATTAATTAGGGATGATATAGTAAAATCACGGAGCAAGCAGCCTGTTGAAGCAAGTATGTCGAAACCCTCTCTTCTATGTAATTGAAAAGAAAAGAAATATACCTATATATATATATATATATATATATATATATATATATATATATATATAGCTATATGAAGCTATGATACTCCCGTATATCTCTTCCTTCGTTATTCATGTTGTATAGTCAATTCTTCACCCTGTATATTATTGTATATATTTTTCTTTATCTTTTTATTCATATATTAACCTGGGATATACGGTATAGTATTGACGTATATTGAAAGTAGTTAGAATAGGATAGTTCACCTTGATACTTTCTTAGTTTTATTATGTTAGGCTCTTGGACATGAGCAGGATAGTTATTCCTTACTATCTCATTGACCTGTCATATGATTTTTGGACTCTTGGGTGTAGTTTCCATTATTTTTATATATTGTATATATCTACTTTATCTTTGGAGCTCAGTTGGTAGTAGCCTACTGAGTACCCTTCGTTTGATACTCATACTACACATCTGCAGCCTGCAGATCATAGTATGGGTTATCGTCGTTGATGTGTGCATCGTGCGAAGTGGCCCTAGTTCAGAGACTTAGAGTGAGCTCCTAACGTTCGGAGCATTACTTATCTCTCTCTTATGTATTAGACTAGTCTCTAAGTTGTATTCGGAGATAAGTTATATCATTGTATTTGTCTTGATATTTCACTTTTGTACTCTTTTTATATTAGAAGCTCTTGTACTGATACCACCAGGTTTTGAGATTCTTCTATATATTGATCTTTATTTCATATATTTCACATTCTTTTTCTTATATTATTGAGTAGTCCGTTACTAGCTGTTTCGGACTACGAGTTGGCTTGCCTACTGGTGGGTTAGGGTAGGCGCCATCATGACTTGAGAAGTTGGGTAATGATAGTGAATGGCCTCGGTAGTCGAGCAACTTGGCATGAAACTAAACTGATTCTCAGAAATAGTCACGGCCCTCCTCAGCCTCAACTCTACCGTCCTTTCCCAAACCTTTATAGTATGACTAAATAGCCCTATAGTTGTTGCAACTCTGAATGTCCTCCTTGTTCTTATACAATAGAATCATCGTACTCCATCTCCAAGGTTCGAGAATCTTCGTCGTCCTAAAAATAATATTAAAAAACCTTGTCAGCCACTCCATGCCTGCACCGCTAGTGCTCTTCCAAAAATCCACCGGAATGTCATCAGTCCCAATTAACCTACCCCTACGCATCCTACAAATAGCATTATTGACCTCCTCAACCTTAATACACCTACAATAACCATAATCGCACACCTCTCTGGGTGCTCAAAGTCCCCCAACACGATATCTTTATCCCTCTCATCACTCAAAAGTCCATGGAAATAAGGTACTCACCTCCTCCTAATGAGGGTGTCCTTCACCAACACTTTGTCATCCTTCCCCTTGATGCACTTCACTTGGTCAAGGTCGAGGGTCCTCCGCTCTCTAGCCTTCGCAAGCCTATGCAACTTCTTATTCCCATCTTTCTCATCTAAAGCCGCATACAAGCTCTTGAAAGTTGTTGTCTTAGCCACCGTAACCGCTAACTTAGCCTCTTTCCTAGCTAACTTATACTCCTACCTATTCGTCTGCTTCTCCTCATAATCCTTGCTCTCAACCAACTTTGCATACGCCACCTTCTTAGTCTCCACCTTATTTTTAATTTCTTCATTCCACCACCAGTCTCTCCCCACCCCAGTTCTTGCCAGATCGGCCTTTTGAGACACCCAAAACCTATATAGTTGTGTCCTTAATGCAACTGGCAGTCGTCTCCCACATACTATCCACATCCCCTATACTCTCCCAAGGCCCCATAGTCGTCAAATTCTCCTCTATCTCCAAAGGACTGGCTTTAGTTGAGCTACCCCACCTAATCTTGGGTCATTCCGCCAAACCCCTTTTTTCTCTGTCCTTCTTGATTTTCAAGTCTATCACTAGAAACTTATGTTGGGTCAAAAGATTCTCGCTAGATATGACCGTGCAGTCAAAAGATTAAGTTAGGTATAGAACTAATACCACCATTCAGTGCAGAGGGCAGAAAGTATATAGTAAATGAAATGGATCCCTGGCCCATTCAATCAATAGTACAAATGAGCACATAAATGGTTGAGAAAGAAAAGAGACAACTACTTTGCGCCAGAGATTAGGTTTGAAACATATTTACTATCCCTAACCAAAGCATGCAGAGTCTAGCAAAACTATGTCAAACGGTAATGGAAGAATAAATGGACAAATGTAGAGCTATTATGAAGAAATATTCTTAACCATATCCATAAGAACAAAACCTACAAAGAACCATAGTAAATAATAACCTGATATTTCATGAGAAGTGATATAACCTGGTTTGTTCCCAAAGGCCAACAAAAGAAAAAAAAAAAGGAAAAAATCAAATTCAGGATTTATAGGGAAATTTTATGTTACCTGTACTATAGCAAGAATCAAGCCTCTTACGAGGTAACAAGTCCCAGGGTGAAGCCTACTACGTCGAGCAGTGAGGGTAACAACCCCTTCTTTCTGACCTAAACTTCCAAAAATTCGGAATTCTGCAAAGCCCTATGGATTATCATCGTCCTAATGGCCATTCATATATCACATTCAACATAAGGTTCATACAGTAAGTTTTTTGACCCTATTTATCAAAAACTATGGAATATTGTACCTACAGGTACAAGTTTTATTGCTTCTTTTGTGTGTGTGTGTGTTTGGCGGGGATGTGGGGGGTTACGGGAGATAAAAGATAGTTACAACTTCAGTTCCTGACACAGATAGCATAGGTAGCAATAGAAAAACAAAGGCATAGAATATACTGGAGCAAGAAAATAGCCCAGACAGTTACCAATCAAATTATCAAACCAGAGTGGTAATGAAGTATACTTGCTTATGGTTTTTGGCTTTTTGGTGTAACCTATAGGATGTTAAAGATGAAAAATGGGATGCTTCACTTTATAGACTTACTACAGGAGTAGGCTTTTTAATAGGTGGAATAGTCTCTTTTTCGTTCAGTCAAATGCCACACAAAAAAAGACAATATCTAAGGGTACAACGTATGAAGTAAAACCTGCAAACGAACAACACAATGCTCTGGAAGTTCAATCTTTTTGAAGGGCATTAAAAACCATTTGTTCCACGCAAATTCATCGTCAGGATTCTGCAAGGTCATACGACTTGGAACAGGTCTAGTACTGTCCTGCGATTTACAAAAATAATGTTTGCCATCAATATCAAGCTCCGTTACTTCTTGAACATTCTTTGTTTCACCTTTTCCCAGTGGCTGAGGATTTTGAAGTGAAACCTTGATCCATTGGGACTCAGTTACAGTATATACACATCCGCCCCCAGGCAAATTTGGAATGCTGGCCGAGAACTTTTTCGCAACAAGAAGTAAACCATAGCTCCCAAGAGAAGCACAGCTCTGGCATAGATTATACTGCATAGCCATTTTGGACCATCCGTCACATAATCTAAGGCTTTATTTTGAGAATTGAAAACATCATATCTTTTCTTTGCATTATAGCGAAGATTCCAAGTTGTATGATCAACATAGATCACCTGTGTATCCGTCCTTGAAGACAAACTAACAATAATGTATACTTCACTAAATTCCAGAGTGAAAACAACAACAGATGTATCTTGCCGACGTTCAGCTGAAGTGAGTAAAAAACAAAATAAGTGAACAGGCCAGAAAAGTAGGATAATGCGACTAAATTCAATTCCACATAAAAACTCTAACTGGGGGAATAAGTTGTACAACTAATACAGGTTCGCTTTTCTCTAGCAAGCGAAGACGAAGAAAAGATATTTTTAGCGCCACTAGCATGATAACTCATACTAGATAGTCTAGCAAACAGACCCTACTAAGAAAAAGGCACCCACAATTTGCTCCTTCAGATTCAGAGCTCCCATTGGATTCAACCTCCAGCAGGCACTTCCAAGTAGAAAATGAGATTAAAAAGTCAAGATAAATGGAACTGAATATCCCAGCCTTAACATGAACATATAACTAGATTAAGAAGGAAGACTTGATGCTAAAATAGAAAAGCAAGTACTTTTTTAATGAAGTGATTTCAATAGAACATGCATGCTCAAATAGAAAAACAAGTACTACTTTTAATGAAGAGATTTCAATAAAAAAGGCATTAAGGAGATGCAATAATACACGATACACAACATTTGACATTTGAGCTTACCATAAATATAGCTGGCTACCACACACAACAGATTAAGCTAGATCTATAGAGCTAATGATATCCAAATGTCGTCCATACTTTTAGTAAGGCAAAAGTTTGTCAATGTTGTTGATAGAGAACATCTTAGACCAGCAAACTAAATTAGCAATACACCTCACATTTAAAGAGCCTGATGGAGTTTCATCAAAACATCTCTTGTTTCTCTCTATCCAAATGCACCAAAATAAACAAGCAGGAACCATTTCCCAGATTTTCTTAATGGCGTTATCAACTCTCCATAAACTCCAGCTCTTGTAAGCAGCCTTTTCTTTGTAAGTAGTTACCCATTTGGGAATAGAAATGCAAAAAGAAAAAGAAAAAAAGAACTTATACCATATGCCCGAGGCCACCTTACAATGCAGAAGCAAATACCCGGTACTTTCAGCTTTTTTTTGGCACGTGTAACATATGTTATGTGGCTAGAAATTACTGTTCATCAGATTATCTTGTGTTAAGCATGACTCGTATAATTCTGTCCAGGTGAAACAGATAATCTTTGGTGAAAGTTTAGATCTCCAAATGAGTTTCCATAGCCAGTATCTCTCAAAGAATTGCTAGAACACTTTAGCAGGTATCCATCCTTGATTGTGTAATTGCCTCCACCATAATTCTACCATTTAAGTCTATCCACCGCCTGAGAATTTACTTACTTTCTTTCAGTTTAGGATTAAGGCCTCGAAACCCAATATTTCCTTATCATACACGCTTCTCTAAATTTGAAGTTCCATGTAGCCCCTTCCTGTTTGTAGCCATGACAGAGTTGGGGTTTTGAGCTACTTTGAACAGATACGGAAAGTCATCTTGAAGAGTATAGCCTAGCTATCTATACTTCCAAAATTAGATGTGTGCACCATTCCCAACTTCAAAGTAAATATTCTAAGCAAAAGCACTTTATAGTTTACTGATGTCTTCCCATAATCATATTGGAGTAGGTTGGGTAACACAGAGATTGACAATGATGTCGCACATAGTAAGAATGGGTCGCCTAGGCTAAAAGGTAAATTCTACATATTGTTATATAGGGCAGAGTGTTGTAGTTATGATCAACATGTTCAATATGAAGTTAGTGGAGATGCCGATGCACAGATGGATGTGTGTGCATAATAGGAAATATATGATTAGAATGAAATTGTACACGGTAAGGTGGGAGTGACATCTATGGCATGAAAGATAAGCGAAGCGAGGCTGAGATGGTTTGACCATGTGAAGAGGAGGTGCACAGATATGTCAGTAAGGAGGTGTGAGAGGATAAATGTATCAGGAGTTAGGAGGGGTAAGAGAAGGCCAAAAAATAACGGGCAAAGGTGTTTACATAGGACATGGTACAACTTCAACTTACTAAAGACGTGACCCAAGAAAAGAAGGTTTGGTAGTAGAGATTCGAGCAGAAGGTTAGTAAGTAGTCAAGTGTTGTCACACTTTACGTGGGAGAGGTAGGGAACTAGCCTCGTGAACAAGAGAAAGCTCTATAGATGAAGCATGCGATAGGTAAATGCTTTTTTTGAGTTCATATGAAGGAAAGGATTTTTGGTGACCCTTACTTCTCTATATTTGTAGTATTATTTTTCAGTTACATAGTCTCTTAATCTTGAATAGATACGAAAAGTCATCCTGAAGAGTATAGCCTAGCTATATACTTCCAAAATTAGATGTGCACCATTCCCAACTTCAAAGTAAATATTTTAAGCAAAAGCACTTCATAGTTTACTGATGTTTTCCCATAATCATATCAGAGCAGGGTGGGTGACACGGAGATTAACAATGATGTCACACATTGTATTAGAGTAGGTGGGTGACGTGAAGGCTCACCTATGGGGTACTACGCAGCAAGAAAGGGTCGCCTTAGCTTAAAGGTAAATTCTACATAGTGGAGGTTAGACCAACATTATTGTATTGGGTAGAGTGTTGAAGTTATGAACAACATGTTCAATATGAAGTTAGCGGAGATGCCGATGCATAGATGGATGTATGGTCATAATAGGAAAGATATGATTAGATTGAAATTGTACAAGGTAAGGAGGGAGTGACATCTGTGGCAAGTAAGATAAGCGAAGCGAGGCTGAGATGATTTGAGCATGTGAAGAGGAGGTACACAGATATGCTAGTAAGGAGGTGTGAGAGGGTAGACATAGAAGGAGTTATGAGAGGTAGGAGAAGGCCCAAAAAGAATAGGCAAAGGTGATTAGACAGGATATGTCACAACTTCAGCTTACTAAGGACGTGACCCAAGAAAAGAAGGTTTGGTAGTAGATATTCGAACAGAAGGTTAGTAAGTAGTTGAGTGTTGTCACACTTTATGTGGGAGAGGTAGGGGACTAGCCTCATGAACCATAGAAATCTCTGTAGATGAAGCAAGCGACGGGCAAATGCTTTTTTTGAGTTCATACCAAGGAAAAGCTTTTTGCTGTCCCTTTCTTCTCTTTATTTGTAATGTTATTTTTCAGTTGCATAGTCTCTTAATCTTCAATGTGTTTACTAGGTGTTTCATTTGCTTTGTATCTTGTTAGTTTGTTGTCATATTTTTCTTAAAAATCTTTGCTTCAATAACATTACTTTTGAGCTGAGGGTCCATTGGAAACAACCTCCCTACCCCACAAAGATAGAGATATAGTCTGGGCACATCCTATCCTCCCCAGACCCTATTTGTCTCACTTATGAGACTACATTGGGTATATTGTTGTTGTTGTTGTTGTTATTTATATCAACAAAGCCACCATGAATCACCAATTACTCTAAAGGAGCTTCCAACCAAACATAAGCATAAGCATGGAGTGGAATTCTTGATTTTTTTTTATCAATCTATTGTCAAATTATGGTTCCAACATTGCCAACCCTGTAACCGACAACCCCCATTCTAGAGCTATTCTTCTATCATTCAAGTACCAATCTCCAACCTTAACTCTAAGTAGGCATTTGGGCATGCAATTTTATTTTATAATTTCAAATTAGTGTTTAGACATGCCATTTGGAATCATGATTTAATATCCCAAATTCTCAAAAAAATCATGATGTGGGATTCCAAATCATGATTTCAACTTTTTAAAAAACAAAATTTGACCCATAAGTTTATATTTTGTAAAAAAAGAAAACATCAGTTTAAATTTTGCAAAAAAATGGTCTTGCTCAACGTAAAGAGGTTGTCCGTACCATATGAAAGGATTATCTTAAAGAATCTAGTTACTATTATTATTGACTAGTGGATCTGCATAAAGTTATGTGTACTCAAAAGTTTGTAATTGTGACCATTTGTTTATAAACTAAACATGAATATCAATGCAGTCTTAGGACATTGCAACAACAACAACATACCTAGTGTATTCCCACAAAGTAGGTCTTAGGATATTATGATATCCTATTTTTGAATTATGGTTTGGTCATTTAATAACATTTTTCAATAATTGGGAAAAATAAATAGATTTCACAGCTTGTGGATTTTTCATGTTTTTTAGAAAAAACACAACTTAAAAATCTCAATTTACATGTCCAAGCAAAATTTCAAATTCATATCAAATAATTTCATATCATGATTTCATATCGTATGTCCAAACAAGACCAAGTGTTTCTTGATAAGAAGGCATTTTGAAAAGTAATTGATTATGCTCAATCGGGTTCACCTTCACCTTACATTTGTTATAAAACTATTTCTAAGCAACTTCTTGAATGGGAGATATGTTAAAAGGATCGTTAAATTCTCAAGAAAAAATGGGCGTTATTTGATTTGGTCTCTGGCTGATTTTGATTTTCTTTTAAAATTGGTTAATTTCCAAAAAGTGAGTCCTCGGGAGAATTGGAGCGTGTTTGGGACAGTTTGAAGCTCGCTAAGCATATTATCTTATGTAAAAAGGGGTTGTAATCTAGAAATATCCTCCTAGTAGACAACACCATTCATTGTACCAGAACTATGTAATGTAGCCTTTTCCTCAATCATTAAGGATTTTCACATAAAATGTACACAAGAACGCATTTTTCAATATTTACCAAAACAAACAAAGAGAGAAATCAAACTGCAACTAAATCTTAATAGATTTACCATTTCTAACCAAGAACTTTCAAGCAGCTGCTTGAGAAAATAGGAAATAGTTTAATATCCAAAGCCAAATTTTGCATCCAGGATAAAACTAACCATCTTTAACTAAAAATATGTGCATGTAGAGAGAATAAATAGTAAAAGCAAAAACAAGAATCTTCTTCAAGAAATATAACTTCAAATCTTACCAGGTGAATCCATGCCGTGATAACTAAATAGTTTAGGTACTTATGAGACCTTTGAGAATTATAATATTAAATCTGACAAGACACATGGAACGAAACTATCAGAAGATTATCAAAGAAGATAAAGAAATGTTTGCCGCATCTCTTTCCTATAGGAATTCTCCTTGCTATATTAAAGGCAGAGTTCATCTAACTCACCTGAATCTGCAATATCTTCACTTCATCAACATCCTCAAATAAATTGCACCTTTTAGGCACAAATTCTAAATTTGGTTATGGCTTTAAATCTCTAAAATAAAAATCCAAAGTCTCACCGTTCTATTCAATATGATCCCAAAAGCAGTATTTCATCGTTGAATGAATTGAACTATAGTAACAACATAGCTTATTCACAAATAATATCACTAGAAATACTTCTTTTTAAATGACCGTGGTGTTTAGGCTAGCTTTCGCATACCTCGACTAATTCCATGGGAAACCTGCCATCTCCCACCGGCAACAGGTATCTTCAATAAAGCCTCAAAAACCGTCAAAAAGCTTCATCCTCTATCCCGTATTAATTGTCCTGAATTACTTGTCGAAATAGCAAACCAAGAAAAAATTAATTAAAATTTTTCCATTTTACCCCTACAATGAATAATTTTTGAAAGCCTAAATAAGTTTATAAGTTCTAAAAGAAGTGGATTAAAAGGCAAATTAATAAAACTACTAAACTTATTTATTATTTCATAAGGAGTGCGTAAAAGGGAAAATAGATAACTAATATGGGACGGAGGAAGTAGTGTATTTAATCGATACTTTAAAACACCAAAAAAACTACCAAAGAACTGATCCAAATTAAGTTTTGCTAAGCAGAACAGGAACCTAATCAATACACTTAAAGTTACCCATCAAAAAAAAAATCAATACACTTAGAATTAATGTAGCAGTTAAAATTTAAATCGGAATGCACCCAAGGGTGTGGCGTAGTGATCAATGATGTCGGTGAGAACCATGAGGTCTCAGCTTCAAATTCCAGCGGACACAAGAACACTAGGTGATTTCTACCCATTTATCCTATCATTGGTGGATAGAGTTACCTGGTGCCTATTGCTCTTGTAAGGTGGCAACCTGTGGAATTAGTCAAGGTATACAAAAGCTGGCACAAAAAAATATATTAAAGCGAGATATATCACGTAACCATGATTAACTGATAAATTGTGTGCCAAAGATCGTACCAATATTATATTCTTTAAAGATAAAATTCTCTAACATGAATATTTATAACTCTAAAAGAAATCATTTCAGTAATCGAGAAAGAATAACTAATAATCCATTTATTAATCAAGAAAAACCATCTATGGAATCATCAATTTATATGAACAGGTCAAAGTTTTCTAAAATTCAAGAAAGGATCCAAATGTAAATTTAAGGTTCAAATTGAAAATGAAAATCAGATCAGATCAAAATAAGTTTGAATGGGGTAGTAATGCAAAGTATCTAGAGAAAATTAAAGGAAAGTTGTCTTTTAAATCTTGAATGAAGGATTGATGACATTGACCAACTTAAAGGGTCAAACATCATTAGGAAACTTGATTAAGTTAATTGTAGACTTGATTAATATTTTTTAAACTTTCTAATCTTTTTAAAAATATAAATCAACCCAACCCACATCCCTGTTCATTCCAAATCAACCAGTATTTCTTGTCTCTCTCGACAGCTTCTCTCAACTCTTTCCCAACCAACAGTTTTGCAAATTTCTCCTTTCAATCCTCAGTGACTTTAACCTCCGACGATAAATAGTTGGGCTTCGAGTTCCTTTTTGACTTCAACATTCAATTGATGTGACAGCCTTGCTCTCCGACCACAATAGCTTCGAATTCTTCATCATTCCTTTTCTTCTTTCACAGGTAAAAAATTATGATCTTTTTAATTTTGAAGAAAATGAGGAACGTGAGCCAACTTCTCTTATAGTATTGGTTAACAATTTTAATATTTGTTGCTTTAATTTGAAATGCGGTTTGAATAAAATCCTAATTTTTACTATTTCTTCTCTTCTATTTTTGAAGTGAATTATGATTTTTTGTTGTTTGTTGTATTTTTTTAAAGTTTAATCTTCATTATTTGTGTTTATAAAATCAAAACAATGATTTGGGTTGATTTGTTCTGTTCTTTCTCTTGGTAAAAATGGTGATATTATTGTTTTTCTATTGAAGAAAATCGTGCTATTTTTTTTTCTCCAACAGATTTTCCATCTGGTGCAACATATTAACCATTTAATGCAATAAATTTATCATATGATGCAACAGATCAACCATTTAATACAACAGAGGAACCATTAGATAAAAATTATGATGCAAAAGATTAATTATCTGATGCAACAAAGGAACCATCAAATAAAAAATCTGATGCAACAAATTTATCATATGATGTAATATTTTAACTATTTGATGCAACATATTAACCATATGTTGTAAGAGATTAATCAGCTGATGCAATAAATTTACTATTGAATGCAATAGAGGAACCATCAGATAAACAAATTTGATACAACAGATTAACCATCTAATGCAACGGAGGAACCATCAGATTAAAGATCTGATGCAATAGATGAACCTTATGTTGGATAAAATCCTATCAACTCTTCCAACAAGACATGTCCAAGACTTGATTTTTCCAATTGATCACTCATCTGCCGTGATAGACGACCTTTCTATTGAAAGAAGTCTAAACAATATTGAAAATTAATAACTATTCCAATAAATCACTTATGTGTTAAAACATATGTACGACCTGTTGCACAAACCATTCATTTTTCTCAACAGATAAGTGATATGTTTTGTATTGCCGCAATAGATTACTCAGCCATTACTGTTAGTTAGTCAATTGGTCTGACAGATCACTCATATGTTGCAATAGATGTGTGATCTGTTGCACAAACCATTCATTCTACTTAACAGGTGAGTGATATATTTTGTATTGTCACAACAGATTACTCAATCATTACTACATGTTATTTAACTATTCCAACAGATCACTCATATATTGCAACAAATGTGTGATTGTTGTACAGACCATTTATTTTTCTCAATAGATGAGTGATATATTTTTTACTATTGCAACAGATTACTCATTCATTGCAATAGATTATTTAACTGTTCCAATAAATCACTCATATGTTGCAACAATGTGTGATTTATTGCATAGACCATTCATTTGTCTTAAAAGATGAGTGATACATTTTGTGTTATTGTAACAGATTACTCATCCATAGCAACAAGTCGGTTATATGTTGCAACAGATATACTACCTGGTGCAATAGATCAGTGATTTGTTGGAATTGTTATTTTATTAAATTTACTGTTATCCTTTTTTAATGATGCATTAATCTACTACAATATATTTTTTTATGTTCTGTTAATTTTAGATAATATGGCTCCCAAAAGAAAAAAAATTGAATCAAGTTCAAGTAAAGGAACAAGTGAAGTAGCTAGGCTACATCCACCACTTTATGAGCTTGCTTTATAAGTGTTATCTCGATCACAAGCAGAATATGATAAACACGGGGAGGAGGAATATTTCAAAAGAGATGATCCAAATTCTAATAGCTCTTCCACTAAAGAGTTGGTCAAAACCCTTAGCATTGATCGTTATCTTATGAGAATATAGTGCGATGGTGCCACAGATTTAACAGGTGATTTCATGGTTAAGTCAGCCATGGGATACTATTTCGATGCCTTTAGAAAAATACTTCGAGAATAAAAATTGGATGCTTATTTTAGGGATAGCTACTTTGGGAAATATATTGATTTGTCAGAGGACAACAATGCTCATTTCCAAATAAAAATGGTATATGAACTTTTCAAGCATAGGTTTATGTATGAAAACAAAGACAAGATGGATGAGGTGTGGTTATATTACTGTGGCATGTCTATTTTTTATGGATTGAAGGAGTTTGCCATAGTTACTAGACTAAAATGTTATCCTTTTTCTCAAGTTATACCTATTCTAACCCAAAAAAGCACCCCGCACATCAAAAAAAAGGCAAAGGCAAGTCGTGTGATCATGATGACCTGGTGTCCATTGTTGGTTCAAGTTTTAAAAACTAAAATTTGATAGAAGCGTTGAAAGGTAAAGGACTTTCAAAGAAGCACAAGCAGCCATTGTGCCTGGTTTGATTTGTACATAATATTCTTTGGGCGAAAGACGTTATCAACAATACAAGCGTCAATTTAATAAAGCTCTTCGAGGATCTTGAGGCATTTAACAACTATCCTTGGAGTTATGAAAGCTTCAAAATGACTGTCAAATATTTGTTGACTCCGTTAGCGCCAAAGACAGTCAACTTATATGGCTTTTCATGGGTTTTCATGGTAAATGTTTCTTTCTTTTATTATGATATCATTCATTTTTTTACTCAATAATGGTTTTGATTTATTGATGTTATTATAAGCTTGGGCATTTGAAGTCATTCCTTATTTGAGACAATAAGTGAACTACCAGGAAGAAATTTCCTGTCCAAGAATCTTGAGATGGTTGTTGGTCAAAACTGATAAAAATACAAAATTTCTTAATCTTTTTAACCCTCCGAAGGCTGCAGTAAGTATACTTATAATTAGAGCTGTCAATATGGGCCAGGCCTATTGGGCCGGCCCGACCCAACCTATAATTTAATGAAGTTGGGCTTCAATTTTTGCAGCCCATTTAAGAATAAGGCTTTTTAGCCCAGCCCAGATAAGCCCGTGGCCCACAGGTCTTGAGCAATATGGGTTTGGATAGCCCGTGGGCCGGCCCTTAAGTCAAATACATGCAACTATTTAGATTGCTTATTAATATTTTTATTTGGTTTAAAGGATATCATGCCTAAAGTTATTTAATTTCGCAATTAGGAGTATTTTTTTGGGGTGTTGGAAACTTGATTAACAAGTATTAACACTATCAATATTATCTGTTAATATTTATGTTTATTAACATTCTAAAATTAAATTATAAAATATGATTTTTTAAAAAGTAGGCTGGCCCGTGAGGCCTGTAGCCCATAGAGTAATACTGTGGGCTTGGTGTTTTTGGCCCATCATTTTGATGGGCTAGCCCGGCCTGGTCCGTCAAACTCAAAGCCCGTGTGAGCTAGCCCGGATGGGCTGGGCCGACCCTTATTGACAGCTCTAATTATAATTAAATTTTGTTTTTAATTAATTATTTTTTGAATGATCTAATAATCATTCTAATATATGTAATGATTTTTGTTAGATTGTGCATCCGTCGCTAGTTCCGACAATCGAGAGTTAAAAATGCCATTTTTCTTACTTTACGGTCTGTGCAAACTTTATCATACCCTAAGGTCATTGACAAAATAAAAATGGAATTGTTTAGAGCAACAACCATTACAATAAAAATAATTTTGGAGGGTGGGCTTGTTGTTGTTGATGGTCTTAGTGGTAATGGATCTGTTGACGGTGGTAGTGATACTGCTGTTGGTGCTAATAATGCTCCTCTTATAGTATTTAAAATAAACCATTATGAGTATGCTCATACTGGTTATACAGATATTGCCTCTCCCAGTGAATGTTCTGCATTCAAATGTCAAGATTACAGGGTAAAACATGATGTAGTGATTAGTGTTATTAATTTATTAACTGCTTATGTAAAGGAATTGACATCTAAAAAGAGTGTCATTCCATCAAACATGATTTTATATCCATCCTTTTCATTAGAGATTAAGGCTAAGAAGAGAAGAAAGGTAATTTCCAAGGCATTATCAAGCATCGAAAAAAATGGAATTACAACTCCTCTGTCAGTGTGTTGCGCTGAGCAATGTACAATTTCCAAAGGAGAGCAGCACAAGTTGAAAAATGTGAATATATATATTTGTTCCATCTAACAAACAGACACATATCTGTTTCAACAGATGAAACATCTGCTGAAAATTATCAAACATATATATATATATATATATATATATATATATATATATATATGTTGCAACAGTTGACTAACTTGTTGCACTAGATAAAGTATCTATTGCAATATATGTCTCATCTATTTTAGAAAATCAAATAGCTCTCCACACCATTTTTATTTATACCAATAGGTGACCTATCTACTGCAACAGATGAGTCATATATTGCAATAGATGGTTCATCCGTTGAAAATTATCATATAGGTCTTCCTCATGTAGAAATTTGTTCCAATGGTTGATTTATACAACAAAAATATAATATGTTTGGGATAATTTAAAATAGGAGGAAGACCTGTTTGATTTTCTAGAACAGATGAGTTATCCTTTTTTATTTTTTTTGTATCTCCATGATTAGCATTGACTAATTCTGGCTTTCTAGGTGGATGTAGAAGTTATTGTTGAACAACATTGACAATATGCTACTCTTTTTATGGAAATACGGAGAACAGAAAGCGCTGAAATTGTATGTAGGCGACAATAAAGATCCACGACAACCAAAGCTAAATTTCATAGCACCGGATGAAGAAAAACGTGTCCATATTGAGTAGATCTTTATAGCTTGAGTCTATCAAAGTAATAACCTGACCCTCCTTAGGAATCCTTGGTTTCAATACTTAAATTGTTGATGTATTTGTTGAGATCTATACCCATAACAATTTTCTTACATTTCATTTATTCATTAATTTATTTCAGCTAATTTCTGAAGGCTAAGATTTATTTTATTTTTTCTATGAATTTTATATTTTCCTTAGATTTGAACCTATTAATTGAAATGGAATATTAGATTCAAATATTGCAGCAGATAATGTATCTGTTGTAACAGGTAGCTCATCTATTGGAAAATATCAAATAGATTTATACATATGTTGCAACAGGTAGATAATCTGTTGGAATTTATCAAACAGATCTTCCCACTGTTGCAATAAATTGACTTAGATAGAAATATCCACATAATGTAACAGATGACCAACCTATTGAAACAGATAAATAATATGTCAAAACTGGTAGAATATCTGCTACAATAGATGAAGAATCTGCTGCATTATAAAAATTTAACTTTCATTGGACATAAATAATTACCATTACATGTAAAAAAGTGAAAGTGAATTGAAATAAAAAAGACGGAACCCATCAACAGTGTTCAGTTTAAGACACCTAAAATAAAATAGGCATCAAGTAGAGAGTGTTCATTTTAAACACGTAAAATAAAATAGGTATCAAATGTGTCAGTTTGGCAGTTTTTGCCCTGTTGGCTGCTTGCATGTAATTCACGCATCCAAGGCTCGCTGAACCCCCATTTTTTCAGACTTGGCGTCTGATTTGGCCCCCAACGGTCATTTCCCCCATTGTCTTATATATTCATCTTCTTCCTAAAATTTAACTCTATATTCTCAGTTCTTCTTCTTCATCATCATTTTTATATCTATCCAAATTCTTTAAATTATTTGCATTTGTTCTTTTTTTCTTTATCCTTTTTTTATTTTTCCAATCGCGCTTAACAATGTCGAGCGTATCTTCCACTATTTTTTGTGATAAAGATTTTTGATATTGTAAGTGTGTTCATGAAGCTCTATTGAAGACTTCTTGGACTCAAAAAAATCCAGGTCGTAGGTTTTTTACTTGTAAGATTTCAAAGGTATATTTTTTTATTTAATTAGTTGATTAATTATTGACTTGTAATTGTTTTGTAATTGTGTTCTTGTTTTTATAGAAATTGGGTGGATGGGATTACTTTGATTTGTATGAAGAACGACACCCTTCACAAACAAATCGTGTAATCTGGGTTTCTTGAACAAAGTCAAGGCTTCTGAAGAAAAAAAACAAAATCGAGCAATAAGATGCTACATTGTTGCCATTATTGCTACTAGTTTGGTGTTGTTAGGCACATAGATATTCAAGCGTATTGCTGAAATTTTTATGGTGGTGTATTTGCTACTGGTTTGGTATTGTCGAGCACATTGATATTCAAGCGTAATTGTTGCAAAATATCAAACATATTTAGGCATGTGTTGTAAAATTTAGGCCATTTATTGGAAATTATCAACGAGGTCTTCCCACTATTTTAACAGATTAGATAAAAATAACATTGGCATAATGCAACAGATGACCAACCTATTACAGCAGGTAAACTATCTGTCAGAACAAATAAAATATATTTTACAACAGATTGACAATCTATTGCATTATTAAAAACTCAACTTTCATCAGAAAAAATTCTTTCCACTACATGTACATGTAATTTAAAGCAAAGTGAAGTGTGACTTGACCTAAAAATTATTATTTCACTGGCTCTTCTATATACACAGGCTCCAAGCATCCAGTTAGTACCCCATAAGTCCAGACCTCTTCCAGGTTTGCCACAACATTGTCGCACAGAAAGGTTGTTGGCTCGGTCATTTTTGTGCCGGTCAGCAAACATTTATATGTGCAAGAGCATGCGAGCCGCACGCGTAATCGGTATTATTTTTTGGAAGGTTCATTCCCTTATTTTGACCTTCAAAATCTCATGATTTCTTCATCAACACTTTCTTTGGCAAATGATTCATCAGTTTACTCTTCCTCAACAAGATGAGGAACAGCTCCATCAGTGCCTGCCGTGGAAAAAAAGATGGGACTCATCGATGGCAGGTTTGTTACAATCATAAACTTTAATATTTTCCTCCTCGAGTAGTATCTCAATAGTCCAATAATGTATGTCATCCACGCTAATGACTGCAAGAATCCTCTTTGCCTTGGTCCAGCTCTTGCCGTGTGGATTTGTGTAAGACCCCACTAATTTCTAGCTTAATTCAGTCCTTTAAGCTTGTTAAGGGGCCCTAGACTTAGATAATTCTAGCTAAGTATTCAGACTTAGTTTTATTTTTATCCTTCGAAAGTTGACAATCTCATTTTGCGACCTAGACATCTATTAATTATGGATATTTAAGTTAATTCATGATCAGGAAGGTCAACAGGTGAACCCAGATAAGTTTTGGATTTTTCAAATTTTGTTTGAAGATCCTTTGGAATCCCAAAATAGTGAACCAATGCGATCTTGGTGCGCCGCATTGACTATCACGTTGGTTAATATTTTCCCCAGCTACCAACGTCAAATTCTAGTGAGTCGATGCTAACTTAGCACAACCCGCCAGATATTGCATTGGTACCAACGATGTGACGCGTTGACCTGCGCGTATTTTATTTTAGTCATTAAAGATTCGCATCTAGAGGGGTAATTAAGTCAATTTCCCCCATCCTTATTCCGTCTAAACACAAATTAAAGCCTATTACAAGAACTTTAGGGTAAATTTCATCAACTTTCTCCCAATTTAAAACCCTAAGTTCAATACTCATATTTAAGAATCTCAAGAATTCCACCGTCCCTTTTCCAAATAAGTTCAAGATTAAAGATTCCTAACTCAAGAATTCCAAGAGCCCTCCCTCAAGAGTACAAACAGAATCTCAAAAGAAAGTTTGTTCATTCGAGGTATGTGGGGTTTGAACAAGAACAAATCTTTCATTATTGTGCCCAAAAACTTGAATTTTATTAAAGATTTTGATGATTTGCAAGTTGGGGTTTATACCCAAAGTATCTTGTTTTAAGTTTATGAACTTGTAAGTGATTTAATCTTTGAAGTGCATGATTATTCAACCTATTTTTTCTTTGAATTAAGGATTTATACCATGAATTGCATATCCATATTATGAATTGCTATTCTAAAGTGTTTCCAAGATAGTTGTCAAGAATTAAGCTTCGTTATGAAATCGTGATTATTTAGGTATATATATATACTTTAAATCCAAGGATGAATTTTTGAGATTTTTAAAGTATTTCAATTCTATTATTGTGAGCATGAGGTTTATTGTGATTTGGCATGATTTCCAAGTATGGGTTGTAAGCCATAAGGTTCATTCTTAGTAATCAAGAAAGATGATTTTTACACAAGATTTGATCTTCTGATCCTAATCTAAGATAGGGAACCCACATTGTTCATATAGTTCATGATTTAAAGTAAAGAGAAACATAATTAGTTTTCATTATAGACCCTTGTGCTGTTTTAAGGTGGATTTTCCCTAAAAAGTTCTAGCAATAAGTATGGGAGTAGTAGTTAGCACCGAGTTGGGTATGATTCCAAGGTCTTATGCCCTAGAACTATGTTTCCAAGGTCTTATGCCCTAGAACTACATGCTACCGTAGGTTTCTAACTTGCCCATAGTGGGCTAAGATAGTGATCACTCAAGTTAAGTTTCTATTCCGATGGAATGGGTAGAACATCTCTCTCCAACGTGGACAAGACGTTGGACTCCATGTCAGCTCACATGGTTTATGTCGATTAGAAGAAACTCCCAAGCCCAAAGTTCCCAAGTCCTTGAGTCCCAATGTTTCTAAGTCTTAAAAGAAGAGATAAATCAAAAAGCTTTTAGAAAACTAAGTGTAATGACTCACAAGATTTATACCATATGCTTTACTATTCATAATTGATGATCTTTAGAATTTCAGATTACTCAAGCTATGTGAGCCATTTATTCTTAGTATGCATGATTTTATAAACTGTGATAGTATTGTTTACATATTACATGCACCCTCATATACTTAGTACATCCTCAAAGTGCTGATCCACATATACTTCTATGTGCTACATTATCTCATAATGTAGGTTCAGGTGCTCAGTCTCACCAATGACAGTGATTTTCGAGCATCTCATCTACATTTGGTAAGTCTTCATGGTTCGAGGACCTACTTCTGCAGCTTTCCAATTTTCATAGTATTTGAGTTACCATTTTAAGTTTAGTCCGAGTCAGTTGGGGGTCTATCCCAATGACTCTCTAGTTCTTTAGCAGTAGAGGCTTGTCGGACTATCAGTTGCTTTGACCAGACTTTGTAGTATTTTGTCATTCAGATATTATTTTCAGTTACTTCAGTTCAGACTTGCTATAATAACAGTATTATTGTTTGACTAGTTTATTTAAAAGTAAGTTCCAAATTCAGTAATAAGATCAAAGGGTTAGCTTGGGGCTACTTGTAGCCTTAAGCACCGTGTGACATCTCGAGATAAGATTTTGGGGTGTTACAAACTTGGTATCAAAGCCTAAGGTTTAGAGATTCCTAGGGAGTTAGACAAGCCGCATTACGTAGAGTCTTGATCATGAATGTGAAGCGCACCACATTTATGAGCATGAGGCTACGGGATGTTTAGGAAAATCATCTCTTTATTTCATAATCCATCATTCTTACAACTATCTCTATCTGCTATTACTCATGCTCTCTTATGATATAAAATGCCTCCTCACAGAGCTAATTCCCATAAGAATGATAATCAGCCCCCCCATCCTATTGATCCCCTGAATGAGAATGTGTCTCATGATGAATTTTGAGCTACCCTTTAGGCACTAGCCCAAGTTGTGACTGCTAATGTTCAATCCAATAATCAGGTTGCAGTACCACATCAGCAAGAAGGTGATTTTGTTGCAGCCAGACTTCATGACTTTATAAGGATGAATCCTCCAGAATTCTTTGGGTCAAAGGCAGGTAAGGACCCACAACTGTATCTTGATGAGGTGAACAAGATCACCCGAGTTATACATGTTACCAAAGAGGAGAGTATAGAATTTACATCCTATAGGTTGAAAGATGTTGCTTATGATTGGGTAGTGATATGGAAGAAGAGTAAGGGAGAGAATGCAGCTCCCATTACTTGGCGGATATTTCAGGATGCATTTTTAGACAAGTTCTTTCCACTTGAGAAGAGGAAAGCTAAGATACAAGAGTTCATGAACCTGAGACAGGTCTCTATGACAGTAAAGGAGTACTGCCTTAAGTTTAACCAGTTATCTAAGTATGTTCCTGATTTGATAGCTGACACAAGATCTAGTATAAGCAAGTTTATGACTGGTATATCTGGATTAGTAGTTAAGGAGTGTAATACTTCTATACTCAATAGAGACATGGACCTTTCTAGTTTGATAAAGCATGCTCAACAGATTGAGGTAGAGAAGATAAAAGAAAGGGAGAGAGTAAGTAAGAGGGCCAAAATAGGGCAGTTTAAGTGTGGTCAGGCTATATCACATGGAGAAAATTTTTCGCAGTTTCAGAGTCATCTGCCTTTGCTCGTACGATCTTCAACTATTGCCCCTACACCCAAAACTAAGCAAGAGTAGTGGGGTAAGTCTTCCATGTCCAGGTTCCAAAATACTGTGAGTGGTAAGCCCAGTTATACTCCATGTGCTAAGTATGGTAGGACTTATCCCGATGAGTGTTTGGCAGAGCAGAAGGGTTGTTTTGGTTGTGGATAGTTATTCCATAGAATTAGAGAGTGTCCATATGCTAAGCAGGAAAATAGAGATGTTCATCCCCAGACTTAGGCCACCAGTGCACCAACTCCTGTAGCTCATCCAACCCCTCCTCAGGATGCTTCATCCAGTACTGGTGGTGGTCAGCGCCAGAACTAATTTTATGCTTTACCTTTTCATCAGGATCAGGAAGATTCACCAGATGTTGTTACTGGTACACTTCGTGTCTTATATTTTGATATATATGTGTTGTTAGACCTTGGGTCGAGTTTCTTTTATGTAACCCCATTAGCTGCTGTGAATTTTGAGATATGTTCTGAAAAGATCCCTAAGCCTTTCTTAGTTTCTACCTAGTAGGTAAGTCAGTTGTTGCTAAATAGATCTACAAAAAATGCCCTATCATTGTCCTTCATAAGGTCATGTTCGCAGATCTAATAGAATTAGATATGGTTAATTTGTAATATTGTTCTTGGTATGGATTGGCTTCATTCTTAGTACGCTTCTATAGATTGTCAAACCTGTATGGTTAAGTTTCAATTTCCAGAGGAGCCAGTCTTTGAGTGGTCAAGTAATTCAGTATCTCCCAAGAGTCATTTCATATCTTATCTTAAGGCCAAAAATTGATATCCAAATATTGCATTTACTATTTTGCTTGAGTTAAAGACACTAAGTCTGAGACCCCACCAATTCAATCAGTTAGAATAGTAAATGAGTTTCCTAATGTTTTTCTAGAGGATCTCCTAGGGGTACCTTCTGATAGAGAGATAGAATTTAGGATTGACCTTCTTCTCGATACTCAACCCATTTCTATTCCTCCATATCGCATGGCACCCGCAGAGCTTAAGGAGTTGAAAGAGAAACTCAAGGATCTTTTAGATACAGGTTTCATAAGGCCTAGTCTTTCTCCATGAGGCTCTCTCGTCCTATTCGTGCAAAAGAAAGATGGTTCCTTGCGTATGTGCATTGACTATCATCAACTAAATAAGGTCACAATATAGAATAAATACCCTCTCCCTAGAATTGATGACTTCTTTGATCAATTACAAGGTTCCTGTTATTTCTCAAAGATAGACCTTAGATTCGGCTATCATCAGCTTAAGGTAAAGGAATGTGACATTCTGAAGACAGCCTTCAGGACTCGTTATGGTCATTTTGAGTTTCTAGTCATGTCTTTCAGGCTAACCAAGGCTCCAACAACTTTCATGGACGTCATGAATCAAGTGTTCAAATAGTATCTAGATATGTTTGTCATAGTATTCATAGATGATATCCTTATGTATTCCCATAGCGAGGATGACCATGCAGATCATCTTTCAATTGTCTTACAAACTCTTAAAGACCATTAATTATTCACCAAAAGGTAGAGGTTTTCTCCCAAGGGGGAGATGGTGTGCTGAGATACCAAAGTAGATTATGTGTGACATGTGTTGATGAATTGAGGCAACAAATTATGGCGGAAACGCATGGTGCGCATTATTCCATTCATCCAGGTGCTACCAAGATGTACCACGAGTTGTGAGAAATCTATTGGTGGAGAGGTATGAAGAAAGATATAGCGAAGTTTTTGGCAAAGGGTGCAACTTGCCAACTGGTTAAGGTAGAGCACGAAAGACTTGGTGTTACATTACAAGAGTTCATTATCCCCACTTGGAGGTAGGACGAGGTGAATATAGATTTTTGGGTTGGTTTACCCCAATCACACCATCATCATGATTCAGTTTAGGTTATTATAGTCAGATTAACCAAGTCAGTGCATTTCTTTCCAGTCCATACATCCTTTACGATGGAGGATTATGCTAAGTTGTATATCCGAGAGCTAGTCAGACTGCATGAAGTTCCCTTGTCTATTATCTCAGATAGGGGTACTCAGTTTACTACCCAGTTTTGGAGAGCCTTTTAGAAGGGTCTAGGAACCCAAGTTCATCTTAGTTCCGCTTTTCATCCACAGATAGACGATCAGGCAGAGAGGACCATCCAAACTCTAGAAGATATGTTGAGGGCATGTGGTCTTAATTTCAAAGGTAGTTGGGATGAGCATTTGCCATTGATTGAATTCGCTTATGATAACATTTACTATTCTAGAATTCAAATGGTCCCGTTTGAAGCTCTTTATGGGAACAGATATAGATCACCTATAGGTTGGTTTGAAGTGGGTGAGGCCACTCCTCTTCAGCCTAATGCAGTGTTTGAAGCTATAGAGAAGGTTAAGTTGATTAGAGAAAGATTAAAAATAGTGCAGAGTCTTCAGAAATCATATGCGAATATAAGAAGAAGGGACCTCGAGTTTGAGGTGGGTGATTTAGTGTATTTGAAGATTTCACCCATGAAAGGGGTGAAGAGATTTGGAAAGAAGGGGAAACTTAGTCCCCAGTATGCTGGCCCTTATAGAATTTTGAGTCGTATGGGGAAAGTATCTTATGAGATGGAGTTGCCCACAAACTTGTTAGCCGTCCGTCCTGTCTTTCACGTCTCTATGCTTAAGAAGTACATCGGTGACCCTACTATTGTAGTTCCTTTAGAAAGCTTGGAAATTTGGAACACCCTTTCCCAGGAAGAAATTCTAGTCGAGATTTTAGATGATCATATTCATAGACTGAGAAACAAAGAAGTTCCCTTGGTCACAGTTCTTTAGTGAAATTAGTCTATTTAGGGCGCTACTTGGGAAGCAAAAGCTGATATGCGGACCAAATACCCTCATCTTTTTGCGCAAATTTAGATTCAACTCAAGGTAACAAGCTTCCTCAAATCACCTCTTTTAAATTCTAAGTTTCAATCTTTATATACCCATTCATTTAATAGTTCATGCATTTGTAATCAGTTTAGTCATGCTTCCAGTAAAGTAATGCATACTAATTATAACCTCAGTTTTCAGCCTCTCAGTTTTGTTAGCCATATTCGAGGATGAATGTTTTCCAAGGGGGAGATATTGTAAGACCCCGTAAATTTCTAGCTTAATTCAGTTCTTTAAGCTTGTGAAGGGGCCCCAGACTTAGAAACTTCTAGCTAAGTATTCATACTTAGTTTTATTTTTAGAATTCAAAAATTGGCAATCTTATTTTGTGACCTAGACGTTCGTTAATTGTGGATATTTAAGTTAATTCATGATCACGAAGGTCAACAGGTGAAACCGAACAAGTTTCGGATTTTTTGGACTTCGTTTGAAGCTCCTTTGGAATCCCAAAATAGTGAACCAACGCGATCTTGGTGCACCACATCGACTATCACGTTGGTTAATATTTTCCCCAGCTACCAGTGCTAAATTCCAGTGAGACGATGCTAACTTGGTGTGACGCGCCGGATATCGCATTGGTACCAACGATGTGATGCGACGACCTGAGCATTGCTGGGCATATTTTATTTCAGTAATTAAAGATCCGCATCCAGAAGGGCAATTAAGTAAATTTACCCCACCCTTATTCCGTCCAAACACAAAACTAAAGCCTATTACAAGTACTTTAGGCAAAATTTCATCAACTTTCTCCCAATTGAAAACCCTAAGTTCAATAATCATCTTCAGGAATCTCAAGAATTCCACCATCCTTTTTCCAAATAAGTTCAAGATTCAAGATTCCCAACTCAAGAATTCCAAGAACCCTCCATCAAGAGTACAAACAAAATCTCAAAAGTAAGTTTGTTCATCTAGTTCTTTATCCGAGGTGTTTGGGGTTTGAACAAGAACAAATCTTTCGTTCTTGTTCCCAAAAACTTGAATTTTATTAAAGATTTTGATGAGTTGCAAGTTGGGGTTTATACCCAAAGTATCTTGTTTTAATTTTATGAACTTGTAAGTGATTTAAGCTTTGCAGTGCAAGTTTATTCAACCTATTTATACTTTGAATTGGCGATTTATACCATGAATTGCATATCCCTATTGTGAATTGCTATTCTAAAGTATTTCCAAGATAGTTTTCAAGAATTAAGTTTCGTTTTGAAATCATGATTATTTAAGTATATATATATACTTTAAATCCAAGGATGAATTTTTGAGATTTTTAAAGTATTTCAATTCTATTATTGTGAGCATGCGGTTTATTGTGATTTGGCATGATTTCCAAGTATGCGTTGTAAGCCATAAGTTTCATTCTTGGTAATCAAGAAAGATTATTTTTAAGCAACATTTGATCTTTTGATCCTAATCTAAGATAGGGAACCCACATTGTTCATATAGTTCATGATTTAAAGTAAAGAGAAGCATAATTGGTTTTCATTATAGGCCCTTGTGCTGTTTTAAGGTGGATTTTTCCTAAAAAGTTCTGAGCAATAAGTATGGGAGTAGTATTTAGCACCGAGTTGGGTAAGATTCCAAGGTCACATTACCCAGAACTATATGTCATCGTAGGTTTCTAACTTGCCCATTGTGGGCTAAGATAGTGATCACTTAAGGTTCTATTCCGATGGTAAGGGTAGAACAACTCTCCCTAACATGGGCAAGACGTTGGACTCCATATCAGCTCACATGGTTTATGTCGGTTAGAAGAAACTTCCTAGCCCAAAGTTCCCAAGTCCTTGAGTCCCAACATTCCTAAGTCCTAAAAAAAAGATGAATCGAAAAGCTTTTAGAAAACCAAGTGTAATGACTTACAAGATTTATACCACATGTTTTACTATTAATAATTGATGATCTTTAGAATTTCGGATTACTCAAGCTATGTGAGTCATTTATTCTTAGCATGCATGATTTTATAAACTGTGATGGTATTGTTTACATATTACATGCACCCCCATATATTCAGTACATCCTCAAAGTGTTGATCCACATATATGTCTATGTGCTACATTGACTCATAATGTAGGTTCACGAGCTTAGTCTTAGCAACAACAGTGATTTCCGAGTAGCTCATCTACATCCCTACATTTGATGAGTCCTCATGGTTCGAGGACCTACTTCCGCAGCTTTCCAGTTTTCATAGTATTTGAGTTACTATTTTCAGTTCAGTCCGAGTTAGTTGGGGGACTATCCCAATGACTCTCTAGTTCTTTAGTAGTATAGTCTTTTCGGATTATTAGTTGCTTTGACTTGACTTTGCAGTATTTTGTCATTCAGATATTGTTTTTAGTTACTTCAGTTCAGACTTGCTATAATAACAGTATTATTGCTTGACTAGTTTATTTAAAAGTAAGTTCCAGATTCAGTGACAGGCTCAAAGGGTTAGCTTAGGGCTACTTGTATCCTTGAATACCGTGTGATGTCACGAGATGAGATTTTGGGGCGTTACAATTTGGCCTCTTCCTTCTAACATATTTTATCATTTCTTATTCATCCCAGTCCAATGTTGAAACTAGGAAATCAAATCCCACGCTACAAGCTAATGCATCATTATTGAGTTTATCGTACTTATCTTGAGCTTCATGCAGAAGTCAAGATCCATTATCCTATCAACAGTGTCATAAGCTTCCGGGTACGTTAATTGCCTTTTCCTCATAAGGCAGAGAATTTTGTCAACATGTTGTGATATAAGAAGTAAATTTTTAAATAGGTTAGTAATTGTAAAGATGCAACAGATGGTCTATCTATTTTATAGGGTTCTATGAATCAATAATCCAATGCAACTTATGCAACAGATGGATAATAAGTTGCAATAGAACCACTACTAGTTGCACCACAATACCCAGTTGTTGCAATGTATTTCACATCTGTTGCGTTTCTTCTTCTTCATGCGGTAAATTAGAATTCTAGGTTAGGAAAAGTAAGCTTGCCTTGTCCTCGTACCGCATATGCATATTTGTCATAGTCTGGAAGTCTTAGGGAAAAGAGAGGATTGGGTAATCTGGTGTGCTTATCTTGTTATTATTGGCCTGTCGTAGATCTCTCTTCTCTTTGGCGCCAAGTTTCGCTTATATGTCCATCTTCTTGAATGGATCCTTAACTTTAACAGCTATTGGAGAGGGAAGAGTTGTAATTTTTTTAAATTTTCGATCGGAGAGTACGTCGCTAATTATTTTTTCTTCCTCCTAGATAATACGATAAGAGTGTATGGCTCCCTCACCTTCTTGGATGGTATGACACCCCTCTTGAATTTGAATTCATCGACTACTTTGGATATAGCCTCTACTTTTTCAAAGAGTTTATCCTGGCTATCCTTGCACTCTTCACATTCGCAATGAGAACAGGAGGGTGAAGAGGGGTGGGAGGGACCTGTGTAAGGGTGAAAAAGGGTGTTTTCAAATATATTTATTTTTTATTGAGCATCAACATGATCATTATCACAAGTGGTAGCAGAATTAGCATGCCTGCCACCAACCCCAACAACTCCACCAGAAAAAGCACCTGGATCTGCCTTGGTAGGTTGGTTATGAAGAGCCTCAACATTAGGATGAAGAAATCAAACCAGTAGAAAGGCTGGTTTGATTTATTCCAACAGATGACCCATCTGTTGCAACATGTTATCCATCTATTGCAACGATGCCTTATTGGTTGAACAGATGGGTAATCTATTGCATCATATTGGTCATCTATTAATTCACTCAATTTTGTGTTACCCTTTTGTAATGTTCTTTTAGTTTTCTTTTTGTTCTTCTCTTGTTTGACATCAAATGTATTTCTCTTGTTTGCAGATAAAAGGAAGTGAAACTGGATCCACTTTTGCCTGGCCAGCATTAAAGGCTAAAGTAAAGATGAGTTCGTAGAAATAAGTTGCTTGCAGATGGAACCACTTCATATGTGAGAGGTATGTATTAGTAATCAACCTATCATGAAAACACACATCCAGTACAATGATTTTGTGAATGTTTGTTCTTTACCTATTAGGCGTTAATATTTTAAACAAGATATGGTATTTTACAGTTAAGGTTGTTAGGTTCAAACTAGTAAGGCTGAGGGACCAAATAGGTGGTGTCTATACCCTGTTACAATTTAATGACCGTTTATGCACATGTTTTTATGTTAAGTTTGGGGAAGAGTTCAAGTTTTTGGCGATAGTGTAAATATTCAATAATGATTGGACTAGTTTTAATGGCTCAATGGACTTCTTGAAAGGCCTCCGAAACCTCGCACTGCAGCAAACAACGATGGAACCAATAGAAATTTCCCTAGTCCAAATATTTATGGATAGGTAGCTTGAGAAGAATATTTTACAACAGAAAGCACTTGGGAGAATACCTATGTGGGAAGGAGGAGGTTGAGAAAACCATATATCATCTTAGACCTTGTTTAAGAGGAAACACAGGATAGGAAGGAAAGTGTAGCAAAATTGGCTGATAAAATTGACATGAAAAATAAAAAAATTGGATGAGCTGTGAATGTGAAAGTGTATCCCAAAATGAAAATCCATTAGTTGTTGAAGAAAAAGAAGAATAGTTAAGAGGACTGGAGCTAGTAACTTTGTTAAAGACTGCAACTAGTGAGTGTGGCCTCAATGAAGACCCACAAAATATAGGACCAGAACTCTAAGGAAGCAGATTTGCGAGCACGAAAGGTGGTAAGATTGTCGGTCAGAATTAAAACCTGAACCAACTACTCCTGAATTAAAAATATGGGATCAAATCAAGGTAGCAATTTTTCAAGTTAAACTTGCATCCCATGCCTCCTTTTTATGGCTTTAGTCAGGTCAAAGGAAGTGGAAACAACAAGGCATAGGATTTCTAACCAACTTCAGACCTTTTTCTTTCTACTACCATTGACCTGATTATAGCCACAAATAGAAGGTATGGCCTGCAAGTTAGACTTCAGGAATTGACGCCTTGGATTTCCTTATTTTTTATTCAAGAGTTGTCGATTCAGATTTTAGTTATAACCGACAATCTTACCAATTTCTTATGCTCGCGATGCTTCTTTCTTAGAGTTTTGGTCCTACACTTTGTGAGAGTCTTCATTGAGGCCATGCTCACTAGTTTTATTCTCGAGAAAAGTGTCCAGCTCCAGTCCTGTTGACTTTTCTTTTTTTTCTTCAACGACTGACGGATTTTATATTTGGATACACTTCCACATTTGAAGCTCATCCAGTTTTTTTATTTCTCATGTAAATTTCATTGGTCGGATTTGCTAGAAGTTCCTTACTTACTTTCTTGTGTTTCCTTTTAAACAAGGTTTGAGATGATAAATGGCCTTCTCCACCTACACCTTCCCCTTTCTGAACAGGTATTTTTCCAAGCACTTTCTGCTGTATAAAAGTCTCCTCCAGCAATCCATCCATATAAATTTAGACTAGGGGAATTTCTATTGGTTCCATCGTTGTTTGCTGCAGTGTGAGGCTTCAGAGGCCTTTCAATAAGTCCATTGCACCATTAAAATTAGTCCAATCACTATTGGATATTTAAACTGTCGCCAAAAACTTGAACCCTTCCCTAAACTTGACACAAAAATATGATCATAGACCTTCATTAAATTGTAACAGGGTATCGACACCACCATATTGGAACCCTTCCACCTTATTAGTTTGCACCTATCAAACTAAACTGTACAATGTAGGATCTTATTTGAAGGATCAGTGTCTAATCGATAAAAAATTGCATTCACAAAATCATTGCACTTTATGTGTGTCTGTCACGGTATCCTGATCAATAGTACATAACTCTCACATATGAAAGTGGATCCATTGCACACACCTTATTCTTCTTACCTCATCAAGACATGTTAAACAGTGTTGTTTATTCATCTATATGCATGTGATGACTATTAAAAAAGGTGTGAAGAGTCGTGACTTTTTATCTTAACACATTCAAAATAGCTGATGAATTAAAATCTCTATCTATTACAACTGATAAATCAGTTGTTGGAAGAAATCAAAACATCTTCTCCAACATATGGTCCATCTGTCGCAATAGATAATCCATATTTTATAAAAGATGGTAAATCTATTGCGACAGACCAGATAGTGTTTATTCATTTGCACCCATGTGATGACTATTAAAAAAGAGGTGAAGTATCACGGCTTTTTATCTAACATATTCAAAATAGATAATGAACTGAATTCTCCATCTGTTGGAACTGATGAATCAGCTGTTAGAAGAAATTAAAACATCTCCTCCAATATATGGTCCATCTGTTGCAACAGATAATCTATATATTGCAATAGATGTTGCAATATGTGGTAAATCTGCTGTGATAGACCATACAATGTTTATTCATTTGCACGCATGTGATGACTATTAAAAAAGAGGTAGTCATGACGTTTTATCTAACACATTCAAAATAGCCAATGAATTGAATTTTCCATCTGTTGTAACTAATGAATTAACTGTTAGAAGAAATCAAAACATCTCCAAAAGATGGTCCATCTGTCACAACACAGAATACATATGTTGCAACAAATGTCTTATCTATTGCATATACAAACCATCTATTTCAACATATGGTAAATTTATTTTAACAAACCATCTGTTATACATATAGACAATATATTACAACAGCTCAATAATAACTGTATTTATCAAGTCTCAAAACTATTTTGAAAAGGTGAGAAGTATTAATGTAAAATAAAAAGTCGCGACTTTTCACAGAAATAAAATGCCACTAGTTTAAATGTAATTAATACAATGGAGCTTAACAGTTGTGCCTTTTGGCCTGACATAATCTGATTCGTTCCTTTATTAATAGGTCCATCCTTAATCTTCATTCTACTTTTCGTGTGACATCTTCAATCACTTCTCTTCAAAGAGCATATTCCTTTCTAGTTGAGGTAAGTTTTTTTCCGGTGTAAATCTACCAGTTGGTAGTATACATTGTATTATATTTGGACTCTTTTTCTTTATATTTGTAAATTCATGCATGTTTGAGATATGGTTGATCCTGTTTGGGACATTGCTATTCTGCGCAACACAGTGTGGGAACTTCAGAGGTAGGTTAATGATCTGCAGAGGGGGTTGGTCGCTGTGAGAACAATGATTTTTAGAGAGATGCAGAGGCTGATGAGGGCCCTGCTGCTGCGAGTTGATTGGCCGACTGTCATTAATAATGATGATGATGATAATATTAATTAGAATATATTTTTTCTTTTAGCGTATGTATTTTAATTTTTCTATAGCGGATCTATACCTAATATATTTTATTTTTTGTTTAATGAAAAATTTATTTTTAGTTGACTTTGACTTTTTAATTCTTATTTAATTTTCATTCTGTCTATTTCTTCTAAACATACATGTTAATATGTCGACGGTTGGAGGTAAGGAGCAATTTTGAATCAAGCAGCAATAGAAATTTTGGTTTTTGAGCTTTTTCAACAGATGGACCATGTGTTGGAATAAATTGGTCATAGGTTGGGTTCTGTCGATAGATTATCCATTTGTTGGGACAGATTTGTCATCTGTTGGAGGAAAAACATTCCAGTTTGATGGAACTGGTGTTGTGTTTTTCTAGCTAATGTCCATCTGTTACCATAGATGGGTAATCTGTTGAAAATAATTGTGGTCTGTTGTATTATTTAGTTCATGTTTAGCCTCTTTTTATTGATACACAAGTTGTTAAAAAGATATTTTATATATAGTGAATGATAACATTACATTCAAAACAATGATTTAAATATATAAAAGTCCACAACAAACAACGACACAAGTTTCTGCAATTACAACGATCATGGTGGATTACGATCCGGGCATGTAGTTCTTTTGTGGCCAGCGCGCTTACATACGGAGCACTTGTTTCTTCTTGATGAAAATGATTCTCTTACTTCACGCTTCCTCTTATATGGATTTCTTCCCATTTTTATAGTGCTTGGGTCAATATATGGAGGAGGTATTAATCTCCCCAAATGCTCTACAGGAACAACCCAAGATTCTTCGGAAGGCACCAGAGTAATATACCCACTATATGCTATTTCATATTCTTCAACCGAATAATATTGAAAGGAGTGCTCGTAAACTTTAGGTCCATATTTTGGACCGTATTGAGCTCGAAGTGCTGCCATGGCATGTGGACAGGGTATTTTGTCCAAGTCAAAAACTCTACACGTACAAGATATTATTTGAAGATCGACCATGGCAACATCACCATGACCAGTGATACTGAATTTGTAATCTGCTATTTTATGAGATAATAACCTATTCCCCAAACTGATGTTCCTTGATATTATTTTTTCGATTTCAAGAACAAATCGGGTTCTTTTTGGCCCTTGAACTGCACACACCTTTCGATAAAAAATCGGCCATACTTTTTCTTTATTACTTCAAACATAGCCTTGATGGAAAATTCTCTTTCATCGCCAAACAATGAATTCACTGTTTCAACTATGTTTGATGTCATAATATTGTACCCATCACTTAGTACGACATCATACTAAACTTGTAACTCAAACAAGACATTAAATTCATAAGAATTTACCTATCTGCCAGATAGAATGCCCAGCTCCATCTCTCAAAACCGACACGTACGAGAAGTTCTGCTACCTTAGGATTCATATTCGTTATTTAATTAAAATGGTCTAAAAACTCCTATCTACTATATGTTTTAGCTGCTCTATAAAAAGGGTCACTACCCTTTCGTTGTGATAGTTGGTCCGAATATTCTCTACAAGATGCCTGATGCAACAACTAAAGTAAGCTGAAGTGAAGAAAATTGAACCCATCTTTGGAATACTTGGATACCTATCAAAAACAAAACACAACTCTTCAGTATCTTTGACACAGCTTTGAAGTTGTTCAAGAAATATCCATAAGAGGCATCACATTCCTTGTCCATTACACAAAAGGCGATAGAAAAGATGTGATTCTCCTCATCCTGGTTGTCTCTAGCAGAACTCCATTATACCAGCTCCTCAAGAAGGTACCGTCGACAGCTATACCTTTTCTCAAATGTCAAAAACCTTGAATCCAAGTACCATAGGATACAAAAAAGTAATTGAACCTTCCATTTTTATCAACATGCAATACCGTCTTACTTTTGGGATTTGTGGACTCAATCATGTAATTGTAGGCCTCCAGGACTGCATATCCATGCTCGTGTGTCCCCCTAACCAAGTCCTTGGAAATACCCATGGCTGTATATAACTTCCAATAACTGACCAGGACACTTAATTCCATAAGGAGTTGATTGGCCATAACCCTTGTTGAAGGGACTTTGCCAACGGGGAAACTACTCTTGAATGTTCACCAAGGACCTTTGCCGTGGTGTGAGGATTGTTGCCCGAGATGTTCTCTTAACCATATGTGTGATGCTTTTCATGTTTATTAATTATGAATCTATCAGGACTTGCATACTTCACCGCTCTCAACCACCATTTGCCATTCAGATTAGCACATTTGAAGCAAAGGACACTGCTCGAATTAATCACCTTCTTTATTCTGAAATCTTTTTTCAAGCAAGAAATAAACAAAGTGGTAGATAGTTCATTCTTGTCCTTGAATGTCATTCCAATCAAAAAGCCAGTCCCGCCATCTTGATAATTTCTAGACCGTATCAATTGAGAAAAACTACCCATCGTATTGATCGCATCAACGGGCATAGGTGTTTTATCATCATCTCGAATATTCATGTCTAGATCATCCAACCTATCATCAAAGATGTCTTCTTGTTGTTCTTTTTCTACGTTCTAGTTCTCATTCTCTCTCGTTTTTTCAACCACGTACACCCTTGACACCAGCCTGGATAAATCACTAAGATAAGCATGCAACCGAACCTAATCGGTTATCTTAAAAAAAGTACCCTTTGATTTTCAAATGAGATGTGCATGTAGCTGATGACGAGTTCTTCCGATTGATAATTTAGTCCACAATAACTGATGATTAAGTTCACAAAATCATCAAACAAAATATTACTTTGGACTTTCATACTATCGTCTCTAGTATTTCACCCTCGTTCCAATGCCATACATATCGATTACTTTTCTCAATCCATTGATCATGACAATCCACCCCTATTTTTATTGATTCCTCTATTAGTGGTACTAAATAAAGTTATTTGTTAAAAAAGTTAATAGTGATTTTATAGTGCCGTAAATAAATCCCAATAGATGTGTAATCAGTCGCAACAGACTACTTACCTGTTGGGATTCATGTTACGCTCCTGAAGCTGATTTCAATAGATGAGTCATTTATTGTAACAGGTGAATCATATGTTGCAATGAACTATATGTCTGTTGTAATAGATAAAGTACTTGTTGGGATAGATGTTATAGTACTAAGACACCTTGGAAGTTGATTCCAACAGATGAGTGACATATTGCAACAGATAATTAACCTGTTGCGATAGATAACTTACCTTTTGCAACAGATGATGATTTGTTGGAATCGACGTCAGGTTCTATCGCAATAGGTTACTATTTTGTTACAACAAATATTTATCGTCTGTTTGAATCGAGTTCAGGTTCTGTTGCAATAGGTTAATAATATGTTGCAACATATATTTACCCTGTTAAAACAGACAACACGTCTGTTGGAACCGAGTTCAGATTCGGTTGCAACAAGTTACTAATCTGTTGCAACAGATATTTATCATGTTGCACTAGATAACTAATCCGTTGCAATAGATGGGTAAGATATTGTAATAGATGAACCATCTGTTCGATTCATGTTACGACACTATAGAACCATAAATATGAATCCAACATATGAGTCTTCCTTTGAAACATATCTTTTTAAACAGATGACTCTTATATTGCATTTATGTTCGCATGCTATCTATTATTGAAAAATTGCACAATAGCAGTTACCCAGATGACAAATTCAACTAAAAATCATAATTTGACTTACCAAAGTCTCCTATGAAATAATGCTAAAGTGGAAAGTGATGTATGAAATAAAATTTGACCTAAGAAATTGGTCAAATAGCAACAGTAGCGGTAACAACAACAACAATAACAATGGTGAATAAAGTAGACGATTATGAATATGAATAAAGTAGTAGCAACAATGAACAACAAAAATCGCCAAAAGAGAGAAAACAATAATGGATGAGACGAGAGAGACAGGCGCCTTTTTTCCCCTTCGTTTCCCGTTATATTAGGTAAACATTTCGATCAAAGTGTAAATTTAAAAACCTCTGGGCTATTTTCAAACTTACCCAACTTTTTTAATCCTAATAAAGTAATTGTCATCTCCACTCAATTATTAAGACTTGTGTCACCTACACCTCATTTTAATACTTTTTTGTCACCTACAACACAAATCCCCAAGTATCTATAATCTATAATCTATAATCTACATCTATAATATATTAAAAGTGTGAACACCCTTAGAAAAGTCTTTTCATTAAAAGACTCTTCTATAGACAAAACTTTCTTTTCACTATTTTTTTAAATTTATTATTTAATTATTTTTTATTATATTTACTAGACTTCCTAAAATATATGGGACTCCTAAAATATATGGTAGGAGAATTAATTTATATTTTTCCTTCTATTATTTGACGTGTGAGCCCATGCTAACACATTTACAGCTTTTAACTCTAAATAATTGCAAAGTCTTGAGTAACTTTAGTCATTTTTGATTAGTTTACTTTGATTTTGCAGTATAAGTAGAGAAGAAGGGGAACCACAAATAAAGGAAGAAAAAAGTATGAAATTAGAAGCAAATAAAGAACAAAGTATGGCCGACGACATCCATGATACGTCGTCAGCTTGGTGATAGGCTGTTAAGGATGCCATCAACTTTAAACAGAAGATGGAAGTTGCAGGAAGTTTTGTGATGACATTCATGACACGCTATCAAGATAAGGATAAGGCGTCACCATCGTCGTCAACCTTAGGAAGTAAAAGCTAAACTTGAAGAAAAGCTGACGACGTCCATGATAGGCCATCAAACTCCTGATAGGCCGTCACAAGCACCATCATCTATTCCGAAGAAAGCCTGAACTTTAATTTTATTTCCATATTTAGGGTTAACAATTTAAAGCCTTGTTTTAGTTTTTATTTATTATTCATTCGATCATTAAGGATTGGACATATCCTACAAGATACAATATACGATATTTCTCTCTCTCTCTCTCAAAAACTAATATTTTGGAGTTTTGTCTTGTGATTCTATTCAAAGTATATTTTTGATTTTCTTCATCATTATAAGTTAATCTTTTCAGTTATGAATTAAATTTGCATACTTATTTCTTGCATCATGAGTGGCTAAACACCTTTAATCTGGATTATGGGATCTAGGATTAGGTCATGATAAGGTGTTTAATGCTCAAGATTTAAGAGGTGTTAGGATTTCTTGGTAATTCTGAGATTATAATTAAAGTCTGCTGATTGCAAACAGTAGGCGTACCTACTTTGATTTGCTTGAGAAAGAAATCATAAACACTAGGAAGTGAATTATCAACAGGGACTCGGAAAGACTTCGTTTAATAATCAGCGCTAAAACAAGGCTGATTAACCTGAGGTAAAATATGGACAGTGAGTAGCGATTCCCTAAGTCCAAGAGGATTAGGAAATTAGACCCTTGAATAGGTCGAGAGACATTCGAGCATATCATCGATAAAGATAGCTTATCATCCTAACCACCGTGAGAATCTTGAGTCACCTTTAGCATCTGTCATGTACCGTAAGCCCTAGTGAACATAATTATGGTTATTTCATAAACTCTTGATTGACATACACTGAAATTAAAGTGACTAAAAACTATTTGCTAATCTCCAAAATCCCCCTTTTTATCTTTTTATATCGTTTGTTTGAATTTAACTTGTAGCTTTAGTTTCAAACTAGTTTAATCGCCACTCACATTGTTACCTGTGGGATTGGACCCCAACCTAGTTGGATTTTATATTGACAACAATCACTTGCTTACACCAATTCAATAGTGTAATTTGAGTGTTATCACTGTTCAATTAGAAAAATATACCTAAAATAGGACTCTATCAAGGAAATACTTCTATAAATATTGATACGTATGTTAAACTAGAGAATAAACCACTTGCCTATTGGGAGAATATAATTGATGCTCATCTAGCTTGATTTGATTGCATGTCTAGATGGTGGATGTTTGATTTTCTAAACCTCAACTTCTTCACTGATTTTGCCAGCATAATAGAATTTAACGTGTGTGTGTATGAATACACACACACACACACACACACACACATATATATATATCTTCTTTGTTTTTATTCAAAATCATTCTTTAGGGTCAAAATTTTCGCTCAGACAAGAATTACTTGGATCAAAATCAAAGCTTTGTGATAACTATTATATTTTTTTTAGTTTACAGGTCGTAGATGAATGTCGGTTGGCTTTGAAGAATTTTTTGTGTAAAGGTTCGGTTTAGTTGTATTGTTTTGACATCTTTATTATCTTATTATTTTATTTTAATTTGCAGATGCTAGATGAAAGCGGGTCGACTTTAAAAAAAAAATTAGGTAAAGGTTAGGTTTAATTGTATTATCGTAATATCTCTATTAGTTTGTTATTTTGTGGTAGTTTACAGTTCTTAGATGAATCGCTTTCGGCTTTGAGAAATTTTTATGTGTAAAATTTAAGTTTAATTGTATTGTTTTGATATCACGTTTATCGTATTATTTTGTTGCAGTTTACAGGTGATAGATAAATGTTGGCCGGCTTTGAGGAATTTTTTTATGTAAAGGTTAGGTTTAGTTGTATTATTTTGATATCTCTATTGTCGTATTATTTTGTTATTGTTTACAGGTGGTAAATGAGTGTCGGACGACTTTAAAAAAATTTTTGTGTGTAAAGATTAGATTTAGTTGTATTATTTTGATGCCTCTATCATTGTATTATTTTGTTGCAATTTACATATGATAGATGAATATCGATCGACTTTTAAAAATATTGTTGGTAAAGATTAGGTTTAATAAATAAATTTTCCATCTTTACATATTCAAAAGATATTAAATTTAGTTATTATATTCATCTTTATTATTTAAACAAATATCCTATTTAATGTAATATTTAAACTGATTAAAGTAAGGTACACGCGTAAAGCGCGTACACCTAAACTAGTGAGATAAAATATAACTCACCGGAGTGAAAATAATGTCTTTGGCTTATATTTGGAAAAGTGAAAAACCAATAAAACCTATTTTCTCTTTTTTCAATCCTACTTCTCTCATAAAATTTTAAAAACAACTCAAATTTATATTATACCCAACTCCAACTATAACTCCAGCTTCATTTCCAACTTCAACTCTAAAAGATGATGATTTTCATAGCCAAACGAGACCTATATATGATGAAGAAAAAGTAACAATGCAGAGATGCAAGATGAGTTTATGTATTAGAATGATCTGCCCATGCGTTCCACAGGTCCAACATGAGAAATTTAAATTGAATAATGTGGACTTTAGACAATCATTTAAATTTATGGGTACTAAAGAAATGATTTTTCGGTGTTTTCGTCTGCTTAAATATTAGATTACTTTTACTAGGCTCGTGCTAAGCCCAGACACAAACTTAATATTTTATATAATGATATGATTAAATATATAAAATAATTACAACTCACAAAAATCATAAATTGAAAAACATTAGTAATATTTTTATGAGTTTATGAACATATATCCTATAGCTATAAATAGAAATATATTTCTTTACATATTTATGAAGTATTAATTTTATTCATAATTTCACGTAGTGCGAATTTAATTTAGTTAATATGATAATTTATGCCTTATTTTACGTTAATTAAGGAAAAAAAACTATATTCATCAAAATAAACCTCGAGAATTTATTAGTTTTTCATATTTAGTTTATGCCTAAGAATATTAATTCTCAATAATAAAAAAAGATGTTTTAAAAATAGAAAAAAATATGTAAAAAAGACATGTACTTAGACGAAATATACAATTACGTACCCTGAACTTTGCGGGGGTCCTATGACCCCCTAAACTATTTTACCGTATTTAACTGACATATATTTGCCCCTTATCAAATATTTTTCCTCACGCACTCAACGTGTGTGAAATACATGCAGTGGTTCAAGTGTCAAATATATGCCAGTTAAATGTGGTAAAAAATAGTCTGGGGGGTCATAGGATCCCCGCAAAGTTCAGGATGCATAACTGCAAATTTCGCCATAGTATAAGTATTTTTCGCACCCTTTTTCCTTAAAAATAATCTAATCTGAATTTATACCGTTTCCTTCATTTTTAACTTTATCAATAATTTCAACTTTCAATATTTGAAATATTTTATTGATAACTTCAAAAGCAAGATATAATTGTCCATAAAAAAATTTATTCAATTCAGAAAAATTAATTAACAAATATTGAAAACCATACTCAGTTTATCATGAATAAATATAAACTTATACAATTAGTTAAGAGTTTTGTCGATTAGTTAAACAACGGGAGACTATAAACAATTCAGTTGATTGTCAGCTTTAACTCTCACCTTATTTTTGAAGATTTGATTTCCCACTTTGTAATTTCCTTCTAATTTTTTATTTTTTTAAAGAAAATTAGTTAAACTATTAAAAATTCAGAAAAAAACTCAATAATCATTTCGCATATTATAACACACCACATAGAAAGTCCCATTTGGCAAACAAGAAATAAAGTAGTTTTATCTATATCAACTACATGCCATAAGTATATTGGATTAACAAATTAATTAAAATAACTAAAATAGCCTTGTGAGGACTATCAAAGTTTATTATTCTCTCTTACTAGTGTCACTAGTGTCCTTGGCCCATGCTAAGCCTGGGCCCAAATTACATTAACATTTATATTTGCAATTTTTTTTGTTTTTTGCTATATTTGCTTTTTGTCTGTTTTGTACCATCATATTAGTTAATGGTATAGTTCGATTATTTTTTGATATTTTTAAAAAATTAAATTATATATCTGTTTCATTTTTTTTTAGTTTGTTTAAAAACAATGTATCTTTTCTCTCTTGGTTAATTTCAACTTTCCGCATGGCATGTTTAAGATAACAAGATCAACAGATATCTTCGTCCTTTCTGAATATTTTTAATAAGATCACAAAATTTAAAAATATTTGTTACTTTTTCTTTAACTTTGTGCTAAGTCAAAATCAAACAAATAAAATTAAAATAGGGGGATTAAAAGTTTTTATAAGTCAAAAATAACATTTTTCTTATGGTATATTTTAGTTTTCTTTTAATTTTCAAACAAATTCACATACTAAAATTTTTCTCATTTTTATTTTACTGAAATTTTTTAAATGAAAGTCTTTAACGATCTAAATTGATTTTTGCCTTATGTTTAATTAATTTTATTTATTTTCTCAATTAAACTTTATATTGGCTAACTTACTTTTTAAAAAATTAATACAATACTTGATTAATATAAAAATATTTAATGCTACTTACTATTTTATGATTATGAATAAAAATAGTATATAAATTAAATAATTAAAAGTCTGACTAAATAAAATATTTTTTGTAAATGTTTCTTCAATGGGTGAAACCTTACCTGATTATTAAAGCTTCACAAATTTCTTGTCAGGATTTAAGAAAATGAGTGTTATCTTTTATTAAATTATAATTATCCCACACAAAAGAAGACATCAAAATTTTGAATTAATTTTAAATTTAGTTGGATAAATAGATATTTTGTAGTGTCATATCACTTCTTTATGACCCATCATGTTTTGTATAGCATTTTAATAGCTCATATAATTGTTCAAATTTACTAAAATGGATGAGATCTTCATATGAGGACTATCAAAATGACATATTCTCCCTTATATATAGTAGTAATAATTTGATTCATCACTTTGTAATTTTCTCCATATTTTCTATTTAAAAAAATAGTTAAACAATTAAAATTCAAGAAAAAAAATCCATTATTTCTCATATCATGACACACCACATATAAAATCCCATTTGTCAAGCAAAGAAATAAAGTAGGTTTATCTTTATCAACTACATGCTATAATTTTAGTGGATTAATAAATTAATTAAAATTACTAAAGTAGCCTTGTGAGGACTACCAAAATTTATTATTCTCTCTTATATAAGTATAATTTGGCTTGTGCTAAGCCTGAGCTCAAACTACATTAACATTTATATTTATAATTTTTTCTATTTTTTGATACTCTTACTTTTTGTTTGTGTTTGTAACATTATTGCATTAGTTGAAAATAGTTTGATAATCTCGCAATATTTTTAAATTTTAAATTATATATTTGTTTTAATTTCTTGTGTGTTATTTCTTTTTTAGTTCGTTTAAAAAAATGTGTCTCTTTCCTTTTTTTTTTTTAGACTCTTTTCATATGACCTTTTTAAGACCACAAGATTAAAGGATATTTTAGTTCTTTCCACATATATCTTCAGTTTAAATCATAAAATTCAAAAATCTTCATCAGCGTTTAAACTTTGGGCTAAGTCAAAATCAGACAAATAAGTTAAAATGAATGAAGTAAAAGTTTTTGTAAGTTTAAAAATAACATTTTAAAAAAATATATTTTAAACTTTTTAAAAATTTTCAAACAAATGCACGCACTAAAAATGTTCTCCTTTTTATTTTATTGAATTTTTTAAAATTAAAGGTTTCAACAATCTAAAATGATTGTTGTTTTATGTTGAATAACCTTCATTGTTTTTTTCTTTTCAATTAAACTTATTGATTAACCCATTTTTTTTTAAGAATACAATATTAGTAATATAAAAAATATTTGATGCTACAAATTATTGTATGATTACATCAATAAATTTAATTTATAAATAAAGATAACATTTAAATTAAATAGTTGAAAGTCTAATTTAGCAAAATACTTTTGTAGATGTTCTTTCAATTGGTGAAATCTTACAAGATTATTAAAACTTCAATTAAGGATAAAATAGATTTTTAAAAGTTGGGTGTTATCTCTTATTATTTTTTATATAAAAAAAATATCAAAAATTTTAATTAATTTTTAATCTAATTGGATATGTAGATCTTTTATGGTGTCACTAGCACTTATTCTATGACTCATTACTTTTTGTATAGAATTTTAGATGTCAATATAATTATTTAAATTTACAAAAATGGGTGAGATCTTCCAAGGTCTTTAAAATTTAATTTAGGATAAAATTGACATAATAAATTCATGTGAATCCTGTAAAAATTGGGTGTTCTCCATTATATATAGTAGTAAAGTAATGTGAATCATTATATGTTTTAGGATTATTATTTACTGACAACAATTTTAAAATAAAATAAATACATGTAGCATATACTTATTTATCAAAATTAGTGACTTAACATCATTGTATAGATAATGCAAAAGAAAAAGAGGTAGATGTGTGTGTTTGGGGGGGGGGGCAGGATAGAGGAAATCAAATTAAGGTATTATAAAATATCTCAAAAATATTTTTTTTACTTATTATATAATGACAAGTGAAGTAATATTGAACAAAATCAAGGCTAATATAAAAAAAGGAGACAAAACAAATTAATATGAAATAATAAGTTAAAAACATATGTCAAAGGGTAAATTTAGAAAAAGAAAAGATCTGTTAAAGTAATTGATAAACATTAGTTAATAGGTCTGGTTCGCATGGCGGATTACCTCCCGCCTGTTCGAATCCTATTAAAATGGTATCAGAGCCTAAGAACTTTCATAGTAATTATGTAATAGATCTAAAGTCTTTCGCATAAATATGAACTTTTTCAACATGGATATGGGAGAAGTTAGTACTAAAAGTACTAAACTTGAAGAGGTAGATATACCTCTAAATCTTGATTTACTAAATAAATGAACTATGCCCAAGGTGGATATAAAAATCATTTATGAATATGGTTTCTTTGATAAGGTGCTTTATAAGCAAATTATAAAACTACCAAACAGTCTTTAGCTTTACATACAGATGAGTAGACTATTAGACTGTTAAATAAACGTGATATAGAGATGTATAAACATCATTATAATTTTATGCATATAGGAATGGTGCAAATTGCATTCAAACCTTTAACTTTTAAAGGGTTACCTGAGACATTTCTAGCTGTACTTTGGGATGCTAGAAATTTAAATTTTAGACAGTCTCTTATGGGTTCAATTGAATCCACTGTAGCCTATGGTCCAGTATATTTCAACACACAGCCAAATTTGCAATTATCTTTGACTGATGTGAATATTCTTGATGTTTTGACTTTAAATATAAAAATTCATGGTTATAATTATGCCCCTGGTTCTGAGTTAATTTGTCCTTCTTATAGAATTTATTACAAATTATTGTCTACTCTAAACCCGAGATGCAAACTGATAGATGATGCATCAAATCAGACCTTATTGGTCAAAACAAACTTTGCAAGATCCAAGGTCACTACAAGGAGACCTATAAGATGGGATGAAATTGATTTTCCCAAAACATGGGTCTTAAATTCAGTTATTTCTCTGAATCAAGTTACGGATGATGTGACAAACTCTAAGTTATCTCTTGTAACTCAAAATCCAGATGGAAGGATTTGTCTTTAATTTGACAATAAATCCACGATTTATAACTGACATTTCTTTTCTATGCAAAAATTATTGCCTGCTATGCATCATATATCTCCTATTAAACCAGTTTATGGTCCAGCTAGGAATCGTGCAGCATCTTTACTTACTATTGATTCTGCGTCTATACCTGTATCTACACGCTTTGTAATAAATACTAAAATCAATCCTAAAACAAATATTGTTCAAGATAGTGATAATATCTCTGATAGGGATAACCCCACTCCTTCTGAAATGGAGTTTGATGTTAACAATGTTTAATATGATTTCACACCAAATTGGTTTTAGTTCTGGTTCCCAGGCAAGGAGTTATATTAAATTTTTTTTTTTAATAAAAAATGGAATCAATTTAGAATTTGGTTCTTTGAGACTTATAGTCTAGACGAACTAAATAATATTTCTCAAGAATTTTATGAGATGAGTGCATTGCATAATCAGATTATGTGCTTTATGCCATGGTTTATAACCACATATTTGCCATTATATATTAAGGTGTTGGAAGGATTTTATCAAGATGCAAGTGGTAATATTCTTCAAGCTATTACCCTCCCCAATCACCTTTTGTATTGCCTAATAATACTGGTATTACTTTTTCTATATTCCAAAAATTCATTGATAATAAAATTGGTAAAGTAACTGTTGCAGAAATAAATAATTTAATTGCTCAAAATAATTATTTGAGTCTTTATGTGAATGTTTTGGGAGAAAATATTTCTTCTCTTGATAAAAAACTTGATGAATTGGTTGAGATGGTAAAAAAACTTAGTGTCAGTCCAATGTCATCTGATATTGCTTCCACTTCGAAAAGTACGAAGGATGATTTGACAACTAGGCCTTATATTCAGAGACCTCTATATATTGAGGGATTTGAAAAATTATCTCCCATTGAAGAATTGGAAAAATTACTTGATAAAAAAAATTTCGGTTTAAAAATCAAACCCATTTATTTGTCTAATGCCTTTGTTGATAACATAAAATCAATACGGGAAATAAAATCCACTCTGAACTTAATAAGCTCAGAGGCATGGTTAGGAAGAAATCAAGGAAAAAATATGTTGATATACCCCGCATGACTTCTAACTATTATCCGCGTCCAACTCCTCAAGATGTTCTGATAAAAGAAAGAGATTGGAATCAGACTAATACGTCGTATAACAGAGATACAATCTATGAATGGAACTTGGATGGCTTATCTGAAAGACAATTATTTGTCCTTGTTCATCGAATGTTAATGTATTCTACTATTGCGAAAGCTGCAGCATCAGCCGAAAATCGTCAAAGACGTACAGATACAACTATTTGTAAAATGAATTTTGCTGGTTTTACTGGCCAACTTTGTGGCTGGTGGGATAATTTCTTAGATATGATAAAAGAAATGCTATATTTGAAGCTAGGAATTCCACCGAAGGTGTTGATAACATAGGAAGAGCATTACCAGCCAATAGAGAAGATGTTGTTTATACTCTTATGCTTACTATTATTGAACATTTTGGAGGTAGATTTACCAACCAATATGAGAATACTCAAACTCTCTTAAATGGTCTTATATGTAGTACCTTAGGAGAATTTAAGTAGTATAAAGACACCTTTCTAAGCAGATTCATGGATTTACCCAAAAGTAAGTATACTCATTGGAAGGTGAAATTCATAGATGGTATTCCTCTTCTATTTGGTAAAAGGGTTAGAAAGGAGCTTAGGTGCTCGGGTTTCTATGGTGAAATATCCTATGAAAATATTACTTATGGTTAGCTGATAGCAGCCTGTACTCAGCAAGGTTTAGCTTTGTGCAATGAGTTAAAATTAGCTAGATAAATTAATCTTGATAATCTTAAAGAAAGATCCCAATTAGGAGATTCTTGTGAGCAATTTGGTATGGACAAACTGGCTTCCACTTCTCAGGAAAAAGGTCAAAGATATTCTAAGTCTTTTAAACTTATAAGAAGAAGTGATCTAGGCATAGATCCAAAGAAAAGAATAAGACTCGAAAAGCCCATCGTAAGTCTACTAGATTTGAGAAGAATAGGTCTAAGCATGATCTCGTAAAAATTAAGTGTTATAGATGTGGTAACCTAGGGCATATTTCTCCTAACTGCAAGCTCCAAAAGCTTAAGTCTTTAGTTCCTACTGATGATATTCATGATCAAATTTATGATTTGTTATACACTTTTGGTTCTGAGTCTGATTATAATTGTGACTCTGAACCGAAAAATGATGTTGAATTGCCTAATTCAACTGATAGTGAGCATGCTAATATTTGTGCTGACTGCAATGGTGATAATTGTGTTTGTGATGAAACTTTTTATAAATTGCAATCACAGTTTGAAGATTTAGATTTGAATGTTCAAACCCTCACTACTGATAGCGTTCTTGAGTTATTAAAAGAAGTTTCCAATGAAAAACTTCATGAAAAAATTATTACAATTGCTACTAAAAAAACTGCTGATAGCGCCCCTAGTACTTCTAAAATAGCTGATAACACTCACACTTCTCAGAGTAATGATAATTATTATTACATGCCTTATTCCTTAGCTGAGGTTAATAGATGCCTTTCTGTAAGTCAATTACCCGAAAAAGATACATCTTTCAATGATTTAAAAATTGAGGTTGAAAACCTGAAAAAAGAGATTATATCTCTGAAGTAAAACCAAATGATTTGTGATCACAGGATTACAAAAATTGAGAAAGATATTTCTCACAATGTTGTTTTTTCCAGTTCCAAGGGGAAGGAAAAAATATCCAATATAGCGGAAGACGAAGATATTATCAAAAACTTTGATGTAAAAAATGATTGTTTTTTGGGCATGATGCAAATTGTTACAACTCATAAATGGTACATAAATTGCACTATATTAATTAATAATGATTTTTCTGTGACTAATGTTTCCATGATTGATAGTGGTGCTGATGTTAGTTGCATTCAAAAAGGATTGATTCCGACTAGATATTTTCATAAGACTACACATATTGTTTAGTCTGCATCTGATCATTCTCTTGATATTAACTATAAACTTCCTAATGCTCATGTTTGCCAAAATAAGATCTGCATTTCACACTTCTTCTTTTTGGTAAAGAATCAATTATATTCCCCCATTATACTGGGAACACCCTTTATAAATGTAATTTATCCTTACACATATATTGATGCTAAGGGTTTTACTGCTACTTATAAAAATAAGGAGATATCCTACCCTTTTATTACTGATCCAGTAACTAGAGATATAAATACTTTAATTGATATGAAGCAAAAGCACATAAACTTTTTATAGCTTGAAATATTTAGCATGAATATTAGGGATACCATGAAATCTGCTAAGGTATAGGAGAAAATAAAAATAATCTCCGAACAAATGATTGTTGATATATGTGCTGATCACCCCAATGCTTTTTGAAATCGTAAACAACATATTGTAACTCTTCCATATGAAGATGATTTCTGCGATGACAAGATCCCGATGAAATCAATACCCTACCAAATGAATGCAGAGTTAGTTGAATTCTGCAAAAGGGAGATTGATAATCTCTTACAAAAGGGTCTAATAAAACCTTATAAATCTCCATGGTTTTGCACTGCATTTTATGTGAATAATGCAGCTGAAAAAGAACATGGTATGCCAAGGTTAGTAATTAATTATAAACCTCTTAATAAATGTTTGAAATAGATTAGATACCCTATTCCAAATAAAAAAGATTTATTGTCCAGATTATTTGATGCCAATATATTTTCTAAATTTGATTTGAATCTGGTTATTGGCAAATTCAAATTTTTAGAGAGCACACTTATAGAACTACTTTTAATGTCCCATTCGTTCAATTTGAATGAAATGTGATGCCTTTTAGGTTGAAAAATAATCCTTCTAAATTCTAGAAAATAATGAATGACATTTTAAATCCATATACGGATTTCATTATTGTTTATATTGATGATATTCTGGTGTTTTTAAAACATTAGAATTACATTTTAAACATCTTGATATGTTTAAAAATATTGTGATACAAAATGGTTTGGTAATATATAAATCAAAAATGAGTTTATTCCAGAAAAGTATTCAATTTTTTGGTCACAATATTTGTCGAGGGAAGATAGTCCCTCTTCAATGTTCTATTGATTTTGCTGTTAAATTTTCTGATGTTATCACTGATAAAACCCAATTACAAAGATTCCTAGGGAGTTTGAATTATATATCCCCATTTTATAAGAATTTGTCAAGAGATTTAGCTCCCTTATATGATATATTAAAAAAGTGCTTTCAAGGTTCCTAGATTGATAGTCTTGCAAACCTTGTAAAATGTATTAAACAATGTGTAAAATCTTTGCCTTGCTTAACTTTAGCTAACCCTTCTTGGCTAAAAAATAGTGAAACTGATGCCTCAAATGTTGGTTATGGAGGAATACTTAAACAAGTTAATCCCCATAAAAATATTGAAGAATTTATACAATTTCATTCTGAAAAATGGACTGATAGTCAAAAGAAGCATGCAACGGTAGCACATGAAATGTTAACCATTGTTAAGTGCGTTCTTAAATTTCAGGATGATTTATATAATCAAAATTTTTTGATTAAAACTGATGCTCAATCAGTAAAGTATATGTTTGACAAAGATTTTAAACATGATGCTTCAAAATTAATATTCGCTAGGTGGCAAGCTCAATTAGCCCCTTTTGATTTTGAAAATTAATATAAAAAAGAAATTGATAATTCCCTGCCTGATTTCTTATCCAGAGAATACTTAAGTGAAAAATAATTTTTTACACTCATTTTCTCTCTACAAAAATGATAATCACTATTATAAAAGCAACCCCTTTGAACGTAGATGTGCATATGCTTATTCTTGGAAAAATCATACATTCTATAATTGAAAATAAATTTGATGTCTTTAATTATGAAAAAATTAGAGACAAAATTGATTGGATTGATATTGATTTATCTAACTAATCTATTATGTGCAGCATGACTACAGATCCACACTGGCAAATGGCCAGAGGTAAAGGTAGAGGCAGAGAAAGATACTTCTCTTCTAAGGGAAGATCTACCACCTCATCATCACAGCCTCAGACATCATATGCTTTATCATCAAACACCTCAGTGATACGAAGGGGAAATATGAGTTTGATAAATTCTAAGGTTTCCCAGATAGGCAAATCTTTATCACAGTTGATCCATCTAGAAAATATTCCAGAGGATCATCCATTATATGGACAATTACAGTCATATTTAACTGCAAAGAAAACAGATACGTTTGCTGAAATAACAAAAGAAAATGCTGATAGAAAACCATATGAATAACTTGATAATAGAGATCTGATAGTTCTCGCTGAAAATTATAAAATTCAGAGACAGAATGATCCGTGGAAAATAATCCACAAATATTTAATTTCTAACCTCTATTTTGTAGGAAAGTCCTACAAGGCTTGAGCATATTATGAAAAAAATTCTATTATCCACTGGAAGTGCAGATATTGAACATTTCCAGGCTTATGATGGAGAATCAGATGTGCATGGGTTCTAAAAAATTGTTATAAAAAAAGATCATTCACTTGGAGATTGGGGTACAACTTCTATGGTAGAAAGGCAGTTGTTACTGAAGGGTTCCAAAATTAATTTTACATACTGGGTCTATATTCAGGCCTTCACCAACACATTATACTACAATAATAATAAACATAAACATACTTGGTTCATAAAAATTTGTGCAAAGATATTCAACGAATCACTCCCCAACTGGTTTATTAATTGATGGGCGTATCATGGCCCAACTGTTCAGATATTACCAGATATATTTTTAAATTTATAAAAAAAATGGACAAAGGTATCTCCATTTTTGTCTGAGTTATATCACTCAGATCATGTATATAATTTGGACAAGATTGACCAGATGTACTTCTTTATTGAATCTCTATTCCATGGATTCACAAATAGAATGTTGAACTTGGATTTACTAAAGAACAAATACCTTGACTTTATAGGGTATTCTATAATAATTTTTATGATAAGATGATGTGCAAAGATCCCACAGCTAAAAAATTAAATGGTCAAGAACTCCTGGATACTATAGACAATAAAATTCAGGAATATGCTAATACTCCTTTGAAAAATATTATTGAGGATAAATCTTTAAAACATATCTCCAGAAGGATCGTTGTTCATAATGGAGATAGAATGGAAATGATAGAACAATATCTAAAAGAAGTTCAAAAAAATTTGATGAAAACTGTCGAACAATATTCAGATACTTCTATGAAGCATCACCAGCGATGATATTACAGAAGATGTTCAAAACTCACAACTAATTGATTCACGAGATTCCCTGAATGAGGAAGCCATAGCCAGAGCGGAGGAATTTCTCCACGAACTAAAAAGGAAAGAAGACAAGATGATTGGAAAAAAATATTGATGTATGGGTATTGATATATGGGACCTAGATGTGGGACCCTTTTACTATTTACACTGTAGATCCACTGTGTATAGGGACCCAGATGTGAGACCCATAAGTACTATGCATAGATTTCTTTTGCTTTTCCTTTTCTATATATATGACCTTCATTTGTTAGGGAAGGCAAGCAATAGATTTTAAATTTTCTTTATTTCTCTTTTGCTCCCCCCTCTATCTTATGTAACATAATTCAAGGTTTGAATAAAAGGGCTAATAGCCGCCGTTGTTTACTATTTTGGCCTTGCATCCGGCTAGTCTTAAGGTATTTACTTCTTTAATTTTGACATACTTTAATACTTTCTTCTTCTCTCCATCCGTGACTATGTCCAGCTAAAAGCTTTTCATATCTATGCCAGAGATCTAACTTCTCTTACTTAGTAACTATGAAAGATCCAGACTCTATCAAAATATGAAGGAATTTTTCTATTGTTTCTTGATTTGGTTCCGAAATGGTTGGTACAATCAAAATTAGTACTGCTTATGGTGGCTTTGTCTTAGTGACTACATCTGGCAAGCTGTGACTTTTAAGCAAGTGATAATGAAGAAAAGGGTGTTTCTCTTCATGGTTAGAATCGCTTGACACATGGGCTCATACTAAGTAGGTATTAATCTTCTGACAGGCCCGTTGTTCGGGTAAAAGAATTTTTTTCATGCAGTCATTAAGTTATTTGAAATTCTTTTATATTTCGATTGGTGCCTCGGTTGGTTTTCCGACTAGGCTTCCCGATATTAGTTAATAGGTCTGGTTGGCATGGCGGATTACCGCCCGTTTGTCAGTTGAAATCCAACTAAATACTATCGAATCTATGAATTCTCCCTTATTACATATAAAAATAATAAATATATATAATATATAATTATAATATAATATTCAGGAATACTATTAACCAAACAAAAAAAGATATTCAGAATAATGTAAAAAGAAAAGAGTGCATACGAAACATGTAATTTCTTTCACTTAAAAGGAGAATTCCCTGGTTCATTTTAGTCTAACAAAGTGAGTAGAACAAATAAATTGAAATGAAGAAACTAAAAGTTAACATTTTATAAAAAAAAAGACAAAAAAATGACATACTTATCGCTTTAATTTGTTCAACAAAACGATCATATTTTTTTTAGCAGCACTTTAATATTAACTTTTCATGTGGTATTTTTAAGAATACAAGATTAAAAATATTTTAGTACATTTGACCAAAATACTTGTATAAGTCATTTAAGTATTAAAAAATTAATAATATTTAATAAAAGGATAAAATAGACCTAAAATGATAAATTAACTCTTGATATTTTAAATTAACTTGACATCTTATATAAGGCCAGTTAAATTTTTTCCCCAAGTATTTTATATAGTAATTTTACTAGATCACTTCTAATTAGTTAATGTAAGTTATTTATCTCATCTCTGCTCTGCTGCTTCAATCATGATTTTACTGTATCACCCCTAATTAATTATTATGGTCATCTAAGCATTGTGCCATTTAAATTGGAATAGAAGAAAAAGTATTACAAATCACGATAATCAAAATTTAAATTTTTTAAAATATATAATAGACTATTGATGCCACAAAAATTTGGGCAAGGAGAATAAAATATTATTTAAAAATTACATAAAAAGTATTATAAATTACAGCAATATATTAAAAATAAGAATTGTTAGAGATTCTTTTATGTGGCTCTTCTGACTTCTTTATTTTAGAAAATAAGAAAGATTTATTATTTTCTTCTAATATTAATCTTATGATATAAGTAACTTCATATAATACTAATAATTAAATTTGAATTTTTAAATCATATTAAAATAATTAATTTAATAAAATAAATTTCCTAATCAATGTTTTCGTAGGATCTACGTAAAGTTAATATAGATCAAGTAAAAAGGAATTAGAATTTTTTTTACCAAATACCTAATAAACTTTTACCTTCGTGAGGAGTGAACATTATTTATTATAAATAAATATGTAATAATACACTCTTCTATTATACGCAGAAGAAATCATCCAGTATTTATTTAAGTATACTACTCCTAAATATTATTATTATTATTATTATTATTACTACTATTTTTATTATAAGAAATATTTCCTTTGTCTCAATTTATTTGTCCCTTTTGTTTTTTCGAGAGTTAAACAGTTTAAATTGGATAGTAAATTTGGACATGAAATCTTCAAGATTTTTGAAATAAAATTTATATATTTGAAACAATGTAAAAAGTACTAAAAATTAAAACTATTGACATTTCAAAATATTTAAATGATCATATGAAAAAATTACGATCAAAGAAAAACTTGTTTGAATCTCGAAATTCAAAAAGTGACACATAAGTCATTCGTGCAAGTCGCTACTTATGTGACAGAAATTTCTCTACCTTAGGACAATTAGAGTTACTGCCGCCGTTTACCTTAAGATAGAGAATTTTTTTTACCTTTTATAATATTAGGCCCATGCTGAAATGGGCCCACCCTTTAGTATATTTGAAACACCCTGGGTTTTGGTCCTTAAAAATTTCTTAAGTTTTAAAACATTCATTAATCAAACGACTCACCACACTAGTCGTATAATGTGCGTACGGGTCTAGGGATCCTATTCGTATGTTGGTCGTTGCGATATTGGCCAAGTTCTATCCAAGGTACGAGAAGACTCCATATGAGTCGTATGCTGATGTGACAAGAGGTAGGGTCCAAACCGTATGTTGTCCAATGTCTAGCCTTTGGTGTTCTGCCTAGGGTGCGACTTTAGGGGTATTAGTCGTATGGTGATGATACGAGTTAGGCAAGGAAGTCGTATGTTGGACAAAATATGGAGTCCAACTTTCTGTCTTGGATATGATTGGAGGGTACCACTTGTATGATATGGGTACGAGTGAAGGGGTCCAATTGTACCCATCTAAGAAAAATTTTATAGTTTAAGTTGGGGGTATTCTGGACATTTTCTCTCTTAACCCCTTTTGACCCCACAACATAAAACACCTTTGGTGGCTCCCTTAACCTAATATTCTTAATCAAACACACTCTAAACACATTTAAATCTCTCTTAATCTCCTGGTTCAAGAAAAGTCTAGGGTTTTTTCAAGGTGATCAACTAGGGCTTTCAAAGGGTGGTTTCTCTCCGCTTCCTTGGTGTCTAAGGCATGTTACTCCTCCCTCATTGTTAGTTCAACTAAAAACATATTTTAATGAATGGTTTCATGATATTATTATGGTTTTTTGATAGTTTTAAAATAGATGTTGGGGTTTTTGGTTTTTAATGGTTGGATAATGTTTTCCCATATTTTTTTATGGCTTTTCATATTATAATTGTAGTTTGAATATGTGGTTGCATGAGAATGGTCAATTAGTTCTTGGTTTTGGTTTTGGAAACTATAAGCCCTCAACATGTTTGTTAAAATGCCAATGAGAATAGTTTTGTCACATAGTTTGACTATTCTTGAAATCTTTGCATTGCATAATATAGTAATGGAACCTAAATTGGTTTGTTTAGTTTTTAAATGATTTTGGAAAGGCCTTGGTGGTCATGGCTTTGGTTTAATTGGAAATCATGTGAGGTACATTGGAATCCCCTAAGTGTTGGCTAATGATATTGCTTGCAAGCTATAGTTGGTATGATGATACCACTCCATAATACCTTGGTAATTAATTTCTGAATTGGTGGTTTGGTTATGTGCTAAAGTTTTTAATTAGGCAATAATGGTGGGTTGTATTAGCTAACCTTAAAGGTGTGAGTTTGATGGAAGGATACTGGAAAATCATATTTGTCGACGTGAGGGTTGGTCATGGTGACCATATACTTGTGGGGTACACAGAAATCCACTAAGTTTATACTTGCTTATATGTGTCATGGAGGTCAAAGGGTTCATGGGAACCCCGACCTCTGTGACATCTCTGGTTCATGCAACAACACACACTGGGGCCGTTCAGGGGGTAATACTAGACCCACATAGCCAGTGGGTGGATTATGATGGTAAAGCTACATGACCTAAGTTATACTAAAATTGGTTCCTTTTCTCGGCATGGTATATATATTTATATGTAATTGCATATGGTTATTTACTTTGGTTTTGAAAATGACATTATTTTTTCTTTATTCTTGAGTACAAGCTATTATTGACCATGCTAACTATTTTTAGGAACTGTATCCCCACGGGATACAGGATTCGACCATACTACTCCTTTTGCTCAGTGACTTGGATTCGGGGATAACTCAGAGTCAGACTGAAGTGGTGAGCTTCTATAATTTGGAAGACCCCATTTAATGATATGGACTTTTTTTTACATTACTTTTGTTTCTTGGACTTTTATTTAGGCTATAGTCGAGGGTCATGTTTCGATCGAATGTTCTTTGTTTTCGGTTAGAGGATTTGTGGTACTACTTGGGGCTTAGGGCGATGTCGATATTGGTGTCAGCCTTGGTATTGATATTGGCATTAGGGTTGACACTGGTTGGATGTTTGGTTGGTTATGGTTATGGATTTTATTAATGTCTTTGATTTATTATTGTTCTATCTTGTTATATGTTTAGAATTCTTCTGACATAGGTTGCTGGGCGGTTATGGTTGGGTATTAGGGGTGGTATCCGATCCCGGTTGGACTTAAGGCAGCTGACAGGACTAGACTCTAGTTTGGGTCATGCCAGATTGGTATCAGAGCCCTAGGTTCATGGTCAATTATGAATCCATAAAGCAGTATTGAGTAGAGTCCCTTTTTAGGGTATGTAGTGCATCCCACTCATAAGGGAGAGACTACAAGGAATTTAGGAATATTTCTTTTTCTTGTGTTTTATTTTTGAGTTGTAGAGTCTAAGGTCTTGAATTCTCCCCTAATTTTTATTTGTTCGCTTTTCAGATTATGCCTTATAGATGATCTGAAGCTCACAAAAACTCCTTTATCACACTGGAGGACAACATTGATAGGACACATTCTACTTATGAGGTCCATACCCGGTATAGGGGTCCAATTTCTGATTATTCTAGAGTTCTACTGATTCTATCTAGTCTATCTTGAGCTCCTCAGGCTAAAGTAACAAACGCTAAGTTTCATTAGTCTTTTTGTATGTTTGCACAACTGGTAGCTTCTTAGTATGAGCGTGGTGTTTCTACTACTCCATCTTATAGTCCACAAGGGTTGACCAGTTCATAAGGTTGAACCCTTTGACCTTTACTAGTGTCATGGTTGAGGAGGATCTTCAAGGTTTTCTGGATAAGATAGAAAAGATTTTTTGTGTTATGCATGCCACTAATGTAGAGGACGTGGAGTTTGCCCTCTACCAGCTGATAGATATGGTATACCAGTGGTATGAAGAATGGGATCAGGCAAGGTGTGCCATCTCTGTGAGAGAATTTTTCTAACATGAGGGCTAGAATATGGAATTTTGCTTTTGAGTTTTCTAGAGACTTGATTTTGGAAAGTAAGGTTGCCTTATTAAATAATGACACAGATATATCAAGGTTGGTGGTATACATCCAGCAGGTTAAGAAAAAAAAGAAGAAGCAGGTTGAGTTAGGAGAGAGGCAGGAAAAGAAGTTTAAATTTTCTAAGCTGGGTAGTGACCAACAATAGAGTGGCAGGGATGGTAGAAAGTGGCCCAAGAAGAAGTGAAGAAATTGTGAGTCTTATTTGACAGCTAGTGCTCCCTACCCAAAGCCATCGGGAGACAAGCGTTTCCAAGGTGGAGACAACTTTAGGGCACAGGTTGCACAATCTCAGGCTAGTGGGGCTCAGTCAGCTCTATCATATCCTCCTTGCAGATTTTGTGGTTAATTTTATTGGGGTTTTTATTATGAGGGAAGGGACAAGTGCTTCAACTATGGTCAACCAGGGCATATGCTTAGAAACTATCCTATTGGTAAGATTGATTCGAGGGTAAACAAGGTTTGAGTTGCCTCTTTTTTAGCTTTGACACAAAAGGGTGCACCATTTGATTTCGACACTGGTTGGAACCATCTTTTATATTTTACTACACGACATGAGTCTGTGGCAACACCTGATGTCACGACTGGTATGTTGAAACTTTTTTCCCATGATGTGTACTGTTTACTTGATTTGGAGTCCACCCTCTCATATGTGACCCCATTTATGGATATGCATTTTAGTTTTGGTCCCTAGTGTGTTTCAGACCCTTTTTTTTGTTTTTACCTTGATAGGTGACTCTGTGATTGCTAGAAGATTCTATAGGGTGTGTGTAGTATTTGTTGGTAGTAAAGAAACTATGGTGGATCTATTTGAATTAGATATGGTGGATTATGATATCGTATTAGGGATAGATTGGTAGCACTCCTACTATGTATCCTTAGACTGTTGGACCTGTAAGGTTATCTTTAAATTCCTTAATAAGTAGATTATTGAGTGGGAAGGTGGTTCCCGAGCTATTAAGGAGAGATTCATATCATCTCATAAAAATCAGAGATTAATCTCCAAGGTGTGTCTCTATTATCTAGTCCGAGTTAAAGATTCTAACTCAGAGGGTCCTTCTTTGCATTTCATCATTGTAGTGAATGAATTTCCTGAGGTCTTCCCTTATGACTTTCCTGGTGTTCCTCCCTATAGGGAGATTGAGTTTGGGATTGATATTGTTTCGAACACTTATAAAATTTCTATTCCTCCATATAGAATGGCTTCGATTGAGTTGAAATAGCTTAAGAAGTAGCTAAATGATCTTTTAGATAACGGTTTCATCCATTCTATGGTGTCCCTGTGGGGTGCACCGGTGTTGTTCGTGCATAAGAAGGATGGTTCCCTTCAAATGTGTATTAATTACCGACAGTTGAATAAGGTATTGGTAAAGAATAAGTATCCTCTTCTGAGGATAAATAATTTGTTTGATTAATTGCAGGGTGTTAAGTTTTTCTCTAAGATTGATCTTCGATCTGGGTATCGTCATTTAAAGATTAGGGAGGTGGATATCCCTAAGACTGCCTTTCGTACTCGGTATGAGTATTTTGAGTTTTTGATTTTGTCCTTTGGGTTGACCAATTCCCTGATGATATTTATAGATTTGATGAATAGGGTCTTTCTTCAGTTTTTGAACTTGTTCATCATTGTGTTCATAGAAGATATCCTGAGGTACTCTAAGAATGAGGAGGATTATGTCGATCACCTTCGTGTGGTGTTGTAGACCTTGAAAAAGCAACCGATGTATGCCAAGTTTTCAAAATATGACTTATGGTTGAACGCTGTCACTTTTTTAGGTTATGCTATTTCTAGTTAATGGATCATGGTAGATCCACAGAAGGTTGTAGTTGTTAAGAAGTGTCCTAGACCCATGATTCCAATCGATATTCAAAGCTTCTTAGTTTTAGCAGGTTACTATAGGAGGTTTGTTGAGAGTTTTTCTTCTATAGTTGCCCCTTGACTAAGTTGACTCAGAAAAAGGCGAGGTTCTTGTGGTTTGATGCTTGCAAGGGTTGTTTTGAAAAGCTAAAGGATAAGTTAACTTCGGCTCCAATTTTGACTTTGCCTGAAGGCACTAATTGGTTTATGGTCTATTATGATCTATCCCTTGTGGGGCTTGGTTGCATCTGATACAGCATATCAGGGTGATAACTTATGCCTCTAGGCAGTTGAAGGTGCACGAGAAAAATTATCTGACCTATGACTTTGAACTATTGGTCGTGGTGTTCATGTTGAAAATCTGGCATCACTATTTGTATGGAGTGCATGTGGATCTCTTTTTTAATCATAAGTGCCTGCAGTATGTATTTACTCAGAAAGAGCTTAACCTCATACAAATGAGATGGCTTGAACTTCTTAAGGATTATGACATAAGTCTTCACTACTATCTAGGTAAAACTAATGTGGTTGCTGATGCTCTTAGCAGATTATCCATGCAGAGTCTAGCTTATGTGGATAAGGATAAGAAGGAGTTGGTAAAAGATATTCACCGTTTGTCTAACCTTAGAGTTCATTTCTTAGACTCTGAGGATGGTGGTGTGTTCTTTGAGAATATGGCGCAGTCGCCTCTTGGTGCTAAAATTAAGGAGAAGCAAGTGTTAGATATTGTGTTGATGAGGATCAAGGGTGATACTGGTGGGCATAAGGTGATGGCCTTTGAGATTTTTGGTGATGGTACCTTGCGTTACCAAGAGAGGTTGTGTTACCGATGTCGATAGTTTGCGAGAAAGGATCTTGGCTGATGCATATGAGTCGCGCTATGTTGTTCATCCTGGTTCGATAAAAATGTATGTTGACCTCAAGGACATGTATTGGTGGAACATTATGAAGCGGGATGGGGCTAATTTTGTGGCAAAGTGCATGATGTGTCAACAAGTGAAAGCACAGGAGACCCAGAGGATTATATCAAGAAATTGAGCTGCCAGAGTGGAAGTGGGGAGTGATAAACATGGATTTTATTACCGGTCTTCCTCGGTCTCAATTAATTTGATTTGGTTTGGGTCATCGTGTATAGGATGAAAAAGTTGGCTTACTTTTTGCCAGTGAAGACTAACTTCTTAGCTAAGGATTACACGATGTTGTATCTCTATGAGATTATGAAGTTGCATGGGGTACCTGTTTCTATCATCTCGGATTGTGGTAGGCACTTTTCATCTCACTTTTAGCAGTTGTTTCAGAAAGGTTTTGGGGACCAAGGTTAGTCTTAGTACTGCTTTTCAGTCGCAGTCGGATGGGCAAGCAGAAATGACCTTTCAAACGTTGGAGGATATGCTTCGTGCTTGTGTGATTGACTATGGTGGTAGTTGGGTTGAGAATTTTCCTCTTATAGAGTTTTCTTATAGTAATAGCTACCATTCTAGCATTGGGATGGCTCCATTTGAAGCTTTGTATGGTAGGAGGTGTAGATCTCCTATTAGGTGGTTCAAGGTTGGTGAGGTAGAGATGTTTGGCCTAGATTTGGTTCACCAAGCCATAGAGAAGGTGAAGGTTATTCGGGATAGGCTTAAGGCTGCTCAAAGTTCCCAAAAGTCCTATGCGGATGTGAGGCGAAGGAAGTTAGAGTTTGAGGTTAGGAATAAAGTGTTTTTGAAGGTGTCTCCCATGAAGGGAGTGATGCAGTTTGGGAAGAAAGGGAAGCTTAGTCCCCAATATATTGGTCCGTACTTGTTTTGAGGAGGGTTGGTAATGTTGCGTATGATTTGGAGTTCCCTTTTATTTCAAATCTATTCACCTGGTGTTCCATGTTTCTATGCTGAGAAAGTGTATAAGTGATCTGTCTCAAATTACGCCTATAAAGGATATTGTTAAAAGATATTATTTTCTAACTTAGTTAAAGGTCAGAGTGGAGTTGTTGGGGTGCAAATCATGGATGTGGCCTTGTTCCATCATTTGAGGATGAATTATCCAAATGGGGGAGAACTGAAACACCCTAGGTTTTGGTCCTTGGAAATTTCCTTAGTTTTGAGCCTTTTATTGATCATACGACTCACCATACTGGTCATATAATGTGGGTACGGGTCTAGGGACCCTAGTTGTATGTTGATCAGTCTGATATTGGCCAAGTTCTGTCCAAGGTACGAGAAGACTCCATATGAGTCGTATGCTGATGTGACGAGAGGTAGGGTCTAAGATGTATATTGTCCAACGTCTAGCCTTTGGTGTTCTGCCTAGGGTATGACTTAGGGGTACTAGTCATATGGTGATAATATGGGTTAGGCAAGGAAGTCGTATGTTGGACAGAATATGGAGTCCAACTTTCTATCTTGGATACAATTGGAGGGTACCACTCGTATGATGTAGGTACGAGTTGAGGGGTCCAATTGTACCCACCTGCAAAAAATTTTACAGCCTAATTGGAGGTATTCTGGATATTTCCCCTCTTAATACCTTTTGACACCACGACATAAAACTCCTTTGGAGGCTCTCTTAACCTAATATTCTTAATCAATTACTCTCTAAACACTCTTAAATCCCTCTCAAGCTCTTGGTTTAATAAAAGGCTAGGGTTTCTTTAAGGTGATCAATTAAGGCTTTTAAAGGGTGGTTTCTCTCTGCTTCCTTGGTATCTAAGGCATGTTACTCCCCCTTCATTGTTAGTTCAACTAAAAGCATATTTTAATGAATGTTTTCCATGTTATTATTATGGATTTGTGATGGTTTTGAAATAGATGTTGGGGTTTTTGTTATTAATGGTTGGATAATGTTTTCCCATGTTTTCTTATGGTTTTTCATGTTATAATTATGGTTTGAACATTTGGTTGCATGGGAATGGTCAATTGGTTCTTGTTTTTGGTTTTGGAAACTATATGTCCTCAACATGTTTGTTAAAATACCAATGAGAATATTTTTGTCACATAGTTTGACTATTCTTGAAATCTTTGAATTGCGTAATATGGAAACGGAACCTAAATTGGTTGGGTTAGTTGTTAAATGATTTTGGAAAGGCCTTGGTGGTAATGGATTTGGTTGAATTAGAAATCATGTGGGGTATATAGAAATACCCTAAGTGTTGACTAATGATATTGCTTGCAAGCTATAGTTTGTATGACGATACTACTTCATAATGCCTTCGTATTTAACTCCTGGAATTGGTGGTTTGGTTATGTGCTAAAGGTTTTAACTCGGCAATAATGGGGGGTTGTGTTAGCTATCTGTAAAGGTGTGAGTTGGATGCAAGGACACTGAAAACTCATGTTTGACGACATGAGGGTTGGTCATGATGACCATATACTCTTAGGGTACATGTGAATCCCATAAGTTTATACTTGTATATATGTATCATGGAGGGCGAAGGGTACACGGGAATCCTCGGCCCCTATGATATCTCTGTTTCATGCGACTACACTCACTGAGGCCCGTTCATGGGGTAACACTGGACCCATATAGCCCATTGATGGATTATAATGGTAAAGCTACACGACCCAGGTTAATGTTTTAAATGCATGATAATCTCAGTTTCCTTTTTCAGCATGGTATATATTTATATACGTATGTAATTGCATATGGTTATTTACATTGATTTTGAATAATGACACTATTTTATCTTTATTCCTGAGTACATGCTAGCGTTCATCATGCTAACCGTCTTCAGGAGCTGTATCCCCACACAATGTAGGAACCGACCATACTACTCCTCTTGTTTAGTGACTTGGATTCGGGGACAACTTAAAGTCAGACTGAAGCGGTGAGCTTCCATACTCCAGAAGACCCCATTTCATGATATGGACTTCCTTACATTGCTTTTGTTACTTGGACTTTAGTTTTGGTTATGGTTGGGGGCATGTACCAACCGGATGTTCGTTATGTTTGGTTAGAGGCTTTGTGGTACTACTTTGGAATGGGCGGTGTCAGTATTGGTGTCAGCCTTGATATTGGTATTGGAATTGAGGTTGACACCAGTTGGATATTTGGTTAGTTATGGGTATGGATTTTATTATTATATTTGACTTTGTAATGTCTATCTTGTTATACGTTTGGAATTCTTCCGACATAGGTTGCAGGGCGGTTATGGTTTAGTATTGGGGTGGTTTTTGATCTAGGTTGAACTTGCGGAACCCGACACGACTAGGCCCTAGTTCGGTTTGTGTCAATATCAATATTATAGAAGAGAAGGTTTTGACATGCCTGTTTGTGTTGTCTGCTTCAACTACTTTAACTGTGATTATACTATATCACCACTAATTGATTATTATAAGTCATTTATCTACTAAAACTACAAATATTTAATAAAAATGCAAAATAAAAATTTATGACATGTCTGTTTCGGCTGCTTCAATCATAATTTTACTAAATATCACCCCTAATTAATTATTATAAGTTATCTAAGTATGAAAAAAATTAATAATATTTAATTAAAAAAGAAAAAAAAGATATAAAATGATAAATTAACTCTTGATGTTTTAAATTAACTTGACGTCTTATATGAGGTCCACTTAATTTTTTTCAACAAGTATTTTTTATATAACTTTGCTATCTCATTTTGAATTAGTTGTTGTAAGTCATTTAAGACATGTCTGCTTCACTATTTCAATCGTGATTTTACTATATTACCCTAATTAATTATTAAGGCTATCTAAGCATTGTGCCGCTTAAATTGAAATAGAAGAAAAAAATATTATAAATCACAATAATTAACAATTAAATTATTTAATAAACATAATTGACTATCAATGCCACAAATGTTTAGAAAAGAATAGTATTATAAATTACTATAGCTAATAGCTTAAATTAGTAAATTACAATGCCAATAAAGTATTATAAATTACAATAGCTAACAACTTAAAATATCTAAAAACATACTAAGAATATAATTGATTATCTAAATTTTATTTGTGTTGCATTAATTGAGATAATAAAATAACATATATTGAGCCTATGCCTCGATATCTAGTAATATAATATATATACATACATACATACACACACACACATATATATAGTGGAAATGTAAATGTTGCCCTTTTCTTTTGGCACTTCAAAGAAATATTAAATCAAAATCAAGGGTATATAAGTCAACCCATTTTTTATTTTTACTACTTTGTTTATATATGAACAAATTTCTTACTCTACCTAAGGGTGTTCACAAATTGCGGAAATGTAATGACCCTTCAGCTCATTTTTCTCTTTTTGTGCTTTTCTGTGATTTCCTATAGTTTTTCTAAGTCATTTATGACTTGCTGGAACTGGTAGTTTTATTTTTCGAGCAGTATGTTTGGTTTCTATGCCTATTTCCTTGTTTTAGAGCATTTAGAGTTATAAAACTGTTGTTTAGCTAAATCTCTCAGTAGACGACTTCAGATGGCAATTATGACAGTCCTGTTAGCTTCGAAGCATGAATTTTAGCCTAGGAGAGCCTTTGATTTGGGTCCAGAGGTTTCTGGACTTATTTTAGGCAATTGGTTGAAAACTAGTTAAAATGGATCGGTGGATATAAGGGCTAGGAGGTCCTTTGGATCGAGTTCAGAGGATTTCAGACTTATTTTATGCTATTGGTTGGAAATTGGTTAAAATGGAGCAGTGGATGTGAGGCCCACATTTTATCAAAACAACCTCGATTGGGAATTTTAATGGTTTCATTGAGTCCCGAATGTCATTTTTAGTAGTGTAGCATATTTAGTTTTCCTTCACAGGGTTCTGAGAGAATCTCAAGCACCCGGTGAATGTTCTTTAGCACTTAGCTGAAAAATTTAGTGTAAGGCATCTAGTGCAGCCGCGTTAGTAACCCTTTGTCTCTTAAGCGGAGTCGCTTAAGTTGCTGATAATGTTAGTATGCGATGTCCACCACTTTAAGCGAATCTCTTTATCATTTTAGTGGAGCCACTTGAATGACTTGGGAGCTGCTTTAGTGAGAGTTGGCTAGCATGGTAAGGAACGCTTTAATAGTCAAATATCTGTTTTAGCTTAGCCTCTTTAGCGGCCTGTACTGGTACTATATATGCATTGTTCTTCATGATTTAAGCCCATTTCAAACTCCATTTTCACCATTGTTGCACCTTTAAGCGTGGAGAAATAGTGTGAGATCATAAGATAAGGCTAGGATTCATTATTGCTTTGCTCCCTGATCATTTTTCTGTTGATAATTAGTAAGCTCCCATCATCTTTTCCATTCAATTCTTTAGCTAAATTCTTTGTTTTCATTGGTTTGTGGGGCTATTTTGGGGCATGATTTGAGGACAGTTTATGCTCAAATTTTGAGTAAATGATTTTTGTCTTGCGAGGGACACAATTGTAGGTTCAATTTCTAAATTTTGTAAGCAAGCTCTATGGTTGAATTTTGACCCAATTTTTTTACTCGAAGCATAAATTTACAATATAGGTATCGTGTTTCTCGTATTAATGCATAGATTATTATTTTGGTAGTGTGATAGAGATCAGTGACTTTTTGATAGGGAACAGCTTCGGTATTGGGTTGCAAGCGCATTCTTCAACGTCTAGGTAGGTTACGACTTAACTCCATTTAGACTTTGCTCATTTAAAGTATTAGTGTGATAATCTTCTAGCTATGGGTTGCATATTGTGGCTTGAATAATCTACTTAGGTATTTATGATCCTTGTAGCCGATTTGGGGGCTTAGAGTAGAATTGTTCCTTGAATATTTAATTTGATTAGTTGCTGCCCTGGTAGGCCTAGTCAGTGTGTAGCTTTAAACATTAGTCTTAGATGCCTTACTCTATGCTTGGATAGTTGTTTGCCTTAGGGTGGGATTCTCGGAGCTCGTAGTAGTGTTACCCCTTCTTTAAGATAGATTATCTTAGTATAACATACTTAAATCTCGTAGATGACTGTAAAAGACTTAGGTTGCATGATGATAGACTGATTTTTGGTGTTTGATTTGGTTTGTACGCCCCACTGTACTTGTTGGTTTCATTTCCTTGGCATATTATTAAGTTGATCTAAAAATGTTGTTTTCAACTCGATCAATGGTAACAATTAGATGAATTTAGTTTTCTAAAAAAAGAAAATGGACCATTTACTTTCAGTTTGAGTTTAGGCACTTGATTTTACTATTTATTATATATTTAGCCTCGTTTTGATTTTGAGCATGCATTGTTATTGATATGTGGTTGGAAGTTCAACTTATTCCGGACTTGGTTTATAGTATGGCTGAGGAGAAGTATACAGGGCGTTTATTGCATATCATAACATCACTCATTTTCTTCCATTATGCTTATGGTGGATGGTTGGGTTTATTAATTATTTATGGTTATCTTCTAAGCTTATGGGGTCCAGTTAGGTTATTGGATGCTTACTTTATGTTTTTCAAATTATTTACTTCTACTTCTTGTAATTGTCAAGCTTTAGCTGATTTCTCTCTTTGTAACCCTTTTTTTCTTACTTTTGGCGTCTATTCACACTTTATTATGCTTTTATCTTATTTGATATCAGTTAAACTATAATATCTACTGAGTACCACATCTTTTGGTACTCATACTACCTTTCTACATTATTTTTCCTAATGCAGATCATGTACGAGTCATCACTGCTGACATCATCTTCATATAAAGTTGTTGATCAGAGATTAGGGTAAGCTTTTGGTGACTATAGCTAATCTATCTCCTTTTATTTTTGGGATTAGTTTTATTTTGTACTTTTGGAGACTATTCTGTATATAATGCACTTGTTTAGTATTCTCTATGCTTAGTGACTCTTGTACTGATTATACTAGGATTTGGGGGATTCATTTTGTACATCTTGTCCATTATCCTTGCTATTTGTATGCATGCTTTGTATATTTTCCCTATTAGTCATCTTATTTGCTATTTTTACCTTGTTCTTCTCGCTTTCTCTTATTAGCCCGTTACTCACTATTCTGAGTTATGATTTTGGCTTACCTACTGATGGTCTATAGTAGGTGCCATCATGACCTAAGCTTATGGATTGTCATAGTTTGGTAGAGCCTAGGTTCACCGATATTGGTGATAGAAAAGCAAATGTCTACTAGAGTCTCCCAGATTAGTACAATGATATTTGTATCCTATCTTCGTGAGGCTATATGACATTTTAAGAAAAATTTCACCTTCTTTTATTTATTGTGTGTTAGGTATTTATTGGTTCTGGATTCTCATTTGTTTTACTTTTTCACAAATGGATAGACTAGGGCTACCATGACCGAGGGTGCAACCCTTGAGCCAGAATCTATAGCTCTAGTTAAGGGTAGAGGTAGAGGTTGATGTCGAGGTTAAGGTTGGGCTTGAGCTACAACACCATCTCAGGACCAAGATAGAGAGCCTGCACCAGAGACGATTATTGATTCGAAGCCAAAGATTGCACTAGAAGTAGTACTAAAGGATCTACCACTACAACAATTAGTGGTCCAGGTACTAAACCAAGCTTTACTCGAATTTCTAGCCAGACCCATCTATCGAGATGCCCTAATATAATTATTGGGTATGATTGGAGTTCAATGGACGAATGAGACCCATACATTTACAGGGACAGAATAGTGTAGACTAGTTATAGGGGAGCAATATGAAACTATGATTCCTCGAGTAGAGGTTCCACCAGAACCATTTGTTGCACAATCAATAGTAGCCTGACCAACAATGACTTCTAAGAAGCAGAAGATTCTGGGTTGGTCTCTCGGATTATCTTTACTAAGGTTTTTAAGGGATTTAGAGGAGGATGCACATGAGTTCTTTGCTAGCTATGATGAGAGTTTGTATAATCTAGGCTTAGTGAACTCTTGTAGAGTGGATTACGCCATATTTTAGCTTAACAATGCACTGAGATAATGGTGGAGGGCGTAGATTGAGTGCAAAATAGTTGGGTCCCTCCTAAGACTTGGGTATGTTTATCATAGTCTTTGTTGGAGACGTATATGTCTCGCAATATGGGTGAACATATGAGAGATGAGTTATCGAGGTTAGAACAAGTTCCACGATAATATCTGAGTATAAGCTAAGTTTTACGAGTTAGCCAGGTATTGCCACTATGATTATACCTACTGAGAAAGAGAGAGTGCATTACTTTGTCAAAGGTTGAGAGTTTAGCTCCATGACTATCTAGAGCATGGTATTTCTAGGTATACCATTTTGTAGATATTGTTGATCATACCTTTACTATGAATGTTCCATGAGGTCCTTTGAGCATTGATAAGAGACCTTCTTTCCCTCGGTAAAGAAGTTTATGTGGTTTTCAATCTTATGGAAAAAGGTATTCAGGAAAGGAATAGAAGTAGTATCAACAACATGTTAGTCTAGTCAGCCTATTTAAGCATCACTTAATATTTATATGAGGGTCAGCTAGGTTATAGTGATTTCAGCTGTCAGATCATCGAACATCTATCATGAGGTTCATATTCGGGGTATTTAGGCCATGGTGGAAACTCAGAAGCAGTCAATTCATATCGTCAATGTAGGATACCCCTAGCTTATTATGACTGTGGCATTGTTGGTCTTTGTGAAGTAAGGTTCCCAGCGATGGATGATCAAGCCTGTAGCACAGATAACATAACCTCTTAGATCAATGGTGTCACTGTCCAATGGTGGTTCCCAAATTGATAAGGGTGGTTCATAGGTTGCTTGTGAAGGTGGCTAGTGGGGCAAGACAGGTGGTCAATCATGTTCTCAGTCTAATGGCGGGAGTGAAAAGTTATATGCCTTTCTTGGTAAGCTAGAGGTGGAACTATCAAACTCAGTGATCATAGGTATGATTTTGATGTACCGACAATCAACCTTTGTATTATTTGATTTGAGTTCCACTTATTTTTATGTGTCGGTGTATTTTGTTTCCTAGTTAGGGCTGATTGGCGAGCCTTTATCTATTCCTATGCATGTAACTACTCCAATAGGTGATTTCTTAGTAGTGTATCAGGTTTTGAGGTCCTGTTTAGTGACTATTGCAGAGTATGACACTTGGATTGATCTTATCTTGCTTGATATGGTTGATTTTGAGCATGGACTTTTTATCCCCTTGTTATGTGGTCTTAGATTGTGGATCCTCTAGGTCATATTATACATTTCATAGATTTTTTCTATTTAGATCTTTTCTCTAGCTTCCCTAAGTAATTTATGACTTATTGGAGCTGACAATTTAGTTATTGGATAATTCGTTTGTTTTTTAGAGCCAATTTCTTGTTTTGAAGTCTTTATTGGTAAGAATTGGCTACCGAGCAAAAACTTCAGTCAAATGATCTCATATGCAAATTTTGATAGTTCCAACAGCTCTAGAAATTTAATTTTAGGCTGGGAGACCTTTAATTTGGGTCCTAAGGCTTCTGGACTCATTTCGGACTATTGACTGAAAATTAGGAAAATGACACTTGAGTATTGGACCTACTATTCATCAAAATGACCCCAAATGAAAATTTTGACTGTGCCACCGAGTCCAGAATGTCTAATTTGATAGGGTAGCATACTTCATTTGTGTATATAGAATTTCGAATAAATCTTGAGGGGTCAGTAAAGACTTGGAAATATTCAAAGTCTCCAGCAGGTGCAACCAACTGCTGCATTCACTTAAGCGCCCCTTGGGTCGCTTAAGCGACCAGGCTCTACCAGCTAATATGCCGCTTAGACGAAGTCCTCTTAAGTGAATATTGGTCCGCTTAAGCGAATGGACCAGGCTTGGGCAGGTACCGTAAAAACGACACTTGGCTGCGAAAGCAATGACCGCTTTAGCGGCCTAGTGTCCGCTTAAGCAACACCTAGGTGGCATTAAATGCCCTATTTTCCTAATTTTCTTCCTTTTTTTCACACAAGTTCAATAGTTTAGAACCCTAGGAGAAACATTGATTGGTGAATTGGGGTGTTTGTGAACTTGAATTACTCATTTTTCTCCGAAATTATGGTAAGTTTTTATTAATTTCATAGTTAATTTTTCCATTATTTTCCAAAATTCCTAGATTATTGAAGGTTTGATTGTAGCGCCATTTGAGCTTGGAATTTACCCATTCTTGATGGTAAATATTTCTTAAGTATAGAGGGGCGCGTTGACAATTTCGAAAGTGAGATTTTGCAAGCGAGCGCACAAGGAATTTTTACATAATATTGGGCCTGAACATAAAAATGCAATATGGGTGCTATTGTTCTCATGTTGATGAGTAGATTATAATTTTGATAGCGTGGCCTTGTATGAAAGCTTCTTGGAAGGGAGAATTGATGATTTAGCAAATTTCATCGGGGTTTCTTCGGCGTCCATGAAGACTAGGTTTACCTTTCTTTAGATTGGGCTTAATTGTAGTATATTTATGATAATATGCTTGATATGGGTTGGAAATTAGGTCTTGTAGACATAATTAGTATAATTTGGGTTATTTAGCTCATTAAGGGATCGTAAATTTGTTGTAATTGACTTAGTTGCTCATGTTTTAGGTAGAGTTTCTATCTTAGGAATAAATGTGACTTATTTAATATCTGGTAGTGATTTTAGACACCTTAACCTTGCTTGATGTAGAAACTTCCTCAGAATGGATTTTTGGAATTAAAAGTGGGCCCCTCTAACCTACGTTTGGTCATGACTCTTTTACTCCTTGTAGACTTTTAGGCATCTTAGCTTATTTAAATGCATATTTTAGAGATTAAGAAGGTTATATACATGATACTTATGATATATTGGTACTTGGGAGTGATTCTAGTTCCGATTCGAGTATGGTGATTTATTGACTTTATGAGTTTTGACTCAAGTTCGATAATTTATGATTTTGAGTTTCAGTTCAAGTCCGACAAATGGTGATGATATGATTTACATGTCAAGTCCGACACTGAGAGGTTAGCTAAGCTATGATATGTTTTAAGATACAATTATTTAGTATGGTTTCGATTATTTCTACTCTTGATTGCACCCTTTGGACTTATGGGTGCACACATTGGGTTATTTACTTTCAACACTTACTATCCTATGGGGGTTAATTTTTTACTGTAGTTATGCTTTTTTTCATATTCTGGTTGTTCTAGTTATTTAATTACACCATTTGGAGCGTTATTCCAAGTTTACCCTCTTACCTTGACTAGACTTATTTATCTTGCATTTTTATGTACTTATATTATGATTTAGTTTAGTTAGTCGATGATGCTGTCACGACCCAAACCAGGCCCTGGACGTAACGGGCATCCCAAACCATAAAGGCCTGAGAGCCCTTCTAACTTGTAATCATATACACCATTCATACTCAATAAGGAAATGCGGAAAAATATAATGAAACGGAACCATGGTCATACGCTTGATATAAATTCAACAATAGAAAAAAATGAAATTCAAACCCTCTAATAACATCTGTAAAACCACCTGCGAAATCTCTACTACATAACTAATAACAACTGTATGAAAATTCTGGGACAAGGCCCCCAGTAGACCCAAAACCACGACTAACAATAAATGTCTGAAAATAAATAGGCCTTCTGAAATATAGAAGGCTCACCGATTGAACTCTGCACTTCTGTCTGAAGAAATCTACTGCTTAACAGGACCCCTAGATTGTGCCTCAGAACCTGGAAGGTAGGGGTCCAATATAAATGTACTGGTACGCAGAAAAATCCAAAATAAAGCTTTTGATATAAATAAAATAGTTGATAACTAGTCATAAAACATCAAATATGATATAAATTCCAAAACATATTGGCACCTTTGATAATCATAAAACCTTTCTGTCAATGCAGTCTCTAATCTTTATGTTACTTCTGAGTTAGGTGGCACTCCCCTACAAGTCTGATATCCCACGGGCTATATGGAATAGATCGGCAAATCACAATTTTGGACAATGAATTTTATGAACTCGTGCCTTCTTCGGGGAACCACGTAAGCTCTTTTTATGCCCAATTTTAGTCTATTCTGATACATGCGCCATTCTAGTTTCAAAATCTAAAAATCTGATTTCAAATATGCATTCTATTCTGTTCTGAATTAACATGGAATTATCTGAGTTGGTGTCGTCACACCAAAACTTGCAAGTCCTATTTCTGAGCCATATTGTATCATGCATGATTCTTTCATTAAAACTCAATTCAGACCACCCAAAAATGCAATTAGTATAATAGATTTCATGTTCAAAAAGCATAAGTCAAAACTATGCAAGGATCACCATTCTTTCAATAACAATGTGGTAGTCCTGAAATCTTTGTCAAACCATGCAACTCTTTCCCTTGGATATTTATATTCAATAATTATCAATACAAACAACCCTCTATTTTGATTCAAAAATCATATCCATGTCATATTATAAATCAATACATTTCGTATCATGCTTTTCAAAATGCATTTCAAAACAATCCATATCATATGAAAAAAGGGATAAATCATATCAAAAGAGGGATTTCATGTGACTCATGCTCTTAATTCAAACATCACATTAAAGCACATACATACATATACATAGGACTTCAAATCACTTCGGGGGAAGGCCTAAAGACCAAACAATATTAATTAAAGCTTCTAAAACATGCTAGAAATGGTAAAATTCAACCCCTTTCCGTAAAATCATGATTTGCAAATCTTTAGCATGAATTAAAGAATGTTTCTTTGCCCATAAATTTTTAGGAAAACCCCACGTAGCTCAATTTAGGAATTTAGTGGATGATTCTTGAAGCCTACGATTTGGGGATTCCAAATTTTCAATCAATCTTGAAAACCCACGGTTAAATCTTGAGTTATTTGGATTTTTAGTTTGAAACCCTAGAGGGAATTTCTTGTGAATTTTTGAAGAAACTATGAATAATGTGGTCACTTGAGAGTATAATTCCGTGTTTATGCAGATAAGGAGGTGAAAAATACCTAATATACCCCTAATGAGATGGACTAAAAATATAACTGAGAACCCAATTTTATGGGCCACCGCGACGCGCCACTATCGCGGTGGCTCACTGGAAATTGACAAATGTGATTCTTAGGGTCACCGTGATGCGGGGCCATCACATTGTCCCACTAGTTAGGACTTAGAACTTTAGGGCGACGCACCACAATTGTGATAGGCTACTAGAATTTGACAATTGTTAAATAGACCCCCTCCATGACGCGCCAAGCACCAAAATGATGGTGTTTTATGACTAGGACTTAAATTTGCCATAATTTCTTGCCCGGGTATCGGATTTGGGAGAATATTAAATTGACAGAAATCTTATCAAATTTTCCATGTGATGAAAATTCGAAATTAGGGAAATTATATATATGGTTTAAACTTTACTCACTTTGAAAGTCAAAGAATGAGACTTAAGTCCCTTTGACACTTTATTTTTTTTTTCTACTCTTTAACTCTAAAAGCATGCTAGTAGGAGCTAATACATACATGACTTTTGAGGGGTGTTACATTATCCCCCCCTTGGGATCATAGAAGAAAAGGACAAAGATTGTACCTTTCATTTCGTCATTCACCCGATCAAATAAGTCTGGGTATCTATCACTCATGTCACCTTCTGATTCCCAAGTTTCTTCCTCAACTTTCTAATTTTTCCATAACACTTTAACCGAGCCTATTTCTTTGCTCCTTAATTTCCTAACTTGGCGATCCAAGATTGCCACTGGCTCTTCTTTATAGGATAAGGAGTTTGTCACTTTGACCTACTCTACAGGAAACACTAATGAATGGTCTCTAATACATTTCTTCAACATGGATATATGAAATACTGGATGACCAGAACCCAAAATTTCAGGCAACTCTAACTTATACGCAACCCCACTTATCCTTCTCAAAATTTGGTATGGACCTATATAGAGAGGACTTAGCTTACCTTTCTTCCCGAATCACATAACACCCTTCATAGGGGAGACTTTGAGAAATACCCAATCACCAACTTCAAATTCTATCTCCCTCCTTCTAACATCGACATAGGATTTCTGTCTACTCTGGGCTATCTTAAGTCATTTTCTAATAATCTTCACGTCCTCCATTGCCTGATGAACAAGATCAGGCCCAAACAACTGTGTATCACCAACTTTATACCACCCTATCGGTGAACTACATCTTCTCCCATACAATGCCTCGAACGGAGACATCTTAATACTGGCATGGTAACTATTCTTGTAAGTGAAATCTATCAATGGCAAGTGATCTACCCAACTACCTTTGAAGTCGATCACGCAGGCCCTTAACATATCCTCAAGGGTCTGAATAGTGTGCTCTGCTTGCCCATCAGTCTGAGGGTGGAATTCAGTACTCATATTCACTTGGGTACGTAAACCCCTCCAAAAATATCACCAAAACTAAGAAGAGAATTACGTACCTCAGTCAGATATGATGGATCTAGGTGCTCCATGCAAGTGGATTATTCCCTCAATGTAAAGCTTGGCATAATCATCTCCCGAATAGTTGGTCCTCACAGGCAGAAAATGAGCAGACTTGGTCAGCCGGTCTATAATTACCCAAATAGAATCATACTAGTTTTGGGGCCTCAGAAGTCCCGTAGTAAAGTCCATATTGATCGTCTCCCATTTCCACAAAGGAAAAGCTATCTCTTGGGATGTACCACCTAGTCTCATATGCTCTACCTTAACTTGTTGACAATTCAAACACTTGGCAAAAAAATTAGCTATATCACACTTCATATTATTCCACTAGTATATAGTTTTTAGACCATGATACATCTTAGAAGAGCCTGGGTGAACGACGTACCTTGAAGTGTGAGCTTCCTCAAGGATCTTCTTTTGTAACCCATCTACATCTGGCACACATAGTCTACCCTGATATCTCAAAATTCCATCACCACCAATTTCAAAAGATATCACCTTTTGATGACCCATATCTTTTTTGATCTGTATTAAGATGGGATCTTCAACCTTCTTCTTTTTAACTTCTACACAAAGGGAAGATTTAGCTACCTTATGAACAACCACTCCCCCATCTTTGGAATCCAAGAGTCGTACTCCTAGATTTGCAAGTCGTTGAATATCCTTCACCATCTCCCTCTTCCCCTTTTCAATATGCAAAAAGTTGTCCATAGATAACCTGCTGAGGGTATCGGCTACCACATTTCCCTTGCCTGGATGGTAGTGTAGGCTCATGTCATAATCCTTCAAAAGCTCCAACTACCTTCTTTGCCGGAGGTTTAATTCTTTCTGCAAGAAAACATACTGTAAAGTATTGTGGTCAGTAAATATATCAACATGTAACCCATAGAGACAATGCCACCAGATTTTAAGTGCAAACACCACAGCCGCTAACTCCAAGTCATGGGTGGGGTAATTTTGCTCATGCACCTTCAATTGCCCAGATGCATAGGCTACCACCTTACTGTGCTACATAAGTACACACCCAAGTCCCATAAGGGATGCATCACAGTACACAACAAACCCCTCTGTACCTTTTGAAAGAGTCAAAATAGGAGAAGTTGTCAACTCATCTCTTAAATTCTCCAAACTATTCTTACAGGAGTCAGAACACACAAACTTTACCTTTTTCTGTGTCAACTTAGTAAGTGGTGCAACTATGGAATAGAAACCCTCTACGAACCTTCTGTAATATCCCGCCAAACCTAAAAAGCTTCGAATAGCAGTTGGATTTGTGGGTCTGGGCCATTTTCTCACTATCTCAACCTTTTGGGGATCAACTTTGACCCTATCACTAGACACGATAAGCCCCAAGAAAGCAATAACATTAAGCCAGAATTAACACTTGGAAAAATTTGCATACAACTTGTGATCTTTAAGAGTATGAAGGATGATTCGAAGGTGATTGGAATGGTCCTACTTACTCTTGGAATAAATTAGAATTCATCAATGAAAACTATCACAAACAGGTCTAGAAACTGAAAGAACACTCTATTCATCACATCCATAAAAGTTGCAGGGGCGTTAGTCAACCCAAAGGACATGACTAAGAATCATAATGACCGCATTTGGTTCAAAAATATATTTTGAGAATATCTAACTCTCTAACCTTCAACTGATGGTATCCTGAATGAAGGTCTATCTTTGAAAAACACCTAGCACCCCAAAGCTGGTAAAAAGGTCATCAATTCTAGGAAGAGGATATTTATTTTTAATAGTGACCTTATTCAACTGGCGGTAATCTATGCACATACGCAGGGAACCATCTTTCTTTGGCACGAAGAGTATAGGTGCACCCCAGGAAGAAACACTAGGATGGATGAAACCTTTGTCTAGAAGATTTTCTAGCTGTTCTTTCAACTCTTTCAGTTCTACAGGAGCCATTCTATATGGTGGAATAGAAATGGGAAAGGTGTCTGGCAATAAATCAATACCAAAATCTATTTCCCTATCAAGTGGTATTCTTGGGAGATCATCTAGAAATATTTCTGGGAATTTATTCACCACAGGGACGTACTGGAGAGAAGGTATTTCGGTACTCAAATCTTTAACCCAAATAAGATGATACAAACAAACCTTTGAAATAAGTTTATGAGCTCTGAGGTAAGATATAAAGTGCCCTCTAGGTGCTAAAGAATACCCCTTCCACTCTACTACTAGTTCATTCGGGAAAGAAAAAATGACTCTTCAGGTTCTATAATTTAGTGTGGCATAACATAAATAAAGCCAATCCATCCTTAGAATAACATCAAAATCAATCATATCTAGGTTTATGAGGTCTGCCATGGTATCCCGGGCACAAGCAGTCACCACACAATTTCTATACACCCTCCTAGCCACAACGAATCACCTACTCAGATAGAAATAGAGAAAGGTTCTGCAATTACATCAGGCTCAAACCTAAAACAGATAGCCACATAAGGGGTCATATAAGACAGGGTAGACCCTGGATCAAGGATCATATAAGCATCAAGGGAAAATATTTGTAGCGTACCAATGACTAAGTCTGGTAAGGCTTCCGCCTCCTAGCAGTTGGAAAAAGCATACGGCCAATTGCGCCCACTCCCGGTAGCTGAAGTAGTGCCCTTTTGAGGCGTTGGTGGTGCGGAAGAGTTTGCCTAAGTTTTGGCACCACCAACACTCTTTATAGCCGAAGGCCAATCTCTATGGAAGTGACCAAACTGACCACATAAATAGCATACCAGTGAACCCAGCTGACACCTCCCTGGATGATGCCTACCACAGGTCTCACACTGTGGAAACATATGATGCTACTGAGCTACACTGCCCTATGACTGGGTATCCTGAGCTCAGGATCCATGATTAGTTTAGAAACTCTGAGGTCGTCGGTCTACTAGAGGTCTGGGTGATAGGGCACTGGCTGCAGACTGTACATTACCCCAATTCTTCTTCTTCTTCCATCTATTTCCCTAAATACTACTTAGTGGATGACTTTGGTTTTGCTCCATTATTCTGGCTCTCTTTGGTTGCCTGTCATTCTCCCTAGATTCCGCGATTCACTTCTTCTGCTTCTCTACCTGTTGCATATGCACTGACAGCCTAGAGAAGTCTATGTCCCTATTAAGCATAGCCCCCTTGCATTCAAGCACTAAGTTATCCGAAAGGCCAGATAGAAATTTTCTCATTCGGGATCTCATATTGCCAGCCATTTCTAGAGCATAACGAGCCAGCTGGTTAAACTTTAGAGTGTACTCCTTGACACTCATCTTTACTTGCTTAAGGTTCATAAACTCCTCAGCTTTGGCCTCCCTCAACTCAAGAGGAAAGAATCGGTCACGGAAGTCTTCCACGAACTCGCCCCATACCATGGGCTCAGCACTCTCACCCTTAGAATCCTTCCATTCATCATACCATTGGTTCACTACATCTTTCTACTGGTAAGATGCAAACTCAACCCCCTCTACCTTATCTACATACATTACCTTAGAGATCTTCTCTATCTCATCCATAAACTCCCGTGGATCCTCTTCTACCTTGGTACCAGTAAACTTTGGCAGGCTCATCCTCATGAACTGGCGCACCCTTGTGGCCTCGGACGTAATAGATGCAGAACCAATATCTTCAGACCATTGAGTCTGTCTGGCTACCAACTGTGCAAGCATGTGAATGGACTATCTGAATTCTAGATTAGAAACCTCTCTTTCACAAGGATGAGTGTAGTTAGTCCCCATTCGGGAAGCTCTGGGTGCCCTGTGTGGGCTGGTTTGAGTAGGTGGGACTTCTGGAGTAGCATCACTCTCTGGAGTCGAGGCTCTATTTTAGGTCCTTATCCCATGAGTGGGACAAACCTCATATGTCTGTGCATTTTGATCGATAGTACGATGGGAAGGCATGACTGTTTCTCTTAAATACAAGAGATCATTAATTAGGGGACAATTTAGACTCTGAAGCACGAACTAAACCACAATGAAGGGAAGCATTCCAAAACGCCTAGTAGCCTCCTGCTTATAAGTGTGCCACGCTACACACCCATAAATAATATTCTACCTGATGCATTTTGCAGACACCCTAGGACCATGAATCGTGCTCTAATACCAAGTTTGTCATGATCCAAATTGAGGCCCTAGCCGTAACGAGCATCCCGAACCATAAAGGCCCTAGAGCCCTTCTAACTTGTAATCATATACACCATTCATACTCACTAAGAAAATGCAGAAAAATATAACGAAACAAAACCATGGTTATACGTCTAATACAAATTCAACAATGAAAAAAAATAAAATCTAGACCCTCTAATAACATCTAAAAAATCGTCTGTGAAATCTCAACTACATGACTAATAACAACTGTCTAAAAATTCTGGGGCAAGGCCGCCAGTAGACCCAAAACTATGACTAACAATAAATGTATGAAAATAAATAGGCCTTCTAAAATATAGAAGGCTCAACAATTGAACTCTGCGCTTCTATAGGAAGAAATCTACTGCTTATTAGGACCCTTAGATTGTACCTCAGAACCTGGAAGTTAGGAGGTCAATACAAATGTACTGGTACGTAGAGCAATCCAAAATAAATCTTTTGATATAAATAAAATAGTTGAGAGCTAGTCATAAAACATCATATATGATATAAATTCCAAAATACATGGGTATGTTTGATAATCATAAAACCTTTCTTTCAATGCAGTCTCTAATATTTGTATTACTTCTGAGTTAGGTGGCACTCCCTTACAAGTCTGATATCCCACGGTCTATATGAAATCCTCCATTGACTCAGAGAGGAAGCCCCCAACCCAAGTGTGCTGCAAGGGTTGGAGTGTGAGTCTGATATGCCACAGGGCACTAGGCCAGCGTAAAATAATATACCCAGATCGGTAAATCACAGTTTTAAGCAATGAGTTGTCTGAAATAGTGCCTTCTTCGAGGAACCAGCTAAGCTCTCTTTATGCCCAATATAAGTCTATTCTGATACATGCATTCTAGTTTTTTAATTAGAAAATCTGATTTCAAACATGCATTCTAGTCTATTCTAAATTAACATGGCATTATCTGAGTTGGTGTCGTCACATCAAGACTTGCAAGTCCTACTTCTAAGCCATATTGTATCGTGCATGATTGTTTCATTAAAACTCAATTTAGACCACCGAAACATGTAATTATTATAATAGATTTCATGTTCCAAAGGCACAAGTCAAAACTATGCAAGGATCATTATTCTTTCAATAACAATGTGGTGGTCCTGAAATCTTTGTCAAACCATGCGACTCTTTCCCTTCGATATTTATATTCAATATTTTTCAATACAAACAACCCTTTTTTTAATTTTAAAATCATATTCATGTCATAGTATAAATCAATACATTTCGTATCATACTTTTCAAGATGCATTTCAAAACAATCTATATCATATGAAAAATGGGATAAATCATATCAAAAGAGGGATTTCATGTGATTCATGCTCTCAATTCAAACATCAAATTAAAATACATACATACATATACATAGGATTTCAAATCACTTCGTGGAAAGGCTTAACGACCAAACAATATTAATTAAATCTTCTAAAACATGCTAGAAATGGTAAAATTCAAACCCTTTCAATAAAATCATGATTTCTAAATCTTTAGCATGAATTAAAGAATGTTTCTTTGCCCATAAATTTTTAGGAAAATCCTACATAGCTCAATTTAGGAATTTAGTGGATGATTCTTGAAGCCTACGATTTGGGGATTCCAAATCTTCAATTAATCTTTAAAACCTATGGTTAACTCTTGAGTTATTTGGGTTTTTAATTTGAAACCCTAGAGAGAGTTTCTTGTGTTATTTTGAAGAAACTATGAATAATGTGGTCACTTGAGAGTATAATCTCATCTTTATGCTGATAAGTGGGTGGAAAATAACTAATGTACCCTTAATGAGACGGGATAAAAATATAACTAGGAACCCAAATTTATGGGCCACCAAGATACGCCACAATGGCGGTGGGTCACTGGAATTGACTAATGGAATTCTTAGGATCACCGCGACGCGGATCCATCGCGTTATCCTACTTGTTGGGACCTAGAACTTCATCTTGATGCTTCACAATTGCGCTAGGATACTAGAATTTGACAATTTTTAAATAGACCCCCTCCGTGATGTGCTAAGCACGAAAATGATGGTGTTTTATCACTAGGACTTAAATTAGCCATAATTTCTTATCCGGGTATCGGATTTGGGCGAATCTTAAATCAGCGGAAAGCTTATTAAATTTCCCATATGATGAAAAGTTAAAATTAAGGAAATTATATATATGGTTTAAACTTTACTCACTTTGTAAGTTAAAGAATGAGACTAAATCCCTTTGACACTTTAAAAAAATTCTAGTCTTTAATTCTAAGAGCATGCTACTAGGAGCTAATACATGCACGAATTTTGCAGGGTGTTATAGATGCCTACTATATACCCGTGGCTTTGGTACTTATAAAATATTTCTGTACCATTTTGGTGCGGATCTAAGTATAAATGGCCATTGAAGATGCTACATTTGTGTTGATTAGAGTTAGAAGACAACAACACCCTGGGTTTTTGACCACTAGAAAACTTTTAACTTTGAGCTCACTGGACATCATACGACTTGTGGTACTAGTCGTATGATGTGGCACGACTTAGGGACCTTAACTCATATGTTTCAGAATATGTTTTATGTCACTTACTGTCCAAGGTCCAACTAGGCATCTTACTAGTTGTATGATGGGGTACTAGAAGTAAAGAGCTAAATTGCATGATGCCCTAATTCTTGTCCAAAGTATCCTGACCAAGGTACGGTTTAAAAGGGTATTGGTCATATGCTAAGATATGAGTTGGACCTTGTGTGGCTGTCTGTTGGTCAGTATTGAGGTCTAAGAGGATGCATATGGTACAAGATAAGGTTACCATTCGTACCCTAGGGTATAGTTTGAGGAGTGTGGTCATACCCTCCTATAGTCAAGATTTTAGATTTTAAGCTAAGAACATTTTAGATATTCCCCACCCCAAAATCCTTAAGTCCCCACATCTTATAACTTATTTTGTTCTCTCATAACATACTTGGAAAGATCAAAACAGTCCAAAATCCTCTCTAAACCCTCACTTGAAGATTAGGGGCTAGGGTTCTTCAAAGGTGTTCATCTAGAAAATCAAGAGTCAAGTTTCTTCCATAAATCTTCATGAATAAGGCATGTGAATCTTCCCTTATTGTTAGTTCTCAAATATCATATGTTTTTAACATTGATTTTGATTCAGGAATGGTGGTTTTGAAAACCAATGTTGAGGGTTTGCTTGCATAATATTGAGTATTGTTTACCCCTGATTTAACTTAAGTTTATACATGTTTTTGACTATGGTTTGCTTATGTGGATGCTTGGAAATTGTGGTTTAACAAAATGGGTCATGGGTAACCCTAAACTTGATGGTTTTTACTTTGGTTTTAGTCTTGGTAAATGCATGCCCTCAATGTGTTTGTGAAAATGTCTAAGGAAATAAACTAGTCACATGTTAATGATGTTTTGTGCGTAATGATTATGAATAGATGGTAACTATTTTGTAAAGGTCTTGTTGGCCATGTAATGATTTAAAGGATAACCTTGGTGATTTTAATTTGCTAAATAGTTTTGAGTCCCTAAACATTTACTTGATTTTTGTCTTTGTTACACGGTGGGTTCAAGTCCCAAATTCAAATAAATGCATGGTTTATTGATAATGGTAATGACATGTGGTATACTTGCAAGTAGTGTTGGTTGACGATACCAATGATGTGCCTTTGGTAAGAAATTGGCTAAATATTTGTGTATGTGAAATGATGGTTTGAATTGTTTTTTAAAGAGGGTTATGTAGCTGAGTTATGAAGTTGTAGATTCTTAGGGATCAACACTGGAAACTGCATTTGCTGACGTGGGGTCAAAATGGCTTGAGGTTCAAGTCTACTTGCTTAATATATCCGGGAGGTCCAAATGGTTAAAACGGCTTAAGATTTGAGTCCACTTGCTTAATATGACTGGGAGGTTCAAATTTTTTATACTATATGATATGGGAGGTTTGAGTCCCCCATATCATACTATACTGCATGATCAGGTGACCAAGTTACCTTAGTATATGAGTAGGAGGTTTGAGCCCACCATGCGTATGCATAAGATTATTCTTCGATTTATTCATCTACACAAACTAAGGCCCAACCAGGGAGTGAGAACTGGAACCCATATAGCCCGTGGGTGTAACTAATGTGACAGCTAAGCTTCACAACCCAGGCAAAGATTTCAAAGGTTCATGTTAAACCTTGTTCCCTATCCCGATATGATATATATATATATATATATTGCATTGTATATATGTAATGGTTGACTTGATTTGAACTGTTGGCATTGTCTTATCCTTATCCTTGAGTTGCATGCTAGCGCTCCAACCGCTAACCATTTTCAACGTTGTATCCTCATATGATGTAGGTGTTGGTCATACTATACCTCCTACTCAGTGATTGGACTCAAGATTAGCTCATATTGACTTTAACTAGTGAGCTTCATAACTTCAAAAGGCTCCACTTCTAGTTTTGGTTTTATTATATTTTTATTAGTTTAGACTTGAACATCGGTATTGGCTATGGTCGAGGGCATATCCCGACTGAATGTTGTTTTGATCTCGAATAGATGCTTTGTGAGACTACTTTGAGTTGTATGGGTAGTGTTGGTAGTAGTGTCAGCCTTAGAATTAGTATTAGTATTGGGTAAGACACCGTATGACTATATTCGATTTATGATTATTCCATTTTTTATGGTATGAATATGGACTTAGTGATGATTTTTGTTATACTATGGTTGTTGGTTGGGCTTTGAGTGTATGGACTTGTTTGGGTTGGTTGTGGTCGTGAACCTATCCCAAAGTCTTTGTGTTTCAAACACGCTATCTTGTTATATATTCAAAATTAGTCTGACATAGGGTACATGCTTGGTTGGTTGGTTTGGGTAATGGGGTGGTCTCCGATCCTTGTTGGGTCTGAGATTCCCATTACGACAAGGCCCTGGTTTGGGTCGTGTCAAGTTGGTATCAGAGACTAGGTTTTGGTGTCATAGGGTATCCACAAAGCCGTGTCAAGTAGAGTCTTGCGTATGGGTCTGTTGTGCACCACACTTATAATCAGGAGGCAACGAGGCATTTAGGAATGTTTAACTTTCTTGTTGTTCTATTTTGAGCCATAGAGACTAAAGTCTTGATTTCCTCTAATTTCCATTTGTTTGTCTTTCAGATCATGCCATCAAGAAAATCTAAAACTCGTGGGAACTCTTCTGTCCCTACCGAGGATAATATGAACATAGATCGTCCTACCCATGGGGTACAAACTTGATCTAAGGTTGCTTCTTTTGACCGCCCTTATGTAGTCCCACTAGTCCGTACTGATCCTTCTCTAGGTGGTGATACCTCTGCTCAGTCACCTTAAGGAGATATTTCAAATGCAGAGTTTCGCTGTTCTATTCAGCTGTTGGCCCAGATAGTGGTCTCTCTGTCTCACAAGTTCGGTATAATGGGTGGGAAGAGGGATCATATAATAATAGGGGAAGGGCCAAATAAAATGTTCAGATATTCAGAGTAGGGAGGGGGTCATCAAAATCACGGTAGTCATAGGAGACAATAGACTAAGGAAGAGAGTTGGGGAAAATTTGGTTCTTACCCATAGACTAGAGTCCCTTACCATAGGCCATTCGGTGAATGTAAATTTCAAAATAGTAGTGGTCTAGGGTATGAGATTCCCAATACCAGTCTAATGGAGCCCAGTTAGTTCTACTCTATGCCCCTTGCTAATTCTCTGGCAATTTATATCGCGAGTTCTGTCGTGAGGGGAAGAGTCATTTCTTTAGTTGTGGTTAGATTGGTCATATGCATAGGAATTATCCTTCTAGGATTGGTTCTAGGTCCAACAAGGTTACTGTTGACTCTTCATCAGCTCTTGTACCAAAGTGTGCCACTTTTATCTCCGACACTGTTCGGAATCTCCTTGATTCTCTCACTACTTACCAAGAGTTCGAAGTATCTCCTAATATTGTCCTTGGTATATTGAAACTATTATACCGTGATGTGTACCATTTACTTGATTTAAGGTCCACCCTCTCTTATGTGACCCCATTTACAGCTATATATTTTGGCTTTAATCTTGAGTTTATTCCTGATCCTTTTAATATCTACCCAACTTGTGACTCTATGTTTGCTCAAAGAGTCTATAGAGGGTGAGTGGTATCTATTAGTGGTATAAAAACTCTTATGGATTTCATAGAAGTTAGATATGTTTGACTTTGATGTCATATTAGGGATGGATCAGTTGCATTCGTGTTATGCTTCCTTAGATTGTCGTACCAGCAAGGTCAGGTTTAAATTCCTAAATGAGCCGGTCATTGTATAATAAGGAGATTATTTAGTGCCTTAGGGAAGGTTTATCTTATGTCTTAGAGCCCGAAAGTTAATTTATAAAGTATGTTTGTATCATTTGGTTCGGGTTAAAGATGCTAACGCAGAATTTCCTCCTTTAAAATCTTGTTCCTATGGTTATGAGTTTCCTGATGTTTTCCCTAATGATCATCCTGGTGTTTCTCCTGATAAGTAAATTGATTTTGGTATTGATGTTCTTCCGAACACTCATCCTATTTCTACCCCCCTCTATAGAATGGACTCTTGGTAAGGGTTTTATCCGTCATAGTGTGTCCTTGTGGGTTTCACAGGTGTTGCTTGTGCATAAGGAAGATGAGTTTCTTCGAATGTGTACAAGATATTGGCAATAGGATAAGAAATGTGGAATGATCTCTCTATTGGATAGACTAGTGTGTTTTGTGGTTGTTTGTAGGTGATACTTGATCATTGTTAGACACTAAGTTTGAGATTTTGATGCTAATTATAGTGATAGGAATGTTAATTTGAGGATAGTAATGCAAGGTTCATAGAAGTGAATTAGTATGGTGATGCAATATGTGAGAGTGCTTAGGTGATGCCTTGTGAAATAACAGGATATGTAATTAGGAATTAGGAAGGAGGTCTAAGTATTGAAGTAGAAGTGGTGGATAAATCATTAGATGGATAGGAGCCTTGGGTAGCAAGAGTAATATATACTCAGTTTTGAGCTAAGGGTGTTGTGTATGTCTAGCTTATTCCCATTAAGATTTCTTAGCATATAAAGTCTAGGGAATTGTTACTTGGTGTTAGGTAGAGCCGAAGTGGGGAAGAAGTAGATAAACATTGTGAACTCTTGATATGGGTTTAAAACTTGTCAAGGAATAGGGATGTAATATTAAAGGAGTAATGCTAGTGTTCTAAGGATTAAACATAGAGTGCTTAGAAGCATAGATGTCTATACCCCTAATTAGTGGATATTAGGTGATGATTTTATAGGTTACTGGATCATTGGTGGGATAGACTATGCAACGGGTATAGTAAAGGTAGGCTTATGCATTGTGAATCAAAGATATGCCAATCGTGGTGTTGAGTAGTTAGAACCTTGATGGGATATGATGTTCGATTGCAGGAATGGGGAAGAATAGTATTTTAGTAGGATGTAAGAAATAGATCCCCATGGCCTAAGTGAACCTCTTTTAGTTTTGAATAGGCTTAAGCACGAGAGCAATGTATAAATAGACTCAGGCTCTTGTAGTGGTATGTTTTAGGGAATCGTTAGGTTGAATTGGTAAGACGTGGAATTCATAGCTGATTTTTTAGGTTGAGGACTAAAGGTGAAGGTGATTTGGATAGGCTTAAGATCATCCAAAGTCGCCAAAAGTCCTATGCGAGGCGAAGGGACTTAGAGTTTGAGGTTGTGGGGATGGCGTGTTTATGAAGGTGTCTCCCATGAAGGGAGTAATAAGTTTTGGTATGGGGGAAGTTGAGTCTTCACTATATTGGTCCGTAATTGTCGGTGGAGAAGGTCGGTAATGTTGCCTTCTAGTTTGAGATTTCATTCGTTCGGTTTTCCTTGTCTCTATTTAAGAAAGTGTGTACATGATCCTTTATCAGTGTTCCTTTGAAAAGGCTGGGTATCCCAGATTCCTCATATTATCAGGTAATGCTAATAAAGATCTTAGATCGACAAGTTTTCTAGTTGCGAATGAAAGGTGTGGCTTCAAAAAGGTTCATGGAGAACTCAAAAGTTCAAGGAAGTTACTTGGGAAACGGATAAAGGCATAAAGTCCAAGTATCCGCATTTGTTCCCGGTCCCGGATATTCATGTAGAAGGTATGTGATCTTCTCATATCTTTGTTCTCTAACTTATTTAAAAGATTGATTGATTCCTTGTATCTTTGTTTTCTAACTTGGTTAAAGGTTAGTTTGATGTGTTACAATGTGAATTTATGATTGTTCTTCCCTTCACCCATCATTTGAGGATGAATGATCCAAGTGGGGGAGACTAAAATACCCTGGGTTTTTGACCCTTAGAAATTTTTTTACTTTGAGCTCACTGGACATCATATGACTTTGGGTACTAGTTGTATGATGTGGTACGACTTAGGGACCCTAACTCGTATATTTCACATTGTGTTTTATGTCACTTACTATCCAAGGTATGACTAGGCATCTTACGAGTTGTATAATGGGTACTAAAAGTAAAGAGCCAAATTGTATGATGCCCTAAGTCTTGTCCAAAGTATTCTGACCAAGGTACGATTCAAAAGGGTACTGGTCGTATGTTAAGAAATGGGTTGGACCTTGTGTGGTCTTATGTTGGTCAGTATTGAGGTCTAAGAGTATGCCTAGGGTACGAGATAAGGGTACTACTCATACCCTAGGGTACGATTTAAGGGGTTTGATCTTACCCTTCCTGTAGTCAAGTTTTCAGCTTTTAAGTTGAGGTTATTTTAGAAATTTCCCACCCCAAAACCCTAAATTCCCAACATCTTATAACTTATTGTGTCCTATCTTAACATTCTTGGAAAGATCAAAACACTCAAAAATCCTCCCTAAACTCTCCTTTGAAGATTGGGGCCTAGGGTTCTTCAAAGGTGTTCATCTAGAGACACAAGAGTCAAGTTTTTTCCATTAATCTTCGTGAATAAGGCATGCGACACTTCCCTCTTTTCTAGTTCTCAAATATCATGTGTTTTTAACATTGACTGGGATTCATGGATGGTGGTTTTGAAAACCAATGTTGAGGGTTTGTTTGCATAATGTTGAGTATTGTTTACCCCTAATTTAACTTGTGTTTATACAAGTTTTTGACTATTCTTTTCACATGTGGGTGCCTGGTAATTTTAGTTTAACAAAATGGGTCATGGGTAACCCTAAACTTAATGGTTTTTACTTTGGTCTTGGTCTTGGTAAATACATGCCCCCAATCTTATATGTATCATATTATAAAGAGTTGACTCGATGTTCTAAGACTAGTCGGTGTTCTAAGACTCCGATAAGTCTATCATATAGAGTTGGTAGGATAACATTGTTATCTATAACTCCATAGCTTGGGTTATCCTTTGTAAAGTTGTGTTTTAGTGGGAAAACATTTATATGATTGGATCTAGAAGGGGATATCATTAGTATATGTTGTACTTCATCCCGTTGCAAGTTTTATAGTCATGGCTAGTCTTCCATGGGTAATGTTGTGAAAAAGAACACCTATGCCACATCAGGCTACAACCCTCATGATTGAAGTGTTTTATCCAATAATTTTATTTTATAAAGCCACTAAGAAACCAAAAGATGGTTCTCAAGTTCTGTACATCCGAAAGGTCATCACTTTGTTTATGCATAGGGATGTAGAGGGTTGTTCTATATGGCCTATTAAGATGAAAGTGGTTGGAATCATCAGTAGACTGGTAAGGTTGAGGATAGTCTCTTAACTTCTCATGTTTTGTAGTCTATGAGGATGAAATAATGCTAACCAGTTCATCTCTATATATGATTCTCGGGATCTTATTTCACTCTATGGTTCCATTGGTTGCATCTATGTTTAGGAATAGAGAATTTTCACTACTTGGAGGAGATAGGTTCATAGAATGGTTTTAAACTCGCTAGGCTATTTCGTAGTGAAGAGTTACCAGGATGGCATCTATATATTGTGAAGCTCCAAAGATTTAAACCTGGATTTTAAATGCCTTCATTTGATAAAAATCAGATAGGGTATATTGAAGTTGGGCAATACGGTAACAAAGATTGTACCATGATTCAGGGTCATATCTGACGTACCCAAGTTTTCATGTTGGTACTCATTGAATCTAGTATCAAGAAGGGAAAGATTCGCCTCTACTGGTTATCCATTTCTTCCTTGATACATCAATGCAATATGTACAACACCAATATGGAGATGAGTAAACTCAAGTCTTTTCGATTATTGTGGAAAGTCCTCTGGCATTTGCAATGTTATGAACTATTCCCCTTGAGTTGTAAGAATAAGGTGTTGGACAAGTTTTGTTGCAGCAATATATTCTTTAACTCCATTCTGCTTTTCTTGAACCATACACTAGATTGGCATCCACGAATTACATGTCTTCTTAAGAACGACTGAGTTGGGGTTTAGTATAGGTGGATATATGGTAAATATTTGATGTTCTGGGTACAACATATCTACTGCATATAGGTACTCATATTTACATGACAAAGTATCATTCAAAGTGGTTGACATGTTTTTATTGACAAATGACTTAAACAAACTAGATGAAAAAAATGGTAAAAACTCTGAAAAAGACATATTTTTTGTTGTTTTGGGACTATAATGACTCGATGTATTTGTGCTAAAGATCTAAGGAAAATACTCAACAAAATATTTGTTCAAAAATCTATGAAAGTAACTACGACGCAAATATTGGAAAGGACTTAGAAATCTATGTTGTGTGGACAAAGCAAATTTCGTTTCATAATCATGAAAAGTACTTCAGAGTTCCATGTTGCAATAACAATAAGTAACTTGCCAAAGTGTTTCCTTACCCCACTACTCTGACCTAAATTATCAAAGTACCCATCCCTTTTGAAGAGAAGAGCAAGAGACAGAACTTAGCCAACAAATACTTTTATTAATAAAGAAAAATTTACAAGAGAGGTTTTTAGGCGGAGAAGCTAATTCCAAGTAGAGAGTCTAATCTCTAAGAAGAGAGACTGATAATCTCCAATTAAAGGCCTATGCTTCCTTTATAGGAGAAGGAAGCTCTAAATAAGCTTAAAATAAAGATAAACATGAAATAAAATATCACACATGGCCCACTATTCTAAAAATAGCAAAGCCTAATCCTATCTTCTAAGAGATAAGCCCTATCTTCTAAAAAAGATAAGCCCCATCTAGGAACACATTCTGTGAGATACTACAACCTATTTTCTCAAGACGGTCACCACTCACATATGACAGAGCCTAATAAATCAAAACACAAATATGTTGTCAGCATGTGACAGCATGTGCACATGGGTGATTTAGCAACTTGTTGTCAGCTTTCAAGTAGGTGTATCAATAACTTATTAGCTCCTTGCTAGAAGGTGGATAAATAACTTGTAAGATCCTTGAAAATAGGTTCATAAGATCTTTTTAGGAATCTACCAAGTGGCTTGATAAACAGCTTTTAGGCAAACATATTTGAGAGGGTAACCCACATGAGAGGGTTTTGTGGTAAACTTTGAAAGGTAATTTTGTAGAGCTTGTAGTGAATAGTAACTTCTTGAATATGTCATTCAGCATCATTTTTCAGGAAGTGTTGGTTGGTGTCAGTGATGAGTTCACATATCCTTTTTCCATCCACTAGTAGACGTCGTGTTTCTGCATGAGGCGTCCTTTGCTTCTAAGCTTATTTTTAATGATTTGGTGAAGTAACTCTTCCTGTTGGATGGCCCTTCGCATTCCTGTGGGGGAACTTTTAGCCATATGATTTTAGTGGCATTGACGACTTGATCTCTCATGATTTTAAACAGTGGCTAATATTATTTTGTTGCTCGATGGACTTCATCCCAGTGGGGATGATCGTCGGTGTAGTTCTATTTTACCTATTCCTTGGGCTATATTTCTTTTGGAATGCATCTATTATACTAGAAAATAAAGCGTTGTTCTTCATAGTATTCATCTTCTAATGAGAGTATTGAGATGGAAATTGCCAGAGGAGTGAAATTTCTAGAAGAGCTTAGACGTCATAGCCTGTGATTCCAATGGATGATGCAACATGAATACCATTACATCATAAAAATCCTTGAAGAATTAAACCCAATAGTGTCATGGCTTAAACTATAACATAAACCTTTTTATTACTGGTTGGATTCAATCAAAATACCATAAGGCATCGCACTTAAAATCTATGAGAATATGGTACTGGTGAAACAGGTACCAGAATAACCATAGGAGTTCTTGTGGAAAGTCATTGGTTAGTGATATGAACACATGATAGAAAAGATATTCTAGGTGCACTCTGAATGGCTTCAGCATAGATCCTCCATATTTTCTGAACACCTAGAGCTCTTAGAAAGTTTGTATTTCTCGGAGAATAGATGGATCAAAGAGATCTAGGTACTGATTGAACATATCTGGAAGGAAGGTTGCTATTCTGAAAGATAGAATTCCTAATGTGTTGAGCATGGGAATTTTAAATTTTCATCACCTTATCCTATATTGTATGTTTGGTAGAGACCATCTGTATATATATCTCCTAATTCTTCGAATACGTCTATAGAGAAGAGGGTGTCCTCCGTCGGTTCTTCTTCTAGTGAGAAGACCGATTTAAGGTCTTCCTCTTTGCTGAGATAGATGCCTATGTGATTAGCTATTTCTTTAAAGAGGTGGACGGAGTCCTTTGACTTGGTTTGAGCAAAGTTTCTTGCAAAGTGACCAGGACTATTGCAGATAAAGAAACCATTCTTGTTCTTTTAGTTCATCAAGCTTCTTCCTCTGAAGTACTTGGTTCACGTGATTGCCTTAGTTCTTTCGTTTAGAGGGCTAGGTAGTTTGAACCTCTTGAACTGTAGCTTTTCCTTAGATCCCACTTGATGGATTGGGCAGGGACAGTTGGATTTTGTAACAAGATCATTCTTACTAAATGTCCGATCAAGTACTAGATTATTCTGGACAATATACTTCAGTACAGATCTTTTCGTGCATATGCTGTCCAGGACCTGGAAGATGGCTTGCATGATGTAACCTACCCGTGGGATGGTTATGGATTTGAATTTTACCTTTACAATTGTCATTGTGTGGGCTGCTAGAATCTTTAGTAGTAATGATACAAAGTCTTGTTTCAGGATGGGATCTTTTCCTAGATCGAAGTAGATATTCTCTATCTTATGTAAGTGGATATCGATGACATCTCTGTCGAATGAGAGGCACTTTATCTTGAAGAGTTGTCTCTCCATCTTCTCTTATCTTTGGCCTGTATCTTTACAGAAAACCTCCTATAGGATCTTAATGTAGAAAAAAAGTCCTGGGATATTAGATAAGTGTTCTTATCAATAATCCCATGTGCGTTCCACCAATCTCTAAAAATCTCAAAGAATTTGAAGGTGAACTCTGACAGTATCATGTACTTCTTTTATTAAACTAGATTCTTCATCGCCATCCATGTATATAAGTCTTTGATCCTCTAAGTCCAGGCTAAGACTTTGATGTCCTTGACAGTGAAGCTATGGAATTCAATTCTAATGGTTTTCTTTGCCGTTGTCACTGGTTTTGGCCTTCTTTCTGGGACTGAATCATCGGTCACCCCATCTTGGTCATCGACTACCTCAGAAACTTTTGGCTTTTTGAAATAGTTCATGAACATATGTGGATAGTATCCTTATAGGGAATGGATTGATGATTTCAGAGCATCCTTGACATCATTTTAAGAGTCGATTTATGAAGATGTATTATCTTTGATAAGTTTATCAGCTTGGAATTATCACCAATTTTAGAACATACACCCATAGGATTAGTATGGGATGAGTGTTCATGATCCTTCTCAAGGCCAAAGCCATAGAGTTCATTGATGGATTTCAGATATTCCTCAATAGGGTCATCATCAATAGATTACCGAAGAACATTATTTCCAGCTTTTGCCACATAAAGCTCTAGGACAACCTAATCTAAAATGATCAAGTCATCATCGGAGAAGACATTTGTAAATAACCTTTTGTCATTAAGAAAATATTTTTTATGGACTTCCAGTCTTCATCTGGTGGCTTTTTATTTTGGGTCTCTGCACTTTGGATCTCCAGGTCATCATCTGGGACTATAGGATCTAGACCCAAGAATATGGGATAATGTATTGGAAAAATATGTCTTGAGGCCATCTTATCAGCATCATATGAAACTTGGATAGAATACTTTATCCTTTTGACCCAGTCTTGTGCCATCTCGACTTGCTTTTAGGCTGCCATGGCACCTTTCTTTCTCATACAAATTTGGCAATTTGAACTCCTATTTATCTTTTAGAGCTGGAGTGAATAGCATGGATGAATGAGGTGGGTAAGTTGAAAGGGGTTGGCCTAATTCTCGTGGAAGATATGTCTTTGGAAATACGATAGACTTTTGGGCATTTTGTAGTTTAGTGCATTCATATTTTAGAAGATGGATTTTGTCTTCAAGTAAGGCCATTTCTTTTTGTTGTTGGTCAATATATTGTAGAATTGAGGTTCTTAGCAGATATTTTTTAGACTGGATGGTCTGTAGCCTATTTTCTAGTGCTTTGATAAGTATGGCATATTGGGTGGATACTTGATCTCTTTCTGGTAGGATAACATGTGGCAATTTTAGAGCGTGGGTTAGGTTATGCTTTTCAAATATTGGGTTTGGTGAGGAGATATAGTTGGGAATAAAGATTATGGGAGACATCATAAATATATGAGGTTCCATTTTTGAGTTAGAGGTTTTTTCTTTTGGATGGAGTGAGTAGAGAAGGCCAGTCTTGGGGTCTGTAAGAGACCTGGAATACGTGTTCCATCTCTTCCTACTCCTACAGTTTCTGGAAATAGGGTTTTTGAAAGCCCTAGTACTCATCCTATTCTAGCTTCTCTTCCTCTTCATCATAATCATTTAGCCAGTTCTCGTAGCATCATTTATAGTCATAGTCAATATCCTATAGACAATATCCCATGAAAGAACATTGAACTAGTGCACATAGCATCCTTCATGATTGAACTATTGTATCCAGTTATTTTCTTTCATGGATCCTTCAATGAAGCATAAGATATTTGCCGGATTTGGATTCTCTTTTTCTGGGTATTTATCAGCAGGGGTGAACATATGGATAGAAAGAGATTTGTATAAGGCTTCAAAGAAAATATGGGTTCTATAGGCTAGAAATGGTGAGGAAAGATTCTTAACTTCTCATAACTTTTGCCCCATGGATTTGGAAGAACTATGAGAAATTCTTCTCTGCATACTTGCCTCGAGATTTAGACGCATTGGGTTGTGCTATTAGTGATATCCATGATTAGAAATAAGGAGCTATGGTCACCTGGCATGGATAGGTTCCTTTCATGGTTTTAAACTAACAAGCTATTTGGTAGTGCAGCATTGGCATAATAGCAAGGGCGTCATGCAAACATTCAAGGATTTGTACTTGGATTCTTAGTGCCTCTATAAGGTATGGATCGGTGAGGGACATGTTGAAGTTGGGGAGTATAGTAACAACCACTGTCCCTACATGTAAGGCAATTTCTATAGTACCCAAGTTTACATGTTGGTACTTGCTGAATCTCGTATCAAGGAGGGAAAGTCATGCTTTTATCTGCTATCCTTTTCTTCCTTGACTAGTTAGTGCAACTCTAATAGCACCAAAATGGATATGGGTATAGCCATAACTTTTCCACTAGTGCAAAAAATTCTTTGGCATCTACAGAGTGAGAAATTGTTCAGTTGGAGTCATAGGATATACTGGTTAATGGTTATCGCAACAAAGTATTTCTTAGCTCCTTCTGGCCTTTCTTCACCCAAAGAGTCAATATGTATCCATGGATTACATTTTTTAACAAAGGAAGAATATGGGTTTAATAGAGGCAGATATACGGAAGATAGATCTTGTTCTTGTGATAACATATCTACTTCATAGAGGTAGTCTTTTTTACATGATAGAGTTCTATTGATGGTTGGAGACATGTCTAATTTGGGTAAGAATTTACAAAGACTAGAAATACTCGATGAAGATGCTAAAGATTTGGATATGGACATATTTTTATTTGTTTTCTGAACTATAAAGACTCGATATATTTGTGCAAAATATCTAAGAAAAAAACTTTAAGAAATCTTTGTTCTAAAATCTATGAAAATAACTATGACATAAATATGTACAAGACTTTGGCTATGACAAATTAAAACTAAGGACTATAGAAACAGAAAGACTGTGACTCAAATATTTATGACTTTGGTGGTAACAATAGGAAACTAAATATTATAAACAATTTCATGGCTAACAACTTGTTTAGATAAAGTAGGGACTTACAAATGTAAAGTTCATTCTCGTACAATCAACGGTAGTAGATCTTATATGAAAACATACTTCCTCCTCTCTCTGGAGTGGGGATGGCTCTAATACCAAATATACAGGGACAATGAGGCAAAGAGTGACACCACAGGCAATATTAACCAGGCAATGACAACAAAGCTCTAAAATTTACAACATGAAAGACGCTTTCACGACCATATAGGTGGCACGCCATATGAAATCAAAACTTTTATCAATGCACAATAGCTTTCTTACGACTGGGGCTATGCATCCACTAATCCCTAATACTCTGTTTGGATGGTGGTTTACCATGGTTTCATAATGTACAGTACAGTATGGTATGGTACTGTATATTATAGTATAGTACAATATTTAGATAGATTGTATCGTTCACTGCTATTTAATAATAGTTTTTTTGTTTAATTTGATGGTATGGTACTGTATCATAATGGGTAAGTTTACTAAAATATCCCTAGTTATTACAAATTTTAAATTTCATAAAATAAACTTCCTGTTAGGACAATTTGATAACTGCAGGTCCTATCTAAAAACAAACCATCTCTATTTATATTACGCAAAGCATTCAAAAATGAGTATGATGATGCAAATACTTTTATTGAACTTTACAGTATTTAGAACTAATTATCCATAGTTGAATTAATCATAATGTTTAAAAAGGGAAACATACGGATATACTGGGAGGATCTCAACAAATAAAAACCTTCAACTTTGGTAAATGTGTGCATCCCAGCAACAACAGAAGAAGAAAAAGGCATAAAAATTAAGAACCTAGAAGAGAATAGTGTAGAGAAGAGATTGAGCAGAAAAATATAAAAATAAAAATATATTAGGGTCAGAAGTAATATAGGATAAAGGGTAAAATAGGATTAGATAATATTATATAGGGGTATAATTGAAAAAAAATAACAAAACCATGGGATACCACCAAATCGGTGGTTCTGAAATATGAAGGATTTCATGGTTATCAAACCATGAAAACATACCATACCATACCATACCTTTTAGAAAATAATAAAAATAAACATGGTTCCCTTGGTAACCATACCATACCATACCATGGGAAACCACCGTCCAAACAAGCACTAAAGGATGGTTTGCCATGAACAAAGACTTCTCAACATTAACGGGATAGCTTGACTTTTCTAGTTTTAACATAATAAATCATTGGTAACCTAGTACAAATACAATTTTTTTTGTATGACATAAACGGGCTTTTCGCGGCTAACCCATGGATTTTATCACCCTCAAGCATCCGTAAAACAAAGGTGTACGATTCCATACCTCAGATTTACGTGTTTATATAAAGAAAAAGAAAGCAAATCAGAAAGATATTATGCAGACCAAGACAATTTCATTTAATAAATATAGAAAGGACTTAGAAATCTATGTCACGTGGACAAGGCCAAATATGCAATTTCCTAAATGGGCCCCACATAATATTTTTACCAATTTGGGCCCCAACGCACAATAGTGCAATATGGGTATCATTTTTCTTATTTTGATGAGTATATTTTGATTTTGGTAGCGTGGTACCTCGCAGAAGCTTCTCGAAAGGGAAATAATTGGTTTAGTAGATTCTTCGGGTTTTTTTTTCAGCGTCCAGGAAAGCTATGTTTACCCTCTTCATAGATTGAGCTATTTCATAGTATGATTATGATATTATGATAGATTGGGATGGGTTTTGGGTGTTAGAAATATGATTGTCAAATATTTGGGTTATTCGGTCTGTTTAATCTATCTCAAAGCTGTAATTAAGGCATAATTGACTTAGTTACTCATGCTTTAGATAGAATTTTTATCTTAGGGTTAATTAAGACTTGGTTAACATCTAAATGTGGATCTAGATACCTTAGCCTAGTCTAGGGTAGAATTTTCCTTATAAGTTTTTTAGTGGATTAGATGTAGGGCCCCCCCGACCCGCCTTAGGACAAGACTTGAGTTAGTTTTGGTAGACCTTTATACACTTATTTTACTTTTGAAAATTCTTGTTACAGGATCTTAAGGATATTATATACTCAAAGATTATGGGATTTTGATTTTGGGAAATAAATGCTAATTACAGTAAAACCCATTCGTTACTAATATTAATGATATGAGTTTTAGTTCAAATCCGGTAACTGATTATGATATTGACGATATGAATTTTGGTTTGGGTATGACAATTAATTATGATATTAATGATATGATTTCCAGTTCAAGTCTGATTATTTATGACGATACTGATAATTTAAGTTCCGGTTTAAATTCTACGTTGGGAGTTATTTTGTGATGTGATTTGGCACGGATGGTTTCTTAGTTATGGCATAATGGTTGGTAAATTATAGGGGCCTACATTGGGTTATTTACTTTTCCATAATTATTGGCTTAATGTGGCCAATTTAGTAGATATAATCATGTGATCTTTACGTTGTTATCTTACATTTGTTGATTCATTTATGTATAGCGAGGTTGCAGTTCATTTCTAGGTTTTCCATTTTAGCTTGATTTAGCTTATTTTATCTTGCATTTTATCATACTTATATCATGATTTAGCTTAGTCGGTCGATGATGCCTACTAAGTACCCATGGTTTTGGTAATCATACTACACTTTTCTACCTTTTTGCAGATTCGAGTATTAGTTGCCACCTGCTGATTCGACAGTCATGCTGTGATTGGATTCAGAGATTGGGTGAGCTCTTGAGTCGGAGATTGAGTTACTCCTTTTTCCTTCTATTTATCTATGTCTAGTCTTCTGTGTCAGATACAAATTGTATTGATTATTTCAGAATTTGTAGTATAATTGTAGTCTCTTTTGAATCGATATTATTAGTTTGTGGGATAGTTGTCTATGTTTTATCTATCTTGGATTATATATATTGTCTTGTTCTTATTATAAGTATTTAATTGTTGATGGACTTTAGGCCATTTCCATAAAATTAGCCCATTTCTTATAGCTCCAGGTTAGAGTTTGGCTTACCTACTGGAAGGATACCGTAGGTGCCATCATAACTTGTAAATTGGGTCATGACATCATACTTAATCATTTGATAGTTTTGACACATAGTCACGAAATCAATAATGTTCCTCTTTATGTGATGCCACCAATAATGTTTCCTTAAATCTCTTTTACATCTTGGTTGCACATGAATGTATGAAGTAATTAGATTATGTGAGCCTCTATAAGAATAATAGGAATTAATTTGCTTAAACGAGGTACACACATATTATTCTCAACACGCCTTTCTTATCAAGAATGGACTCTTTGGCCTCACCTTGTAGCACTTTGGTCTGAATATTATTCAAATTCTCATCCTCAAAGTGCTTTTATTCAATTAGGTCAAAGAAGGTGGATCTATCCTCACTATTGGCTACAAAACCTCCTTTATTAGTCACCTACAATCTTATCAAATAGTTATCTAAGGTTTGCACCTCCCTAGCTACCAGACATCTTGACACTTCCAAACAAGCTAAACTTCCCATACTCATTAGCTTCTGACTCAAGGTATTTTCCACCACACTAGACTTACATAGATGATAAAGAATAAACATATCATAGTCTTTGAGTAACTCCATCCACCTTTGGTGCTTCAAATTCAAGTCTCTCAAATAAAAAACATAGTGCAAGTTTTGGTGATCTGCGAGTACCTTACACTTAACCCCAAAAAGATAATGCCTCAAAATTTTAAGAGTGAAACTACCACTGCCAACTCTAAATCATTGTTGGGATAGTTCTTTTCATGTACTTTCAGTGCGTAGAAGTATATAGAATTACATTCTTGTTATACATAAAAAAAACACCTAAACTAGAATGTGAAACATCACACTACATAGTAAAATATTAACTTTTAACTTGAGAGGTAAGGATAGGAGTTGTGGTTTTCACAATTTTGAGCTTTTAAAATCTCTCCTCACATTCATCAGTCCATATAAAAGGTATTTTTTTTCTGAGTTAAACAGATCATATGTGAATCAATGGATGCGATCCCTTTCACAAACCGATGATAATGGCTGATCAACCCCACAAAACTACAATCTGTATCCATTAGTCAGTCTTGACTAATTTCTAACATATCAATATTGTACAGTTCTACCATAACCCTTTCTTCAGATACCACATGCCCCAAAAAAGTCACTTAAGATAACCAAAATTCACACTTGGAATACATAGCATAAAGTTGCTTCTCCTTAAACTACCCAACAAGGTATACAAGTGAGCTTTATGCTACTTATTACTCTTATAATATACCAAGATAATAAATAAAAACAATTATGAACAAATCCAAATAAGGTTTGAATACTCCATTCATCAAACCCATAAAGGTGGTCAAGGAATTGATCAAGCTAAAAGACAGCACAAGAACTCGTAATGGCCATAACGAGTCAGTTGGGATATCCTCTACCTGGATCTTAAGGTGATGATAACCTGACCTTTAGTCAATTTAGAAAACACTGTTATTCCCTGTAACTAGTCAAATAAGTCATCTATCCTAGGAAAAGGATACTTATTATAAATTGCCACGTTGTTCAACTACTAGTAGTCTATGCACATATATATACTACCATTTTATTCTAAACAAAAAGTACCTGAGCACCCTAGGAGAAGTAACAGGATGGATAAAACCCTTTCCTTAACTCTCACAACTGAGATTTCAGTTTTTAACTCTATCGATGCCAACCTATAAGGAGGAACAGAAATAGGGTGAGTGCCCAACTCTAAGTCTATGCAAAAGTCAATGTCACAATTAGGTGGCATCCTAGGAAGATCAATATGGAAAAACTCAAGAAATTCACACACAACCAAAATTAAGGTAATAGAAGGGACAATCGTACTATTATCTCAAAGATAGCTAAAAATGAATGATACCACTTTTTAACTAGATTTTCGGCATGAATAGTAGGAAAATCCTCAAACGACCAGGCTTATAAATTCCCTCCCACCCTTCTCAAAGAAGCACGCTTATAAATACCCTTACCCATTCTAACCTTTCCATCCCAGGCATAGCCACGGTAATAGTCTTACATAATAATCAAGGACAATATGGTAAATATATAACTAACTCATCCATAAAATATTATCAAAATCCTCTATGTATAAAATCATTAAGTCTATCAAAGTTTTATACCCCATAAACACTATAGGACAAGCCTGATAGACCTAATCAATAAACACAAAAACCCTTATTGGTGTAAACACATACATGAGTGTATCATACATTTCAAAATTTGAATCCTAACCCAAAGAAAACTTTATAGACACATAAAAAAAAACAGACCCCAGATCAAATAACAAAGAAGCCATAGAATCATAAAAAAAATGGTACATGTGATCTCAACATTAGAAGCCCCAGTTTTAGGAAGACTTGGGACTACATATAGATGAGCCTTATCACCAACCTGACCACTACATTTACCAGTCTATGTGCCACCCCAACTAACATGCCTTCTACCATGACTGTCTTAGTAGCCATATCTACCAGACTAAGCCCTATGAATAACCTCTACCGTTACATCTTTTAGCATTACCTACCAAAGCTAAAGATTTAAAAGTTGGATGTTAGGTTAGCTGGCCTAAGAAAATAAGGTTAGAATAATACCTTTAATTGTGACCTACTCTCTTATACTCAAGGCATCTATAATCTAGAGCAGGCCACTAGATTGGAGATGTTGAAGGTGTCTAACTATTTGCCTAGAGGTTTGATAACTAAAATCCTGATGAGCCTTAGTGAATAGGAATTGTTGAATAAATCAGTTGATTAGAATAGTTTTATGAACCATATTCCCACAAATAAGAACCACTGAAATGGCCCAATTTTTGGGCTTTTTTTTTCTTTGCTCTAACACTACCTTTCTTCTTTTACCCCTTCTATATTCTTTATAAATTCCACTACCTCCTGGAGAGTTTTTTGGAAAGAGGTCATTTTATCTGTAGACACTCAAAGGCCTTTATTTAAAGATTTTACTAAAACTTATATTCTTTCCTCTTCAATAGGTATCAACTACAAAGCATACCAAGATAGGTATCTGCTATTGAGGTTCATAGTTTTATTGGGTTGGTAGGATATTATAGGCAATTTACCGATAGGTTTTTAGTATTAGTGACACTTACTAGATTGACTAGGAAGGATGTTCCATTCTAATGGTTCAATGAGTGTGAGGAAAGATTTTTTAAGCTTAAGGCCTTACTCACTTTAACTCTAATTTTGACTCTTCCAGTGGAGTGCTAGTTTATTTCAGTCTATTGTGATATTCATACATTGGTTTGGGTTGTATTCTTATGTAACATGGTTAAGTTATTTCTTATGCTTGTAGACAATTAAAGGTCCACAAACGCAACTACCCAACCTGACATGGAGTTGGCGGTGGTAGTTTTCATGCTTAAGATTTAGAGGCAATACCTATATGGTGTCCATTATGAGATATCCATCATCATTATAGTCTACAATATAGTTTGAGCCAGAAAGATCTTAATTTAAGGAATCAAGCTAGAGATTCTAAAGGATTATGACATTTTTATTCTATACCATTCGAGTAAGGCAAATATGGTAGTGGATATGTTGAGTTGAAAGGTAGTGATTATGGGGAGTTTAGCTTTCCTTTAAGCTTTAGACCAACCATTATCCTGGGACGTCTAGCTCCTTGTCAATAAGTTAGTTAGACTTAATATTTTTGACCCTCAATGGATTCTTACCTATGTTGAAGCTTAGTCTACTTTATTAGAGTATATTTAGAGGTGGTAGTTTGAGAATAGTCGACTACATGGCATTTGAGATTAAGTGGTGAAGGGTGAGTCTAGGAAGGCCATCCTGGATTCAAAGGGTGTTTTGAGATTTGAGGGTTGTCCATGCATTTTGAGGGTTGGTTATTTGATATAGTTGATACTATAGAATGCTTATTATTCTTTATATTCCACTACCCTAACATAACTTATAAGATGTATTAGGTTTTGAGGCAACATTACTAGTCTATGGGATGAAAAGGGATATACCAAACTTTGTATCTTGGTATTTTTATTGTCAGAAGGTGAATTTTAAGCTTTTGAGACCTAGTGGATTACCTCAGAAGCTAGCCATTCCAAAGTAAAAGTGAGAGGATATTGCTATGGATTTCATGATTAGTTAACGGTATACTTATCAAGCTTCTAAAATTAATTAGGGAATTATTAATTGGTTGACCAAGTTTGATCATTTCTCCCTATTGTGTCTTACTACAGTTTCAAGAGGTCATCTCGAATCTAAGTTTGAAAGGTTGTCTCATGTTCATATGGTACTAGTGTCTATTACTTTTAATGGAGGTTCCTAGTTCACCTCTACTTTTTGGACAGAATTTTAGGAGGATTTAGGTACCCAAGTCGACCTTAACATATCTTTTCACCCCTAGATTAATAGGTAGTTTTTGAAGAAAACTATTTAAGTTTTAGGGGATGCGTTATGGACTTTAGGGGTAAATGGGACTAGTTTCTAACATTATCTAAGTTTTATTATCATAAAAGATACCATTCAAGTATTCAGTTAAATCTATTCAAGATAATATATAGCAGGAGATGTAGATCTTCTATCGAGTTGTTTCATGTTTTTAGGGCTAGGTTACAGGGTACTAATTTGTTCTGAGAGTTATTGGATAGAGTCAAGGAGATTTAAGATAGGCTACGGGCATCTCAGAGCAGACAAAAGAATTATATTAATTGTAGGCTTTGTGCATTAGAGTTTGGAGTTAGTGACTATGTATTTCTTTAATTATCACCCATAAAGGCCATGATGAGATTTGGGAAGAGGGTCAAGCTCAACCCCAGTTATATCAAGCCATTTGAGATTCTACAGAAAGTTAGGGATGTAGTATATAACTTAGCCTTACCTCTAGCATTTTCTCCATTCACTATGTTTTCTATGTATCGATGCTATAGCACTATATTCTAGATGAGTCTCTCATGATCTAATTGGATTTAGTTAAATTAGATAATAGGTAGACTTTTGAGAAGGAGAAAGTTGCTATTCTAGTATAAGATATTAGATAAATGTATTCTAGGGAGATTTTGGTGCTAATGGTTCGACAGAGACATCATCCAGTCAAGAAAGTTACGTGAGAGACCAAGAATAATATACGAGTCCAATATCATACTTATTCGAGCCTTCAGGTACTCATTGACTCTTGACTTTTAATGGCACAATTATTTTTAGTAGTGGCTATGGTAATGACCCTCTTGGTCATTTTTCTCTTTTCATTATTTTTAGGGTTTTGAGTTTTTTTATAGCTACCTAAGTCATTTATGAGTTACTGGGATTGGTAGTTTGGTTCTCAGGAAATACATTTGGTTTCTATGCCCATTTCCCTATTTTAGAGCACTTAAGAGTTAAAAAAAATAATGTTTAGCTAGAACTCGTACTAAATAACTTTGGATGGAGATTCTGATAGTTTTATTAGTTTTGTAACATGGACTTTAGACTAGGGGACCTTTGATTTGGGTCTTGAGGCTTTTGGGCTCATACTGGACTATTGGTTAGAAATTGATTAAAATGGATTAGTGGGTGTAGGGCCTGTGTTTTGTCGAAAGAACCTCAATTGGAAATTTTGATGGTTTTATTGAGTCCATATTGCTATTTTAGTAGGTAGCATATTTTATTTTCTACACAGGGTTTTGAATGAATTTTGATCACTTTATCAAATTTCTTTTGGACATAGCTGAAGAATCTAGTGTATGGATCTGGTGCAATCCCTTAGCAACCTTTTTATCACCAAAGCAGAGCCACTTTAGAAGCTACTGATGATGTCAATATCCACCACTTAAGTGACCCCCTTCGTCTCTTTAGCGAAGCCGCTTAAGAGACTAGGGATCCATTTTTGTATAAGATGGCGAGCAAGGCAAAGACAATTTTAGCGGTCAAATGTCCACTTAAGCGATAAATTAGCCACTTTAGAGGCCTGTGATGGTACTATATATACTTTACCATTCATGATTTAAACATATTTCAAACTCTAATTTTCACCATTGTTGCACGCTTGAGCTTGGAGAAACAGGGTGGGATCATAAGATAAGGTTAGGATTCATTGTTGCTCTTCTTCTTGATCATTTTCCTGTTGATAATTAATAAGTTTTCCCCCTTTTTAAAATCAATTCTTTAGTTAAATTCCTTTTTTTATTAGTTTGTGGGGTTGTTTTGGGGCATGTTTAAGTGCAAACTATGCTCAATTTTTGAGCGTATGATTCTTTTCCCATAAGGGACATAATTTTAGGTTTGGTTATTGATTTTCCTAAGAGGCCCCATGGTGAATTTTGACCCAATGTTGACCTGGAGCATAAAGTCAAAATATGGGTATCGTGTTTGTCATATTTTTGTGTAGATTATTATTTTAGTAATCTGTCAGTGGTTGGAGGCTTCTCAAAATGAGAAAGCTTTGATATAGTAGGTTGCAAGCATGTTCATTAGCGTTTGAATAGGTTATGATTACCTACTATTTAAATTTACTCATTTAAGGTATTAGTTAGATAATTTTCTAGTTATGGGTGGGATATTGTTTCTTGGATAATATATGAGGTGTTTATGATTCTTGTAGCCAGTTCGGGGGCCTTAGAGTAGAATTTTTCCTTGACTTCCTAATTTCATTTGTCGCTGACCTAATTTAGTGTTCCTGGTAGCTTTAAACATTAGTTTTGGATACCTTAGTCAAGGCTTGAGTAGTTTCTTGCCTTAGGTCGGGCTTCTCAAGGCTCATAGCTAGTGTTACCCTTCGTTAAGATGGATCATCTTTGAATATCATACTTTCCTACATAGATGGTTGTAAAATAATTAGGTTTCCTAGTAATAGACTAATTTTTTATGTTTGATTTAGTTAGATCACCCCATTGTACTTGTTGATTTCATTTTCTTAGCATATTGGTATGTTGGTCTAAAATCATTACTTTGGACATGAAAATGAAATTATTGAATTCTTAAAAATGAATTTAATTTTCTAAAAGTAAAATAGACTATTTAGTATTGGTTTGAGCCCGAGTACCTGATTTTATTGCTTATTACATATTTAGACTTGATTCTATTATTGATTTTTGGTAGGAAGTTTGATTCAATTTTAGGATTGGTTATTCAATTTTGGGCTTGGTTTATACATATGGATGGAGGAGGAGTATATGGCACGTTTATTGCATATAATGACATTTGAAACACCATGGGTTTTGGTCCTTGGAAATTTCCTGAGTTTTGAGTCTTTTGTTGATCATACGACTCACCATACTAGACATATGATATTGGTACGGTCTAGGTGACCCAATTCGTACGGTGTCCAGTGGGTGATGGTTAGTTTTTTGTTGTGGGTATGACTTGGTGGGTACGGGTCGTATGGTTTGGTGATGGGTCATTGGGTTTATCCTTCACTTGATCTAAAACTTAGTGACTTAACTTACCTCTAAGTATGAGTGGCTCACTAAGAGTCATGAGGATAGGGTACGAGAGTTATAGTCTTGTCGTATGTTATAAAGTGTCCAACCCATTTTGATTCTATCTTGGGTATGACTGGACCATACAAGTCGTATGGTCTGGTCAAGAGTTAGGAAAATGGGTCATATGTTGGATAGAATGTGGTGTCTAACTCTCAGTCTTAGATACGATTGAAAGGTACCACTTATATGATGTGGGTACGAGTTGAGGGGTCCAATCTTACCCACCTGCGGGAATTTTTACAGTTTAAGTTGGGGGTATTCTGGACATTTTCTATTGATGTTGAGTGTATTTATGCATTCTAGCACTACTATTCTATCTTATTTAGTCTTGTTTTGAGTATGATTCTTATTTTATATGTGTTAATAATATATAAATTAGCATTTATGAGTCCAAGTATGTGTTTTCAATGTTTAATGGCAGTTTTACATGAGTTTTGATTCAAATTTATCATTTAGAGTTAAACCGAGAAAACAAGTATAACTAGCTTGAGCTGGGTGTTTTTCTAGTCTATTGTGTTGGATACTAATGTGTTTTAATGATTTATTAAGGTCTTTATTATGTATTTATATGTGAAAAAACTTATTTATAATGTTCAAGGGTCAATTGGATCAAGAAAAGAGTCAAAACAATGAGTTAAAGCTCAATGTTAATTTAGCCTATGCTTAGCTCGTGTTTCTTCTTCATCGATGAGGATGTTGTATTTTTTTGAGCTCTAAATTGTTATGTTTAATGCTATAGGATGATTTTTGAATGCATTATGATGTTATATTAAGGATATACAAGCTTTATACCAAGTGGAAACAACTTAACAAGGCTCGGAAATGACCACAGAAGCACAAGATGCAAGCTAGATGCAATTTCGGACCCCTGTAAAGTATTGAGCGTGTGTAGATGGTGTGTTTTTACATTAGGCACATGATACATTCCATTGGATTTATAAGGGTCCCAATATGATGAAACACCGCATCTAGGAGCCGTGAAAATTTGAAAATTTCCAAAACAGTGTCTCAACGCGATAATACCACTTCGCGCCAAGGACAAAATTCGGGAGAAAAGTGCCCAGTTGTTCCCAGTGATGCCATTTGACACCATGGCATGACGCGTAGGCCACCAAAATTAGGATAATTCTACCAAGAACGACGGGGAAACCTAATCCAAGTGGGGTTATGACTTATATACTATAAATACAACGTCCCAAATACGTTTTTGACAATCTTGGAACCCCTAGATTACTTGGAACAACATTGAAAGATACCACAACTTCTTTTTAAGTTTTTATTTCTATAATTTATCTTTCTTTTATTTTTTTAATCATTCATACAATTAATTAGATGTTGATTATGGCTATGAGTGGCTAAAAACTCTCTTTCCGGGGTTGAAGCCAAGAATATGAGTACGATTGTTTTGAATTAATTTTGTTTGATTCACTTATCATTATTGGTTGTTTGTTTATTCTTGTTTTAATTATTTTAAGGATTCGCGACCCTTAGAATACATCAACTGTTGGCCTTTTGATCTCGGGAGAGGGAATAGGGAGATAGAACATGGAAATAATTAAAGTATGAGTTTTTATTCTTTTATAAAATAAAAAATTGAACTTAGCACCTAGGAAAGGGATGTACTTAGGATCCTTACTTGATTTAATGTAGGATGATAGCTTTAATACACTTAATTGGATTATTACATCCCTTCTCAACGATGTAGTTGTAATATCCAAATTAGATAAATGATTATAGGCCGGGAGACCATGATCATGAAATTAACCCTACGAATCAAAAACCAAGATAAGCAAATTAATGAATGAAATTCAATAACATAGTATTAGTGTTCGAGGTGCTTCAACCCTGGGTTTCTCCTATTGATTGTTTCAAGACTTTTATTTCTGCATACTTTACTGTAGTTTTAATTTACAAATTACAAACTCTCTTCTTGGTTACGCTTGCATCAGCTAAACCAAAATTGTGAACTAAAATAGAATTGTTATTGAATCAAGTCCCTGTGGGACCGATACTTGGCTTCTTGAAGGCTACTTTACTAATTGATAAGATCACGTACACTTGCATGTGCACTTGGGTGCTGTCACCCATCTTAAATCCTTTTGTCCCCATGACATAAAACACCTTTGGAGGCTTTCTTAACCAATTATTTTCAATCAAACACTCTCTAAACACTCTAAATCTTTCTTAAGCTCTTGGTTCAAGAGAAGGCTAGGGTTTCTTCAAGGTGACCAATTAAGGCTCTCAAGGGTAGTTTCTCTCCTTTTTCATTGGTGTCTAAGGCATGTTACTCCTCCTTCATTGTTAGTTTAACTAAAATCATATTTTAATGAATGGTTTCCATGGTAATATTGTGGTATTGATTTGGTTTTGAAATATATGTTAGGGGTTTTGGATGTCCTTAGTTGGATAGTGTCTTCCCATGTTTTTCTTATGTTTTTCATGTTATAATGGTGGTTTGAACATGTGGTTGCATAGGAATGGTCAATTGGTTCTTGGTTTTGGTCTTTGGAAACTATATTCCCTCAACATGTTTGATAAAATACCATTGAGAATGATTTTTTCACATAGTTTAAACCTTTATTGAAAATTTTGCATTGTATAATGTGGTAATGGAACATAACTTGGTTTGGATAGTTTTAAATGGTTTGGAAGGACCTTGGTGGCCATGACTTTGATTTAATTGGAAATCCTGTGGGGTACATGGGAATCCCCTAAGTGTTGGCTAATGACATTACTTGCAAGTTATAGTCAATATGACGATACCATTTTATAATGCCTTGGTAATTAAATTATGGAATTAGTGGTTTGATTATGTGCTAAAGGTTTTAATTGAGCAACAATGGCGAGTTATGATAGCTAACCGTGGAAGTGTGAGTACAATGGATGGATATTGGAAACTCATGTTTGCCGATATAAAAGTTGGTCATGAAAACCATATACTTATGGGGTACACGGGAATCCCCTAAGTTTATACTTGTATATATGTATCATGAAGGGTGAAGGGTACACGGGAATCCCCAGCTCCTATGATATCTCCGGTTCGTGCAGCTTCATATACTAGGGCATGTTCAAGGGGTAACACTGGACCCATATAACCCATTGATAGTTTTAGGAAGGTCAAGCTACACAACTCAGGTTAAGATTTTAAATGCATGCTAAACTCGGTTCTCTTTCCTGACATGGTATATATGTATATATGTATATGATTGCATATGGTTATTTACTTTGGTTTTGAATAATGACATTATTTTATCTTTATTCCTAAGTACATCCTAAAGTTCATTATGCTAACCATTTTTGGGTGTTGTATCCCGACGCAAAGCAAGAACCGACCATACTACTCTTCTTGCTCAGTGACTTGAATTCGCGGACAACTTAGATTCAGACAGAAGTGGTGAGCTTCCATACTCTAGAAGAATCCATTTCATGCTATGGACTTCTTTACATTATTTTTATTTCTTGGACTTTAGTTTTGTCTATGGTCGGGGGCATGTCCGTACCTGATGTTCCTTATTTTAATGGTTAAAGGCTTTGTATGACTACTATAGGAATGGGCGGTATCGGTATTAGTGTCATCCTTGGTATTGGTATTGGGGCATTGATACTGATTGGATATTTAGTTGGATGTTTGGTTAGTTATGGTTATGGATTTTATTAATGTCCTTGATTTATTATTGTTCTATTTTGTTATATATTCGGAATTCATCTGACATAGGTTGCATGGTGGTTATGGTTGGGTATCGGGGGTGGTTTCCAGTCCTGGTTAGACTTGAGGCTCCCGACACGACTAGGCCTAGTTCGGGTCGTGGCAGCATCCCTTCATATTTTCTTGCTATGGTGTTTTTTTTTGTACTTAATATTACTAGTTGATTGTATCCGCCATGCTTATGAGGGCTGGTTGAGTTTATTCATTATTTGTGTGTACCTTCGGGCTTATAGGGTTCAAATTAGGTTATTGTTAGATACGTACTTTACATTTTTTGAATTCTTTACCTATATTTCTCATGATTGTCTATCACCTATTTCTCTTTTTCTAATGCATCTTTTCTTACCTTTGACATATATTCACACTTTATTATGTTTTTATCGAAGTCTATCTATGATGCCTCTGAGTACCACTATCATGGCCTAAATTCACTCTGATTGGTTCTCACACTAACTCTCTTGTGGGAGAACTAACTAATCCCAAAAGTCAACTCAACACTAAGTCAAATAGGAAACTAACTATGTTTTATTAAATAAAACAATGTCTCCATTTGTCTAAATGATAAACAATGCAAAATAAATAAAACTTAACAAATCCCCTATAAACCGAGAGTCATTGTACCAATATATTTATAAGTATAAACAAATGAATTCAACCCAAAACAACTGAAAATCTCTAAGCCTAGAAAATTGACCAAAATCAAATGAATAAATCATGGCAGCCCAAAAGATATAGCTCGCCCTTGAGTTCAAACACTATCTCAATCATAGCTAAGGTCTCAAAATAGTTGCCAGAATATGTTCTACACTCAACAAAAAGAAGAGCATATGTAGTATCAGTACACAATAAACAATGTTGTATTGGTAGAGTCAATGGACAATCCAAAATGATAAATATGAATACATAACCATAACTTAGTAAAACAAGACAACTATGAACACCTATCATGTAATCTTACCTCAAGTTCCTTAGAGCATTTCAAGTTTGGATTAAGGTAGTAATGGTTTATATAGTTGAAACCTAATTTATTTGATGTGTGCATGATAACTATTCTTTCTTATTGCTTATACAATGTATGTTCGAGAAATGTGAATGACTATTTGATATCCTAAGTGTCAATCGCATGCAAGAGCTTATTTGAAAGTTTGTTGTTTTTTATAAGTGTTTTTTCTAGTATCATTATGATTGTGATTGTTGTGATATCTGTCATTATTGTGGGATATGTTAATATTTGAACATTTTCATGGATTTACTAATATAAGGTTATAGATACATGATATTTGGGATTTGGTACATGGACAAGAGCTCATCCCCTTACCATAAGATCCATAGCATGTATTTACAAGATCTAGGTAAGTGTGGTGGTTCCTTGATTGAATCGAGATTATCTATTTGTTGTTATGTTGGTTCCTTGAGTGAACCAAACTTAAGTATTAACTTGTTATTTTGGTTCCTTGAATAAACCGGGTTCATGTGCTTATTTGTTAAAGATGATTTTTTATGTAAATTGGTTGCATTATAATTTCCATTATTGTTAGATATACGGATCCTTGAGTGGTCCGGGCGATAATTATAAGTTGTGGCTTAACTCTATATTTTCTATTTATTTGTGTAATTGAGATATGTTAATCAAATTGTTGGTGTGATGGTTGCTGACTTAGAATCTTGTAGGTAGTTACAATCTTGACTTGACTTGCTATCTATGTTGACTTATAATGACTAAGTTCCATAATATTGTTGAATAAGGTTAGGTTCTATGAACTTGAGGTAAGGTTACATGGTACACATTCATGGTTGTCTTGTTTTACTAAGTTATGATTATGTGTTCATATTTATCATTTTGGATTGTCAATGACCCTACTAGTACACCGTCGTTTTATGTCTATTGATACTACATGTGTTTTTTTATTGAGTTTAGAGCATCTTTCGGCAACTATTTCATGACCTAGTTGTGATTTAGATAGTGTTCAAACTCAAGGGTGAGATAAATCTTTCAGATTGCCATGAGTTCTTTATTCGATTTCTAGTCTATTATTTCAGACTTAGACATTTCATCTATTTTGGGTTGAACTCGTTTGTTGATACTTATTAGTGTTTTGGTACAGTGACTTTTAAGTTCTAGGGGATTTGTTATGTTTTGTTTATTCCACATTGTTTATCATTTACAATAAATGATAAATTATTTTATTTAATGAAAAATAGGTAGTTGCATTATTTGGCGAAGTATGAGTTCATGTTTTGTGGTTAGTTGGTTCTCCCTATGGGGAATTAGTGTGGGTGCCACCCACAATGGGTTTAAGTCATGACAACCGCGTGTTTTTGTAATTATACTATACTTTTGCATCTTTTTCATGATGCAAATCCTAGTACAAGTTATTGCAACCGATTCCATCCTCGTGCGGAGCTGTTGATTGAAGATTCGAATGAGCATGTGGCGATTGGAGCTAATCTATATCTTTTTATTTTGGGATTAGTCTTATTTTGTACTTTCAAAGACTATTCCATATACATTGCAATTGTCTAGTACTCCTATGCTTAGTGACTCTTGTACTAATTCTACCAGGTCTTGGGGATTCATTTTGTACATTTTGTCTTTTCTCTCGCTATTTGTATGCATGTTTTGTATATTTTTCCTCTTAGCCGAGTTATTTACTATTTTTACCATGTTCATCTCTCTCCCATATGTTAGCTCGCTATTTGCTGAGTTATATACTATTTTTTACTATGGGCTATGATATTGGGGTACCTACTAATAGGTTATAGTAGATCCCATCATCACTTGAGTTTTTGAATCATGATAATAAAAATCGACCAGAGCCGAAAAATTGAACCAAATCGATTAAATAAATTATTTTTTACTTGGTTTGATTCGATTTTACATCTTCAAAAACCGAGTATATTTGGTTTAATTTTGATTTTGTTCAAAATAGAGAAACAAAAAATCGAACTGACAAATTATATAGATATATTTTACAATTATATATTATTTTTTTACGAACAACTTTAAGTTATATATGTAATATGTTCATCAAAATTTATTTAAGAAATAAAAAAAAGTATCAAAAAGAGAAAGGAGAAGGGTCATATCAGATCTAAACCCAAAAGTTGTTATATAAGTGTTGGTGTATATAATTTGATAATGTATCCGAATATTAGCTACTCTTTTAGTAAATGTTGTTTAGAAGCTTATATTTTTCTGATATTTTGTCCCAGTTCAGGCAAAAAATATTATGTAATATAGTTCTTTTGTTGGTTGTATAATATTATTCTTTATGTCTTTTATTCTCATGTATGGTTGATAACTGAATAATTCAACTGAAATTGATAATAATCAAATCGAAATGTCTATTTCATTTGGTTTGATTTTATTTTAATTATTTAAAAAATGATTAGATTTGAATTGATTTTGAGTTTGACCAATAACTGATCCATACTGAACTGTGAACACCCCTATTCCTACCATCTACAAGTGAATCTCATATTTATCAAACAAATGAATTTTTTTTAATGTATTCAAATATATTGTCAAAGATCCTTTTACACCTTGAATTGTTAATAATATTGATAGTCTTCGTTTGGTGATAGATACTGCAAGTATTTTTTGGAAAAGATTTTAGAAAAAAAATTGGTCATAAGATTTGTCGAGTTTTAAAAAATGTATATTGCCAGAAATTCCAAAATCTGAAAAAAGAATAGTTTTTGTGCCAAAATATAGTTATTGAGTGCTTTTAAATTTGTAAAATAACCCAAACTTTTATATTTTACAAAAATCTATATATTTATGAGTTTGATTAATTTCATCTTTGGATGTTTGTTGTAAATAGATTGTTCATAAAATAAGACACGATTTATATTGAAAAAATATCTAGTTACTATCGTTATTATTATTTATTTTTCATACCTATAAATCTTCGTAACGAACTGCAATTTGATGAATTATAGTAGCTGGCAACCGTGTTATTAATAATTTTTATTAAAATAACATGTTATAACTTTTGAATAACTAGTTTTTCGATATGTCACATGAATGTCAAATCATGTAGTATCATTTTGTAAGATAAAATTAATATCGTTGAAGTAAAACTTTGAAGAAAATAATTATTCATGAAAAAATATCATATAAGTTTAATTATGTGAATGATCAATGTGTATTGCCGTGTGGTTATTTATTTGTCGAATTTAGTATGATTGGATATGGTATGAACATACAAAATGGTATGCATATGAGGTGAGAGGTAAGCCTTGAGGCATTGTGGCGTAAGCCCCATGAATCTTTAGTTTCTATAATTTCATTAATTAAATTCTTATAGTATAAAATGTGTTGCATGTTTAAGTATAAGGCTGTGATTATTTGAATAAATAGTACTAATTTATTTATTCGTGTTTTTTCAACTTAATTGCCAATTGAAATCAAACAGCAAGAACCATAAAGTTCTTTTTGTTTGTTTTCTACGCTATTCTCATAGTTAGCACATATATTTTTGTCCTAGAAACATTAAAAATAATCCAAGTGTTAACTTATGTAAAAGAAAACTTACTATATATGTTTTTTCGCTTACTACAAATGTCATATAAATATAGGTGAGATAATGCAATGAAACTAAAGTAATTTTTTCACACGATGTAAATGGTCAGATCAAAATTACATTTCTGCTACCAGAAGAACACAATCCAATTAAAAAAAAAGATTTTTCATGAAATATATTCGTTCAAGCTTGCCTATATTTAGATAAAAAATCAAATTAAATCAGTTGATTTTGAGTTTATGCAAGAGTTGGTTATTGGTCTTAAAAAATCTGTACACCTTTTGAAGGAAGACACACACTGCTCCCCAGTTACTCCCAACCATTATTATAAGTAAAATGAATGTATATTATTCTCAATGATATTGTAAGCAAAACTCTCCCGGCGTTAGTTTTATGCCTCCCTATTCTTCTTGTTGGTGCTTCTTGATCCCTATGAGCTTAAAGTCAAAATTATATGTACGGGCAAAAAATAAAATTACCCTACTCCAATCTGTCTAAATCATGTGCACAATGAAATTTTATTGAATTTAAATTCGTACGAAATTTTGATTAAATTAATATAATTGAATTAATTATTTAAGTCCGAACCTATATGAATTTAATTAAATTTTAATTTTTACTGGGCTAACCCATTGATTTAAGCTACAAATGATGAGCCCACTTTGCTAAGCCCAAAATATTGTCATATTCTAGAGGACCAAATAAGCCGTGTCAAATAACGTGGCATGCCAAGTAAAGGGATGGATCCAGTAGGACCATATCACATGTCAAAATGATGCAGCAGCCCCATGAAATCAAATCCCATAAAAGGTGTCATGTCACTCAAATCTGATTGGTCAAAGAAAGTCCATTTTCATTATGACTCTTCCTTTTCCACAACTATAAATAGGGGACTCATACTTTAGAAAAAGGACCCCCAGACCTCGAACAAGAAGCAAGAGAAAGATCGTCGATCAAACACAATTTCTCTAAAAAGCTCAAGCATTCAAATCAAGTTCATCAAAATTCAAGATCAAGACTGCAATATTCAAGAATAAGCTCAAAAGCCCTTGAATTCAAGCACAAGTCAAGATCAAGTCCCTCAAATGAACGAATCAAGTTAAAATTCAAGATCAAGCTTTAAGCCCTTGAATTTATATTTGAAAAGGCGAATCAGATGATTTATAGAGATTGTAATACTCGCATTGAAATCAATAAATTGATTATTGCAATATATTTTTTTCTTGTCTCGAATTATTATTTTCGATCTCGAGAATTTTATTATCCAACAAATTCTGACATGCCCAGTGGGACAATCTCTACCTCTTATCTCAACTTTTCATACTTTAAAGTTTAAGAACTCCGAAATGACTTCCAAGAAGGTCAACTCTCAATCAACTTCTTCCAAGACTATTGATTCAAAGTTGTATGCTGAAGTAGAAAGCATCCTTAGTATTACTTTCAAAAGCTTAGGAGCTGTCATAAAAAGCAAGACAGGCTTGCTAAGACAACAAATACATCCAGTGTCTTCCGCACCAACTCTAATTTTTGGATCTTTAACCCCAAAAGGAAAGAAGTCCAATGTAAGCGCTTCGGAAGGAGGAAGCAATGTGGCGAAATTACTTAAGAAGACTCTAGCCCTACTTGAGCATTTCGGTTCCAACTACTCTGGCGCAAAGAGCGATGACTGTTCAAGCAACTCATTATCTCCGACTACACTGCATAAGTTGAGCACTTCAAAGATCAACTTATGCCATAATTCATGCTACTCTCCAATATCTCCAGAGGTTATGCAAGCGATAGTGACTGATGTCTCGTCTATAGAGGAGCAGCTTACGAATCTGACAAAGGCAATTGAAGGATGGACCAAATATGTTCAGAATCAAGGTGCTTGAATTAATAAGATAGTGGATAGGGTGGAAGTTCTGATAGACAGAGAGTCAACTATGCACCTGGAAAATCTCCAAAAGTTCAGGAAACAGAAAATCCTATGAAACAAACAACACCGATTAAAGAGGTACAAGTTTCTTCTGAGGGAATGATCAATTGGGCAATTGAGAGAATTCATTGAAGGGACCCTCAAAGACAAGTATGATGTTGTGACCAAATCTTCCTTTACGTATGCCAAGCCCTACACTGCAAGGATAGATAGCCTCAAAATGTCTGTCGGCTATCAACCCCCTAAATTTTAACAATTTGAGGGCAAAACGAACCCAAAACAGTATGTCACACACTTTGTTGAGATATGTAACAATGCTGGAACTTACGGTGACTATCTTTTCAAATAGTTTATTTATTTCCTAAAGGGAAACGCCTTTGATTGGTATAAAGACCTTGAGCATAATTTCATCGACAGCTGGGAGCAATTGAAGTGAGATTTCCTAAATCTCTTTTATGGCACAAGGTGTATAGTGAGCATGGTAGAGCTCACAAATACTTAAAAAAGAAAGGATGAACCAATCATTGACTTCATCACTCAGAAAAGAAAGGATAAACCAGTCATTAACTTCATCAATCGATGGAGAAATGCTAGCCTAAACTACAACCATAGGCTCAACGAAGCTTCTGCAATAGATATGTGCATCCAAGGAATGCACTGGGAACTTCTCTACATCTTGCAAGGAATTAAGTCAAAATACTTTAAAGATTTAGCTACCCATGCTCATGATATATAGTTGAGCATGTCATCTGCTGGAAAGGGAGCAACGCCTATCCATGACCCTCGAAGGGGAAAGGATAAGTAGAAACCCAAAAGATGGGGCAAGTTTGTCCCAAGAAAATGAAAACAAAAAATCCATGAATGTTGATGTGCCTCCTGTGAAGGTTACCACAAAGGTAGGAAAGAAGAAAAGTGTGAAAACGTCTTCTGGAACACATCCAAATCAGAAAACTTTGAAGGGAATAAAAGAAAATGAATATCACTTCCTTGATTCTGATATTGCTGAGATTTTCGATGAACTCTTTGAGTATAAGCTCATTGAACTCCCAGAGATGAAGTATCCCAATAAGGCTGGAAGGACCAATGACCCTAATTACTATAAATATCATAGGATCGTAAGTCATTCTTTAGAAAAGTACTTTGTCTTTAAAGATAAAGTCATGCAACTGGTAAAAGCGAAAAAGATCTTCTTCGATGATGAGACGACCAGTTCTCATCAAATATCTATAAATTTTGGCTCAGTCGACCCAGTCCAAATATGTGTTGAAGATCATATTAAGAAAATATTAGAGCCCGACAGGTCTTCAGTTGACGAAGGCGATGATGAAGGTTGGACTCTGGTGACTAGGTACAAAAGCAAGAGGATGAGTCTGTGAAAGAAATCATCCGAGCAGCCAACCAGAAAGAGAATGGTGATAAAACCAAGGAAACAGAAGATGGTTGAACTTCCATAAAGGATGACCATCATAGAACTTCACCTTCAAAAACCACGGTGTCTAGTAACGTTGGAGGAATTCTTACCAAGTTGGTTTTGTGTAAAGAATGCCCAAGTCAACCTTGAGGCATCCTGATTTAATACTGCTAAAGAGGGGGCAAAGGGTAAAAATATACCCATAGAAGTTCCTTCATCCTCTAAACTGCTTGATGAACCTCTTAGAAAAGAGGTACATATATATGATACAAAAATCACATTCACAAATAACGATCTTCTGCTTAGTGAGTCCCTACATAACCGTCCCTTATACATGGTAGGTCAAATTCTAGGAAAGAAGATAAATAGAATCTCGATAGATGAGAGATCTAGAGTCAACATCCTGCCTATCCGCACGATGAAGGAACTTGGTATCGCTACTAGAAAACTAGACGATAGCCATATAATGTTCCAAGGCTTCAACCAAGAGGGCCATGGGATCTATCAAGGTGGGGATTTATATGGATGATTTTCAATCAAATGCATTAATGCATGTGATCGATGCCAAAACTTCATACAATATATTTCTTAGTTGGCCTTGGGAGCACAGGAACAAAATTATCTCATCCTCTTACTATCAATGCTTGAAGTACCTTGAAGGAGGAGTGGAAAGAAATATAGTTGCCAATGATAAGCCATTCACTAAAGCTGAGTCACATATTGCCGATGTAAAATTCTACTTAAAGAATCATGTTGTGGATGATAAAAGGGTTGAAGATGTCACCAAGACCAAGTGTGACGATCTTGCATCTAAGAAGGTCGCGGTGACTATCGAAAAAGTCTCCACTAATAAGCCTCTCTCCACTTTAAATAAAGAAAGTGTTTCTCCTATAAAAAAGAAGAAAACTCCTGTTCTTTACTACGTACCGAAGGTAAAGAAAGAGAAAGATCACCCATCGGATTCCCAAGATAATGTGCTAAAGGGGTTAAATTTACCTATCAGGAAGATTGATACAATAAATCCATCCTCAAGACTACTTGAAGAGTCTGTGGCTCAAAATTCGCCACAAGATATGACACTCCCTACGAAGCATATGAAATAAGACTTCAACCCAAATGCATACAAGCTATTTGTAAAGGCTGGATACAATCCTAAGGAGCCATCAAGGTTAGGCAAACTTTCGTCAGAGGTTACAACTAGGTAGGCATATAAAAACCTGGGATACACAAAACCACCTCTAATTCGCATCTCCATAAGAAGGACAATCAGTAATTATATCACTGTGGAAGAAAAATCCACTATTGCTAATAAAAGACCCTCTGTATTTAATCAACTTGGAGAATCAACTACAAAAACTTTTGTCTTCAAAAGGTGGGGCCCTCTAAATAAGAAACAAATAACAAACGTCAGAGAAGTCATCAAAGTAAAATAATACACTCTTCGCCTAAGATCTAGAAGGATTTCCAAAGTCTGATTCCTTCTAGAATGGGGTGGAAGATGGAACTGGTGGTTTTATACAATGAGGTGCTAAAAGGAAAGGATCATACTGTGGTTTATACCAAGTAATGAAAAGAAGATGAATAGATTGTTGGCTCCTTATATCATGTTATGACCCAGAATAACAAAGTTGTCTCATCTCAAATGAAGGTTGATGAAGAGATAGAAGATGACTTCTGGTGTTATCATATATCCATCAACGACGATGATCCTTAAGAGAAGGAAGATTCTGGAGATGCTCCTTTGCAACTTGAAGAATGAGTAAAGGCCACAATAGAACCCTTAAAGAAAGTTAATTTTGGAACCGATTAAAACCCAAAAGCAACTTACCTAAGTGCATTTATAGAAGTGGAGGAGGAAATCGCTTATATGGACATACTCAAAGAATATATGGATGTCTTCTCCTGGAGCTATACGAAAATTCTTGGATTAGATCCAAAAGTAGAAATCCATCAGTTGGCGGTCAAAAATGGTGCCTTTCCTATTAAGAAAGCCCAAAGATGCTTTAGGCCGAAGTTGGTTTCTTTGATTGAAAATAAAGTTAACAAACTCATTGAAGCTGGCTTTATTTGTGAAGTTAAATATCTTACATGGATTTCAAGTATTGTTCTAGTACGAAAGAAAAATGGCCAAATTCAAGTTTCTGTCGACTTTCGGGATCTCAACAACGCTTGCCCTATGGATAACTTTCCAATCCCCATACCAGAGTTGATGATTGATGCCACCACTGGTTATGAGGCAATGTCCTTCATGGATGGTTCCTCTGGCTACAATCAAATCCATATGGCACCAAAGGATGAAGAACTCACTGTATTTCTTATGCCCAAAGGTATTTATTGCTATAAGGTGATGCCTTTTGGTTTGAAGAACACTGGCGCCACTTATCAAAGGGCTATGCAAAACATCTTTGATGGCCTACTCCATAAAAATATTGAATACTACATGGATGATCTAGTGGTCAAGTCAATAAAAAGAGACGACCACTTAAAAGACCTAAGAATGGTATTCGAGTTACTTCGAAGATATTAACTTAGGATGAATCCATTGAAGTAAGCCTTTGGAGTTACTTCTGAAAAGTTTCTTGGCTTCATTGTGTGACACTGAGGAATTAAAATTGTTCAAGCCAAGGTCGATGCAATTTTAAAGATGCCCTAGCCTCAAAATATTCATGAGTTAAAAAGCCTTCAAGGAAGGCTAGCATATTTAAAGAGGTTCATCTCAAACATGGATGAAAAATCTCAACCATTTAGTCATCTCATGAAGAAGTACACTCCCTTCGAATGGGACCAAGCTTGTAGTAATACCTTTAAGAGTATCAAATCATACTTAATGAAGCCACCAGCTTTTGCGGCACCCATACCTGGGAAACCATTGATACTCTACATCACGACACAAAAGAGGTCAGTTGGAGAACTACGGGCTTAAGAAAATAGCGAAGGCAAAGAAGACTCTCTTTACTATTTGAGCAGAATGATGACTCCGAAAGAGACAAAATATTCTCCAATTGAAAAGTTATATTTGGCATTGACCTTCTCAATTCAAAAGATAAAATGCTGCTTTCAAGCTCATGTTGTCTGTCTTATGTCTAGGGTAAATCCCATCAAGTTTGTAATGTCGAAACTAGTCCTTAGTGATCGACTTGCAAGATGGTACCTTCAATTTCAGCAATTTAAGATTGTGTACGTTCCCAAAAAAGCTGTAAAAGGACAAGAATTGGTTTACTTCTTGGCAGACCACCCGATACCTAATGATTAGGAACTGAGTGATGAAATTCCTAATGAAGATGCAATGGTCATTGAATCCAAACCCCCATAGAAAATGTACTTTGATGGTACCGCACATCCAGATGGAGCTGGCAACGGTGTGGTGTTCTTCACTCCACAAGAAGAGGTCATCCTATACTCTTTTACCCTAATAAATCATTGATATAACAATGTTGATAAATATCAAGTTTTAATACTTGGACTTGAGATAGCAGTTGACATGAAACAACTGCAATTACAAGTCTTTGGTGACTCCTAACTGGTGATCAAACAGCTTTTGGGAAGCTATAAAGTCAGAAAGCCCGAGTTACGACCATATCATGATTATGCACAGAAGTTGATAGGGTGTCTTGGAGAGGTAACCCTCCAACATATGCCAAGGAGAGAAAATAAGCAAGCTAATAGTTAGCTGCTTTGGCCTCAACCCTAACTCTTTCAAATCAGGCGCGAGTTACTATCCGCCAAGAATGGGTAGTACCGCCGTCAGATGAGGATGTAGAAAACAAGGTTGAATACTTTGTTGCTGTATCTGAAGCTATAAAAGAAGATTGACAACAACCTATCATTGATTACTTATGCTATGGGATACTTCCAGAAGATCCAAGGAGAAAGACTGACATTCGTCATCGAGCACCTCACTTCTTTTACTACAAAGACATACTGTATAAAAGATCATTTGAAAGAGTACTCTTACGGTGTTTGGGAGAGAAAGAAATAATTAAATCTTTGCAAGAAGTACACTCGAGAGTTTGTGGATCACATCAGTCAAGATCGAAGCTCCATTTTTACATTAAAAGAATGGGATATTATTGGCCAACGATGGTGAAATATTGCTTAGACTATGCTAGAAGATGCAAAGCTTGACAATTCCTTGCAAATTTCATACATTAACCTCCAGAGGTACTGCATCTAACTATAATATCTTGGCCATTCAATGCTTGGGGAATGGATATTATTGGTCCACTACCAAAGTCTTCTGGTGGACACTTATACATCTTGACCGCGACAGATTACTTCTCAAAATAGGCCAAAGCTGTTGCTCTCAAGGAAGTAAAGAAATAAAATGTTGCAAACTTCATTCAAGTGAATATCATCTACTAGTTTAGAATTCCTCAGTACATAATAACCGACAACGGCAAGCCATTTGATAACAGTTTGTTGAACAAGATCTGTGTTCTCTTTGGCTTCAAGCAGTGCAAGTCTTCAATGTATCATGCTGCCGCCAATGGTCTAGCTGAAGCCTTCAATAATACTTTATGCAACTTGTTGAAGAAATTCATCTCTAAATCCAAGCGATACTAGCATGAGCGAATGAACGAAGCTTTATGGGCATATAGGACAACTTATCATACACTGACGCAAGCAACCCCATACTCACTTGCTTTTAGAGTTGAATAAGTCTTGCCACTTGAGCGTTAAATACCTTCTTTGAGACTGGCTATTCAAGAAGGGCTCACCAATAAAGAAAATGCTAAGTTGCGCCTTGTGGAGTTAGAAGCTCTTGATGTGAACAGGCTGGAGGCTCAACCAAATCTTGAATGCTATCAAGCCCAGATATCTCATTCTTTCAATAAATGGGTTTGATTGAGGTGCTTCCAAGTTGGAGATCAAGTCCTTACAGTAAGAAAACCCATTATCACTTCTCATAAGTCTGGGGGAAAATTCACCCCAAAGTGGGATGAACCATATGTCGTACAAGAGGCATATTCAAATGGTGCTAAAAATCTTGTCGATGAAGATGGCATGAGGATTGGCCCCATCAATGCTAAGTTCTTGAAGAAGTACTATCCTTAAAATAAGATGACACTTCTTAAGGAACAAGTATAAACTGCATGTCTACTCCTGGCCCGCAAGAGTATAAACTGTGTACGGCTTAAAAAAAAATATCCGCTAGGTTGAAAACCTCGAAAGAGGTGGCCTAGGCAAAATTTAGGGCACACACAAAAAAATAAAAAATAAAATAAAACACTCACCCCAGAACTACGTTATGACTTGATCTTCTCCGTTGAGATATGTAGGCGCTTGAAATTTCATTCTGAGTTCAGTTACCTGAGTGTCACAAAAATACATGTCCCTGCTTGATCCATATGAGAGTTAAGTCTGCATACATCTTAATTAAGTTTAAGACTTATGCCAAATACTTATGGCTCAATGGGGGGCAACCTATCAAAAGGGGAAGCTCTTTCAATAGTAATTGGAATACCCAAAGCCTACAGTTGAAGCATAGATTCGCCAAAGATGAAACTATCAAGTTTTTGAAGTCAAAAGATTTAATTCTTAAGGCTTTTAAATTGAAGTTTCAATTCCAAGTTAGTTGTGAGAAGAATATGTGAAGCCAATGAGCAACAAGTTTTGGGGAGAAAAGCCAAAATTTAATACTATAACATCAATACATTGAAATAAGAAAGCAATACCTAGAGTTGAAATTCATAAAGAAATGTGCAATATAAAGAAAAGAGTTCCCATTACAATTAATAAATCTAACTACTCAATAAAAGGGTAAAAGAAAGTAACAAGAAGGTTTGAAGGAAGACATCTCCTAAGGCTAATCTAAGTATAACTTATAATTAACTAAATCTTGTAAAGCAGCCTCCAAGACTTTCTTCTTCTTCTCCGCGACCTTTAAGGCTTTTGTAGTTGCAAAGGAGACATCAGAACACTTGGAAAACTCTTCTTCAGTAGCTGAAACGTTGGATTCCATCTCTGCGGATTCTTGCTTGGCAGCATCTCGACAAGCTCTCAACTTATTCACCTTTTTTATCACCTTTTCAAGAGATTTGCAGGAAAAAGAAACTTCCTCATATTTCTCATCCCTCTCCCTCAATACAAGATCAAAATGATCTTTGGCTTTCAAATATGGCTCTAACTCTTTAATTGTTGTGTTTTTATCAACAAGGGTAGATCATTCTTGGTCATAGGCAGTCGCCATCCCAAAGAAGGACCCTAATAAATCCTGTAAAGGGGAAATATCTACCCCCATTCCACTCATGTCATTGAGTATGACTTTGACATCACCTTGAATGGAAAAAACACAATTCGGAGTAAGTCCTGCAAGTTTGGTGCAGATACTAGCCCAAGTCTTCATGATAAATTCTTTTTAAAGCACTGAAATGACCTTCTTGCCATAAAAAATAGACATGGTTACTTCTGGTTGCCGGGAAAATTTTGAATTTATATTTTCTTTGACTTTACCGCAAGAGTTAGAGTGACCTCTTTGGATGACTGATAGGCGAATTTACACGCCTATATCAATATATTTTGCCCATATTTTAGCCTAGTTTTGAGAACAAACTATATATTTCATGCACTTTTAGTCCTTTTTCCTATAAATGAGCTAACGAACATGATTAGTAAAGTTTCAGGTATAAATGATGCAGAATTCAGCATTTTATGGCTTACTTGACGCAAAAGAAAGCTCACGAAGGAAGGAAAGGGAGTTTGGACGCCTAAGGACCAAAACTGCTGCATGGAAAATCTGTCCCGGGCTAAAACAGCATTTCTGAAGACTTTGGGGACCTGGACCAAAACTGCTGCATGGAAAATCTGTCCCGGGCTAAAACAGCATTTCTGAAGACTTTGGGGACCTGCAGTAACTAATTAGGATTTGGATAATGATACATTAACCTAGTACAATTGGGTTAAGTATTTCATTAGTTTATTTGGATTAGGAGAATGTTACATTAACCTAGTACAATTGGGTTAAGTATTTCCTTAGTTTAGTAGGATTTGGTTAAGTGTTTCAGTTGCTTAGTAGGAATAGGATATGGGTATTATAAATACCCTATCATGCTAGAGATTTTTATTCATTCCTCCCTTAGTGGAGAGAATTCATCCCTCACCACAATACATTCTTCCATCCCTCTCTTCTTCCACCACAACAATTCTACAACTCTTCTAATCTTTCCATTAATTCTATTTTTCTTCTTCTATTCATCTATTCAATTCTTAATTTCCGCAACAAGAGAAATGTTACTTGCTAAGGAATCATGCCTCACGCCTATCACTTGATCTACACGCCATTACTCAATATTGTGATATAAAAACAACGTCAATCGTGAGCTCCTTCGCATTCATGGGTAACTAAACCTCTCTGTTGGGGTTATGGAAGCCGAATGAGATACTATCTATTGCTGTGAGTTTATGAGTTCGTGACACGTATATTGCTTATATCATTATTCTCTTCATCTTAATCCACATTCTTTGCGGTTGCAAACGCAAGAATACGCCAGTCTAACATTTAACTTGTTCGAGAGAAAGGTTATTTGTCTGGAAAAGAGATAATGTCAAGGTAGTAGGACACCCTTTCCTATTAAAAAGCTAGTGCCGTAACTGGACTAACCTCTTGGAGAATTCGTACCGTTAGACACGCTTTAAGCTCGAGAGAGTTAAAGTGAAATAGTCCTTGTTGAGGTCGAGAGACGCTTGGATTTACCATAGAATACAATTCTCTATAAGCACATGCATGTCACAATTCTACACACTCATAGGCAATAGAGACGTATACCTCAGAAGGTGGACATAACCCCAACGCTTCAATTCTCATTGTTTAAAACTTACGTAACAATCTTTCTCTCTTTACTTTGCTATTTTCAGCTTTTACTTTATTGTTTTCGTTACACATTACAATCCCCCCTTTTACGAGACTTGCACCAAAAGTTTAGTAATTTTGCTTACTTGTTGGCCAAGCTATTCCCTGTGGGATCGACACCCAACCCAGGTTGGGTTCTATATTTGCTATCGACCGTTTTACACTCCTGCGAGAGCTGTAGATTGAGCGTTATCAAAAATTGGCGCCGTTGCCGGGGAATACGAGTGTCAATCAAGTTCGTGATAATTACTAGACCCTTTGGTCAAAGATTCTCGTACTTTTACTTTTAGTTTTTGTTTTTGTTTCTTGCAGGTTTTTACTTTAGTGCATGCCCCATACTAGAAGTTCTGGTCAACCGTTATTACCAATCAATCCTGAACCACAACGAATTAGAAGAATGAAAGCACAAGCTGAAATTGACAGGATGACTGCTCAACACGAGCAAGCAAGATTAGCTGCTCTTGCTGCTGCTCAAGTCCAACAACAAAACATTGATAATCCTGGGCGAGCAAAAAATCCTGGTGATGAGGATTTAGGTGACGACGAGTTGATAAACCCAAGGCATGTTGCTGAAACTACAACACCTGCCAACAGAAGAGGTCGACAAGCGCGGTATAGGTATGATTGCCAACCCATGCAGCCAACTTTCGACGATGATGATGATGATCTTGATGGTGGCGGAGCCACTGGAGCAATAATTCCACCACCATTAGCGCCCGGAGCCAAGTTCAACATCACAAGCACCATGATTCAGTTATTGCAACTCAAGGGATTATTTGGTGGACTAGCAGGCGATGATCCGAATATGCATCTCATCAACTTTATTTCTACATGCAAGTCCTTTGACAATCCTGGTGTTGGTCAGAATGCTATTCGATTACGTCTATTTCCATTGTCTCTGTCTGGGGAGGCAACACTATGGTTGAATGGGCTGACTCCTGATTCAATTACAAATTGGAGGCAATTGAGAGACACTTTCCTAGAAAGATTCTTTCCGCCATCCAAAAGGGCTCAATTGAGAGATGAAATCAGCAACTTTCGTCAGTTTCCCTCTGAAGCTCTTCATGAAACATGGGAGAGGTTCAAGACAAAGCTAGCGAGATGCCCAAACCATCACATGACTAATGTTTACCTCATGGAGATCTTGTATAGAGCCTTGAATTCAATAACTAAACCAGTGGTGGACAACGCAGCTGGAGGTTCTTTCATGGACCTCACCTTTGGTCAAGCAAGCAATATGCTAGATCGTATGACGAAACAAAGTAGAGCTTGGCATACCAGGGATTCTGAGGTAGCAAGCCCCACTTTATCTATTGGCATGACTGCAGACCAACAAAGAAGAGAAGAAGAACGTGATCAAGATATGGCGCACATGAAAACCCAAATGGATCTTCTTACAAAGCATCTATTAGGGAAGATTGAAAAAGTGAAAGCGATTGCGTCAAAAAGAAGAGACGAATCTGAAGAGGAGGCCAACTACTTGAACAATCAGGGGGGTTTCCGAGGGAATACCCAAGAAAACCAAGGTCGGAACTATTATGATAAATCTAGAAACAAAGACCAAGGTAGTGGAAGAACAAGAATGAAAAGAGTGGTTTGTACGTTCCCCTTGGCAGACATGATACCACCATATCTAATTCTGGAAGTATGGAAGACATGATGGCTAAATTATTGAAAGGAGTGGAAGCAACGAGCGCGGGAGTTACGGAGGTAATTAATGATTTGTCCTCCATGAAACAATTAGTAGATTCACATTCCACTTCAATTAGACAACTAGAGCAGCAACTCAGTCAACTTTCAGCAGCACTCAACCAAAGAAAGGCCGGCACTTTACCTAGTGATACTGTGCAAAACCCAAGGAATGATGGGTCATGCATGGCCATCACTACCAGAAGTGGTAAGGTGCTAGAAACTTCAGAAAAAGGCAAGCAAGTGATTGACGAAGTTGCGGACATGGATGACAACGCAAAAGGAGAAGATGCCGCAGCTACTACTCCTGACGTCAACAACGCCACATCCAGCACTGTGCAGCCTGAAAAAAGTGGAAAAAATGGAAGCAAGAGGAGAAGAAAGCCATGGAGAGAACAATTCCATACCCACCACCACCTTTTCCCCAAAGATTAAAGAAGGTGGCGGATGATACAAAGTTCAGCAAATTCATGAATATGTTAAAGCAGCTGACCATTAATGTTCCATTGGTGGAGGCACTTGAACAAATGCCTGGATATGCAAAATTTATGAAGGACCTGTTGACAAAGAAGCGGGCATCAAGTTATGAGTTAGCGAATAATGTTCATCATTGTAGTGCAGTTGCTACCCGATCGATAGTTCAAAAGAAGATAGATCCTGGAGCTTTCACTATTCCTTGCACAATTGGATCGTTGGATTTTGCTAAGGCATTGTGCGATCTAGGTGCTAGCATCAATTTGATGCCACTATCTATCTACAAGAAGTTGGGGCTAGGCGATCCGACACCAACCAATATGAGGCTCGTGATGGCTGATAGGTCGGTAAAACGACCTGTGGGTATCTTGAATGATGTGTTGGTGAAGGTTTCTTCATTCATATTTCCTGCCGACTTCGTTATTCTAGATTGTAAGGAGGATTTTAAAGTTCCCATAATCTTGGGACGTTCTTTTCTTGCAACTGGAAGTGTGCTTATTGACATGAAAGATAATGAGCTTTTGTTTCGAATTAATGAGGAAGTAGTACGGTTTGATATATGCAAAGCCATGAAGCAGCCCAGCGATATGAATGAGTTATCTGTATCTGATGTTCATCAAGAGGATATGAAAGCATTATCTATAGAGAAACAGCCTACTGTTGAGCCATTGTCTGCTGCGCCACTGAATGTTGAGCATGTGGATAATGAAGATTATGAAGAACTTATGGGTGATCTAACAGAAATAGAGTCTTATACTCCTAAGCAACCGGATTGTGATCTCAAGAATCAACCAACAGCGAAGACTCCCATTGACGAGCCACCAATGCTAGAAACGCAAGAGCTCCCCGATTATCTAAGGTATGTGTTCTTGGAAAGTAGAAATATACTTCCGGAGAGAGCAGATGATTTAAGTGAACAACACGTAGAAGCTCTCATCTCTGCTCTGAAGAGATACAAGAGAGCTATGGGTTGGACTATTGATGATATAATTGGTGACTCTCCGGAGAAACGTAGGAGCCATCTCGAAAAAGATTGCATGCCAACAGGTAAGCCTCACTGTCATCTAAATCCTTTCAGAAAACGATCCATCACTTACCTCGACGAAGTCTGAGTACTCGAGGTAACTATGTCGAGCCACGACAATAAATAAGGCGCTAGATGGGAGGCAACCCATCGTTTTTTCATTTATTGTTTATCGTTTTTCCTTTTATTCTAGTACTTGTTTTGTTTTACTAAATGAAAAATCCAAAAATAAGAGTCGTGCCACGACCAAAACTAAGGCGCTTGGTGGGAGGCAACCCATCGTACTAATCGTTTTCGTTTGGTTTTGAGCAAAAATAGGTGCAAGAAGTATTCAACGAGGAGATTGATTTCAATTGACGATTTGGACGCATTGTATGGTAAAGTTGGTAAGTTAGGAATGGTGATGCATAAGGCTATGGATTGAGCATTTCTCACGCCAAAATAGGCATCGAGAAAGGCTAGGCCTTGGTAAAACTAGGCCACAAACGATGCACAACTTATCCTATAGCCTAAGGTCTCAGAATCTAGTGTGCTATACACTATACGCCGCCTATTCCTAGGTATGCTTTTGACTATGCGCCGCCTATGCTATGGCATTTGGTCTCAGTATCTCATATGACATAGACTATGCGGCGCATATGTCTACAAATGCCATAGACTATGCGGCGCATATGTCCCATTATGCTATAGACAATGCGCCGCATATGTCATTGATATGCCGAGCATTATGCGCCGCATATGTGGGATTTTTGTCTCCAAAACCGATTGTAAATGGGTCATTACCCGACCCATTCTCTTCCTATATAAAGGGGACTTACTTTTACAACACAACCACACTAAAAATTGACCTAAGGGCGCCGCATATACATCCAAATCCTCTCAAAATTTTCTTCTTTTGCTCTTCCAATTCACAAAACCATCTCCACAAGCCTCAAGCAAGTAAGTACTCTCTTATTCTTCATTTATTTCTCGTAAGTACTACGTTTCTATGTCTATTATGAATTGCTAAATCGTATAAGATTGTTCGTGATGTTCATGTGTTTGGATTGTTGATACAAAATCATGTGAGTAAACATGTACGTAGGAAAACCTTGACTTGTTTCCGACTTGAAATTGGTTTTAATAGCATTGTTATACTATTTGCGGAATTACTATGGCTATAAATAGTGCTTAAGATTGTTGTTTGGATACTTACATGTTAGACTATCCCGGCCATCGGGATAAGACTTATAGTGCCTACCGACATAAAAGGTTGTGATTGTTGTAAGAATAACTATTCCATGTGGTAACCCCTATGTAGTAGTGTTGCTATATCTACCATGAAAGTAGTCCAATGGCTGCAAGTAAGTGATGCATTGCTGATTTTCTTGTTGGAATACAATCCTAAAACGTATGTCGATGAAATTTGAGTACTCGACCACTTTTACTTCACTGATTTGTGTTAACAAAACTAAGTGTGGGGTGGTACCCCTATTGCTTGCTTATAGATTGTATCACGTGAGATTGTGCTGCAACTAACACTAATTCTAGTCTCAGGTACAATGACACCTAAAGCAAGGCAAGGCAAGGAGAAGGCTACCACTTCCCAAAAGGGCAAAAAGAGAGGTCGAAAGGACCAAGGAGAATCATCCTCAGCACAACTACCCCGCAGAATGTTTGGAATAAAATGGGTTCTTGAGGAAGAAGCCAAAGCATGGTACAGCAACAACAAAGAAAGAAAATATGTGCACGTCGACTTGATCAACAAGGAGACCTTATCAAAGAAGGAGCCGCGTATGTTTACAAAAATAATGGCATTGAAGCTGGATTTCATCTTCCGCGACATGGGAGAATGCAACCTTGATTTAACAAGAGAATTTTATGCCAACTGGTCGCCGAACATAACAGGCAATGAAGTCAAAATTCGGGGCCAAGTGTTACAGCTCACCGCGGATTGGATCAACTCTTTTCTTGGCTTACCTTCGGTCGACACAGCACCATTCAAAGAGCTGTATAGCAGGCCTCCTTATAGAGAAATATGACACACACTTTGTGGAAGCAGATCGATGGCAAGGTGGGGCAGACATAAAGAAACCGGCCGACACAACACCTTCCCCTATGCTCCACTAAATAGGGAAGCAAGAATCTGGATGCGCATTGTCAACTCATGTCTTATTCCTGGGACTCAATACACCAAGATATCAAGAGATAGAGTATGTTTGGTCTATGATTTGATAACTAATGTCCCTATCAACTTTGGGGCAATCATTCGCTCTACCATGAGGATGGCCAGACTCCACAAAAGGTCCCACTTCACATTTAGAAATTTATTGACAGCAATCTTGCGGAAGGAGGATATCGAAGAGGAACCAGCTGACTACAAACTCCCACATAACCCAAAGAAGGTTGACCTCACCAAGGTCAAAGATGCTGAAACAACTCATGGTGTCAACCTTACTATTGCGGAGAGACATGCTCGTGATGAGAGTTTCTTCCGTCATCTCTATGGCATGACACGATTTACTATGATGAGTGGTGGACGTATTCCAATTGCTGAAGAGCTCCAACAGCTGGACCACGACTACCCAATGAACATGCATGCACGGGAGATGTGTGGAGTGGGCGTATACTTTGAGGAACCTCTAGATGATGATGTGTCGACTGATGACGATCGACGCTTGCCTGATTCTTACGAGGAGGAGAACTCTGACGATGACTCTTATGATGATTCAGACGAAGGGGGTATAACCCCCGACATTGAGGAAGAGTCCGACTAACCAGGTTCTTCGTATTTATTTTCCACTGAGGGCAGTGTCCCGTTTAAGTGTGGGGTGGCGGTATCGTATGCTATACTTCTCTATTTGCATCTATGTTTGTTTACTTTTTTTTTGTGTGTTTTGATTTTTTTTAGTTAAGTTAAGTTTTTTTTAGGAGTAAATTTTTTCTAGCTTCGCATGAAATTATTTTGATAGGCAGCATGAGATTATAACAAGAGTATGTGCTACAATTATGACTTTTGAGACGTTTAGGCTCCAGTTGTGACTCATTATGTGATATTGTGTGGTTCAATTCCTTCACTTGTTGGGTCAAGAGTCTATATTACTTCCAATCAAGTCGACCATGTACCTTGTGTGTGTGAGATTAATAGTATCTTCTATGTTTGTGGCTGATGCTAGAACTTGCCTGGTATGTATGCAAAGCGAAAATAAGGAGTGTAAGTTTAGGATATGATTTAGGCATTTCTTTGGCAACCTATATTTGTTTACCTTCAGTTTTACCTACCCATGGACATCATCCCTAGTTAAACTCTTTTGAGCCTTTAGCCTATTTCTTTGACAACCTTGTATGTAAGCCTAATCCATTTTTTTCAAGACCGTAATTTGATCCAAATTCCTAAGTGCTTTAAATTATAAAGTCATGTGACGAAATAAGAGAAAATTGGGTGAGTATGATGCTTTAAATTGTAATGGTTCTTGAATGTGTTATGAAAAAGAAAAAAGTGCTATCATAAGAGGTATGTTGTGAAAAGAAAAAGGAAAAGAAAGCTGAAAAGTGAGTTGTGCTTAAAATTGAAAAACAAAAGATGAGAACAAGGGTGAAAGAATAAAAGAAAGAAAGGTTGAAAGAAAAAAGTGTCAATAATACAATGTGATGTATTAAAGTGCTTAGGAACTTAGTCACTATTTCTGGCCAAAATAGTTGATCCTACCCGTCCCTTAGCCTACATTACAACCATCAAAAGACCTACTTGATCCTAATCTTAACATTCTGACATTTAGTAGAGTACTACACTAAGGGCAAGCCTATGGTCATCAGTTGCTACATATGAATTCTTTGTGAGAGCGAGAGCAAGGATATTGTTGATACCCATGTTTGAAAAATATGCTAAACTTGTGAGTGATTATGGGTAATATATTGTGAGACACACATGGTTGATGAGTTTTGGGTAGTTATATATGATTCCTTGTACCTTAACGTTTGTATGCGAGTTGACCACCATCACGAGTCTATGCTAGAGGTTAAACTGTTTCTACTTATAATCGGGAAGTACTCTTTGTTGATAATCGTTGTGCTTGTCTTGACGAATGTTTTGTGATTACTGTGAAACCTTAAGTCGACGCTTAGAAGGACATGATATTTCGTTCGAGGACGAACAAAGCTTCAAGTGTGGGGTGTTGATGATAGGCGAATTTACACGCCTATATCAATATATTTTGCCCATATTTTAGCCTAGTTTTGAGAACAATCTATATATTTCATGCACTTTTAGTCCTTTTTCCTATAAATGAGCTAACGAACATGATTAGTAAAGTTTCAGGTATAAATGATGCAGAATTCAGCATTTTATGGCTTACTTGACGCAAAAGAAATCTCACGAAGGAAGGAAAGGGAGTTTGGACGCCTAAGGACCAAAACTGCTGCATGGAAAATCTATCCCGGGCTAAAACAGCATTTCTGAAGACTTTGGGGACCTGGACCAAAACTGCTGCATGGAAAATCTGTCCCGGGCTAAAACAGCATTTCTGAAGACTTTGGGGACCTGCAGTAACTAATTAGGATTTGGATAATGATACATTAACCTAGTACAATTGGGTTAAGTATTTCATTAGTATATTTGGATTAGGAGAATGTTACATTAACCTAGTACAATTGGGTTAAGTATTTCCTTAGTTTAGTAGGATTTGGTTAAGTATTTCATTAGCTTAGTAGGAATAGGATATGGGTATTATAAATACCCTATCATGCTAGAGATTTTTATTCATTCCTCCCTTAGTGGAGAGAATTCATCCCTCACCACAATACATTCTTCCATCCCTCTCTTCTTCCACCACAACAATTCTACAACTCTTCTAATCTTTCCATTAATTCTATTTTTCTTCTTCTATTCATCTATTCAATTCTTAATTTCCGCAACAGGAGAAATGTTACTTGCTAAGGAATCACGCCTCACGCCTATCACTTGATCTACACACCATTACTCAATATTGTGATATAAAAACAACGTCAATCGTGAGCTCCTTCGCATTCATGGGTAACTAAACCTCTCTGTTGGGGTTATGGAAGCCGAATGAGATACTATCTATTGCTGTGAGTTTGTGAGTTCGTGACACGTATATTGCTTATATCATTATTCTCTTCATCTTAATCCACATTCTTTGCGGTTGCAAACGCAAGAATACGCCAGTCTAACATTTAACTTGTTCGAGAGAAAGGTTATTTGTCTGGAAAAGAGATAATGTCAAGGTAGTAGGACACCCTTTCCTATTAAAAAGCTAGTGTCGTAACTGGACTAACCTCTTGGAGAATTTATACCGTTAGACACGCTTTAAGTTCGAGAGAGTTAAAGTGAAATAGTCCTTGTTGAGGTCGAGAGATGCTTGGATTTACCATAGAATACAATTCTCTATAAGCACATGCATGTCACAATTCTACACACTCATAGGCAATAGAGACGTATACCTCAGAAGGTGGACATAACCCCAACGCTTCAATTCTCATTGTTTACAACTTATGTAACAATCTTTCTCTCTTTACTTTGCTATTTTCAGCTTTTACTTTATTGTTTTCGTTACACATTACAATCCCCCCTTTTACGAGACTTGCACCAAAAGTTTAGTAATTTTGCTTACTTGTTGGCCAAGCTATTCCCTGTGGGATCGACACCCAACCCAGGTTGGGTTTTATATTTGCTAACGACCGCTTTACACTCTTGTGAGAGCTGTAGATTGAGCGTTATCAATGACAAAAGTAACTCTCTTGAGTCTGGGACCTACTACAGACTCGATACTATCTTGCGACTTACTTTGGTGAGGATCTTCAAAAATTTGGACATTGTTTGGCTGCACATACAAAGGAAAACATTATATGAGGGGTATATAAAGGCAATACATATATTATGAAATAGTAGAAGAGTTGAGTCATTACCTTCTCGATGGTTGGCAGAGTCTTCTATGAACTGAAAAGAATTTCCACATGGGTGTTAGAATCACCTTGCTTTTCCAAGGGTGGTTTTACCTTCTTCCAACAACGATCTCCATGACTACTATCGCTCTCATCTTGAGATGGTCGTTTGTTGAGAGCCTGTTGAGTTCGGACAGTCATCTCCTCTTTCTGAGTTCTGCATGCAGGGGTCCCTTCAATTTATATGGAATGACTACCTTAGATTTTAAAACAGGAGGCTTAACCACATTTGGGACCTCATCACCATGTTCTTGAGGAGTATCGATAATAGGACTATGACATTCACCAAAGATTGTAAGTTACCTTCGAGAAAGTTCCCTTGAACTTTGTCCCACCAATATTTATACGATGTGGATAAATATTTTTGCATATTGGGTGTGGCCTTAGGGAAAGTTTCTTTATACATAGAGCCATGCAATACACAAATTCGATTAAATTTAAGGCCTTCATCTAGTGAAGCACTGCAAATATCATTTTCCAAGATTTTGGGAAGGCCTTGATAAAACCTAACTGATGACTAAACCGATATGGACTGTATGGCTCAAGTATGAATGAAGCTTCATATATAAAAGGGAGAAATTTAAAATGGAGGCTCATGAAGAAGTTTACCTATGACTCGTCATCCTTATCATCATCCACAAAATGACAAGGAGAGACCTTGCTTGGCATAGTAGAAACGCAAGTAATACTGTCTCTTTAATGGATGCATTTTCTGGCAAACTCTCTATCAAAATACCTTGCCCCTCCTTCGCCGGAATATACCGTCATCAATGGTAAAGATGGTCCATTAAAAATTTGAAAATGTGTCTTAAAATAGTAAGCAAGCCAACCATACACATAATGGATAGGAAAGGATACTCTGAGCTACTCAAGTTGTGAAGATTTATAGACTCTATTCAGACTATTATAAATTCTCGATAGGACTGGAATGGCAAGACTGAAAGTTTGCTTATCTGCCATCATAGCTGCAATTCTTAAAGTTCCCAGATGAATAAAAAATCCATCCCTAGAGGGAAATACAAAGGTGCACAACTAATATGCTAGGAACACTGCCAAATACGTATCGGTTCTATGTTCATAATTCACTCTAAGTTTGGAAAATATGGCATCATCTGTACTTGACCACTTCGCTGCATTCGGAATAGTCCCAGTTGGGTTATGGGTTGACTTCAAGTGAGCAGATTTTTTCTCCTTCCTCAGTAGAGTTGACTCGTATCTTAATATTATTTTGCACCAAAAGTTTATCCACTTACTTAAAGGAACTCTCGGATTAGAATCCTCTCCTTTTTGAAGATGTTGAAAAGCTATAAACAAGGATTCACAAGAACAAGGGATAAATCTCTCATTGTTTTCATCAACACCTGTAAGCTCTTTCACTTTGGGAACTATTTCTTCATAAGGAACGCCTCCGTTAGGAAGACCTCTAATTTTGTATAAGTCCCAAAGGGATATGGATAATTCTCCAACTAAAGTAAGTAATGTGTTGGTAGTTGGACACCAAACCTCAAAGAATGTCTGTAATATGTTCGAGTTTCGATCATAGGTAAACAGTGAAACATAGACGACATCATATATTTTTGCTGCCTTCAAGGTTTGTGCACTTCTAGCCAATGTATACTTGGCCCATTCCCAATATCCTTGAGTATGGCAATATTCATCGGTTATCTCCATAGTACCCCCCAACGTACTTCTCCTTTGAGTACCCGACGTCCTAAGAAAGGAAGGGTACTTGCAATATTCAATTGACATTGGTTGGGAGTCCAAAGAATCCATACTTTAACCAATCGATTAGCACCAATGTCATGTTTTGAAGTCTAATCTGACATATGGAGAGAATTTTTCAAGGGTGGCCATAGATCTGCATACCTGCCTACGATTGAAGTTTCAGTCAATAGCCTAGTTAAAATAGTACCATTATCAGCCTCAATTAAAAGATACTTACTTTTAGAGGATGAAGATGTGTAGTCTCTAAAGTGAACCATCTTTGCAAGCTGCATAAATAAAAGAATCTTGGTTAAACACAAAGTCAAGATTTGGAAAAAAATGTCAGCAAAGAAAAAAACCAAAGAATAAAAAGGTTCTTCATGTGTTTGGCTCTGGTGAAATATAGTCATGCATATTTGAAGCCGAATTCATCAGGTCTTAAGGTAACGGAAGCGAAGTTAGATTCTCACGCCTCAAGCTAAACATTGAAGAGGTACATACTTAGAGAAGATCATCACATAAATACATCGGTGGAAGGGCCGATACTTACAGAAAACTATTGCACCGTCTTCAAGTAAAGTTGGTCGGACTTAAGGTGACGAAGGCGAGTTTAAACTCTCGCACCTTAAGTTGATGTCCACCGTCTTTAAGTAAAATTGGTCGGACTTAAGGTGACGGAGGCGATGTCCACCGTCTTCAAGTAAAATTATTCGGACTTAAGGTGACGGAGGCAAAATTAAACTCCCGCACCTTAAGTCGATGTCCACCGTCTTCAAGTAAAATTGATCGGACTTAAGGTGACGGAGGCGAAGTTAAACTCTCGCACCTTAAGCCGATGTCCACCCTCCTCAAGTAAAATTATTCAGACGTAAGGTGACGGAGGCGAAATTAAAATCTCGCACCTTGAGCCGAGCAATGATTGCATATTACTATTTGTTTCAACCCTACAAAAAAAAAAAGAAAAAAAAGAGAGAAAAAAGAAAATAAAAAAATATACCTCAATATTAATTCTTGAAGCTCAAAAAAGAGACGTCTCTAAAGAATTTTATGAGTTGATACTTTGCATGAAAAAATATATGGGGGTATTTATAGGAGCAAAAGGGCGGTAGCTATCTCACAAGTTAAATGGAATTAGGAATATTGAGGTGGCTCCCATAAAATTGGAACCAAAAAAAAAAGATATAGATGAATTGCATATATCCCTGAACAAAATGACAGGTATATTTCATTTTTATTTACTCCTTAAACATTGTATTACTTCCATTTTATAATTTTCTCCTTATGATTTTCCATCATGTAATTAGAAATTAGTATTCTAGTAAATTACTTGTTTGTACTATCTCTTCTTACATTTATAAACTAAAAATTGAGATGTGACAAAGTGATAACAAATATTTCCGTACTTTAACTTTTCTAAATATATCATCAAGTTGTATTTGAAATATTTATGGCCAAACAATATTTGTTGAATAAACTATTTTTGTTTTTGAAAAATATTGAAAATTCTTAGGGCCAAACTAAGATTCATATTTCAATACCAACATTTTTGCGCTTACCTCTAATAATCAACAAATAGTGCTTTTCCTTCCTTGATAAATTGATCTATCTAGACGTCTTTATAATGGTATATGGGAGATACTCCATGTATTGCTTGATGTAAAATTAGTGACGTAATACAATTCTTTATTTAAAAAGTTTAAAATATAGAGAAGTAAACACACGAAGAAATAAAAAAAATATACATACAATATAATTTTCACCGAATTCGATGAACCATTACGCTCATTGTCTCTGCCCCTGCGTAAAATAGATAATTTTTTCCACAACTATTTTGTGATTATTGACACATGCCAAAACTGAAGAGGTAAAATCCGAAAATGTGTTTTCCTATTGCAGAGATCAAGGAGAATCATATTGGTCCTAATCAGTATAGGCTATGTGGAAATTGAGGTTTTTGCTATGAACTAAAATATTATGTCATGAACAAATAGTTTAAACGAGGAAGGCCAAATATTTGGCTTAGGCCAAAAATGTGTAAGCCTTATTATTGTGGAAAACAAGATGGATAGAGAGATATAGAGTGGTTGGATTAAACAATGCTCCACCAGCGCACTGTCTGTATCTAATGGCTAAAGATTGGGTTTTAAAGGAGAAGGAAATGGCAACGGATCCTTTTCTTAAAAGGTCTTTTAATATACTTAGGTTGTTTTGGGTGTTATTTATGTATTTTTTAAAAAGAAAAATATCTAAATTACTTAGAAGGGTATTATAATAATTTTACTTTAAAGTTTTGAAGTTGATGCTTTTAAGTAGTATAGATATAGATATAGATGTATAATCTAATTTATTATAAAAATGATATTTTGTGCCTAACTTATGAGTAATTTTTTATATATAATTTTTAGAACTTATAGGTATAAATCATGTTTCACAATTTTTTAAAAGGTGACATATGCTTTCAAAAACTATAGTCAAACAGATGTTTAAACTTCGATGCCAGCTATATTCAGACACATGTTTAGTGTTTCTCCATTGATTCCTAAATATTTTTGTCATTTTGGGTGAAGTTTCACCATGTGTTTGACCATAGTTTTTTCGGTTAAATATTTGACTTTTTAAAGAAATATGATTTATACCAATAAGTTTTAAAACTATTAAGACTATCTGCAACTTTGTATTATCATTTTATAATGAACATCTTTCATGATAAAAATTAAACTCATAAATTATAAGCTCTAACTTGCTGATAAATAGTTTCACGCATCCGTGTAGGAGCTACCTAAGTTTTCTCAACTTACAAAGGAAGATTCAATTTATCTATTTACTTTACTTTTAACAAGTGTTTGAGTCAAATAACAATGTTTATTGGTGGAGTTTGTCGGCAAATATATATTAGTTGAGATTAATAAACCATGAGGTATTTTTATAAAAGTTTGGGTAAAGTTTAAAGTTTTAAAAGATCCCAAAAAATAGAATTTGGCCCCAAATTAGTTTATTTTAATTTATGGGAATTTGGATTTTTTTTCAAAAATATTTTCAAATAATGACAAGTTGTATGACCGAACACCTTTAGTTAAATTTTCTCCCAAAATTGCTTGGAATGTCTATGGCCAAACGGGTAAATTTCAATTCAAACTTCACCCAAATCTATTTTTTTTTTCAAAATATTTAAAAATTTATGGCCAAACGCTAGCTTATTTTGTATCAATGAATCATCTAATTCGTTTAAGAAAAGTTTGTTCTACAAAAATACATATCTTTTCCTTTAATTCTAAATTTTTTTGACATGATTTTCGTAAAAAAATATATAATCTTCTCATATTTTAAAAGTCAAACACCATGCATATGAAAAAAAATTTAATGAATATATGCAAGCGAACAACTCGTAAATCTTTCTTACATGATTTATAATAATGGAGTCCCGAACAATCTCTGACCTGATAAAAGAAGTTGATTATTCAAAAGGAGGCTACTCCCATCGATTAATTTTCACTCAAGTAATCATCAACATAACCTTAGATAAAAGCAGGTTCCGAGCTACATACAATGAGGGAGTCCATCCGAACCTCTTTCGATGAAAAACTTATAACCATTCAAATTGTTGTTGCATTGAAATAAGAGGAAAATTTGCACCTAAACTTTCCTTGGGTAATTTTTGAGAAATTCAGAGTTAGTCTAAGTTTGGGTTATTTTTGAGGATGTGGTAGTTGAATAAATTTTAGTAATAATGTGATTTTTCTTGGTGGGTTTGATGTTATAATTATATAACCAACGAGTACAGAAAGTCAAAGCAACTTTCGGTACAAGAAATGAAATTATAGAACTATGGTTATGACATTTATCATGGAGGGGTTTCGTGATATCGAAATTCAAGACGTGTGTTGTGTTTGAGAAAAATAGAGGATAGGTCTCGATTTCCTATCTTAGACCACTGTAATGGACATAGTAACCACGCAAAAGTCACGGGAAATGCAACACCGGCCTCCATAAAAAAGGCCTGAACTGCTGTAGTGAATTAACCGTTGCAAAGGTAGTGTCTAGTAAAATTTTCGTTTAGAAACATAAAAAAAAAAAAATTTCATACCTCACTTTTTGAAAATGCAATAAGGGTTTGGAAAAGATGATTTTTAGTGGTTTTGTAGAATTTTTCATTTTTGGAGGTAAGTAATTACATTCTAAACTTGAATTTACTTTGTTTAACCTTAGAAAATCACTAGAAATGCATTAATGGTGGAAATTGAGCTTTAACCCTAGTTGATGGGAATTGATGAAAAGTGGTGGGAATGTGTATAATTTCTATATATAATGATCCTAAGATGTTTGACAATACTAATGGGACTAGAATTACAGTTGTTTATGTTTATTCTAGTAAAACCCATGAGGTTTAAGAGATAGCAAAACCCTAAAATAATGAAACAAGGTGAGTTTATAGTTAAAATCGATTATTTTTTATTTCTAATAGTTAAAAAGAGAAGAATTATTGAAATGAATGTGCATTATTGGTGTTATTGATCAAGAACGAGATTGAAATGGCAAAAGTGTGGCTGAAAAGTGACTTTGAGCAAAAGAGTTGAGCTAGGCTATGTTTTTGTTGTAGCACTTAGACTCTTTTGGATTTGTGCTTGTTTGTGAACTTGACATCTATAATTGCCTTCTAGCATGACTTGTGACTTAATGACTGCATTCAATTTCATTTGTATATGATGATATGTTGAGATGACGGATCATCTACTGCGTTGATACAAATATGATAAAAGCTGATAATAGATTGGGCACCACACCAATACGAATATGATATGTCGCAATAATGAGTCGACTATCATGCCAATACAATACAATATTGATAATGAGGTTCAGAAAAGTAAAAGATAATGGACACATCTTGCATACATGCACTCATACATATGCATTAGGTGCCTTATGATGATATTACATAATGATGAGTTGATGAAAATGACTAAGTGGGAAAACTTACGAAAATGAATTTGTAGGTTGTAATTATGTGATTATACGATGTGTTAGTTGAATGATATCATTGGTTATGGGTTCTATTATGTTCATTTTTATACTTATTTGGCTTGCTTATTTGTACATTGTTGAGTTAATCGGCCTATGATGATTACCAGTACTTGTTGATTACTGATGCTACCTATATATTTTTGTTGAGTGCAGAACATTTTCCAGCAGTTAATACTTAACCTCGACTTTAGTTAGTAGTTCAGATTTGATTTCGAGGGTAAGCACCATGTCGGAGCAACCATCAGATCTCTTTATGATGTTGATTTCCCTTGTTTCGGTAGTAAGATGATTCCTTTATTATGTGTTTGGGATATTCTAGTTATTTTCCAAATTTAGTTAGTTTTAGATATTCTTCCACGGTGACTTCAGATCTTTGAATATTAATGTTGGTTGGATGGGTCGTTTAAATTATTCAAAAAACTTTCATTTTGCACTTATTTAATACAAGGGGATTTATGCAATATAAATGTGAGAGTGATCCTTACATGAGAGGGGTGAGACTAGTATTATTCTCCGACCATAGGTTAGGGTGGGTGTCAATTATAACCAGTTGGATCGTGATAGAAATGGTATTAGAGCACTGGATTTGTAGATGTGGTTGTGTAAGAATAGGTCTAGTAGAGTCCTACGAAATGGTACAAAGACGTATGTACTTTTCTTTGGGAGGCTATGGTACTTTAGGAATAAATTCCTTCTTTTTTTTTCTTGGTATGACTTAATTCTAATTGGTATCTGGCAATCCAAAATTTTATCTTATCCTTTTGCTTTTTTTTTTCTAGATGGTGAATACTTATTCCATCAGAGCAACAACAACACCTATGCCAATCGCCGAGGCTGCATTCTGGCATAGGCCTCGAGATAGAGGCAGAGCAAAAAAGAGAAGACGGAGAGCAACACCTTAAGAGGTGGATCACAGGAAGACATGAGATTGGCAAAACAAAGATCGTCGTCTCCTGCACGACCATTGGACTCTCCAGGCCATGTGTCACAATGCAATTTATCAAGTCATGATGGCACCTACTATAATCCACTAATAGGTAAGCTAACCCATAGTCCAAAACTACTAGTAATGGACTAACAAGAAAAATGAAGGGATAAAGCAAAACAAATATGATAAAAGACTAATATACATAATATAGTCCCAAAAACTAATGGAATCAGTACAAGAGCTTCTAATATAATAAGAACACAAAATAAAGTGCTAAATATACTTATACAAACCATCTTAGAATAAAACATATAGATTATTCTAGTACATAAAAGGGAGAACTGTAACATTTCGAACGCCAGGTGATCACCTTAAGTCTCCTAATCATAGCTACTCCACATGATGCACACAACAACGGTGAGAACCTATACTATGATTTGCAAACTATAAAAATGTAGTATGAGTATTAAACACATGGTACTCAGTAGGCAACTTTCAACTGAGCTCCAAAGATAATGTAAATATAAATATACGCAAACATGAATGAAAACTACACATAAATATCCAGAGAACTAACATAATAAGGCTAAGGAGGTAATAAGGATATACTATCCTATTCTAGCCATACTCAAGGACCTAAGTACGATGCTGTGCACCACTGGACAACATACAAATAAAGAGCAACAGAAGTATATGTAGTACTATTCAAGGCTAACAAAAGGATATACAACACAATGGATACGGGAAGAGAGGGATATGCGGTAATACGATATCATAATAGGCTACATATATACATAAATAAACAAGACTAGCTCAAGAGTACAACCTAAAGTAATCATACTAGCATCTTAAGGCATCCTAATCATAATAGGAACTAGTGCTAACATAATGCGGATCCCTAATCCATACGTCTAAACATGAGATAATTATCCATAATAAAGTAACCGCAAAAGAGAAAGGACCAAAAACATACCTCTAACCCCACTATCAGACCAATAATCAACCTGTCACGAACTAACAATAATAACAATAATACAATAATGTAAGCGACTAGCCTAGACAAATAATACCTAAACCAAATGGTCCAATCAGTACACAAAACATAGAAAGCAACCAAGTGAGATAGCCTCCACAACAGAACCACATAAGGCCAACTACCTGTACGGACATAGCCTAGTCAATAACTGATATAATATTTCCAATAAAAGTTGGAGATAACCATCCTTACCGTGCTACTAGAAAGAAACCAACCAAGTGAGATAGCCTCCCCAAGCCAATGAGCACTATCCACGAGAAAGAAATTCTAACTAGATAATGCTAGTGTAACCATCTACCATTTGAGGATCGATTAACATCAACAATAACTATAGTAGCAAAAATAATAGAAGCACCACTATAAGGAATTTGTGGTATATAAATGGAAATTAATAGAAAATACCACTTTAGGGCCATAAGAAGACCAAAATGTCAAGGTAAAGGAGGCTCAAACCCAAATACTATACCCCCAGGGAAATACCAACACTGATCCACTCTATCTACTACTAAAAGAAATAATCTACAAGGGGTAGTCATGTAATCATGAACTCAATATCAAGGCACACCATAGTCGATATCAACCAACCACGGAATTCAATCATCAATGGGTACAAGAACCCTAATATAATTAAATAAAAAGATAAAGTGAAGAAATAAAAAATCCACCTATCATGGTGGAATCCAAAGTCACATACCTGATGTTCCTGAGAGAGAATGAATCTAAGTGGGTCTAAAGTCAAACTAAGTGTCTGAAGCACCAATTGAGGAATTAAATACACTACCTCTAACTAAATATGCCATAACACTATGAGAATAACCTTCATGAGCTTAATGACTAATAATCTCACATCAAGGACACTCTCTAGACCAGTGACCTATATTTATACAGTCGTAGAAAAACCCTGAATCCTTAATCTTGAAAAAAATATGTGCTGACCCTAACTGGATGACCAAAAAATACTGAGGTCACTCCCTAATAAAATGGTTGTCCCTTCTGCAATCATAACATACCTCAAGAGATCCATGCTGGAAGAAATATATGTTGATCTATTTTGATCAACTAACTCATGTCTGGGTCACTCTTTAGACCAATGACCAATCTCACCACAACCACGGCAAGCTCCTAAAATACTCTGAGGTGTTTCCCCTCTTGATCTAAAATAACCACCACAACCTAAAACCCATATCAAATACTTTGTAAAGTCTAAAAAAACTCTACCTACTATGATGAACACGACTAATCTAAGATCCACCAATAGTATGAAATGCTACCTTCATAGAATCAATAGGCTACAAGTGAAGCCGACCTCTGCCGGGAGGATTATGATACCCTGAATTACAACTATGCTTCAAGTATATGAAATAGCAAAAAAACATTTTGGTAGTTTTATTTGTGATTTAGATATATATTAAGGTCACAAATAGATCCTAGCTTATAGAAAAATCATTACATTCGTTAGCGATTAAATTCTTGTGAAGAATATAATTATAGTCTGCTTCAAATGAGCATAACTTTTGGATTACTAAGAATTTTTTAGCTTAAGACCCACCATCAGATATATAATTGAATTAGATTTCCAACTCCATAATTTTGCCTTAATCCGATGTCAGAGTAAAATGTTATGGCCAAATTACTGAAGCATTATCCAATCTGCCAGTGACAATGACTCATTGTCAGACATAATAGGTCGTCAGAGGGAATTGTTGTCATGACTGTTGATGTGCTATAAAAATATATCACTTTTGATGCTTAAAACTATGAAAATATACAAGTTTCTGAGGTTGTTTTGTAAGATATGATGCATTTTGAGTATGACTCCCAACACTTGCTAAATCAACATGCGGACCATATGTAGTACTTGTGGACCGCATATGGGCAAAGAATGTATCAAAAGTCCAAAATCCTGAGAGCTTACTTGCAAGAAATTTTGGTCTGGCACTTGTGGTCGCCACTTGCACCCTTCCTGTAGGCCACAAGTACTACCTGCGCCTAAGAACAGGGCACAAGTAGTGACCATAAGTAGCCACTGACCCTTTTTCTCCTATTTCATTTGGTCTTTGGTTTTAGGGTTTCCTCAAGTACTATAAATACCCATTATGTGTTTTTAGTAGAGGTTATGTACTCTTTACACTTATAAACATATTTTGATTTAGAGATTAGATTTTAGTCTTGGATTTCTATCATATTGACTTCAGTTGATTAATTTAGTTAAGGTTTTAGGTTCTTACTTATTATTGTGATTTCATGTTATGCTTATTTTTAATCCATAGCTTTATTTATTAATCAAAATTATCAATACAAACCCAGGTAAAAGCTGACCATCTACCTATATCACCTATTATCAAAGCTAGTCTAGAATTAAATTTTTTGCTAACTAGACTTGATAATACTACTCAAATAATCAATGACATTACAGTGGGATCCTATAGTTAGGGTAAATGATTCAGCATCCTCTAAGTGCTTTGCCATGCAACTGTAGTCCTCCCTAGAATATGCATATGTATTATAATATCCTTACACGTTCTGGCCAGGTTGAGTTGACCCTTCTAAATCCTTATCATGTTCCTATCTTTCCTAATGCAATACACAGTTATAAAAAAAGTGGAATAAATAATTACAGCGTGTCCAGTCTTTCTTTTGGATATTTTGTAGATCCAATCCAATTCCTGAGGCTAGGGCATTATGTTTCTGTTAAAGCCTAGACATTTTACCAAAGTACTCCACACTTGCTTACGATAATTGCATTTAAAGAAAAGGTGTTCAAATGTCTCCACAGTTATACTGCAAAAAATACATTTAGGTGTTACTTGGATTCCAATTTTCTAAAGTCTGTAAATTGTTGCTAACCTTTTATTCACTGCTAGCCATAAATTGAGCTTGAACCTGGGATGGATGTTTTTATAATATGGTTGCAAAGTCAGATAAGCCTGCCTGATACAGAATATATCACCTTGTACTATCTTTTAAAGAGTTTACAATAATATCTCCTGGCTGTGCATGGGTGGATGTATCACCTTTCTACTACCAATTATATTTCTCACCAACTAAGCTGTATTTTTTGGTATAGGCATCATGTTTAAGTCCCTTTCCTTGACAAAGTAGTAGTGTACCCATTTAATCCATAGTGTGTCTTTCTTTTTTTAAATAGCCCACATGTGTTTTAGGATGACTACTTTATTCCACAGCTTTAAGTTAATAACTCCCAGTCCACCTGTTGAGCCTGGTTGACATATCTTCTCCCATGCAATCAAAGCTTTTTTTGACATTTCACCTTGACCAGTCCATAAAAAGGTTCTACAAATAGCTTTCAACATCTTAATCACTTTCTTAGTCAAGATAAATATCTGTGCCTAGTAGCTTCGCATACCAAATAGCACTGCTTTTATAAGCTGAAGTCTACAACATATGAGAGCAGTCTTGCGGTCTAGCATGTAATTTTTGTTGAGACTTGCTCTAGCAAAGGCATACATTGTGCAATTATTTGCTTCTTTGTGGATAGTAGAACTTTCAGGTACCTAAATGGTAGAGTCCCTTCTACAAATCCCAAGCTCTATAATAGATCACACTTCAGATTATTACCTACTCTTGCCATATAGATAGAGCTCTTATCAGTATTGGCTTCCATCCCTAATGCTATTGAGAACCTTTGAAAGGTTTGTTACAGCAACATTATAGATTCCTTGTCAGCTCGACAGAACTTCCACATGCCATCTGCAAAACACATTTGAATTAAGTTAAATCTCTTGCATCTTTGATGGAAGTGGAACTATTTCTGTTTTTCTAGCTGTTGCATTTCTCTATAAAGGTACTCCATGGATATCTCAAAGAGGTAAGGATACATAGGATCCACTTGCCTCACCCTCTCCTAGCCAGGAATGGTTTAGTGGGTCCACCATTAAGCATCAAAGAATAAGATACAGTAGAGACACTCCATAATCTAATTGACAAATTTTTGAGTGAATCCCAACTCAACAAGCATGGCCTTGAGGAAAGGCCACTCAAGGTATCATAAGTTTTTCTGAGATCCACTTTAAGAAAACATCTAGGTGAGATATTTATTGTAGTATGACCTTTGAAAAGCTCATGACTGGGTAGGATATTATTTGTAATAGCTCTTATTTCAATGAAGGCACACTGTGAACATCCAATAATACAATTCAACACCCATTTTATCTTGTTAGATAGAATTTTAGCTTCAATTTTGTAGATAGTGGAACAACCTGCAATTGTTCTAAAGTCCTTCACCTTAGTTGGTGATGGACCTTTAGGAATCAAGGTGATAGCTATACAGTTCCAAGTTCTCTTTATCTTTCCAGTAATAAAAAATATTACACAGCTAAATAAACCTCTATTTTGACTATAGCCCACTGCTGTTGAAAAATTTCAATAGGTTAACCATCTACCCCTAAACTTTTTTCTTTAGGCATGCTTCTTATAACCTGGTCTATCTCCACTAGATTCACCATCTACACTAGCTGAATCTGTTATTCTCTTGTAAGGCATGACCCTACTTTGATCACTTCTAAGTTTGGGTATGGTATTTCATCACCATAATCTCCCATAAGTCCAATAAAGGTATCAATAACTTTATCCTCTACTTTGTGTGGATCTATGAGTTTTGTTCCAATTTTAGTATAAACTGATGAAATTGTATTGTAGGCAGATCTGATCTTGAGTTGAGCATGAAAATACTTTGTATTAGCATCACCACTATCAATCTAGCATTATCTAGACTTCTATCTTAATACCTGCTCTTCTACTAAGCTCTATTTTTGAATATCCATCATAATAGCTTTCTCTTGATCAAATAAAGCTTGATTATTCAATTGGGAAGAAATCTGAGCTTGTACTATTTCCAGCTGTTGTCTATCTGGGATAGCTTTTGAGCAAATGAAGCAATGTATGTGTTTAGGTCCTTAACTTCCACTTAAAGTTTCGTTAGTCTCTCTCAAATAATAGTCATAGGGTCCTCTCTCATTGGTCTACTCCACACCTATTGAACACTCTATTGAAACTGGCTATGCAGCAAGACTAAAACATCTTATGCTTTTAATCATGAATGATATTTATTACTTCACATACATGAGCAGCTAAAAACCTAAAGCTAGGGTTGTGGAAACCCTGGCAGATGGACGAAGTAAAGGAAGTCCTACTATTGTTTTGAACTGTTACCCATGCATGCATTGCTTTATCTTCAAGATAATAGTTTTCTTAATGGGTTCACATGTTATGATCCCACCTATATTATTCCTACTTACTCCAACAGAAGAGTAGTTACTAGGAAAAGATAATGACAATAGTAGTTTGGAGTTTAACTATCGATCCATGCTTCAAAGTTTGATCTACATAAGATGGTTAGATTTTATCTAATAACTATACAATCAATTGGGATCAAGATAAGGGTTAGTAAGGCGACATCCTGGTACTCAAAAGGTAAAGGGTGAAATCGTTCTGCTCCTCTAAAAGACTATAGAAGATACATAACTTATCGATTCTACATGGAAAGTATCCGGTTGGTTCAACAAAGCATGATAAGCCTACAGAGTTAAGAAGCCAAGGGAAACACAATCCTAGTGTTCACCTACGAGTGATTACAACCAAACTTGATATTTGCCACTTGTTTGACAATGATACTCAAACCCCCTATTTATTTTTCTAGTTTTGCCCATTGATTATAACAGCTGAGAGCCATGATTCCATGTATTCCCTTGGTATTCAACCCCAAACTTTGTTGGTTTACTATATTTAGTAGTGACCGTATCATCTTCTAAGAATAGGTGTAGCGTGGACATCACTAAATTTTGGCACCTTTGTTGGGGAACTATTGTTGATTTGTGAATTAAAGTTGTTGTAGTTTTTGGATTTTTCTTTTTGTTTTAGTTCTTAGTTGGGTATATGCTGGCGTATGCCCAGCATAAGTAGTATAGGTAATCCCTTACTCCTTGTGAACACAAATACAGAGAGGATCGTAAAAACACCTAGTAGGATGGTGGAATAGAAAAGAGATGATAATCCTGAAGGGGTTCGTGATGTTGTACCTCTCCCTCCTTCTGAAGAAATTTAGGATATTTTTGATCGATAGACAGGTGAGATTTTAGATCAAGATGAAATAAACAAAAGGGCAATAAAATAAGCTCAACAGGTAGCTAGGGAGGCAATCCTAGCTAAGCAGGAACAAGCAACAGACAACTGAGCAATACTCGATGGAAATCAAAATAGAGCTAGAGGTGCCCCTGTTCAAGTGATCCCATCATATTAGTATGTGAAGCCATATATAGATAATGAAGATGATCTAGGATACATTAAGATGGTAGAGACTAGAGCCATTATTCCTTCTATTTTATCCCTAGGCTTTTAATTTAACATAACGAGCATAATGATCTAGCTCTTAAATCTGAAGGGTGTGTTTGCAGGTCTGCCTATAGATGATGAAAATTTGATTGCCTATTTCATTAAGATCTATAGTTCATATAAAACTCCAAGAGTGAATTAGGAAGTACTTAGACTGAGGCTATTCCCTTTCTTCCTCATAAGAGAAATATCTCTATAGTTAGGGGAACTGCCAAGAGGCTCTATCAATACATAGAATAGTTGTGCAGGCAATTCTCCAATTGGTTCTTTCCTCCATCTAGGATGTTGTAGCTCAATGATAAAATTTATTATTTTAGGTGATTGCAGTCAGAATCTATGTATGAGGCATGGTTTAGGTTTAAGAAAAAGATGAGTATGGTGCCCAATCATCGGATGTCAGGGCTGAGCTTATTGGAAATATTTTACCGATCCTTAACCATCAGCTGTAGATCCATGGCAGACACCATATCTAGAGGATATTTTGTGAGACTAAGCTGAGAGACAGCTTCAGAGATATTAGACAGATCTCACTCAATATTTGAGGGTGGCAAACTCGGGAGGCTGAGAGGGGATCTAACACATATGCTATTAGTATGCAAGAAATTATGCTACTAAGAACTGATTTAGGGGTACTAGGAAAGTATCTTGCAACAACACCTTGTGATAAAGTGAATGCAGTAACAACATAGGGTACAACTTCCAAAGCTTATAAGTTAGAATTAGAGAAGGAAACAAACTATCTGGATCACCAATTGGCAGGTTTTTGAGCCCAAGGGCAAGGTAACCAAGGTCGGAACTACTATGATAGATACAGAGACCATATTAGAGAGCGAGATGGTTACTAGAGAAAGAAGGAAGACTACAGAGTAAAGGATATAGGTACATTCTACCTGGCAGGAGAGATGCAGAATCAATAATGGAAGAGAAGCTGACCAAGTTGGTAATGGGTTAAGAAAGTCAGAAGATCAGCCTTAAGGAGATAAAGGTCGACATATCAGGGTTGACCAAAAAGGTCGAGTCTCATACCACTACTATCAAGCAGTTGGAGAACTAGTTCGAGCAAATGTCAGAAACTGAGAACAAGAGGAAGATAGGCACACTTCGGAGCAACACTGCGCAAAATTTAAAAAACAATGATAACATTCCTGCCATTACCACGAGGAGTGGTATGACTACTGTGGAAGCTACTATTGACGAGAAACCTGTTGTTTGATCAAAAAATACAAATGATGGTGATGATATAATTTCTAAGGAAAGAAGTAAGTGTACGGTTATTGATAAGGAAATAAGACAAATTTCGAGATCTCCCCCACCATTTTTTCAATGATTGAAGCAAAAAAAAAAGAAGGAAAATCAACCGATTCCTTGAGATGTTGAAGGAGTTGAGCTTGAATATTCTCTTCTCTAGGAATTATAGCAGATACCTGGATATGCTAGATTTATGAAGTAATTGGTCACAAAGAAGAAAGGATCTATGACTGAGGATGTTGATGGATTGCACTAATGTAGTTTAGTTATTATGAGGCCTTTGTCTCAGAAAAAGGGTGACCCAGAGCATTCACTATACTATGTACTATTGGGTCATCCCAATCCAGAGCTTTATGTGCTTTAGGAGCCAACATAAATTTGTTGTCACTGGTTATTTTCAAGAAATTGGGTTTGAACCCTTTGGAACTAGCTTTAATGTGGCAATTGATGGCTGACCGCATAATAAACCAACCTATTGGCATTTTATTTGATGTGATTATAAGAGTAGACAATTTTATCTTCTCCCCGGACTTTGTAATTCTAGACTATGAGGTTGATACTGAGATGCCCACCATATTGGGAAGACTGTTTATGGCCACAGGTAGAGTAATGGTTGACATGGAGAAAGGAGAGTTGAAATTTAGAGTAAACAGTGAGGAGGACACATTCAACATCTAAAAATCAATGAAGCATCCTAATGACATGAGGGTGGTGTCGGTGATAGATTGTATTGATGATCTTAGAGGGTACTCTTATAGGTATCTTGATGAATTCTGAGTAATCAAGACACCTGCATCATGCTGTGATCTTAAATCAAGCACTGTATGGGAGGAAACCCATGGGATTGTTGGTGAAGTCTGAGTAATTGATACAGCCACGTCGTTCCACGATGTTAAATCAAGTGTTGAGTGGGAGGAAACTTACAATTTTAGTGTTCACATTTTGTTGTTTTTCTTTTGTAGGTTTTTAGCTTATGGATTTGCCCAAAACATTGTCAAATTGCTACATTCATCAGTTTCCAGGTAAGGGGATGGTGTGATCAATCCATCATGGTCACAGGTCCCACGTAGGCAAGGTAAGTTAAGCAATAAATTGAAAATTTAAAATTTTGAAGATGAAAAATGAAAAGTTGTGGACTTTGGCACTTAATCATACCTATGACCATATACTTAGGTTATAGGACCATAAGTAGTTGGAAAAATATCAAAAATCCAAGTCCAAATTGTAGGAAAGTGGGTCAAAAACTATTGGCCTTACACTTTCCCCCTACATATGCTGGCGCATATGACACTTATGCCCCATGCCTGGCCACATATAGCAGGTGCAAGTAGGTGCTGTGGCTAGGTCATGAGTGGACCTAAATTTTAATTAAAATTTCGGACCCACTAACATATATTTAAGGCCTAAAACATTCCCCCATCTATACTTAAACATCTCTAGCCTCATTCTAACTCATTCAAATCCTGCAAACTTCACTTTTCTCTTTGAATTCAAACCCCCCTCTTAAAACATAAACTAAGCGCCACACTTACATAAAGGCTAAATTGATACTTCTTTAAGATACCAACTTATCCTAACACACCAAAAACAAGTTCCAACATTGGTTTTTCTTGATTTCTTCTTTGTTCACTTCTGGATTTGCATAAAAGAAGTAACTTTCTTGTCTACTAATGGTTATATGTTGATTTATTTATTGTTCAAACCATTTGATATATGTATTACCATAAAAAATATATTGAATCTATCATGCTTGTATGTAGGGGCCTTGAAGTAGCTTATAATCTCAATGTAAGGCCTTATTTTGAATTAAAATCTAAAGTTAGGCCCAACCGAAAATTGAACTTGAATGAATAGAGTAATACCACAAATTGATCATGTTTAGTTTGGTTTGAAAATCGTGATTCTTGATAGGTGTGTGCACATTGGACTTTTTGGGATTTAAAATAGGTTACAGGGTGTGAAATTAGGGAAAAAATTGAAATTTTCAAATTTTGAGTTTTTCTTGAACTTTTGTTATCCCTTATTTTTATTGGAAACTAACGACTAGTTTTTTAGGAACATATGGCACATAAAGATACAAATAAAAATAAGGTTAAGACATTCAAGAGATGGGATGAGTCCCTCGAGCTCAATGGTTTGGTGGAGGAGTACCCGGTTCAACGAGTAGAAAGGCAACAGTTGGGGTGACACATAGAGTCAATAGAGGGCAAACGTGCCAGGCTATTGTAGCCCAACTAAGGATTAATTCATCTAGGATGTCACCCCTCCACACTCCTCCACCAGATGATGATGACGATAAGGATAACATAGATTCCGAGTCTACTCCACATGTTACAGCTTAGAGCCCCCACTCTCAAGAGGGGTCCTAGGATTTATCTTAGGATGTAAAGTAGTAGGAGTCATAAGTGTTACCCCAGTCTAAGAATAGTACTGGCATACATATATAATAGATAAATTTACCCTAATCTAAGGAGGGTATAGAGCAGGCTTCCTATGATGCACTAGTGTAGCAGGGCAAAGTTGAAACAATCTGGTTTTTGGACCTTAGAAAATTTCCTTAATTTTTTGTTTCTAGGAAATATACGACTTAGGGGAATGAGTCATACACCCGGGTACGGAGGGCATGGTCCAGTCGTTTGTGGCTCAGTGGTAGTTGGTGGGATGGATATAGTTACTGTAATAGGTACGATTTGGGTGGTATGAGTCATAAGTTGGGTATGGGTTGTTTGGTTACTTTACTTAATCTTTGAATTGGTAACATAAGTTTTATCTGAGTATGCTTGGCTCACCATGAGCCGCAAGCCAGGGTACAAGTCGTACCATAAACTTGTATGATGGTCAATGTTCAAACCTTCTGGGATTCTATTCTGCCAGGGGTATAGTTTATGGGTACTAGTCATATACTTGAATACAACTTGGGTTTGGGTGTGTCGTATCTTGGACAATGTTGGTTCTAAAGGTAAAAGCAAAGGATATAAGAGGTTGGTACCACTCGTACAGAATGGATATGACTCGTAAGGGTCAGTCGTATCCTATGACGAAAATTAAATGCAGTTTAAGTAAGGGAAATCTAGACATTTTCCCACTTATCCTAATGAGGTATCATGACTTATATTGCACTTGGGAGGTTATTTTCCCTATATTCTAATCTTAAACCGATGTTGGGTGTATTTATGCATGCTAGCATTACTATTCTAGCCTATTTAGCCTTGTTTGAGGATGATTCATGTGCTTAATCTGTTGTTAATTACATAAATGAGCATATAAGTGTCAATGTATGTGTTTACAGTGTTAAATGGTGTTTTCATACGAGTTTTGATTCAAATTAATCATTTAGAAGTATACCGAGAAAACTAGTATAACTAGCTTGAGCTAGGTGTTTGTCTAGCCTATCGTGTTGGGTTCTAACGTGTTTAATTAGTTCCTAAGGTTGTTATTGTGTATTTATATGTGAAATTTTTTTTATAATTTTCAAGAGTCAATTGGATAAAGCCAAGGGTCAAAAGAGATCAAAGTGAATGAAGCCTATGCTTAGCTCGTGTTTCTAGTTCACCGTCTTGGATGTTATGTTGTTTTGAGCTCTAAATTATTGTGTTTAATGATATAGAATGCTTTTTTAATGGATTATGATGATATATGAAGGATATAAAATCTTCAAATCAAGTGGAAACAACTCAAAAATGCTTGGAATGGGTCAACAAAAGCATAATACACAACTTGGACTCAATTTGGACACCTCGAATGTCCAGGGTGAGTGAGGACGTGTGGAAAGAACTAGTGGAACATGCTACTCACCACTGGATTCCAAAGGGTCCTAAAATGGTGACCCACTATGTCGCAGTCCTAATATCGATGAAGGAGACACCGCATTGCAGTGAAAATAAATCTGTAGTTGTCAATTTCCAAAATCTCAATACGATTACACCGCTTTGCGGGATAATAGTGATGATCTCACCACCTTGATACGATGACCATAAAAAGTGAAATTTGTACCAGCTGAAGGATAATAATGTGGAACCTAATCCAAGTCGGTTTATGACTTGTCTATTATAAATATAATGTCTTAAAACACATTTTGGACATCCTGGAACCCCTAGATCGATTGGAGCAATATTGGAGGATACCACAACTTACTTTTAGGGTTTTATTTCTTTTATTTAGCTTTATTTATGGTTTTAATCATTCATACAATTTTTTGGATGTTGATTATGGCTTTGAGTGGCTAAAAACTCCCTTTCTGGGGTTAAAGCCAAGAACATGAGTACTATTATTTTGGATTAAACTATTTTGATTTTATTATCATTATTGGTTGTTTGTTTATTCTTGATTTAACTATTTGATGGAATGATCACCCAGAAAATACATCTATAATCAACCTTTTGATCTTGGGAGAGCAAATAGGGAGATGAAACATGGGAATGAATAAAGTATGGTTTGTATTCTTTTATAAAATAAGGAATTCAAATTAGCGTCTAGGACAGGAATGTACTTAGATTCCTTACTTTACTCATATGTATGATGATAACATAAAGAACTTAATTGTAGAATTACATCCCTGCTCAATAATGTAGTTGTAATGTCCAAGTTAGGTGAATTATTAGAGGTTGGAAGACCATGATCATGCAATTAACCCTACGAATCAACAACCAAGATAAGAAAATTAATGAATAAAGTTCAATAACATAGTATGATTGTTCTAAGTGCATTAACCCTGGGATTTTCTCCATTGATTGTTTCAAGAATTTTAATTTATGCATTATTTACTTTTATTTAGTTTACAAATATTCAAAACTCTCTTTTGGTTACTTTTGCACTAAATAAATCTATACTGTGAACTAGAATAGAATAGTTGTTAGATCAAATCCTAGTGGGATCGATACTCAGCTTTATTGAAGGCCACTTTACTACTTGGTAGACCACATAAACTTGCATGTGCACTGTCATAAATACTTAGAAAACACTCTTAAATCCTCTCTAGAGTTTTGGGCAAAGGAATCTAGGGTTTTATCTTAAGTAGTAAATTAGGGCTTTTCTTGGTGATTTGTATCTATCATCATCCTGGTTTAAGGCATGTTCTCTTCCCTCATTGTTAGTTCCAACTAAAGGCATGGTTTTATGCTATATTTTCATAATTTGAATACTGTATGATTTTGGGTTTTCAAATATAATTTGGGTTTTTGTTTATAAATACTTGGTTATGGTTTTCCCATGCTTTATTTATGCTTTTATATACTTTAATGGTGGTTTTGGATAACTGGTTGCATGGGAATGGTTATTTAGTAATGGTCTTTGGTTTTGGAAATACTTTGCCCCTAAATGTGTTAGATAAAATGCCTATAACAATGCTTTCACTATAATATTGGTTTTTCAATTGAACTTATGGATGGTTTAAACTTGCTTATGGAACCCTAAATGCTATGAATAGTTTAAATGGTTTTGAAATAGTTTGGCTTAATAAACATACTTGTGGGGTACATGGGAATCCCCCAAGTTAATTGGATAATATGATCTATGGGTACATGGGAATCCCTTGATCTCAACAAGGTTTGGCTAAGGACAATACTTGCAAGTTATAGTCGGTATGATGATACCACTACTAATGGCCTTAGTTAACAATAAATGAATAATGGTTTGGTTGTTTGGTAATGGTTTTAATCAGGCTTAAAAGGGGAGATATATAGCAAAGTTGTGGAAGGTAGAGGTCCAGGGGGATCAAAACTGGACACTCGTATTTGCCGATGTGAGGTTTTATCCTAGTGACTGTGTGCATGATGTCACACTTTATATTATAGGGGATGTACTAGTCATCCCAGGTTCTTTTATCTAGTCGTACGGCTTTACACACTGGGGCCCTTTCAGTAGGGGGAGATGAACCCATATAACCCATGGGTGGTTTTAGGATAAAAAAGCTGCATAGCCCAGGTAAATGTTTTAAATGGCATGCTAAACCTAGTTACCTTTCCTTCCATGGTTATATATATGTATGGTTTGTGTGCATATGAATGGTTATACTTGGTTTTATAAGTGGCATTATTTTATCCTTATCTGGAGTTCATACTAGCGTTCCTACTAACCCATCTTTGGGTGGAGATATCCCCACACGATGTAATAATCGGTTGTTCTACTCTTTCTACTAAGCATTTGGATACTCGGGGGTCAGCTTTGGATTGAAGTGGTGCTCTTCCATCTATTCAGAAGGCTATATTTCATGGATGTTATTTCATACTCCAGATTATTTGTGGATATTTATTTTGGCTATGGTTGGGGGCATGTCCCAACTGGATATTTGTATTCTTTTGGTTAGAGGCTTTTGTAAAACTACTATAGGTTAGAATGGACGGGATTGATATTGGTTTCAGCCTTAGTATTGGTATTGGTATTGGTATTGGGGCTGATATCAATTGACGATATTGTTGGTTATTATATCCTTTTTTATTTTGGGATTATATATCTAATTACTAATGGAACTTATTTAGGTATGGTCGGGTTTATGGTTTTGGTTTGGCTTGGTATGAGATGGTTGGACTCGATTGGGTTGGTCTCGGTAATAGACCTATCCTAGAGTCTTTATGTGAGATATTATACTATCTTATTATATGCTTAAAATTCAGCCAACTTGGGGCAGGTGGTTGGAGGTTAGGTTTGATAATGGGGGTGGTCTCGGATCCCGATCGAACTTGGGATGCCTATTACAACAAAGCCCCGGGTTGTGTCATTTCAAGAGTCCTACAACCACACATGCCACGGAGGTACTTTTGAGGTGGTGTTATAGAGGATATGTTGGTGGTTTATGATATAGAAAGTCATATCTAAGATACTGGTAGGCCTAAGAGGCTTATTTATGAGTAGCATTGGATCGATCTATCTAGACTGAGGCGAGTACCATAGTTACGGGCTACATTTGATCATTACCAGTTAGAGTGAATGACCAGACCAATCGATTCTTACAGCCTGACCATGGTACATGAGTTTTATATATCATATTGAGAAATAATAGATCTTTCCATACGCATATTGCCAGGCCAGGTGAGGCACATGGAGTAGCCACAGCTTAATCATACACTTGTGAGAGGGGTCAGAGTTGATTTTTCAATAGAGACTATCCGCTGGGTCATCATTCGTCTAGATTATATCCCTTTTGCATCTACATCTGAGTGTGACTACAAATTGAGAGTTGCATGAGATTGACATATTATATGGGAGGTTGAGCATAGACGAGAGAGGTTTGATATGGCTAGCTGGATAACCAACTATATTTCACCTTTGGATGATGCGACTCCATGGATTGAGGATCAGGGTGTGATAAAAAAGGGCCCATTAACTTTTGAGGCCAAGTTGTGGTGGTTTCTTATCTCATACTGCCTATTCCCTACAACTACCGATAATATGTTGAATTGGAAGGGAGCAACCCTAGTTGCTATTTGATGGCCGGATATGCTATTGATTCTGCAGCCATCTCCAGCATGAGATCCATGATAGAGCATTTGGGGAGATGACTAATCTTCCATTCCCTTGCATGATACTGAGACAATATGATAAGGCTGGTGTACCTAAGATACTGAGAGTAGATAAGAGGATACGTGTGTTGGCTACTGCACAGACAAAGAGTATGAAGGATTAGGTACATCTTGGCCTTCCCAGGAGAGCTAGAGAGCTTGCCACATTACCTTAGGCCCAGGCTGAGGGCCCATCAGTTTCCAGAGAGCCTAGTGATGCACTGGAGCTGATGTAGGCTCCAGTATTGATATTAAGATAGGGAAGTTGAGAGAGGCTCCAGTTTTGAGTACTCAAGGGGAGGGGACACCAACCTCTTCTTCATCAGTCCTGACTTCGACCTCAGAGCCAATTGGCATATCTTCAGAGGCTACTCACCCATCCACTAGAACTCCTACTACAGGTATGATTACTATATATCATAAATTCTTACAGAGCTTAGTGGATAGTTAGAGGGCCACTGATGCTCGATTGAGGGTTGTTGAGACCGAGATGACTTCCCTATACAAGCAAATTCGATCAAGGGTTCGAGCTAGATTCGAGCAGAAAGAGGCCAGATGGGAGGCCACACAGAGAGTTGAACTGTCTGAGCTATATACTAACTTCCAAGAATATTTTGATGAGTTTGATAGATAGGTTACAACCCAATTTATAGAGACAGAGGTGATGGATCTATATCAGATAAATGAGGATTTGGTATATTACGGGTAGTGGTACGCTCTCTTACCGAGAGTTGTGTAGTAGCCACTCCCTCAGTTATACCCTTAGTGGTCTAGATATCAACTCTGTGTACACCCAAAAAGTTTGAGATCTTCACAAAGAATGAGGAGGAGGTCCCAGTAGTTGGGGCAAAGAGAGGTCACATAAGAGACTTGCAGGATCCTAATATGCCATATGACCAGGCCATTAAAAAGGCCAGACATGATTCGATAGAGACTGCAGTTGTTGATAGGTAGAGGTATATATATATAACTATGGGTACATCCTCTAAAAGAGCACTGCCACCACCACCGTCTCTTCCAGCTGATATGCCATTATCTGGGGATGGTCATGACACGAACTCTTAGTGCATCCCACAAATGTTCTCACTCCCTTTTTTGTATTATTTTCATGCATTGAGGATAGTGTGCAATTTTTTAGTTTGGGATGGGTTATACTATAGCCGCCGTGAGCTTTCTTTACCGTGCTTCTTTTCCTGTTTGCCACGGTATGGTTGTAGAACTAGCATGTCTAGGATAATTTGTGTCGTATTGTGTTTTTATGTAATTAGAAAATTTTTAAGTATTTAGGATAGTAGTCATATTTTGACTGATTTTGGATTCCCCTCTAAAAATTTCATTTTAGAAATGTGCAAATGTATATATGTGTTAACTATGTGAATATTGTTATGACATTAGTACTAGGGGCATGATAATCACTTGCTAACAATTACATGAACCAGATAAGTAGTAGCTTGTAGTATTGACTCTGTGCTATGTATGTGTGAGATTCTGCTTAATTTTCTTTGTGTGTTGAATTCAAAACTTTCCTGGTTAGTCTTGCCTAGGTTGAAGGATAGTCGGTTAGGAAAGGAGCATAGTCTATTTTTTATTGAAGTCCACTTTTAGACTAAACGACCTTCCATGTGTAAGATAGTATACCTTGATCCCTATTTTGAGTTTTGTAGCCTGTTTCTTTGTTTTCACCTATTCACCTTCCTATTTATATTACAATGAATCTATTTTGGCCTTGGTCCTCCTTGGATATTATGCGCCTGAACTCAGGAAAATGCCTAAGTTAAGGGTGGCTATCATAAGGGTAAGCAGTGTAAAGTGGGTATATAGAAGGGTAAAATAAGAAAAAAGGTTAGTAAGGATGGGTGTGGTAGCAAAAGAAAAACAAAAAAAATTATGAAAAAATTAAAAAAGAAAGAATAAAAAGACCACACCCAACATGGATGCGCTTTAAAATAAAAAAGGAGAAATAACAGTGAAATAAAAAAGAAATTGGTCAATAAGTGAGAACCCAAGGTTAGTGTAGTTCCAAGGAGGCTTAGTTACTTGATATGACCATATGTACCATACCAGCCCCCAAGCCTACATTACAAGTCGAGAAAAGTCCTATAGTGACCCTAACTCAACTGTCTGAATGTTAAGGTAAAGAAAATAAGGGAAAACCTATGATATTTGATGCACATTGATTGGAACTTCCCTTATGAGTGTGAGTTTTTCTTAACTATCCCTGTGTTTTCATGCATTAGTTCATATGAGTGAGTGGGACATCTTTGTTGTGAGGGAACATGAGTCATATTGCAAGCTGCTTGCTTGTTTTAGGTAGTGTGACTTGTACATATGTGTGATTGTTTATTGCTAATGTAATGCCATACCTTGATCCCATTATGTCACATTGTTGTGCTTCATGTTTACACAATTGGTTTTGATAAGTGAGGTTGGAGGGGGTGTTGTTTTATGAGCTTAAAATGTTGACTAACTGCCTTTAATAACTTAGATTCTCCTAGTTGAGCATCTTTTTTGTAGTGTTTTGTTGCTTGAGGACATGCAAATATTCTAAGTTGAGGGTGTTGATGTGCTATAGAAATATAGCACTTTCGATGCTTAAAATTATGAAAATATGTAAGTTACTGAGGTTGTTTTGTTAGATGTGATGTATTTTGGGTATGTTTTGCAGGAAATCATGTTTTGGATGCTAAGTTTGTGAACAAGAGGAAAAAAGGTGTTTTGACTACTTTTGAGAGAAATTATGGATGTTCGAGACACTTTTAGGATTGTTTGTGACAAATCATGTTCGGGAATTGAAGAAGAGCTAAGAAGATGACTCCTGACACTTTCTAAGTCAACATGCGGGCCACATGTAGTACTTGTGGACCGCATATGGGCAAAGGAAGTGTTAGAAGTGGAACATATCGAGATCTGACTTGGAGGAAATTTTGGTCTAGCACTTGCGATTGCCACGTTTTCTCTCCTTACAGGCCACAAGTACTACCTGCACCCAAGGACAGGGCAAAAGTAGGGACCATAAGTGGCCACCGATCCTTTTTTCTCCTATTTCATTTGGGGTTTGGTTTTAGGATTTTATCATGTACTATGAATACCTATTATGTGTTTTTAGTAGAGGTTACACACTCTTGATACTCATAAATATATTTTGACTTCGAGATTCAATCTTAGTCTTGGAATTCTCTTGTATTGACTTCAGTTATAGTTTTGAGTTTTTACTGCTTCTTATTGTGATTTCATCTTATGCTTTCAATCATGAATGATGTTATTACTTCACAAGCATGAGCAGCTAAAAACCCATAGCTAGGGTTGTGAAAACCCTGACAGATTGACAAAGTAGGGGAAGTGCTATTGTTGTTCTTAACTGATACCCATGCATGCATTGCTTTATCTTCAATATAACAGTTTTCTTAATGGGGACACATATTAGGAACCCGCCTAAATTATTGCTACTTACTCCAAAAGAGTAGTAGTGACTAGGAAAAGATAATGACAATAATAATTTAGAGTTTAATTATCAATCAATACTTCTAGGTTTGATTTACGTAAGATGGTTAGGTTTCATCTAATAAATAGAGACTCAAAAGGTAATAGTTAACTAGGATCAAGACAAGGGTTAGTAAGGCGACATCCTGAGACGCAAAAGGTAAAGGGTGAAATCCTTCTGCTCGTCTAAAAGACTATACAAGGTACATAACTTATCGATTCTGCATGTAAGGTATTGATTTGGTTCAATAAAGCACGATAAGCCTATGGATTTGAGAATCTAAGGGTAACACAATCCTAGTATTCACCTACGACAGATTACAACCAAATTTTATATTCGCCACTTGCTCGGGATTGATACTCAAATATCCCCATTTACTTTTACAGTTTTGCCCATTTATTACAATAGCTGAAAGGAATGATTCTACGTATTCCCTTGGGATTCGACCCCAACCTTTGATAGGTTACGATAGTTGGCAGAAACCGTATAATCTTTTGGGAGGAGGTGTAGCTTGGACGTCATTAATTATATGGGCCAAATTTGGACCTCAGATAACGACTCAAGAGATGCCTCATGGCTAGACATAATGAATCATTGCCATAGTCATTGGGACTGCTTGTAGGAGTTTTTTAGACAATTGTAAGGGATTGTTTTTTGGTATTTTCCCATTCTATTAAGCCCAAATTATGTCATTTAAGCTATACCAAGAATAAAAGCCTAAACAACTCTAAATCCCTCATTCTCAACACAACCCATGAATGACTCAAGAAATATATGATTTTACACTCCTCTAAAGTAAGAAATTGGGGTTCTTCATCTCCAAGTTCAAATCCTCAAAACTTCAATTCAAAAGTTAAAAGTAATCAGGTATGTGGGTATTGACTAAGTATCTCCTTTCATCCTCACTACCAAATTATTTTTTTTTCATGAATTTTATGATCTTCATAAAATAAGGTCCTACCCAATTGCTACTGTAAGCTTAAATTTAATTCCCCATGTATTTGTCACTTAGAAGCATGTTTTAATGATTATTCATGGTTTCTTAGGACCATATTATATCATTCATGCTAATCTCGAATCAATGCATGATTTACATGATATAAAATGTATTTGTTTTCAAGACTATTAAGCATTATCTATCATGATTTTATGGATTTTAGCCCATAATAGTTGACATACCATGTTTTCCCATGAAAATCAGTATTTTCACAAACATATAATATTGAACCCTCAGTATGTTGGTAAATTCATTATTTTTGACTCATGCTATGAAATTTTCCTTTTTCCATATTATGATCAGCTTTTAATATTATTATGTTTAATTGCAATAGTCAGAGCTGGAGGATTATGAACACCCGATACCTAGGGATTCATGCATATATTAGTTTAGATGTCTTGAGCACTTCAGATTATCTATTATGGATATTCAGAATGTAATTATGATGCGCTATATAGTTTTCAATGTCATTCAGTTGGGAGTATTACTTAGAATCGAGTGAACTCAGGGATGAAGGCTCAACCGCCAGTTAGGCTTGAGACCTTTAGTAGCAATCCCTAAGTTCTAGAATTATGGTGCCATCGTAGGCTATAAGGGGTCACCTATCAGTTGGGGCATGACACCCTAGTCCTTTTGGATTAAATCCCTTCAAGACATTAATTTAGTGGATCCACGCCAGCCAATATTGGTAGCCTTGGAAAGGTACTAGCACCCTTCCAACTGGAGTTACAAGTTGGACTCTGATTTGCTCAGTGTTGGGGTATGTCGGTTGTTGTTATCTCCCACAATACTTCATTTATGTTTCAACTTTAGATTATGCATGACCCTGTATTTAGTTATTTAGTTTCATTCAGTACACCTTTCTAATTGGTCATTCCATCAGTTCACATCCCATAGTTTCATAACTAGTATTCGTCATGACCCTTAGTATAAATATAGAACATATTCAGCATTAACTTGAAATTAATTATATTAGTACTGCTTCTATCACTTCCCAGTTTACAGATATATTTTAGCTCATGATTTACAAATTTCACTATGTCTTACAACTTTTCTGTACATACATGTTTTAAATGCATATTTTAGAAAATGGCTTATGTTCTCAGTTTTAAAGCGTGTTTTAAGTATTTTCATGACTAGTGTATATATCACATACTTAGTACATTCCAAAGTACTGATCACATACTTTTTCTACCTATAATTTTAATGTGATGTATATTCAGGTTCTTACTCCCAAGATCATAATCAGATAGATCATAACATTCAGCCATCAGGTGATGACTCTTTTATTTTGAGGACTCAAGTTAATTTTTAGTTCTTGTACTTTATTTTCTTTTTCTTATGTATTAATTTGGGATTGTTGGTTTCATGTCCCGTCTACCTATAGTCAGAATTAGTAGAGGCTTCATAGATAGTCAATGAGAGTTGTTGAAATCAGTTTCTCTTTCTTTTCAAAATACAAATATTATAAATAACCTTTCCAATAGAAAACTTATAGAAATAAATTTTCTCATGATTATGTTTTTCTCAGTTATTTTGAATAAGCAGTTGAAATTTTCCATCGCTAATTTCCTCTCTGTACCTAATGTCTTTCTCTCTTACTCCGGCTAACGTCTTTCTCTCTCTTTGATGAAGCAGACGCTAGAGTAAGAACATTGCCGGTGACAGGTAAGTAGGATACCATCTCCCTCTCCCTTCGTCTCTTCCCCTCTCTCTTCCTCTCTCCCCCTCCCTTTTTCCCTAAAGCTGGTTCATTCTCTCGCCAGACTGTGGGTTACCGTTTCTACTTCAGCGATGGGATAGAATTAAATCCAATCAAAAAATAATATTAAAAAAAGGACTAGATCTTACACTCAGCCCAAATCTGACCTGGCGACTTTCTGGCGACCTTTAGGCGACATTCCGACGATGTTATTTCAGCGACCAATCTACCCCAATTTGCCATATTTCAGCATAGGAAGTAGGAGCTGAATACTTGATCTAAGTATCCCAGTGACTTGTAACCACAAAACTTTATTTTAACGTACTATCTTGTATCGCGCCTTTTTATATTATCTCCACTATTTAAATTTTGTGTTGGTTATTTTTCTATGGGATACCTGGTATTTCTAGGCTGTCTGGTTATCTAGACTGATTATTTCTAGCCTCTGTTCTTGAAATTTTTGTTGCATTATGTGTTTTGCATTTGCCTTTTATAGTTATTATAGTTTTTATCCTTCTCTGTTCTTTTCATAAGTGGTGGCTTAGGTGGCTAATGGTGGAGTAGTGTCATGTCCTAGGGAGTTGGGGTGGGGGTTGGGGGTGGGTTTGGTTGGAGATTCGGAGTATGAGGTTTCAAGAGAGGGGATAAAAGAGATGATAGGTTGAGAGTAGGATCGTGGAACATAGGGACCCTTTAGGGTAAGTCGATAGAACTGGTAAAGATTCTTAGGATGAGAAGAATCAATATTGCGTGTGTATAGGAGACCAAGTGGGTAGGTTTTAAGGCTAGGGATGTTGATGGGTACAAGTTGTGGTACTCGGGTAGTGAGAGATGTAGGAATGGTGTAGGTATCTTAGTGGACAAAGAGCATAGAGGACAGGTAGTAGAGGTTAAAAGGGTTAGTGATAGGATAATATCTATCAAGTTAATTGTTGGGGGGTCTTCTGTGAATATTTGTAGTGCGTACGCACCATAGACGGGCCTGGATAAAAGGGATAAGAAGAAATTTTGGTAGGCTTTAGACGAGGTGGTAAGAGGCGTGCCTACTTGAGAGATGATTTTCATAGGAGGGGATTTTAATGGGAACATCGGGTCTCTGGCGATGGGTTATGATGATGTACATGGAGGTTTTGGGTTTGGGGATAGGAATGTTAAGGAAGCTGCTCTTTTAGATTTTGCGAGAGCCTTTGGGTTAGTGGAAGTGAATTCCAGCTTTCTGAAGAAGGAGGAGTATCTGGTTACTTTTTGTAGTAGGCTAGCCAAGACTCAAATTGACTTTTTGCTGCTTAGGAAAGGGGATAGAGCAATGTGTAAGGATCATAAGGTTATCCTAAGTGAGAATCTTGTGACCTAGCATAGACTTTTAGTGATGGACTTGGGTATCAAGAAGGGCAAGAAGAGATGGGGTGGGGAGGGCCATCCTATAGTTAGGTGGGGTGGACTGACTCCAGCTAGTGCCCTGGAGATAGAGGCAAAGTTAGAAGGGATAAAGGTGTGTGAGGATAGTGGGGATGTGGATAGTATGTGGGAGAGGGCTGCGGGATACATCAAAGAATCTACTAAAGAAGTGTTGGGTGTCTTGAGGGGCTGGTGGAGATGGTATTGAGGGGATTAGTAGTGGAATAAATATGTTAAGAAGAAGGTGGAGATGAAGAAGGTGGCTTATGTTAAGATGGTGGAGAGTAGGGATAAAGAGGAGAAATGGGTTAGTATGGAAGAGTATAAGTTAGCTAAGAAAGGCGGGGAAAAAAGGTTGTTTAGGCTTGCTAGGGCTAGGGAGCGGAAGGGTCGGGATCTGTATAAAGTAAAGTGCATTAAGGGGGAAGATGGCAGAGTATTGGTGGAGGACGCCCTCATTAATAAAAGATGGTAGTCATATTTTCATAAGCTCTTGAATAACGGGGGGATAGAGGTGTTGTTTTAGGGGAGTTGGAGCATACCATAGAGTGTCGCAATTTCAGCTATTGTTGGAGTTTTAAAGTAGAGGAGGTCAGTATGGCTATTTGCAAGATGTGAAGGGGCAGGGCGATAGGGCTCGATGAGATTCCGATGGATTTTTAGAAGTTTTCTAGCATGGTTTGGTTAAGGTGGTTGACCAACCTGTTTAACAATATTTTCAAGTCTGCGAAGATGCCGAGGCGTGGATATGGAGCACGATAATTCCTCTATATAAGAACAAGGGTGACATTCAGAGTTGGAACAACTACTGGGGTATTAAATTGTTGAGTCATATGATGAAGATTTGGGAGAGGGTGGTAGAGCATTGAGAAATATTATGTCTATTTTGGAGAATAAATTTGGATTTATGCCTGGTCGCTGGATGACTGAGGCAATTCACCTTGTGCAGAGACTGGTAGAGTAATATAGAGAGAGGAAGAGAGATCTTCACATAGTGTTTATTGACTTGGAAAAAGCATATGACAAGGTCCCTAGGGAAGTTCTTTGGAGTGCTTGGAGGCGAGGGGGGGTTCCTGTGGCATACATTAGAGCTATTAAGGATATGTATGAGGGGGCGAAGACTCGAGTAAGGATGGTGGGAGGAGATTCTGAGCACTTTGCTGTCTTGATAGGGTTGCATCAGGGATCATCTCTTAGTTCGTTCTTATTTGCCGTGGCGATGAATGTGTTGATGCGGAGTTTACAAGGCGAGGTGCCTTGGTGTATGCTTTTTGTGGATGATGTAGTTTTGATTGATAAGTCGCGGCAAGGTGTTAATGATAAGCTGGAGGTTTGGAGACAAACTCTGGAGTCTAAAGGTTTCAAATTGAGTAGGACCAAGACGGAGTATTTGGAGTGTAGGTTTAGTGACTCGAGGCAAGAGGAGAAAGTGGTGGTGAAGTTGGACTCTCAGGCAGTTTGTAAGAGGGATAGTTTTAAGTATCTTGGGTCTACGATACAGGGAAATGGAGAGATATATGAGGATGTCTCGCACCGTATTGGGGCAGGTTGGATGAAATGGAGGCTCACTTTGGTGATTTTATGCGATAAGAAGGTACCTCCCGAGCTTAAAGGCAAATTCTATAGAGTTGTAGTCCGGTCGGCTATGTTGTATAGAGCAGAGTGTTAGCCAGTTAAGACTTCCCATATCCAAAAGTTAAAGGCGGCGGAAATGAGGATGTTGCATTGGATGTATGGTCTTACAAGGGCTAATAGGGTTAGGAATGAGATTATTCGAGAGAAGGTGGGAGTGGTATCGGTGGAGGAAAAATACGGGAAGTGAGGTTAATATGGTTTGGTCATGTGATGAGGAGGGGCACGGATACCCCAGTTCGTAGGTGTGAGAGACTAATGTTAGATGGTTTCAAGTGGGATAGGGGTAGACCAAAGAAATACTGGAGAGAAGTGATTAGACTTGACATAGATCAGTTACGTCTCACTGAGGACATAACCCTGGATAGAATGGTTTGGAGGAAAAACACAAGGATAGAGGGATAAGGTGGGTGGATGAATCGTAGTCCGTAGTTAAGAGGGTTTTGGTGTCTTTTGTTTGGTATTGTACATTACTTTTGTGGATGTTGTATCTATGTTAGTTTTATCATGTTTCATGCTTTGAATATTTTTGTATATTGTCCTGTGTCTTGAGCCGGGGTCTATCGAAAACAACCTCTCTACTTCTTTGGAGGTAGTTGTATGGACTGCGTACATTCTACCCTCTCCAGACCCCTTAGGTGGGAATATACTGGGTTTGTTATTGTTGTTGTATATTTTTCTCAGTCAATTTATCTTTTATGTATGTTTTAATTGGTTGTTCAAGCATTATGCCAATACATGGGTTAGCTTAGGATCACTTGTGGTTCTAAGCACTGTGTTATGACTAGGGGATAGTCTCGGGTCATGACAAACTTGCTAAATGAGTAGAAAGTTCAAGTTTCCTAGAGTGTCTATGAAGCGATGTTTATTAGAGTCTTGCAGAATGATACAAAGACGTCTGTACTTTTCTTTGAGAGGCTACAGGTAATTTAAGAAATGTTTTCTTTCTTATATATATCACATTGTGCAGTAAAGACGTTCAATAAGAAACTTATACAGATTCTTACATTGCTCTATTCATTCCAACTCAACCTTATTTGTAAGGTAATAGAAATAATCAATCATAAATTCCTACTGATAGAGTTTTCTAAGAAATTCCCCACAGACAGTTATGAGATTGCACGCAGAAAGGATCCCATCAGTGCCTTGAAGTTCCAAACATTGAAAGAGTTTGTTCTTATTTATGAGAATCATGCATTGAGCCATAGTCAGATATGCCATCAGATCCCTTCTCAAAATCTTATGACAACATGACCTAGAGTTAAGAGTATGATCGTAGAAGTGTATTAAAAGTGAAGTAGGGATAGTGTTTATCCATGGAGTTAGAAACGTGTTGTGTAGATTATTTAACATCAGTTTGAGAGAGATTTACCAATTAAGAGGGACTTAGAGTATGGTCATGCTTTAGCAGGATAAAGCTTAGGAAGCGACCAAAATAATAGAGAAGCTTGTTAAGGTTAAGTATGTCAATAAAATCTTTTGTGGATTAGTTTTCATGATTCCTATCCAGTAGTAGTAAGTGTGTATTAGTGTATGAGAAGTTGAGTGGATACCCATATAAAGTGTTAAAATATATGATTGAATTATTGATGATCAAGCTAATAGAGAAAGGAGTTTGAAACTATGAAAGGGAAAGGTGTGTACTTAAGGTATTATAATACTTTAGAAGACTCTAAGTTAATAAGCATCTAAGTTATTATATGATGACTATTAGGGCTATAAAATTTAAGAGTTGTATCTCAAAATAAAGTATTAGTAGTGGGTTATATACTTTCAGGTATAGTCTTTTTGGTAGGAGTTTAGTATTTATGTGCACTGATTATATCTAGAGCTCTACAGTAGAGTGATTGCAGTTCAGTTCAAAGTTTATTGCTGAGGTCCACAAACTTAGAACATTAGGTTAAATCTAAGAGGGAGATTATGGAAGAAGGAATCAAGTTAGGTTACTAAATTCTAGTAGTGATTCTAGTGAATTTTAGAACAACGCTAGGGGAGAAAAATGGTCGAACCATTCTTATCTTAGTACAAATTTTGTACTTCAATCACTACGATGATCTACTCATGCCTTACAAGTCAGCTCTATAATCTTAGCCCATATTCATGCACTTTATAGAGAATCATGTCCACTCCTAGTTCCTAGTATAAGGATTGATAGTTCACTCAGTTGTATGACTCGTATTCCATTAATTTATGAATTCCAGTCTAAGTCAAATAACTCATGACTCATGTACTCATGTTTTACAGTATGTTCAGTTCCAAGTACTCATGATACATCTTTAGTGACTAGTGATATCACACTACATCGTGTATGCTCTCCAATAATATATCTTGAACAAGTTTATTCCAATTGTCTATTCTCTCCGATCATATCTCTTGAACCAGGCCCTCATGTTCTAGTTCTTCAGTGACCCTTCTTATGCTTTGATGGGGATGTTGTTGGCAGTTGAGTGATAGGCTTGAATGATTTGTTGATATACCTTCATAAGATGGCTTATGGTGCTTAGTGACTCTTTGACTAGTACTTAAGGTTGATTGCTTAAGGTGGCAAGAATAAATTTATCTTTAAGGGGGATATCTCCAAGTGACTATAGAATATAGTAATTTTGTGGATAAGACCAGTGTATCCCTTTAAGTGATGAAGCATTTTATCTCTGAGTTACGAATGGATAGAGTGAGAGCATTTAGTTAGGCTAGACATAGCTTTTACCAGTCATATATAGTGTACCCATAAGAAAGTTAGAAGTTTCAATTAGCTAAGGGTGGTATGTCCGTAAGAAGGAATAATGGATGAGAAATATTGCTAAATTAGAAGTTGTTAGTCTTTTTGATAAAATTGAAGTGTTCCTATCCTTACTTTTGACCTAAGATACTCTTGTCTCATGATAGGTAGCTTCAGACAGAGGTATCTCATGTTCAACTCTAAGTCATTCCTATTCTATGATCTTAGACTAGCAGACTTGGATGCTCAAACTATGTTATAATATTTATTCATATATCTCACTCAGGTCATGCCCAAAATTCTTTGCTCCCTAATATTATTAGAACTTCTAACATGGAGCATTAAAGGTAACGACTGTTCCTTTGCCGGATACTCTTAGAAATTTTATGTTGTTAGATATCACTTTACAGCTCTAAATATTTGTTCATGCCAGGAATACTTCAGAGTTATAAACTTTCAGTATGAGTCAGTCTATATAGCCAATAATTCAGTTTAACAATCAGATAGGTAAGCTCCTATAATTTTCATCTTTTCATCTAATCTTACTATCCGAAGTTTTATAAATATGCCTATCCCATAGGGTAATTTATAAATACATTCATGCTAATTGTGAATTCAGTTAAGTCCTTACTCCTATTCTAAATCAATCCTAATCTTAGAAGATATATAGATTCAAAAGTCAGTATCATGTTAGTTATCCAACTTCAGAATTCAGCCAGATAGTACTAGTGAGTTCTTTAATTTTCAAAATATTCAAATTCTTAGTTGGAAATTTACTCATCATGCTCACATTCAGCTCTTAGAATTCTATGTCAGGGATTACACCTATATTCCTATCCGTTCAGCCAAGTAAGTCTTCATTCGAGGATGAATGATGCTAAGGAGAAGATATTGTGACACCCAAAAAATCTAAGACAATATTAGAAACATGCTTCAAGTATATGAAAAGTCAAAATCATGTTTTGGTAGTTTTATTAGTGATTTAGATAGATATTAAGGTTAGAAATAACTCTTAGCTTATAGACAAATCAAAACATCTCTTAGTAATTGAATTCTTGTGAAGAATATAACTTTAGTTAGCTTTAAATGAATATAAATTTTGGATTACTAAGAAATTTTTAGATCAAGATCCACCATTAGATAGATAATTGAATTGTCTTTCCAACACCATCAATTTTGCCTTAATCCGATATCAGAGTAAAATGTTATGGCCAAATTACTGAAGCACTGTCCAAGCTGCCAGTGACAATGACTCGTTATCAAACATAACAGGTCTTCAGAGGGAATCAATACGATAGAAATAGGTGCTAAATTTAGTTCCTCTAACCATGGATCAAGCAACGAATCATGTCCAAACATAACGAGTCATTGCTAGGGTCATCGAGACTACTTCCCCAATTTTTTAGACGATTTTTAAGGGTATTTTTTTGTCTTTTCCCGCTCTTTTAACCCTAAAATGACGTTTTTTAAGATATTCTAAGGTTTAATATAAAGCCTAAACAACTTCAAATCCCTCATTCTCACTCAAGAAACATGCAATTTTCCACTCCTCCAAAGCAAGAAATTAGTATTATTCATCTCCAAGTTCAAATACTCAAAACTTCAATTCAAGAATTAAAAGTAATCAGGTATGTGGGTATTCAATGAGCATATCCATTCATCCTCATGACCAAATTATACTTTTTATTCATGAATTTTATGTTCTTCATAAAATAGGGTTTTGCCCAATTATTACTCTAGGCTTAAATTCAATTCCCTATGATATATTTGTCACTCATAAGCTTGTTTTAATGATTATTCATGGTTTTTTAGGCACATATTTTATCATTCGTGCTAATCTCAAATCCATGCATGATTTATATGGTATTAATTAATATTTCAAGCAAATGATCAAGCAATATAAGATGTGTCAGTTTTCAAGACTATTAAGCATTATCTATCATGATTTTGTGGATTTCAGTCAATAGTAGTTGACATACCATGTTTTCCCATGAAAATAAATATTTTCACAAATACAGATATTGTAAATTTGTTAGTAAGTGGTGTTTACCCTCCCGAAGCTACCAGTCAACAGAGGAAGAAGTTGTTACATGATTCGCGTGCATATGTATGGGATGATCCATATCTCTTCAAATAAGGTGCTAATGGGATTATGCATAGATATGTTTCCAAAGATGAATCTAAACAAGCATTGTAAAATTATCATTCATCTCCTTATGGGGGCCATCATGGGGGTGAGTGAACAATGCTAATATTGTTCAAAGATGCAGTTTCTTTTGAGAGGGGATGTGACCAATGTCAATGTTTGGGTACAATATCACATTCCATGAGATGCCCCTAAATAATATTCTAAAGGTTGAGCTATTTGATGTTTGGGGTATCGATTTTATAGTTATTTTCCCCATCTTATGGCAATGTTTACATCCTGGTAGCTTAGATTGCGTGTCCAAATGGGTTAAAGATGTTGCCCTCCACACAAATGATGCAAGAGTAGTTATGAAGTTTTCCAAGAAGCATATTTTCTCTCACTTTGGTACACCTAGAGCAATATCAGTGATAGAGGTACTCACTTTATGGACACTTGGTATAAAAGTTTATTGGCTAAATATGGTGTTAGGCATAAAGTGGCTACATCGTATCACCCCCAAACTAGTGGCCAAGTGGAGGTGTCTAATAAAGATTAAACAAATTCGATAGAAGATGGTAAATGGACAGTGTAAAGATTGTTTAGAGAAGCTGGATGAAGCACTATGGGCGTATAGGATAGCCTATAAGGTGCCCATTGGGAACTATCCTTCTCGCTTGGTATATGGCAAGGATTTTCACTTACCTATGGAACTTGATTATCAAGCTTATTGGGTTGTAAAGAAGTTGAATCTTGATATGAAGGCTACTGGGGAAAAGAGATGGTTGCAGCTGAATGAGCTTGATGATTTTTGCTTACATGCTTATGAGAATTCAAAATTATATAAAGAAAGGAACAAAAGATGGCATTATACGAATATCATGAATCAAACTTTTGAGCCGGGACAACTTATGTTACTATTCAATGATAGGTTGAAGTTGTTTCCAGGTAAGCTGAGGTCCAAGTGGTCTGGGCGATTTGAAGTTATGATAAGGACTCCACATAGAGCTATTAAACTTTGGACCAAGAATAAGATTGAAAAATTCATGGTGAATGGATAGAGAGTGAAGCATTAGTGGGTAGATCATGGGGATCAGCACAATACATACATCACGTCTGTCGATGAATGAAGTTGAGTTGGGTCATGCCCCGATGTTAACTAAGGCATTGTGTGGGAGACAACCCACAAATGTAATGTAATAGTGTATTTTATTTCGTAGTTGTTAAAATAAAAAGAAAAAAATAAATAGAAAAGAAATGAAAATACAAAAGGAGGTGTCGTTTTACGACCAAAACTAAGGTGTTGAGTGAGAGACAACCCATTTTTTTTCTTTTGTTGCTTTTGTTGAGTGTGTAGGAATAATAAACTCGGTGGCATGAGGGACAATGAGAATTAAGTGAAACTGTGTTAAGGGAAAGCTTTTGGGTAAGTAAAATACACACTACAGAGAGGTACAGGGTGAGAAAGAAAAGGGGAATGAATTATTCCCCTAAAATGCAAAAATCCGTGGAGAAAAATGCAATTTCCAGTAGCCTCTCGCCATGAGCCCGTGATGAAAGGCCCATTCCAGTGAAATAAGGGACGCGATGCAAGGCCCACTCAAGTAAAGCAAGTAACGCAGTGCGAGGTCTAGCTCATGCGCTAAGCCCCGTGATGCAACCCCCTTCCAAAACCATGTTGAAACCCAATAACCGGCCCGCTCACTCTACCTTCCCTTTATATACTCTATTATTTTCCCAACTCCCCTCTCCTATAGGAACCCTAACAATGCCTCCTCCCCATTCCCTAAGTTAAATTCCCTATTCTTTATGCTATTTTAAATCAAACAATAGGAAGTCTCTCACTAATCTTCTTCAAGATAACTAAGGTACGCTCACATATTCTTATTCCTTTGATTTTTTTGAGTGCAAGAAGTGAATTTATTTTAGGAATAATTGTAGTGTATAATTTCTTTGCTTTCTACTCAGTGAGATATTTTGAGTTCATAAATGATGTGTGTGCTATAAAATTTTATAATACTGCATGTGATATTCTTGTCCATTGTTGTGGAAACTGATTAATGTCATGAGTTGTGAGTGGAATATAGCACATGTGGGAAGCTTGCATGATTTAAAAAGGTGTATTGATGGTGTGAGTTGAGTAGTGGCACTTACTTTAGCATGTGGGGTGTACGTTGTTGACAAGGGAAATCTAAGTACCTTTGGGTTGTTAAGTTATACTACCATGATAACAACTAAATGTGGGGTGGTTTGTAAATCTCCACACACTTAGTAGTTGCTATAAAATTATGATATGCGTGCCATTGATTTGAGTTTATCCTTGACATTATGCACGCACTGGTGTAAAAAAGTAAATTAGGGATATGTATGAGCACGTGTTGGTTTGTTATGTTGGAATAATGAAATATGTACACCTAAAATCATTTTGATGAAGTGATGTAGATTATCAATGCCATAAGATTGAATGACAGTTTGAATTAATGATTGCTTGATATCTGAGGAGTCGTTCTTATGCGAAATGTATATTGAGTAGGGGAGGTATAAAAACCCTAGTTCTCATACATACGTACATGTTCTAGCAACTAAGTATGGGGTGGCTTCAACACTTTCTCACGCTTAGTGTTTGCTAGTTCAAAATAGGTACATTGTTTTGATGTGTTTGCTGAATGTTGTGATTAACAGGTGAGATATCTAGTTGTCAGCAAAAAGATAAGACTTTGGCTGGACCTTCTGAGCTGTCACGCAAATGGAATAGGCAAACTGGTCGTGTACCCCGACCTCCATCTATCCCACACAGGAAAGCCAGGAGGTTTGGCACTAGATGGGTTATAAAGGCTGGAAAGAAGCAGTATGCAAAGTAAAATAAGTCTAAAAATTCTGTAGACCAATTCATTGATCGAGCCATCTTGTTTAGAGAGTTCCCCAGTATGGTACATCGTATAGAGGAGCTACACATGAACTTCTTGTTTGAGCAACACCATGAGTTAAACTTGAGCTTTGTTAGGGAGTTTTATGCAAACTAGGACCTACGAGAGAGGGACTCAGAAGTCAAGATACAAGGCCAAGTGGTAACTTTTACTGCTTATTCTTTGAATGTCCTTCTAGGAACACCTGAGGTAGATGCTGAGCCTTTGAAATAAATGAACATCGGATCGCCTTATGCAGACATCCACCATTTATTATATGGGAACCATTTTATAGCCAGGTAGATACGTCATAAAGAAAATAATATTCACCTTACATTTCCCTTCAGTCAGATAAACAGAGAGGCCCATATGTGGGCAAAGATTATCTATGCTTGTCTCATTCATAGGATATACCTGACGGAGGTAAGAAACAATAGGGTATATATTATTTATGACTTAATGCATGATGATATTGATATTGATGTTAATATAAGTGTTGTTATATTTTTATCTTTGAAGAAGGTGAGATTTCATGTGGTATGTATATATGGTTTTGGTGGTTTACTGACACAGTTTTTAAAGAATCTTGGTGTAGAGGAGGAGGACATCGATTATAGGCTACTAGTGGACACTCGTTCGGTAGATTTATCCCGTACTAAAGGGGTCACTAGGACTCATAGTCCAATATTGACTATGCCTGAGCATCAAACTCGAAATGACAAGATAACAACCCGATTATATAGGCTATAGATCCTGTAGTTGAGGATAAGGGGATGCCCAGTGACACAATAGGAAATTCTAGATGTTGAACTTGACTATCTTCTTAGCCTTCATGCTAGGACCATGTTGTGGATTGGTCCAGACTTTATAGAGCCGGCAGACGATGATATGCCCACTGACGAGGAGCATTGAATATAGATTTTGAGTCAGATGAAGGATGATGCCGATGACCCAGACTGGGGAGTTAAAGACTATTGTCCAGAATCTAATGATAACATGGACGAGATTTGACCAGGGAGTTGCTCCCTACCTCATACTTGGTTTAATTTGCAAGCACTGGGACAGTGCATCATTTTACGTGTAGGGTGGCGGTATCTCATTCCTTGTACTTTTATTATTTTATTTTGTTTGATACTTTTATTATGTTGGATGTTTCTTTTTCTGTGTTGGATTTAGTCATTCTAGCTATTTGGAACTGTACGGTCTATAATAGTTAGTATTTAGTAGTAGTTTGCTTATTAGTTGTGTGTTTAATAGTTACTTTTGTTTAAAGTAGGAGTAAAAATTTTTATTTTTACCACAAGAAAACTCTCAATAAGTCATCATAGTTAGGTTCCCTCCCCTATGATGGATAGATAACGACCATCTTAAGGGGAGTTAGTCATAGGAAATTGAGAAATGATAAGAACCGAATCACAACTTTAAGGCGAAATGTTGTGTGTTGTGCCATGTGGTTTCTTAACTTGGAACATACTTGTTTTGAAATTGAAGCATGCCATGAATTAAAAATGGAGCTAGTTTAGACACTTAATCTCAGTAGGTGTAATTTTCAGTTTGTTGGCTTAAAGTTGAATTTGGTAAGTACGAGATCGGAAACCAAGAGGGATCTGACTTGAATCTAGAATGCACCAAGAGTGAGAGATAAAGCAAGAGAATAGTTGACACTCTCACCATAGTGTGTAATAGGTTTAAAATAATAGGGATAAAGCAAGAGAATAATGGAATGTTGTGAGGAAAGAATTTGGTTGTTAATCTAATGATTTAAATGTTTATATGATGTACTAAAGAGCTTATGGAGATTATACACTATTTACCCAAATATGTTCTACCCGTCCTTTAGCCTACATTGCAACCTTGGAAGACCTAGTTCATCCTTCATCCCAACATTCGACTATTAGTGGAGTAGTACACTAAAGGCAAGCTTATGGTTTATTGTCTGTCATGTATTAATCCCTTGGTGATAGTGAGTTATTTATTTTTGATATTCCCATTTCGTTATCTATTTTAAGATTATGAATGAATGTGGGAAACTTTTTTATTGTGAGGGTGTATGTGGATGATGTCAGGTGACTTATAATGTTCTTGATCGAGTAACTTGATTGAGTTTGCCAGGAAATTTAGAAGTTCACCTTTGAGGTAAGGATGTTTTTGAAAAGAATAATCCCATGTTTTATAAAAGTTAATTGACATATTGTGAAGAAAAAGTCATTGTTCGGTTTATGAGTGCCCAATACAAATATTTTTCCTAGGTTGTGATGATAAGCTTAATTGAATATAGTGTTGCTTGAAGTTGTTCGAGAACAAACAAGGTTCTAAGTGTGGGGTGGTGATCTTCGGTGTATTTATATGTCCAAGCACTAATATTCACCCATATTAGGACTTGTTCTATGAGATAAAATGTGTTATTCTTATTTTGTTTGATGTGTAATTGCATGATTTAGCTAATCGACATGATTAGTGATGCAGGGTGGATTTTTGATGGAATTGGATGAAATTGGATGTATGACGTGAAATAAGTAATCGTTAACACTTTGGGATTGAATGTATGAACTTTGTAAGAAGTAGAAAAAGCTCGGGAATCATGCATTTGAAGTCAAAAGCAAAGAAAGAAGCAATAAACTGAGAAGGAGTAAATTTGCAAAAAAGAGGTGAATTCCAGTGGGAGCTCGCGATAGGCTCACGGTGCAACCCCTACTCCAGTGGACTAACCAAAGAGGTGCGACCCCTACTCCATTGAATAAACAACATTGCGCGACCCCTACTCTAGTGGACTGGCCCTCGCTATGTGGGGGTGGTTCCCCAATAGGCAAAAATTGTCCTATTATAAAAGAAACACTTAAACAGAATTGAAAGTACCCTCGAAATGTACAAAAGAGGCAGAAAGACTTTCAATATTTTTCTTAGGGTTCTTTGAACTTCATTATTCCAAGATTACTTTTTGGTATGATTAATTACATATTTTTTATGTTGAATTTACACATGAATAGCTAAACACCCTTATTCTGTGGTTGAGGCTAAAAGCATGATTGCATTTTGATAATCTTTATCATAGTTTATTGTTGAATTATCATATGAGTTATTCTTAATCTCTTGTGCTTACTATTTTGATGATTGGCCACTATTAAAATAATCCTATATTCCTATGTGAATCCGAGATGAGAATCATAAGTTAGAACGAGGAGGTTAAGGAGCAAGGTTCTTATTCTTTCATAAAATAAGGAATTTAAATTAGCATCTAGGATAGAGATAAACCTAGAAGACTTGTTTAGTTCACTTGTAGGAAGATAGCTTAGTGCATCTAGTTGGATTATTGTATCCCCACTCAATGATGTAGTTGTAATGTCTAGTTAGGTAGAAGATTAGAGGATTGAGAGACCATGATCATCCTCTAAACCCTGCGAATCAATAACCTGATAATCAACTAAACTACGATAAGAATAGAGATTTGTAAGATTTTTAAAAGTGTCTCAACCCTGGAATTCTCCCTATTATTGTTTACAACCTTGCTTATGTTGCTATTGTCGCATTTTTAATTTCTTTATTAATTATATTTTTACTTTAATCTTTATAATCATCTTGATACATTGAAACCCTTAATACATTCTTTTCAAAAACTAAAGTTTGTTGAATTGCTAGTTACATAGTCCCCGTGGGTACGAAATCAGACTATCTTTATCACTATATTACTTGTACGATCACGTGCACTTGTGTGTGCATTAGAACATAACAAAAATGTCTCGGTGGAGTACATCAGATTGATTAAGGACATATATGATGGAGACAAGACTCAGGTAAGGACAGCGAGAGAAGATTCAAAGAATTTCCCTATCTTGATAGGGATGCATCAAGGATCGACTCTTAGCCTATTTTTGTTTGCATTGGTGATGGATGTGTTGACGTAGTGCATTCAAGGAGAGGTGTCATAGTGTATGATATCTATCGATAATGTTGTTTTGATTGTTAAGAGGCACCGGGAGTACGAGTATGAATGATAAAATGGAGGTGTGGAGACAAACCCTTGAGTCTCAAGAGTTCAGGAAAAGTAGGACCAAGGCGTAGTATATGGAATGCAAGTTAAATAACTTGAGAAAGGAGGACAAGGCAGTAGTGAGGTTGGATTCCCATGTTATTTGTAAGAGGGGTAGTTTTAAGTATCTTGGGTTTATGATTCAGGGTAATAGAGAGATTGATGAGGATGTCTCCTGCCATATTAGGGCAGGATGGATGAAGTAGAGGCTCATCTCGAAAGTGTCATGTGATAAGAAGGTGCCGCCCAAGCTTAAAGGCAAATTCTACAGAGTGAAAGTCCATCTGTCCATGTTGTATGGAGTGGAGTGTTGCCATCAAGAACTCCCACATTCAAAAATTAAAGATGGCGGAAATATGGTTGTGCATAGGATGTGTGGACTTACTAAGGGAGATAATGTTAGGAATGAGATTATCTAGGAGAAGGTGATAGTGGCTTCGGTGGAGGACAAGATGCAGAAAGTGAGGATGAGATTATTTAATTATGTGATAAGAAGGATTATGGATTCCCCAGTTCATAGGTGTCAGAGGCTAGATATGGATGGTTTTAGGTAAGGTATAGGTAGGCCAAAGAAATACTGGAAGAAAGTGATTAGACGTAACATAGAGCAGTTAGAGCTAAGTACATGACCCTAGATAGAAAGGTATGGAGGACACAAATTAGGTTAGAAGGCTAATGCGTATGGGTGAGTCATAGCCAGTAGTTTGGAGAGCTATGGTGTATCCGGGCTAGTAGTCATAGGGTTGTGTCCATAGGTTGGAGCTTCTAGTTAGAAAAGTTTAGGTATAGTGAGTTCCTTTGGTTGTTTAGTGTATGGTATTTATTTGTGGGTGTCTTAGTTTTGTGATTCCATCTAGTTTCATATTTATTATGACTTTGTTATTGTCCTTTGTCTTGAACTAAGGGTCTATCAGAAACAACCTTTCTACTTCGTCGGAGGTGGTGGTATAAACTGCGTACTTTTTACCCTTCTAGACTCCACTATGTGGGATACACTGGGTTTGTTGTTGTTGTTATTGTATCTTCATATTTTTCAAGCCACTCGGTGATTGATAAAGGTCAAGGTTCCTAGATATGTGAAGTAGAGTGTATTCCAAGGTATAATTTTCTTTTTATCCCACCTAAAGTGTATTCTTGACTATGCTCTGTATCTTGCTTCCACTTTTGTTTATATGCTTATATTGACTTGATCTTGCACCCTATGTCTTATGTTATTGTTGTTTTGTTATGAATCATGAGTATTTATTCTAATATACAGAGTTCCCTCCTTGTCAAAATTAATGATACTCCCCATTGAGACTTGATCAAACCTTCTGAATTCAAAACACCTGCAAAATCAAAAACTAGATTAGTACGAAAATCAGCTAGAGTGTTACCTTCTCGAAGGGAATGTACCACTCTTATTGATATAATATCCATCAGTTATCTAACGGAGTTGACCACCATTGAAACACTCCATGGCGCCTCTTGTTACTCATTAGGAATTTTCACCTTGATCCAAGAATCACTCTCCAAAATAATCTGTCGAATAGAATTATTTATACAGCACTGAAGGCATTTCCTGATTGCTAAAGCTTCAGCCACCAAAATTGTGGTATCATTTATTCTAGAACCTTTTGCCACCACTAATTTATCTTTGTTATTTTTAATACAGAAAGCAATAGAAATAGGTCCGAGGTTTCCTTTTGAATCAGCATCAGTGTTTCCCTTTAACCAACCAGCTTCAGGGGGAATCCATTTAACCACTTTAAGAGAAGAAAAGCTTATGTACCTCTATAAAACATCTACAATTTTTACCCACTTTCTTTCTGAGTTATCCATAATTAGTCTGATCTTGATGAAATTGACAATGGTATAATTAAATTTCCCATACGATCTTTCTTTCTTGATATGAACCTCCATGTATAAATTAGAGAATAATCATAGGTAGTACATTGAACACAACTTTCATTTTACAATTTCCATCATGGTTTCTCCATAATCTCACACTCTACTTCAAATTAAGCCTTTGTTCTATAATGCCAGTTACACCACAATAGTGATTATATACCCTTTTAGCCATCTCACCTTCAAGAAAAAGGTGATGAATGGTTTCTATTTTAGGACTGTTACAACAACCATATCTTTTGGTAACTCCGTTTGTGCATAAATGTAGCAATTGTAATCATTCCATGCCATATCCTTCAAGTTAAGAATGAAAATTTAAAAAACAATCCCTTACACCAAATAGCTTTTAGATCATCATTTTCATAAGCTCTTTGCCTTAATAAATCTTAAGTACTTTTGGTGGTAAACTTACCTCTACTATTCTTGGTCCACCAAGGTTTATCCATCATATCTTCATAACATAGAAACCCCATATTATCTCTGACATGATTTACTAGATGATTAGGAACTTCTTTCGGCATACTCTCATAATTCCAACCCTCTTCTCTAATAAATTCTACAACATCTTTCACAAGGATAACATGTCTAATGTCTGATTACTTCTTAAACAATGGACCAGTATTGGTCCGGTTATCAGACCATATTGTATAAGTTCTACTTTTAAATTTGCACCATAGATATTATTCTACCTTGTCTCCATTATTCAACACAACCTTCCATACTTAAGACCCTCCTCTCTATTGAACCAGAGTAGATAATTGTTTCTTTCTATACTTATTTCATAGAGATTAGTCCACAAATTACTTTGTGTCCTAACCTCCACCGAAATTTAACATTAAAATCCTGAGACATATTATTAAGAGATCTAAATCCCAAGCCCCATTCATTTTTGGGTAAACAAACCTTATTGCAAGCAACCCAAGAATTTAGAAAATATCCTCTAAAAATCTTTGATAACACTTATAGAAGGAAAAATTGCTGAAAGGACATAAATTGGATACTCTGTAACACACTTTTAATAAGAACTTGTTTGCCTCCATAGGATGACAACATGCCCTTCAGGGGTTGAAGATTACTCTTAACTTTGTCCAACAAATCTGCATTATGACATTTCTTCTTCTTTGAGTGTGATAAGGGAAAGCCAAGGTATTTAAGAGAAAATAACCCTCTTATCATTCCTGTAGCATGCTTAACCTATTGTACCAACTCACTAGGTGTATTCTGATACATGTAGAAGAAACTCTTATTTTCATTCACCTATTGACCAGATTCCTATTCATATTTCTGCAAAATCTTCATAATTTTCTCCATAGAATAAATACTAGAAAAGGAGCAACTATGCATCTTGAACATATCCTACACGGTTCAAATTTGAAGTCCACTTAGGCATACCATAACCTAAAAAGGAAGCATTATCAAATAACTTATTAAGAACCTTAGTCATCACCTCCTACGAACAATATAAAAGAAGCAGGAGATAATCTGCTTCACTACCCTAGTTGAGTGAAAAAAACCAATACATTAAGATTTAATAATATTGACAAGTAATTCTTAGAGATCAATCTCCAAATCACATCAATCACCCTATTAGAAAGGCCCATTTTCCTCAAAACCTTCATTAAGAAATACCAAGAAACCCTATCATATGCTTTAGCCATGTCTAGTTTCAGCACAACATTAGAAGGATTTCCTGTCTTCCCTATATCTGAGATCAATTCTTGAGTTAACAAAACATTTCCAATAATACTTCTTCCTTTAACAAATCCTTATTGATTTGGGGATATCAATATAGGTAAGATGCTTTCCTGCCTATCATACACAATTCATAAGAGGATTTATTCTCAAAATTACTAAGACTAATTGGTCTTAAATCTAAAAAGATTGTACATTATAGAATGAGAACCAAATTAGTGTAAGCAATATATTTGGGAAGGGTATTACCTACAAAGAATCCCAAGGCCAGTCTAATCACATTGTTTTTGTCACAATCCGAACCACAGCCTGGACGTGATGGGTATCCAAAGTCCACTGAGGACCGAAGACCACCCCCTTCGCCAACCCAAACGTAATACAATACAACTAGTAGCGGATGAATTCCGAACATATAATAAGATGGTTAAGCAACTAGCTCAAAAAGAAATATAAGAACTTTAACATCCATCTGAATCCACAGTAATCCACAAAGCCTCTGAAATCCAAGAACAACCTAAGTTGGAACATGCCCCAGACTATAGCTAAAAGAAAAATTCAAAAGGAATAGTCCAAAATATAATAAAACAAGAACATGAAATAAGGGTCTTTAGAAGTATGGAAGCTTACCACTTCAAGCTGACTCATGATGGATCCAGAAATCACTTATCACTGCTCAGGAAAAGCGAAAGTGTCTCTGTTCCCTGAATTGTGTAGGGATACATAATCTGGAGCTAGAGAGCGGGGAGAATGCTACAATATAACTCAGGATAAGGATAAAATAATGACATTCAAAATCCAATTCAAACTCAATATACATGTTCACATACATGTATGAATACATACATATATAAGATGCTGGGATAGGAAACAAGGTTTAACATAAAATTTAAAATCTTTAACCTAGACTATGTATCTCTAACCATCTTAAGGGCACCCACGGGCTATATAGGTTCAGGTCTTCCTACTGAAAGGGTCCAAGCGCGTGTTACCCCCATGAACTAAGAAAATCCAAGGATGAGTTAGGGAATACCTCGACCCCAACCAATCCAATATGTATATATATATACATATAATTATATTTATATTTATATGTAAGTGTGAACCATGCAATGGTCATAAAGACCTCTATGCCGATAAATATGGTTTCTACTATCGGTCCCCCCAGGACCTCCAACAACCACGATGAGCTACACAACCTTTTTAAGCCCAACTGAAACAAGTTTCACATAACATATACATTTAACCAAGGAATTACTTGTTAAGGAATCAACCACAAGTATCATCATGCCATTACGCTTGCAAGCTATAATTATGCCATACCAATTCTATCAACCTGGTGGAATACCACGATCCCCTTTGTTCATTAAATCTAGCTGGGGGAATGCTATGACCCCCTTTGTTCATTAAATCAAGTTTAAAATAAAAAATATGGCCAACAAGGCCTTAAAACCTCTTTTTATCCATTTTCCTATTTATGCAATGCAATAGTTTAGGAAAGTAAGCCAAATCATGTGATTAACCATATTTCAAATCCAATTATGCAAGTTGGTTGAAGGAACACAATTTACAAAACCAAATTCCAAACCAAAATTATCAAATAGGGGGAATACCTCATCCCCCATTCCATTCGACTTACCCATGAACCCTAACAGGTTTTTAAAACATAAATAAAACATGAACACTTGCATTAAAACCGTGGAAACTCAAATCAAGTAACAATACTTCCAAAAGTCCTCAACCCAAATTAAAATCCATATTCAAATCTACATGAGTAACCATTTAAACATATGTTTTAAGTAAAACAAGTTTAAGGGGAGAGGTACATGCCACAATATATCACAATTATGGAGTGGAATTGCCACTTGGAAGCTCTAAATGATCAACCATGAGAAACCCTAGTTTATTTTTGACTTAGGAATTTCAGAGAGTTTAAGAGTGCATTTGATTGTGTCTTTTGGATGATAATGGGTTCCCAAATGGGTATTACGGTCGTGGTTCACAATTAGGGAGAAGGGGAAATATCCAAAGTACCCTTAATTCAACACTAAATATTTGCCGCCCAATTGTTACAAGTTATGATACGACTCATAACGACTGACTACGAGTCATCACCTAGACTCGTTGTCTAGGAAGTGTCCCAAGGCATCCCTACTATTGATCCTACGAGTCATACCATATGACTCATACACGAACCTTATGACTTATAGGGTCATAGTCGTAACCACAGCACTGACATTCAACACCTAAACTAGTTTGACTACAGAAAGCACCCGACGACTCATAAAGAGTCATTACGACTCGTGACATTCAATCGTAGTCACAAAAAGAACCATCGGCAGCCCTAACTGGTCACCCTAACACTCAAGCCTTACGACTCGTAAGCAGACCTTACAACTCTTTAGGTGAGTCGTAGTCTGAGTAGTGAGCTCCAAACTTAAGAAATTTTCAAGGGTAAAAATTTGGGGTGTTACATTATTAACCCACCCCCTAGGATCATTCTTCCCCTAATGATGAGTCAAGGCATCCCTTATCATGATTTTAAGACTGAAACACAGCCACAATTTCCTTTAACAAGTCAAAAAATAAAGATGATAACGAAAACACATACTTTAAGCATGATTGTCTAATCCGAGGAACAAGAATGAATATTTGGACTTTATGTCCTCTTAGGCTTCCCAAGTAGCTTCTTCAACCTTTTGGTTCCTCCATAGAACCTTTACCAAAGCCATATCATTAGTCCTCAAATGACGAACTTGTCAATCCAAAATCTCCACCGGGACTTTCTCAAAAGATAAGGAACCTTAAATACCAACACTCTCAATTGGCACAACCAAAGAAGGATCACCCACACACTTTTTCAATATTGAAACATGGAAAACTAGATGAACAGAACCCAAACATAATAGAAATTCTAACTCATAAGAAACCTTCCCTACTCTCCACAAAATTAAGTACGGACTAACATAATAGAGGCTGAGTTTCCCCTTCTTCCCAAACCTCATTATTCACTTTATAGGAGATATCTTTAAAAATACCCAATCACCAAAATCAAACTCTAACTCCCTTCGTCTCACATTTGCATAGGACTTTTGGAAACTCTGAGCTATCTTGAATCTATCCCGAATCACCTTCACCTTCTTCATGGCTTGGTGAACCAAGTCTGAACTGAACAATCTAGTTTCACCAACCTCAAACCACCCAATAGGAAATATACCCCTCTTATCATAAAGAGCTACATAAGGATCCATCCCAATACTAGAGTGATAGTTGTTATTATACTCAAACTCGATAAAAGGCAAATAATCCACCCAACTACCTCCAAAATTGATCACAAAGGCCCTTATCATATCTTTCAAAGTCTGAATAGTCCTCTCTGTTTGTCCATTCATCAGAGGGTGTAATGCGGTGCTAAGGTTCACCTGTGTTCCCAAGCCTTGCTGAAACAAACGGCAAAGGCGAAAAGAGAACTACGTAGCTTGTTACGAAATAATGAAAACTAGAGAACCATGCAATTTGATGAGCTTCAAAATTAATAGCTTTGCATAATCCTCTCCAGTGTAAGTAGTCCTCATAGGTAAGAAGTAGGAAGACTTAGTCATCCTATCCACAATGACCCAAATAGAATCATGCTTATTTCAAGACAGCAAAAGGCCAATAAAAAGTCCATGTTGATCACCTCCCACTTCTACATAGGTAAATCAACCTCGTGAGACATGCCACTAGGCCTTAATTACTCAACCTTCATTTGCTGACATACCATACATCTATCCATAAAGTTAGCCACATCTTTCTTCAGGTTTTCCATCAATAAATTTTCTTCAGTTCATGATACGTCTTTATCGAGCTTGAATGAATTGTATACCTCGACTCATTAGCCTCAATTAAAACTCTTTCTCACAGCCCATCCGCATTAGGAACACATAATTTACCTTGGTACCTCAAGAAACCATCTCCGCCAATCTCAAATGCCATAACCTCCTGCTAACCTATCTCAACCTTAATCTATATCAAGGTGGGTCCAAAACTTGCTTCTCCTTCAAATCAGCACAAAGAGATAACATAACCACTTCTTGAACAATCACCTCTCCATCCCCGGAGCCCAAAAGTTGGACTCCTAATTTAGCCAACTAGTAAATATCCTTCACCAATCCATGCTTCTCATCATCCACATGAGACAAGCTACACATGGACAACCTGTTAAGAGTATCAGCAACCATATTAGCTTTACCTAGATGGTAATAAAGACTCGTGTCATAGTCCTTGAGCAACTCAAGACATATTCTTTGCCTTAGATTTAACAACTGGGTGAACACATACTACAAGCTTTTATGATCTAAATAGATATCAACATGAACCCCGTACAAGTAATGATGCCAAATCTTCAAAGCAAAGACAATAGCCACTAATTTCAAATCATGGGTTGGGTAATTTCTTTCATGAACTTTCAGTTTCCTAGAAGTATAGGCCACAACCTTACCACACTGCATTAAGACATAGCCTAGTCCCACACGCAACACATCACAGTAAACAAAAACCTATTAGTACCTTTAGGCAAGGTCAAAACTGAAGAAAATATCAACTTATCCTTCAGAAGTCAACTTATACTTCAACTTCTCAAAGCTACCCTTGCAAGCATTGGACTATAAATACTTCACCTTTTTTTAGTCAACTTAGTCAACGGAGCAGCAATAGATGAAAAACTGTCCATAAATCTCTTATAATACTTGGCTAAACCCAATAAGCTATGAATATCAGTTGGAGTCATGGGTCTAGGCCACTTATTTACCGCCTTAACTTTCTGTGGAACTACCATGATCCCCTAACTAGAGCAACATGACCCAAAAAAGGTCACAACATTCAACCAAAACTCACTTCAAAAATTTGGCATACAATTCTTGATCCTTAAGATTCTGTAACACTATATGAAGGTAATTGGCATGGTACTCCTAACTCTTAGAATATACCATAATGCCATCAATAAATGCACTCATGAATAAATCCAAGAACTATCTGAATACCTAGTTCATCAAGTCCGTAAATACAGCTGGACCATTAATCAACTCAAATGACAACACTAGAAACTCATAATGACTATATCAAGTTCAGAAGACAGTCTTAGAGATATCTACCTTTTTAATCTTCAACTGATGATTACCCAACTGAAGATGAATCTTAGAAAAATACCTAGCACCTTGAAGTCGATTGAAGAGATCATCTATCCTAGAAAGAGGATATGTATTCTTCATCATCACCTCATTCAGTTGTCAATAATCTATACACATTTAAAGGGAACCATCATTTTTACGCATGAAGAGCACAGGGGTACCCCATGGAGAAACACTAGGATAGATGAAACCCTTATCAAAAAGATCTTTTAACTGCTCTTTAAGTTTTTTTGAACTCAGCCGAAGCTATCTGTAAGGAGGAATAGAGATTGGATGGGTATTTGATAAAAGATCAATCCCAAAGTCTATTTCTCTATCAGAAGGAATACCAAGAAGATCATCAAATATACTTTAAGAAATTCATTACAGTAGGGACATATTATAGGGAGAGAACCTCAGAACTGGAATCTTTAACCCAAACTAGATGGTATAAACACCCCTTGGAAATCAGTTTATGGGATCTAAGATATGAAATAAACCTCTCTTAGGAACTAAGGAACTGCTCTCCCATTTCCTTACCAATTTTTGAAATTGGAAACTGACCTTTCAGGTCCTACAATCCGAAAACACATAGTAGGAGTGAAGCCAATCAATTCCCAAGATCACATCAAAGTCTACTATATCCAATTTAATCATATCCACCCATGTACTTCTAGCCCCTATAGACCCTTCTAGCCAGAACAGAATCACTCACAGAGTAGACATAGAGAAGGGGTTATAAATAATCTCAAGACCAAAACCAAAATAAACAGACACATAAAGGGTCACATAAGAAAAGGTAGACCTTAGATCAAGTAGATAATATACATCATGAGATAAAAGTCATAATGTACCAGTGACAACATTAGGAGACACTTCAGATTCCTAACGGGTGGCAAGGAATAAAGACGCTTCCAACAAGTGTTGGTAAAGAAGTAGCGCCCTTTGGCACTGGAGCTGAAAAAGTAGAAACTAAAACCTTGTTAGCTCCAGTAGCAACATTTGTTGCCAGATAATTCCTCTTAAAATTAGTAGGTGGCCATATTTGAAACACATATTTCTCCCCTCATCATAATAACCACGGTCCACCTATCTACAGAATCTGCAAGGAAGATATAATGGAGCTGATTGAGCTCTACTAGCACGGGTCTAGGCACCTTGGGTCTTAAACACACTGTCAGCCTGAAAGCGATGATCGCCAGATGGCTTATGATAGGAGTACTAGTAGAATAGGAACCAGAATTTCTCCAAGCCTTCATCTTGCCCCACTACCTTCCATCTCTACCACTGTACTATTGGCCTCCACCCTACTCTAAATACCTAAATTTCTTACTCTGTCTCTCTCTTATTTCTGTTTGCTTCTTATTTTTACCTTTAACTTGCTACATATACACCACCAACCTAGATATATCCATGTTATTATTTAAAATCGCCACCTTACACTCTAGTACCAGGTCCTAAGACAAACCCGAAGCAAATATCCTCATCCTTGACCTCATGCTAGACACCAACTCTGAAGCATAATGAGACAACTGATGGAACTTTAGAACATACTTCATTAGAGTCATCCTTCCCTGCTTCAAGTTCATAAGATCCTCAGCTTTAGCCTCCCTCAACTCCTAAGAAAAAAAGCAATCAAGGAAAGCACCAGTAAAATTTCTACCATATAGCCTGCTCAGCATCATCACCCCTCGACTACTCTCACTCCTCATACTACTGGTATGCCACATCCTTTAATTGATATGTAAAAAACTCTGCACCCTGTACATTAGTAGCATGCATAACCCTATATATCTTCTCTATTTCATCAACAAACCTATGAGGATCCTCCTCAACTTTAGAGCCTTTAAAGGTTGGTAGATTTAACCTCATAAAATGGCCAACTCTAGTGACCTCAAAAGATGGAGCAACAAAACCAACATGGTCAGGATGAAGAAACTGAGAAGTCACTAACTAAGCCAACAGATGAATAGATCGATGGAATTTGGCATTTAGAAATGTCTCCTAGGGGTGGTAGGGCATAAACATCATCAACTCCGTAAGGACTGGTAGGGATTGATGGAACTCCACATGGGTAGTCTGGAGCAGAGGCCCAAGATTGGGTTTGTACTCTATAAGTAGAATGAGTTCCATCCACATTATCCTTGGGTGGGATAGAGGAGTTTCCATGAGCATTAGATCTTTGGAGAGGCGTGATCTAAAATACAAACAAATGGAATTAAGGGAGAATTTAAGACCCTAGACTCTATAGCCCCAAAAATAGATCACAAAAAAGGGAAAACATTCCTAAATACCCCGTAGCTTCTCCTTTATAAGTATGGTGCGCTAAACATCTATAAAAAAAACTACTTGACATGGCTTTATGGACACCCAATGACGATGAACCTACGCGCTATACCAAGCTTATCGTGACCCAAACTAGGGCCTGGCCATAACGGGTATTCCAAGTACGCTGAGGAACAGAGACCACCCCCTTTGCCTATCTAAACAAAATACAATATAACTAGTAGCAAATGAATTCCAAACATATAACAAGATAGTTAAGCAACTGGCTTAAAAAGAAATATAAGAACTTCAATAGCCATCCTTATCCACCGTAATTCACAAATCCTCTATAATCCAAGAACAACCTAAGTTGGGACATGCCCCCAACCATAGCCAAAAAAAGTCCAAAACGAATAGTCCAAAACATAATAAAACAAGAACATAAAATGAGGGTCTTTCAAAGTATGGAATCCCACCACTTCAAGATGACTCACGATCGATCCAGAAATTACCTAATCAATAAGCAAAAAAAGCAAAAGTATCTTCATTCCCTGTATTGCATGGGGATATAGCATCTGAAGATAGTTAGCGGGGCGAGCGCTATCATGTATCACTGGATAAGGATAAAATAATGCCAATTCAAAATCCAGTCCAAACTCAATGTACATGTTTATATACATTCATACATATATACATATATAAGATATTGGGATAAGGAACAAGGTTTGACATGATATTTAAAATTATTAATCAGGACTGTGTAGATCTAACCATCCTAAGGGCACCCACGGGCTATATGGGTTCATCTCCCCAGCTAAAATGGTCGCAGCGCGTGTTAGCCGTACGAACTAGGAAAACCCAAGGATGAGCCAGGGAATACCTCGACCCAGCTAAAATATATATATAAGTGTGAACCATGCACATGGTCATAAAGACCTCCACGTCGGCAAATATGGTTTCGCGTATCGATTCCTTAGGGATTTTCACCTTCCATGGCGAGCTATAGAACCCCCTTTAAGCCCAATTAGAACATGTTTTACATAACCTATCCATTTAATCGAGGAATTATCCATTAAGGCATCAACCATGGGTATCTTCATACCATTATACTTGGAACCTAATAATTATTCCATACTAATTCCATCAACCTAGGGGAATACCATGAACCTTTTTTTTCAATAAATCTAGTTAGAGGAATGCCAAGACCCCCTTTTTTTATTAAATCAAGTTTAAAATAAAAAAATTGGCCAACAAGGCCTTCAAAACCTTTTTATCTATTTACACATTTATGCAATGCAATAGTTTTGGGAAGTAAGCCAAATCATGTGATTAACCATATCTCAAATCTAATTATGAAAAAGGATTGAGGGAACACAATTTCCAAAACCAAATTCCAAACCCAAATTATCAAATTCAGGAAATACCTCATCCCCCATTTCATTCACCATACACATGCACCCCAACAGGTTTTAAAAAATATAAATAAAGCATGAACACTTGCATTAAAACCATGAAAATTCAAATTAAGTAACAACCCTTCTAAAACCCTAACCTAAATCAAAATCCATATTCAAATCTATATGAGTAACCATTTAAACATATGATTTAAGTAAACAAGTTTAAGGTGAGAGGTACATGATTGAACGTATCATAATTATGGAGAGGAATCACCATTTGGAAGCTCTAAATGATCAACCTTGAGAAACCCTAGCTTTGTTCTTGACTTAGGGATTTGAGAAAGTTTAAAAGTGCATTTAATTATGTCTTTAGGATGATAATAGGGGTACCAATAGTGTTTTAAGGTCATGGGTCATAATTGGGGAGAAGGGGAAATATCCAAAGTACCCTTAAGGAAAAACTAAAGATTTGTCTCCTAGTCGTTATGGGTCATCTTATGACTCATAACAATTGACTATGAGTCATCCCCTAGACTCATAGTTTGGGAAGTGTCCCAAGGAAACCCTACTATTAAACCTATGAGTCATACCATATAATACGTACACGAACCTTATGACTCGTAAGGTCCTAGTCGTAACCACAATAGTGACATTGGGCACCTATACTAGTTTGACAAATGATAGAACCCTACTACTCATAAGGAGTCATTACAACTCGTGACATCCCAGTTATAGTCACAAAATAAACACGGACAACCTTGACTAGTCACTCTATGACTTGCGTCCTATAACCCGTAAAAAGACCTTACGGCTTATTAGGTGAGTTGTAGTCTGAGCAATAAGCTCCAAAATCAAGACACTTTCAAAGGCAAAAATCTGCGGTGTTATAATTTTACAGATTGTTCCTATAGTGATAGGGCGAGTTCTTGCCATTTTTCTTTACTGTATCAGTTTCTACTTTATCCCTAGTTTTACCTTTGGATGTATCTCCTGAGATGAAGGTACAAATCTCCTTATTTACCTCTAAATGTTGGTGCATTTTCACTAAACTAACTTTATTATTGGTTGCAATGACCTTTTCAACTAAAGTTGTTTCTTCTTTTTCTAAAAAGACATGGAAACTCAATCTTTGGTTGATCGCCGCTTTACACATCCTCTTTGCTTGTAAGTCATTTATTCATGTAATAATTTTATCATCTACTCTTGTATCCCTTGTATCTTCTGTGCACACCTCCCTTTTATCTGTTAATGAATTAAAAAAATTATTTTTATATATCTCTTTTTTGGTGTTGCTTCTCTTTTATTGAGGTATCTCTTGTTAATAAATGTTCTTTTTATAGGGTTCCACTACAGATTCTTCCCATTTCTACTTTATTTAGTCCTTTTTATTTTAGTGACTTCTATTTCTTTATTGTAAAAGTGATTGCCCTTTTCTTCTTTCTCTTCATGAATTGGCTTCAATTCAAAGTGTAAAACCATACACTCTATTTCATCATGAGCTTGACACTTACATTATTTGCAGTACTTAGGAAAAAAATCATACTTAATCTTCACCTTCTCTATTCTAGATTTCTTAGTATTAGAGTTGAAAATCTATATCTCTACACACTTAGTTAAATATGCAAGTAAGTTCACTTGCACTTTAACTTTAATACAACTAGGTCTAGTTTTGTTCACTCTAGCCATATCCAAATGATCCCTACCTAGCATGCAATCTATACATAATACTATCTCATAGAGAAAAGAATAACAAAGCCTACATAGATATCAAATTGCAAATCTTGAATTATCCACAAATCACTTATCTTTGCTCCATGATCCCAAAATGTTGAAATCCTATCAAAATAGTAATCTAAGTATTAATATGAGTAAAATCATACTCATATTACAATATGTAACTTCAGGCCCTAGATTGGGTCAAAATGGGTGCCTAAGGCCCACTAAGGAAATCCCAAAATTTTATTCATTATGATATCCCTCAAAAGACAAGGAATGTGTGCTCAAAATTTGGGAACAAATAGAGTACAAATAGGGGCACAAATCAGCCCATAAAACTTAGAAATTTAAGACCTAAATTCGAGGAATTTACTAGGTAAAGAGCGGAAATTAATGAGAAAAAATAATGGAAAATTATCAAAGGATGTTTAATCAACTTACCTTATCCAAAAAGATGGTGTCTTATACTTTCCACATCCCATGCTCTCAAATAGTGAAATGGGGCTTGAAATTGAAGAAGAAATTAGGAAAACAACATACATACTACCCAAGCATTTGACCGTCGCGATTGTGGAGGCCAAGGGATATAAATGTGATGCTTGGTAAAGTTACCCTTTGAAAACAAATACAAACAATATGTGAATGTGAGACAAAGTGGATAGACCTTCATGAATGCACCGTTGATGGTTGCGATTGCAAAGAAGGAAAGAGAATAGCTCAAGTCGACCCTTCATCACAAATGTGAGAGAGAAAGCTTGCGATCATTATGAACAAACATTGACCCTTTGTAAATGCATCCCCAACCTTACAATCGGTGATGGTCAATGATTAGCTGCACCAAATATTGTTGCATCAGATTTTTCCTAAGTCCAAATGAACTTTGACCAGGCACTAGAGATTCGTTCGGAAACCCAAGAACGCAAACAAACTATGACACTATACCAAATTCAACATTTCAAGCTCAAAGAAATTACTAAAACTTTTATCTAAAATTATTTTAATTAAACGTAGGCCCCACACCTAGTTCTATTTTAATCAAATTCTACCTAACAGCCCTAAATGAGTCTAGAAGCCTTGGGAAACTAAGGGTCACCCTAGCCTAAAACTAATGTTTCAAAGATGATGGAGCTATTGAAATTCTTATCCAAGGCTGTTTACTATGTACTTTTGGCTGAGACTAATTTCTTAACAACGAAAGCTTCAAAATAGAGAAATAAACCAAAAATCCAAATGAACTGTCCCATAATCAAACTGATAGTCCAAGTAAGTCATAAATAACTTATAGTTGCTATAGGAGGGATTGAAATGTCAGAAATGTATGGAAATTAAGAAGATAACTTGGATGGGCATTACAAGAATTATAAGTGTTTATGCTAATTCAAGTTAAATCTATAATGTTTAAGAAATAAGAAACCCTAAGAAGATGAAATAGGATGAGTTTATAGTTAAAATTAGTAATTTCTTATTCCTAATAGTTAAAAAGAGAATACTTATTTAAATGAATATATATTCTTATTGTTATAGACCAAGAATGAGATCAAAAGGGAAAAAGTGTGGTGTAAAGGTAACTTTGAGCAAAGGCTATAATTTTATTGTAGCAGTTAGACTCTCTTGGCTTTGTGCTTATCTGTGAACTTGACATATATGATTCCCTTCTAACATGACTTGTGATTTAATAACTAATAATATATTTTATTTTCTTTATAGTGATATGTTGATTTGATGGATTGAATCAACTATGATATAATACATGAATAAATTAGTACCATACCGGTACAAATTTGATATGTTGAGATAATGGGTCGGGTGCCATGTTGATACAATGTGATGTTAATGATAAGGTTGAGAAGGGTAAGAGATGATGCACATTTTGCATACATGCACTCATACATATACATTAGGTGCCTCACATAGTTATACATGATGATGAGTTGTTGATTAAAATGACTAAGTATGAAAGCTTATGAAAATGAATTTGTGGGTTGTAATTATGTGATTATATGATGTGTTAGTTGAATGATATCATTGGTTATGATTTTTGTTATGATTATTTTTATACTTGTTTGTCTTACTTACTTGTTCATTGTTGAGTTAGTCGGCCTATAATTCTTACCAATACTTGTTAATGTACTGATGTTACCTATACTCATTTTTCTGTTGAGTGTAAAACATCTCTCAACAATTGACACTAGTTAGCGCGTTGGAGATAGAAGAGAAGGTGGAAGGGTTGAGGATGTGGGAGTGTAAGAAAGATATGGATATTAGATAGGATAAGGCTACTAATTGTATCATGGAGACTGCTAGAGAAGTGTTGGGTATTTCGAAGGGGCAGGCAGAAAGGCATAAGGGGGACTGGTGGTGGAATGAAGAAGTTAAAAAAAGTAGAGATTAATAAGGGGGCGTATTTTAAGTTTATTGAGAGTAAAGATAAAGAGGAGAAGCGGGTGAATAGGGAGGTTTACAAAGTGGAAAATAAGGAGGCTAAGTTATCAGTTATGGCTGCTAAGACAACAGCTTTTGAGAGCTTGTATGCGAGGTTAGAGGAGAAAGATGGGGAAAAGAGGTTATACAGGCTTGGTAAGGCTAGGGAGCGGAAGGGTCGTGACCTCGACCAAGTAAAGTTCATTAAGAGGGAGGATGGTAGAGTTTTGGTGGAGGATGTTCATATTAAGAAGAGATGGCAGGAGTATTTTAATTGACTTTTGAATGAGGAAGGGGACAGAGGCATTGAGTTAGGAAAGCAGGAGTATTCGGAGGAGAGTCGTGATTTCAGTTACTGTAGATGTTTCAAGGTGGAGGAGATCAAGGAGGCTATTTGTAGAATGAGAAGGGGTAGGCAACAGGGCCCGACGAGATTCCAGTGGATTTTTAGAAGTTTGTGTGGGGCAGGCTTAAGGTTGTTGACCTATTTGTTTAACGATATTTTCAAGATTTTGAGAATGCCTGAGGCCTGGAGATGGAGTACTATAATTCTATTATATAAAAACAAGGAGAACATTCAGAGTTGCAACAACTATAGGGGTATTAAGTTGTTAAGTCATACTATGATGATTTGGGAGAAGGTGGTTGAGCAGAGTTGAGGAGGATCGTGTCTATTTTGGAGAATCAGTTTGTTTTTATTCCTGGTCTCTCGACGATAGAGGCAATCCACCTAGTGAGGATATTAGTGGAGCAGTATAGGGAAAAACAGAAGGATTTGTACATAGTGTTCATCAACCTGGAGAAGGCTTATGACAAAGTCCCTAGGGAGGTTCTTTGGAGATGCTTGGAAGTTAAAAGGGTTCCGATGGTGTACATTAGAGCTATTAAGGACATGTACGATGGAGGAAAGACTCGGGTGCGAATAGCGGGAGAAGACTCAGCGTACTTTTTGGCTGAGATAGGGTTCCATCAAGGTTTGACTCTTAGTCCATTCCTATTTACGCTGGTGATGGATGTGTTGATGTGGATTATTCAAGGTAAAGTGCCTTGGTGTATGTTATTTGCAGATGATATAGTGCTGATTGATGAGACACAGGGGGTGTGAATAAAAAATTAGAGGTATGGAGGTAAACCCTAGAATCTAAGGGGTTCAGGTTGAGTAGGTACAAGATGGAGCATTTGGAGTGCAATTTTAGTGACTTAAGGCAGGAAGATGAAGTTGTGGTGAGATTGGATATCCAAGTTGTATGTAAAAAGGATAGTTTTAAGTATCTTGGGTCTATGATTCAGGGGAATGGTGAAATTGACGAGGATGTCTCTAATCGTATTGGAGCTGACTAGATGAAATGGAGGCTCACCTCTGGAATGATGTATGATAGGAAGGTGCCCCTTAGGTTTAAAGGAAAATTCTATAGAGTGGCAGTCCATCCAGCCATATTGTATGGAGCGGAGTGTTGGCCTATCAAGAACTCCCATATTTAAAAATTGAAGGTTGCAGAAATAAGAATGTTGCACTGGATGTGTGGGGCTTACAAGAGTGGATAAAGTTAGGAATGAGATTATTTGGAAGAAGGTAGGAGTGGCTTCGATGGAGGACAAAATATGGGAAGGAAGGCTGAGATGGTTTGGGAATATGATGAGGAGGGGTGTGGATGCCCCAGTTCGCAGGTGTGAGAGGCTAGCCTTGGATGACTTCAGGAGGAGTAGAGAGAGGCTGAAGAAATACTTGAGGGGAGTGATTATACATGGCATGGAGTAGCTTCAGCTTACCGAGAACATAACCCTAGATAGGAAGGTATGAAGGGCGTGGATAAGAGTAGAAGACTAGGGTTAGTACATGGGTTGTAGAAAGTAATTAGGAGAGTCACCTTTTAGCCAGGTTAGTAATCGTAGGACTGTGTCGATAGGTAGGAGCCACTAGTCAGGAGGGACTTGGTGTGGTGGGTGGCTTTGGTATGTGAGTGTAGGTTACTACTAGGCGGGTACCCTATTCCATATTTCGTTTTTCATAATTCTTATAGCTTATGGCTCTTACCTATCCTATATTGCTCTGAGTTCTATTTTACTATTTCTGATTCTTTACTTCAGTTAAGCCACCCATCCTACTCCACGCTTCAGTACGACTTTTTTTTATCTATCTTGAACCGGGGATCTATCAGAAACAGCCTCTCTACTTCTTTGAGGTAGCGGTATGGACTGCGTATATTTTACCCTTCCCAGACCCCACTGTGTGGGAATACACTGGCTTGTTGTTGTTGTTGTAAAACATATCTCAGTAGTTGACACGCGACCTCGGCTCTAGTTAGTAGTTCAGGTCTAATTTGAGGGTAAGCATCATGTTTGAGCTACCTTTCAAACTTTTTATGATGTTGATGTCCCTTGTTTCGGGACTAAGACAATTCATATGTAATGTTTTTGGGATATTCTAGTTATTTTTCATATTTAGTTATTTTTAGATGTTCTTGTATGGTTACTTCAGGTCCTGGGGATGTAATAAATAGAGGTTTCGTACTCTAATATTTTGAAATAAATAGAGGTTTCACACTCTAATGTTTTGAATATTTGATGTGTGTTGAACAGGTGGTTTAAATTATTTAATAAAATTACTTTTTTCACTTATTTAATACATGGAGATTTGTGTAATATGAATCTAAGAGTGATCCTTACATGAAAAAGGATGAGAATATTTTGATTCTCCCGCTGTAGGTTAGGGTGGGTGCCAATCATGACCGGTTGGGTCGTAACAAAATGACACTATTTTATACATGGTTAAAATTATTTTGATTCATATATAGTAGATGTTGAACCTCCTTTGGCTAGTAAATATTCACTTTTGAATTGCCTCAATGAAAATCTTGGCTCCACTACTAGTTAAAAGCCACCTATTCTTGTATATTTTGACAGTTAGGGTCCATGTAACGTAAATTATATTGCCTTCAACCATTTTAAATTCTTGTTCATAAATAATAAAATATTAGTTGTAATAAATAATATTTATCAAGTATATATATTCTACTATAGTAGAAGAGTGGCTAAAGGTTGGTATCAATATGTATGCCTAATGTCATTAATTTTTGTTTAAGGGCATTTCAATAATTTCATTAATGAGCCATAAAATTTGATTATGCGTGGTGGTTTCTACAATGGCAAGCCATAATTTCACTCCTTGATGCAATCTAGCGTGTCCATTCCTGCAAGCATATGCCCATAACCCTAATTCTACTTTCTTCTATCTCCTAAACTATTCACTCTATTTTGACAACAAACTCCAATCTCCTTTTTAGTGCTATGTTTTGTTTCATGTTCTTTGTTTTGTATTTCACTCTGTTTTACGATAATTTCATGTTTCATATGTGTTTTCAACATTTCGCACTTACTGTGTATCACTCTTCTATTTACCTTCAATTAATGGTCCTTTATATATGCAACATTTCGTGCTTCTATTTGCTTTAGTTTTTGTTCCGTTACGTTCAATAATATTTCAAACATCGTTTCGATTACATCTTTTTGTATACGTCAGTTGTTGATCATCTTTAAGATTTTAATTCTCTCTAGAACAAACATATTGATGTCATTTATCATTGATAACTAATTTTGAAATTGGGTGAAAATCATTTTCCCCCCTTAACATTACTTTAAAAAACCAACTATTATCTTTATTTTTCTTTACCTCTTTAAAATTATTATATCTTTTGATTCTTTAATATATATATAGTAAATTTCTTTAAATAAAAAGAAATATTAGTTTTTAGACGAAAAAAAAGTGAGGATAACGCTCAAACTACAGCTCTCGTAAGAGTGTAAGCGGCCGCTGTCAAATATAGAACCCAACTGGGTTGGGTGTCGAATCCCACAAGGAATACTCGGTCACTAAGTATGCAACTATTAGTAGACTTTTGGTCGAAAATTCTACGGAAAGGGGGATTTGAATAATGGCGAGAATTAATGTAAACAAAATAAAAACGGAATGCTTTGTATAGTAAGATTTAATCAATGAGAATTGTAAGTTAGGGTTATGTCCACCTTATGAGTTTTACGTATCTATTGGATATGAGTTATGCGGAATTCAGACATGCATGCGCTTATAGAGTTTCGTATTCAATGGTAAATCCTAGTTTCTTTCGACCATCAAGGATTATTTCACTTTAACTCTTTCGAGCTTAAAGCGTATGACTAATGGTACGAATTCTCGAAGAGGTTAATCCAGTTACGGCACTAACTTTTAAACAGGGGTTGGTAGCCCTATTTCCTTGTCACTCTCTCTTTTCCAGACATATAACTTTTCTTTCGAACAAGTTAATGCTACACTGGCGTATTCTATATGTTTGCAACCACAAGAATTCAATTAAGATGAAGAGAGTAATGATATAAGCAGCATACGTATCAAGAATTCACAAACTCATAGCAATAGATAGTATCTCATAAGGCTTCCATAACCCTAACAGAAAAGTTTAGCTACTCATGAGTGCAACGGAAATTGCAATAGACATCATCATGATACCACAATCTAGAATAATCTTCGCAATGGATGATTTTAACGTCAACTAGAGTTGGACATTTTTTCTTCCTCTATCCGTGCCTCAAGTGAGTTGTGGTTCTCTGTTTGTAACTTACAGAATCTGTAAATTGTTGAATACTAAAAGTCAAATGAAAGAGTAGTAATGTAATCAGAAAGAATTAATAAAAATGGGGAGGAATGAATGGATGCTGAAAAATTCAGCAAAATAGGGTTTTTATAACACCCATATCCTATTCCTACTAAGCTACTGCATACTTGTCCTAATCCTAATAGGTTACTGCATCCTTGTCCTAATCCTACTAAGTTACTGCTGATCCCCAAGTCTTTGGAAATACGGTTTTTGCCCGGGATAAGTTTTTCATGCATCACTTTCAGTCCATAGGCTTCCAAAAGCTGCCTTCCTTCTTACGTGAAGCTTCCTTTGGCATCAACCAGTCCATAAAATGCTGAAATATTCATCATTTATACCTGAAAACTAGCTAATCACGTTGGTTAGCTCACTTACAGGAAAAAGGACTAAAAGTGCAGGAATTATATATTTTGTCCTCAAAACTTAGCTAAAATATGGGTAAATTAAGGTGATTTAGGCGTGTAAATACTCCTAACATCAACACCCCACACTTAAAGCTTTGTTTGTCCTCGAACAAAATATCGTGTCCATATAAACATCTACTAAGGGTTTCATAGTAACAGCACAAAATATTCATCAAGACAGGCACAACAATTATTAACAAAGAGTAGTTTTATTGATCACTACTAGAAACAATTCAACCTCCAACATAGACTCGTGATGATGGTTAATTCGTATCCACAAGTTAAAGCACAAAAAATCATACACAACTACCCAAACTCGTCAACCATGTGTGTCTCACACAAGATATTACCTATAATCACTCACAAGTTTTGCATTATTCGAAACATGGGTACAAGATTTTCCTTGCTCTCACTCTCACAAAGAATTCATATGTTGCAACTGATGACCATAGGCTTGCCCTTAATGTAATGCTCCACTAATATTAGAATGCTAAGCTTAGAATCAAATAGGTCTTTACAGGTTGTAATGTAGGCTAAGGGACGGGTAGGACTATTTTGGCCAGAAATAGTGACTAAGTTCCCTAAGCGCTTTAATACATCACATTATGCCATTTACACTTTCTTTCAAACAACCTTTCTACTTTCTTTTAATCTACCACCCCTTCTCAGCTCTTTTGCTATTCGATTTTAAACAGAACTAACTTTTTAGTTTTCTTTTCATTTTTCTTTTCTTTTTTTTTATAACACACCTCTATGATAGCCACTCTTTTTCATAACTAATTCAAGCACCAATACATTCGAAGGCATCACTCTCACCCAATTTCCTCTTATTTTGTCATATGACTTTACAATTTAAAGCTCTTAGGAATTTGGATCAAATTATGGTCTTAAAAAAAATGGATTAGGCTACATATGAGGCTATCAAAGAAAATGGCTAAAGGCTCAAAGGGGTTGACTAGGATAATGTCCACGGGTAGGTAAAATGAAGGTAAACAATCACAAGTTGCCAAAGAAATGCCTAAATCATCTCCTAAACTCACACTCTTTATTTCGCTTTACACACACCCCGGTCAAGTTCTAGCATCAGCCACAAACACAGAATATACAATTGCCTCACACACACAAGGCACATGGTCGACTTTATTGGGAGTAGTATAGACTCTTGACCCAACAGATGAAGGAATTGAACCATACAATTATCACACAATGAGTCACATTTAGAGCCTAAACGTCTCAATAGTAATGATTTTAGCACAAACTCTTGTTATAATACCATGCTGCCCATCAGAACAACTTCATGCAAAGTATAATCTCCAAAAAAAATTTAAAAATTTAACTACTAACAAACAAAACAAACAAACATAAATAAATGCAAATGCAGATAAAGAAGTATAGCATACAAATACCAGCACCCCACACTTAGATGGGACACACTGCCCTCAGTGGAAGATAAATAAGAAGAACCTGGTTAGTCAGACTCCTCCTCTATGTCTGGGGTCATACCCCCTGCATTGGAATCATGATCAGAGTCATCGTCATCAGAGTTCTCCTCCACATCGGAGTCTGGCATTCGGCGATCATCATCGGTTGGCACATCGTCATCAAGAGGTTCCTCAAAATATACACCTACTCCACACATAACCCTCGCATGCTCATTCATTGGGTAGTCATAATCCAACTGTTGGAGCTCTGCAACAGTTGGAACACGACCCCCGCTCATCATGGTAAACCTTATCATGCCATACAAATGGCGGAAGAAGCTTTCGTCGCGAGCTGCAGTGGTAAGGTTGACGCCATGCATAGATTCAGCATCTTTAACCTTTGTGGGGTCAACCTTCTTCGGTTTGTGTGGAAGCTTATGATCTACAGGTTCCTCTTCGATGTCCTCCTTCCTCAATATTGCAGTCAACAGATAGTCAAAGCTGAAGTGGGACCTCTTGTGCAGCCTAGCCTTACGCATTGAGGATCGACTAATCTTCCCAATGTTGATGGGTATATTCGTCATCAATGCGTACACCAAGCACACTCTATCTCGTGTTATCTTTGTGTATTATTTCCCTGGAATCAGGAAAAAGTTGACTATTTGCAACCATATCTGAGCTTCTCTATTCAAGGAAGCATATGGGAAGGTGTTGTGCCGACCGGTATCCTTGTGACGACTCCAACGTGCAATTGATCTTTTTCTACACATTGTGTGTCTGATCTCCCTGTATGGAGGTCTGTTACAAAGCTCTTTGAGTGGTGATGGATCAACAGGTGGCAAGCCCAGAAAAGAGTTGAAGAACTCTGCGTTTAGTTGCAAAACTTGTCTCCGAATCTTCACTTCACTCCTTGTATTCTTTGGGGACCAATGGGCATAGAACTCATGCGTTACATCAATATTACATTCTCTTATATCTCAGAAAATGAAGTCAAGATGTAGCGCCATGATTTTGGCCAAGATGCGAGGTTCTTTCTTGGCTAGGCTCTCCTTTTGTATCAACTCCACGTGAACATATCTTTTTCACTTTATTGTTCTTGTACCACTCCTGTCCTTCCTCCTCTAGGACCCATTTTATTTCGAACATGCGGCGAGGTATTTGCAGCGAGGAGGATTCAGCTTGCTCTTTTCGTCCCCTTTTTTGGCCTTTCTGTGAGGTGGATGCTTTTTCCTTTCCTGGTCGACTTTTTGGTGCCATTATACCTGAGATTAAAATAAGGTCATGTTAGCTTCATCTCTGTAGGATTCAATCGACAAACAAACAGTAGTGGCACCACCCCACACTTAATTTGTTGGCACAAACTAATTAAGTGAACGATGTCGATTACTCAGACTTCATCGATATACATTTAGGTATTATGTTCCAACAATATAATCATTGCAGTCATAATTTTCTTGTCATCTTAACTATCCTTTTCGATTCTATTTCATGTAATCTTGACTATACTTTCATTTTTGGATTGATGTACCCTTTTGAACAAGACTACTATATAGAGATTGTATCAAGTTATGACATAGAAATAATCGCAACATCTCATGTTTGTAGTCAACCATGATTTTTCATCTCAATGAACAAGTCATTCGAACATAAAAGCTTTCAAGTCACAAGATTATGCAATTTTCTTGACCATGTCAATTCTGCAAAAGTATGACAGTGTATCAAAATCAAATACAAGTTGGAAACAAGTCAAGAGCATCCTTACGTATTCTTTCACTCACTTAGTTGTATCACAACAAATCAACCACATTCAAATCACCAACACTACTTCAAGATTTAACAATTTATTATAGTCGTAGTAGTGTAGTACTTACGGAATATAAAAGAAGAGCATAGAAGTACTTACTTGGTTGATGGCCTTGGAAGATGTTCTTGCAAAGTTAAAAGAGCAAAAGGAAAATTTTTGAGAGATTTTGGAGAGGTAGGCGACGCTTAGGTTGAGTTTGCAATGCATTTTTGTTCTAAGACTAAGGTTCTATTTATAGGACAAGCTTGGGTCAGGTTTTGACCCATTTGGAATCAGATTAGGAGACCAAAAAGTGAGCATAGGCGGCTCCAAATGATTTGCCTATGCTTGGCATAGGCGGCGCCTAATGATTTGCCTATGCTATGGCATTGTTAGGCATAGGCGGCGCCTATGCCATGGCATTCTAGATTCAGAGACAAAAGGCTTTTGCATAGGCGGCGCCTATGCTATGGCATTGTTAGGCATAGGCGGCGCCTATGCTATGGCATTCTAGATTCAGAGAGCTTAGGCCATAGCATAGGCCTTGCCTTGTTCGTTGCCTAGATCTACATAGGCCTTGCCTTGTTCATTGCCTAGATTTGCATAGGCAATGTCTAACCCATAGCCGTTGCTTCTTCATTCCTAACTTACCACCTTCAACATCAACCACTTCCAAATCAAAATTTAAGATCAATCTCCTCCTTTATACGTCTTGCACCTACACTTACTCAAAAATAACAAAAACGATTAGAACGATGGGTTGCCTCCCATCAAGCGCCTTAGTTTTGGTCGTGGATCGACTACAAAAACAAACTCCTAGTAAAACAAAATGATTAAAAACGATGGGTTGCCTCCTATCAAGCGCTTGATTTATTGTCGCGGCACGAGATAGTTACCTCGATTACTTAGAATTCGTCGAGATAGATGGTGCATCGTTTTCTGAATGGATTCAGACGACACTGATACTTACATGTAGGTATGCAATCTTCTTCGAGATGACTCTTGTGCATACATATCCTAGGAGGGATACCAATTATATCATCAATCTTCCAACAAATGGCTCTCTTGTACCTCTTTAGAGCAGAGATGAGAGCCTCTACGTGCTGTTCACCTAAATCAGCCGCAACACTCACCGGAAGTGTATTTCCACTTCCCAAGAATGCATACTTTAGGTGACTGGGGAGCTCTTCCAATTCTAGCACTGGTGGCTCTTCAACGAAAGTATTCACCGTTGGTGAAGGTCGATTCTTAATATCAAGGTCCAGCTTCTTAGGAGCATGAGAATAGGACCTTATTCCTGTTAGAGCACAAACGGTTTCTTCATGTTCTTCAACCTCCTCACACTCAAAATTCAACAGCACAGCAGATAATGGCTCAACAGTAAGCTACTTCTCTACAGATAATTCTTTGTCATCCTCATAATTAACATCAGCTATGGAGAACACATCCATATCTTTGGGCTGCTTCATCGATTTGCATACATCAAATCGGACCACTTCGTCATTCAACCGAAATAAAAGCTCATTAGCTCTTAAATCAATGAGCACACTTCCAGTTGCTAGAAAAGGGCGTCCCAAGATTATGGGAACTTCAGAATCTACCTCGTAATCCAAAATAACAAAGTCTGCAGGAAAGATGAAGGTGGAAACCTTCACCAACACATCATTCAAGATACCCACAGGTCATTTTACCGACCTATCTACCATCACGAGCTGCATATTGGTTGGTGTAGGATCGCCCAACCCCAACTTCCTGTAGATGGATAGCGGCATCAAATTGATGCTAGCTCCCAAATCGCACAATGCCTTAGCAAAATTCATAGATCGAATCGTTCAAGGAATAGTGAAAACACCAGGATCTGCCTTCTTCTGTACTAAAGACCTCGTGGCAATTGCACTACAATGATGAACATTATCTGCCAGCTCATATCTTACTGCCCGCTTCTTTGTCAAAAGGTCCTTCATGAATTTAGCGTATCCAGGCATCTGTTCCAACGCCTCCACCAAAGGCACATTAATAGTCAGCTGCTTCAACATAGTCATGAATTTACTGAACCTAGTGTCATCAGCTTTCTTCTACAATCTTTGAGGAAAAGGTGGTGGTGGAAGGGGAATAGTTTTCTCCACCACTTCATTTTCATCTTGCTTTCGATTATCAACCTTTTCAGGAGTGTCATCAGTCTTCTTCTTCAGTCTCTGAGGAAAAGGTGGTGGTGGAAGAGGAATAGTTTTCTCATGAACGTTCTCATTTAGATTTTTAGCTTCTACAAAATCATCATAATCTGCATCAATAACATTATCCGCTATATCATCAACCACCTGCTTGCCTTTAGACGGATTGTCTAACACTTTACCACTTTGGGTAGTAATAGCCATACACGATCCATCATTCCTCGGATTTTGCATTGTGTCGCTAGGTAGTGTTCCGGCCTTTCTTTGGTTGAATGCCATTGATAGTTGACTCAATTGTTTCTCCAGCTGTTTTATTATAATGGAATGCGAGTCAACCAGTTGATTTATTGAGGACAAATCATTCTTTACCCCAGCTACTCCCGTGTTAGTTGCCTCCACTCCTTTCAATAGCTTAGCCATCATGTCCTCCATGGACATCTTTCCAGAACCAGATGCAGTGGCGTCACGACTTCCAGGAGAAACATACAAACCACTCCTGTCAGTTTTATTCTTCCAACTACCTTGATCTCGGTCCTTGTTTCCAGCTTTATCATAATAGTTTCGACCTTGGTTTCCTTGGGCATTTCCGCGGAAACCTTCCTGATTGTTCAAGTAGTTAGCTTCTTCCTCAGAATCGGATTCATCTCTTCGCTGTGATGCAATAGCCTTGACGTTTTCGGTCTTCCCTGATAATAAATGCTTAGTAAGAAGATCCATCTGAGTTTTCATGTGCGCTATATCTTGATCACGTTCCTCCTCTCTTCATCTTTGTTCTGCAGTCATGCCAATAGATATAGTAGAGCTTGCTACCTCAGAGTCCCTGGTATGCCAAGCTCTACTCTGCTTTGTCATACGATCTAACATATCACTCGCCTGAATGAAAGTAAGGTCTATGAATGACCCTCCTGCAGCATTGTCAACCACTGGCTTAGTCACCGAATTTAAAGCCCTATATAATATCTCCATCAGGTGGACATTGGTCATATGATGATTTGGGCACCGCATAAGCTTCTTCTTGAACCTCTCCCATGTTTCATAGAGAGCTTCAGTTGGAAGCTATCGAAAATTGCGTATCTCATCTCTTAACTGTGCTCTCTTGGATGGCGGAAAGAATCTCTCTAGGAAAGAGTCTTTCAATTACCTCCAATTTGTAATAGAATCAGGAGTCAGCCCATTCAACCATAGAGTTGCCTCCCCAGATAGAGACAATGGAAATAAGCGCAACTGAATCGCATTCTATCTAACGCCTGGATTGTCGAATGACTTGTATATTGAGATAAAGTTGATCAGATGCATATTTGGATCATCACCTTCAAGTCCACCAAATAACCCCTTGAGCTGTAATAGTTGAATCATGGTGCTAGTGATATTGAACTTGGCTCCAGGTGCCAAGAGTGGAGGAATAATAGCCCCTGTGGCACCAGCTCCATCCAAATCGTCATCATCATCATCAAACGGAAATTGCACAGCCCGGCGTTCCGACCTCAATCTAGCTTGACGATCTCTTCTATTCGCAGGTGTCACCACCTCAGCATCACGCCTAGGGTTTAGTAACTCATCATCACCCAGGTCTTCATCATCAGGATTTGTTGCTCGCCCTGGGTTATCAATATTCTGTTGATGCACTTGAGCAGCTGCCAATGCAGCTAATCTAGCCTGCTCCTATTGAGCAGCCCTTCTTTCAATATCATGTTGTGCATCCATTCTGCCAATAAGTTGTGGTTCAGGGTTTATGGGTAAAAATGGCTGACCAGAACTTTGAGTATTTGGCATGCACTGAACAGAACCTGAATAAATCAAAAACAACAACTAAAAGTAAAATCTGAGAATTCTTGACCAAAGGGTCTATTAACTATCACAAACTTAGTTGACAACCGTATTCCCCGGCAACGGCGCCAAAATTTAATAATGCTCAAACTACAGCTCTCGTAAGAGTGTAAGCGGTCGTTGTCACATATAGAACCCAACTGAGTTGGGTGTCGAATCCCACAGGGAATACTCGGTCACTAAGTATGCAACTATTAGTAGACTTTTGGTTAAAAATTCTACGGAAAGGGGGGATTTGAATAATGGCAAGAATTAATGTAAACAAAATAAAAACGGAATGCTTTGTATAGTAAGATTTAATCAATGAGAATTGTATGTTAGGGTTATGTCCACCTTATGAGTTTTACGTATCTATTGGCTATGAGTTATGCGGAATTCAGACATGCATGCGCTTATAGAGTTTCGTATTCTATGGTAAATCCTAGTGTCTTTCGAACATCAAGGATTATTTCACTTTAACTCTTACAAGCTTAAAGCGTATAACAAATGGTACGAATTCTCGAAGAGGTTAATCCAGTTACGGCACTAACTTTTAAACAGGGGTTGGTAGCCCTATTTCCTTGTCACTCTCTCTTTTCCAAACATGTAACTTTTCTTTCGAACAAGTTAATGCTACACTGGAGTATTCTATATGTTTGCAACCACAAGAATTCAATTAAGATGAATAGAGTAATGATATAAGCAGCATACGTATCAAGAATTCACAAACTCATAGCAATAGATAGTATCTCATAAGGCTTCCATAACCCTAACAGAGAAGTTTAGCTACTCATTAGTGCAACGAAAATCGCAATAGACATCATCATCATACCACAATCTAGAATAATCTTCGCAATGGATGATTTTAACGTCAACTAGAGTTGGACGTTTTTTTTTCCTCTATTCATGCCTCAAGTGAGCCGTGGTTCTCTGTTAGTAACTTACAGAATCTGTAAATTGTTGAATACTAAAAGTTGAATGAAAGAGTAGTAATGTAATCGTAAAGAATTAATAAGAATGGGGAGGAATGAATGGATGCTGAAAAGTTCAGCAAAATAGGGTTTTTATAACGCCCATATCCTATTCCTACTAAGCTATTGCATACTTGTCCTAATCCTAATAGGTTACTGCATCCTTGTCCTAATCCTACTAAGTTACTGTTGATCCCCAAGTCTTTGGAAATACTGTTTTTGCCCGGGACAAGTTTTTCAGTCCATAGGCTTCCAAAAGCTGCCTTCCTTCTTACGTGAAGCTTCCTTTGGCGTCAACCAGTCCATAAAATGCTGAAATCTTCATCATTTATACCTGAAAACTAGCTAATCACGTTGGTTAGCTCACTTACAGGAAAAAGGACTAAAAGTGCAGGAATTATATATTTTGTCCTCAAAACTTAGCTAAAATATGGGTAAATTAAGGTGCTTTAGGCGTGTAAATACGTCTAACATCAAGAAACATATATTAAGTATATAAGTTAATGACGTTATAAATGGATAAATAACTAGGATAAGAATATTTATTTATTAATAATAATTAAAACTGTAATATCTATTTATACTAGTGAAAATCAAAAATCAAAATAACTTTATAAACACATTCCAATGTATATAATATGATAATATATAATAAAATTTTGGATATATTTTATAATAAATTAACTCCAAGGTTTATTATATTGTAAATATATACTCCCTCTGTTAACTTGTACTTGTCACTATTTCGCTTTTTGAGGTCAATCTGTATGAGTTTTGACCAACATCTTAAAATGTATAATTTAATATTTTAAATTTAAAATTTAGATTTTTGAAAATTATATGAAAATTACTATTAAGTTGCAATCCTTCTTCATATTAATAAAAGAAAAAAATATATCTTAAAATATTGGTCAAAGTTTATTTAGGTTGACTTGGAAAAACGAAAAAGTTACAATAAATGAATAAAGGGAGTATACCGAAACTCATGTGCATATATATATATATATATATATATATATATATATATATATATATATATATTCCAATGGGCCGTCCCATTAGCAAAAAGGAGCACAAAATATAGAAAAATGAGTTTAGGAGGTAATAGAACCCCCGTAAAATTGAAGTATGTCATAACATCTTCGGGTATAGTATGAGGGAGGGGGGATACTTGTGAGTTATCTCAATAAAATAACAATCATAAAAAATAGCAGTAGCGTTTGTGACACGTTCATTAAAAAAAGTTATTCTACTTATAATACTAAAATATTAAATATATAATATATAATATAAGAAGATATTGTGAAGGTCAAGGTTAAAATAAACATTATCACGGTAAAAAGGGGGAGAATGCTTATTATTCAAAGTTGGGAGGAGTTTGATAGTTAAAGTAAACTTGAGTGAGGGCAATGATTTTCACCCTTTTGAAATTTCTTTACTTTATTCAATAGAGGTTTCCGTGGTCATAGTTGCACAAACATTTAAATTAAAAGGTAATATATTTTGTCGACTTTGATTAGTTACATATATATATATATATATATATATATATATATATATATATATATATATATATATATATATATATATATATATATATATATATTATATTTTATTATATAGGGTATAATTTATGATTATTTGAGTGTTGTTAAGGAAAAACTTAAATTCTACTTCAGCAATTTTTTAAAGGATTTTAAATCACCTGGAATGAAAATAGGGTTGCATAATTACCTTTAAAGTTGTAGCGCTAAAGAAAGTTTAGCAAACACTTTTAAGGGAATTTTATGTATTTTCTCTATTTTAAAATAGATAAGTTGCAGTCATAGTAGATGACTATCGTAGATACGTCTGGCTTTCTTTTCTTGATGATAGAAATTGATGTGAAGCAGTAAGTGGTAAAGTATTATACCTTATATTTTGCTTGTACTTGTTCTATCTATATGGCACTTGATATAGTCTTGTGATATAGGTAATGGACTAAATTTATTATGCAAGAATTGATGATGTAAATAGGTTTGAAGGATACTGTGTACATTTTAATGTGTTAATGTCGATGAAAGTATTTGAACTTGAGACGACAAGGTGGTTTCTAAGATTAAGGTTCAAAGCAAACAAGCGCATACTAGTGTTAAGTTATGTTAGAGGGAATAAAATAAATGAGTTGCTTGGTTGACATAAATTATGTTAGTAGATGACAAGTAGGTGCATCATCTACTTTTTGTAGGGGGTGCGGATTAGGCGCGGTAAGTTTACTAGATAATAAATACATAATATTAATTTTTATATAATGTATTTTGTGAATATTATTGATTGAAATAATTTTCATTTTTATCTTCTTGACTTAAGATGTTTTATTAATTTATATTCTAGATTAGATATTATCGTAATTAAATTATCTAGTGTTTTAGGATCCTCGTTAGTATTATGTAACCTTTTGTATTCTAGGTATAAACTATATAGTTTGGTTTCGATTTCTTTTAATGATTTATTCTTTTCGTACGATGTATCCATTAATTTATGTAATTGTTAAATTCTTTGTAGTAATATTCATTAACTGTTTTTCTTCGTTCTTGTATTTTTTATTTTCATATATTTTATTAATATATTCAATTTTACTGATATTCTTATTTTGGGGGGTGATCAAATGGTAGTTGATTAAATGTTTTGCTATAAATTCTTTAGTTTTTTCTCTTAGTTTTTGTAAATCTTCTATATTATTTTTAAGATATTCTAAATATTCTATATCTTTTGTTTTAAAGTATTCAATTAAATTTGTTTTTATAAGGTTTTCTGTTAATCTTATTTTTTTCTATTTCTTGTTTCCAATATTTTAGATATTCGTAGTTTATCATTTTATTCTAAAGTAAATGTATAATAATCTATTCTATTTGTACTATATTTAATATCTTGTTTGAGGTTATTTATGCTATTAACTATTTCTTCTTGTTCTCTTTTTAATGAATTTTTTAAACTATCTAAACTTTTATCTTTGCTTTTTTCTAGATTTTTTAAGGTTTCGTTTATCCATTTTAATTTTTCTATTAGATTTTCCATTATTTCTCTAATTTGTTTTCTATAATTAATTTCTTTATGTAGGTCTTCTTGGTTTTCTCTAATTTTCTTAATATATCGTGACATTTTTAGTCTGTACAATATCCATCTGAATCTAAATAATATTGTTGTTCATAATATATGCGTAAGTTTTCTATACTGTTTAATAATTCTTCCTCTTCATAATCTTGTAATTTTTCCCATATTATTTTCTTTATGTCTATAATTTCTATATCTCTAAGTATATATAAAACAAGTATTTTAATATCATCTGTCATTTAGGCTTGATTAAATGCTTTTTCATAATATTTTTTAGTTGTTTGTTTTAGTCTAAGTAATTCTTGCATATTTTCATTAAGGAATTCTATATATTTTACATCTTTAGTTTTCATGTATTTGTCTAAATTTATTTTTATTTGTTTTTCTACTAATTGTATGTTTCTCATATCTTTTTTCCAAAATTCTAAATATACATAATTTATCATAGTTAGCGTGTGGGTTTGGCATATAAGTATCTATAAGAGTAGTTCGGTAGGTGTGATATATAATTAATTCTAGTCATAAAATATCTATCAAATATTTTTTCCAATATGATTTTTCTTATATCCACTATTTCTATATCTTTAAGTACATATAAAAAGAGTATTTTAAATTTATCTACCATTTCGTCAGATTAATAATTGTCCATTTTTCATAAAATTGCTATTTTCAAAATATTCCCTTCAATCATGCAAATAACAAAATATGATCACTTTAGATTGCTATATACTAGATTATTCTTAAATAACATATTCTTCGGTCACTATTAGCATGGTAATCTGAATACTTTCCCTTAAACAACGCCTCTATTTTGGTTACTCCCCTATCACGGCTTTCTTGCTTCACCGGTTTCACCTTTAGGATGATATAGTTCTTAGGGATTTTTCTCCTTTTTCACTTTGCTAATAAACTTCTTAACATGCTATTTTTCGAATAATTCTACTATAAAGCAACTAACATGAACTTATTTTATCATATCATGATTGTTAGGAATTTATGAATTTAGCTATTCATAATAGTAAATGAATATACCTATTTTGGTAGTTTTGATAATTCTAAGCTTTGTTCCTCCATAGATTTTTCCATTAAAATATACCTATTTTTTAATAAATAAGCAAAAAAATTTGTTGTGGACAAGATATTTTTTGCTTCAATGTATGAAGGCTTTCCTTCATCTGAGCAAGTGCTCGTTTATTTATATTCTTAGAAATGAAAATGCGTACACTGTTTTTCTTTACATCTGTCAGCTATTTTACAAAATTAAGAAAAACGTTTCTGCAAAGAGTCCTAAAGCTAATGTCTAATCTAATAATGGCACTACTTGCCAAAAATCTAATAATGGCACTACTTTCCATAAAAGACTAAGAAAAGTCAAAAAGCCTAAGGCTAGTTACATGATATTTACGTAAAGCTATCTAGCTATTTTAAATCTTTCATATTTCTTTTTCTCCTTGAATTACTTTCTTTGTCTTCTTTCTTTATCCGTAGTTATCTTCTTTTTATTGCTCTGTATCTCCATTATTGCTTCATATCTTGCATCTTCCAGCTGTCGCTTTTATCTTCTTCTATTCCAGTTGAACTTCCGTGACAATATTATCTTCTCCATTACATTTTGAACATTGATGGTCTGGATATTTATGTCCAATTAACTTGCAATATCTGGTTAATAATTCTTTTGAAATAAATTTTTCTCGGCTCTGGCAATAGGTTTTTTCTCTGGATTGAGTAAAGTCAAGATCCATTACCTAACGTCTTCTATATCTGCTTCTCGTAGTTCCTTTGAATTTGAGTATACTATTACATTACCTCTTAAATAATAACTCCATATGAGATTTCTGTTGCGATAAGTGTTTGCTAACTCTTGAAGAATTGTGGATAGTCCGATAATTCTCTTATTTGCATAAAAATTTGGTATCTCAATTCTAGGTATTTCTGGTTGTGGAATAATATCTTGTGGTATAACCATATCTCGGGTCATTCCTATTTTTACAACTTGTATAGGTGATTTAACTTCATCATACAATATCTTTGCTGCTGCCATGTAAAATTTTATAAAAAATAGGTTACCTTTGGTTATTCTTTTAAAAATGTTAAATGAATCATATATTTCTGGTATATTGGATATTTCATTTCCGTCTTCGGTATATATGGTACTAAGTAGTCCATATTCGTAACAGGTTTTTACTAGACTTGGTTTGATTTTGGGTAAAACAATTAGCTTATTGTATCCGGTTAGCTTCTGGGTTATATAATTCGTATGTGGTTCTTGGATGTTTATAGCTCTGGGGTTGGTATTTAAGAAGGTTTGTATTTTGTAAATATTTTCTATGTATGTTCGGGCTGTATAGTTGTAGGTCTTTTTGTCTTGGTTTAAACTATCTCGGTATGTGATAATTTGTGGGGGTATGAACATAGGATCTTTTGGTGTATTTGGAATAAATGGTTTATCAACTAGCCTGTTTAGGTTCATAATTGTGTTTTACCGAACTCCTTTGCTTGTAACTGCAGAAGTAGATTGATAAATGTTATGGGTTTTATGGAGTGTCCCGACGTCTCCTTCTAGCTCTGAAATTTTAATGTCTTCCGATCGACATAGCTCTGCACACTGGTGAGTTAGCTGATTTGTAGCTATAGACTTCAGTTTAACTTCATTAGTCTTTAGCTTTTCTATTTCATTACCCATACTGTCCACTTTCATTGAAAGAATAGTTAGGGTGTTGAATATCTTTTCTAGAGTATCTTCTTCTATTATATCATGTAGCTTTATCTTGATATGTAATATGCAATAGCATTTTTGTTAGTACTAATTACTTCAATTATAAATGTGAAATTTAATATATTCTAGACTAGTCTACGAATCTCTTTTGTTGTAACTGAATTTTGTATTTTCTTTGTTAGCCACCAACGTACCTGTGTATTATCTGTTCGTACAATAAACTTGTTATATACAATATATGGTTCAAATGCTAATAAACATTTATATAATGAGCATAATTCTTTTCTATTTATTTCCCACTCTATTTCTGTTTTATTAAACGTACCTAAGTAGTATCTACAATGGTGTTCTAATTTTTCTTCTTCATATCTATATTTAAGTACTCCTCCATAACTACATTCATTAGATCTGCTTCTAATATATATATAAATTTTCTATTTTCATCTGGAAATTGTAATTTTGGTAATTCTTTACAAAGTATTTTTATTTTCTGAACTTGTTTTTTGTCTTATTCGTTATAATTATATTCTACATCCTTTTTTAATTTTTTCTGTAAGGGCTTTAGATTTTCTGCTAATTTTGGTATATATTCTCTTACTTGGTTTACTAATCCTAAAAATGATTGTAATTTTTTTTGTATCTAATTCTTCGTTTGAATTTATTATTTTTTGTACTATATGTTGTTGCATTTTTACTCCACTTTTATCTATTTGTATTCCTAAAAATTCTATCTGATTTTTCATAATTTCAGCTTTCTTTTAACTTAAACTTATTCGCAATTTTTCTATTATATCCGTAAATTGTTCTAATAATTTTAAATGTTCTTCTTTGGTCTTTGTATATAATAGTATATCATCTATATATACTATACAATTAGTCAACTATTTAAAATAACTATCCATAAAATGTTGATATCTACCTGGTGCATTTTATATCCAAATGGTAGTACATTCCATTCATAAAATCCTTGTAGTACCGTAAATGCGGTTAATTTCTTAAATTCTTCTTCTAACTTTAAATGGTAAAATCCTGATTTACAATCAAATTTACTAAAGTAATTATATCCTTGTATTTGTCTTATTTTTAATATCTTATTTGGTATTGGGTAATTATATGTCATAGTTTTTTCATTTAAATTTCTATAATCAATAACCAATCTACTTTTTCCTCTTTTTTGTTCACTATGTTTATTTAATATAAATGCTAGGCTATGATGTTTACTATTACTTTTTTGTATGTATTGTTTTTCTAATAATGCTTCTATGTGCATTTTAAATTCTTTTAAATCGTCAAAATTATATGTTAGTGGTTTCTGATTTATTATGCTATTTTTATCTATTAATTCAATTTTTAAAGTGGTTTTATGTTTTCCCCATCCTTTTAATGGATCTTCACTATATAATTGTTGTAGCTTTTTCTTAATTATTTCTATCTTACTTATTGAAAATATAGTTATTTCCTTTTTATTTATTGAAAATACGACTAATTCTATTGTATCTTCAGTATTTTTTATTTTTTCTAATTATTGTGTAGTTTTTTTACTTCCTTTTATCCAATAAGTTTTCTTTCTTATTTTATTAGTAACTCTTTTTGCTCTTACTTTCTGTTTACATGGTGTTGTAAACCACCAATCCATTCTAGTTATTATATGTGGGTATAATTTATCTAAAAACGGCATTCCTAAAAGTATATCTTTTGATGTTAGCTCATAATTATAGATTTCTTCTATTGTTAATATTTTATCCCATACTTGTGTTTTTACATTCTTAGCTTTATAAGTAATTAAGCTTCCTTCGTTATTAAATCCTTTAACTATTATTGGTGTCTTTAATTTATCCCATTTACTTTTTGGTAAACAATTATATCTACATAAATTAGCTTCTGCTCCTGTGTCTATCATAGGCGTATAATATCTACTGTAATACCCTTCTACTACTATCTTCATTAATACATATATTTTCATATCACGTTAAAGCTCTTCTTAAGAATAATTTCTCTCTATTATATGTTATAGTTAATTGTGTATGCTCTATATTATATGGTTTTACTTGTTCTAGCCATTTTATTCCTAATATTATATCTGCTTTTTTGCATTTCTTCCTTTATTTCAAATTCTATTTTTATTTTTCTAACTCCTATTTTTATTTCTTTTTCTACTATATTTTTAGTGTTTATTAAGCTTCTTGGTAGATCTGGGCATATATTATTGTTAGATTTTATTTCCTCATTTTTTATTAGATATCTTGCTATATAATTTTCTTCTTGTCTTGTATTTAAGAGTATTAAATATTCTTTTTCATTACAATGACTACACGGAATGCAAGTTTCTACACAAAGCACATTATATACACAATTGATAGCTCATGAACACTACTCTAAAACATCCTAACCTCAAGAATTGACTCACCTAAGTGGCAAACTCATGCATATTGCTCAATCAATAACATCATACAAATCACCCTCATTCATCAAACATGTGCCCTCATAACAAGAGAGTTACCCACAATCACTCACAATAATGTAATTTATAACATAATGGGTACATGAATCAAATTACGCTCACTCTCACAAAGAATTCACAAGTCACACATAATGAACCATAGGATTGCCCTTAGTGTAATGCTCCACTAATAGTCGAATGATGAACTTCAGATCAATTAGGTCTTTTCCGGATTGTAATGTAGGCTAAGAGACGAGTAGGAACAATTTGGGAATAGTGACTAACATCTCTAAGTGCTTTAATACACTACATTAAATTATTAAAATAAATCTCCAATAACCAAATTACACTTTTTCATTCACCCATACCTTTTGTTTTTGCCCTATCTCTTTTAAGCATTTTCACAAACACTTAGTGGACAAATAGTTTACTACCACAAGAATTATTTTTTCTTCTTTTTTCACAACCATGGCAATATTTTTAGCATAAATTATATCACAACCATCCACCACATATCAATTATAAACACCAATAACAATTACCTTGGGGGCGTCAATTTCACCTTTTTCTTCTTCAATTTCTCAAACTTCTTTCCCAATTTTTTTTCCAATTAAAGCACAGAGGAGCTTTTGGATCAAATTATGGTCTATCAAAGAAGGAATTAGGCTACTTATGTGGCTACCAAAGAAAAGGATAAACGCTCAATGATTTTTAACTAGGATAATGCACAATGGTGGGTAAAAAGAAGGTATAAAACAAGGCTATAACAATGCCTATATCATCTCCTAAACCCACATTCTTTATTTTGCTTCACACACACACTGGAAAAATTCTAGACATCACATACAATAAAGAATATACCAAAATCTCACATTATATGGCATATTCTCAACTCAATAGGATCATCATACACTTTCAACCAAACAATAGCATGAATTCAAATTTAATCCAACAAAAACAAGAGTCATAAATATTAGCCTAAGAGTTTCAAAAATAGCAATTCACATCAATTAACATGCTTTTACAAATAAAACACTTGCATCATGTAATCAAAAATAGCACCAATCAAGAATATCTCACTTGTTCCTAACCTAATTTTTTTTAATTGAGCCAAAATTTGGGAATTTCCCCACCCCACAGTTAAAAATCTACTTTGTCCCCAAAGTGAATTTCAAAGTAAAAATATAGAACTACTCCCTAAGGCTGCTAGGCCTAGCTAGATGCATCTTTGTACTCAGACTTCCCATTAATCCGTAACTCAACCAAAAATTAAAACTACGTAAACTAAAAACTAAAAAAAAAACTGAAAAGAAAACATACCTAATTAACTTGGGTTGCCTCCCAAGAAGTGCCTAATTTAGTGTCGTGCCACGACCTAATCAACTTTTTCCTCCACCTTGAGGATATAAATTTCACCTCCAACATAGCATCCATTTTTTTGCCTCGATCATAGGGAGGTGGTACATAAATTAATGAACTGAGTAATGGAATATGCATGGTAAACCACTCGACCTTGAGGTGAGGTTTGTTTTTATGTTGCTTGTCCAGTGTAAAATCAACAATATAAGATTCTTGTTCCTCATCTTCACACTCTTTCATTATTTTAAATGACTCCACAAACAAGAAAACATCTAAACATAATGTAGAAAAGTGCTTTGAGTGAGATCCAACAAATCCTGCTTCAAAATTTACACAATTTGCTACACACTCACGTTTATTCACCTTCTCAATTTCAGTATCAAGATTAAGATGACAATCAAGTGGCTGCGATTCTTGTGTTTGCTCCACACATTGGCTAATACCCTCCCATATATTTCTTTGATTATCCACTGTAGACATGGTGACAGTGGTGTCTCCTTAATAATTTCCACAATATCAGTTTTCGAGTACTCAGACTTCCTTGAATTATCCGCATCATATTGTGAATGTTCCATCCGCACACTTTTATAAAAATCTGTACAATAAGCCACAAGGTGGTGTCCTCCACAAAAACAACAAGAATCGCCATCACTTGAAAACCATCTATCCCAGACTGATATCTCGAGAAGAGAGTGAGAAAAATAGAAATAAATAAAAATAAAAAAAAACTAAATAAAAACTATTTACAACTCAATTTAGCAAAACTAAAAATAATATAGTTTCCTAATAACAAGTCCCCGGCAACGGCGCCAAAAACTTGACAACGCCCAAGTTACACACAAGTGTATGTGGTCTTATCAAGTAGTAAAGTGGCCTCAAGAAAGCCCAAGTATCGATCTCACAATGACTTGTGTTCGCCGTCTATCCAATTCTAGTTTAACAATTGAGAAAAAGTAAATAAGGAGGTTTAAGAATTGTAAACTAAAAAAAAACTAAACTAATGTGGAAAAATGATGACTTAGGACAATCAATGGATAGAAATCCAGGGTTAAGGCTTACGAACAATCATACTATGTATTGAACTTTATTCGTTAATTTGTTTATCTTGGTTGTTGATTCATAGGGTTAACTGAATGATTATGATTTCCTAACCTCTAATATTTTACCTAAGTTAAACCTTACAACTACATCGTTGAGCGGGGATGTAATAGTTCACTTAAGTTCTTTAGAAATATCATCCTATGTGTGAATCAAGTAAGGTATCTAAGTACATCCCTGTCCTAGATACTAATTAAAATTTCTTATTTTATAAAGAAACAAGAACCATACTTTGCTTATTCCCATGTTCTATAACCATACTTTGCTTATTCTCATGTTCTATCTCCCTATTCCCTCTCCCTAGATCATAAGGTTGACAATTGATATATTCTAAGGGTAACTAATCCTTAAAATAGTTAAAACAAGAATAAACAAACAACCAATAATGATAAGCAAATTAACAAATTTAATTCAAAATGAAAGTAATAATGATCGTGGCCTTAAACCCGAATAGGAGTTTTAGCCTTTAATGGAAATATTCATCATCCAATCCCTTGGATTGATGATACAAACCATGAAAGAAACAAAAATAAAAGAAAGATAAAAACCCTAAAAAGAAGTTTTGTAGCCTCCAATATATTCCAAGGATGTCCAAAAGTAAGTAAAAATGTGAATAATGTCCTATTTATAGTGGAAGAAATAGACCATGCCTTGTTGAACAAGGAAACAATTTATGGTCGTCTGCGAACCCAGTGACGTGCCGCATCAATTATCGCATTATGTACATCGATGCGATGCGTCGAATTAGCATTGGTTCAATGTTTTGGGTGACTTCTGAATCCATTGATGTGTTTCACGTACCAAGACCTCTTGTCACGCGCCCACACTCTTCCAATATTTTTCAGGTATCCAAATTGGCGTCAAGTTGTGTTTTATGCTTCTGTGATCCATTCCAAGTTTTTTTGAGTTGTTTCCACTTAATTTGAAGCTTGTAAATCCTTCATATATCATCATAGTCCATTAAAAAAGCATCCTATAGAACTAAACACAATAATTTATATCTTAAAACAACATAACATCCTCAACGATGAACTAGAAACACAAGCTAAGCATAGGCTAAATTCACATTGAGCTTTAACTTATTGTTTTGCCTTTTTCTTGATCCAATTTATAAACAGGTTTTTTCACATATAAATACATAATAAAAACCTTAGTAACTTATTAAAACACATTAGAACCCAACACAATAGACTAGAAAAACACCTAGCTCCAGCTAGTTACACTAGTTTTCTCGGGTTAACTCTAAATGCTCAAATTGAATCAAAACTCATGTGAATCCACCATTTAACATTGTAAACACATTTTTGGACACATAAATGCTCATTTATATCATTATTGACACATATAGAATAAGAATCATCCTTAAAATAAGGCTAAATAAGCTAGAATAGTAGTGCTAGAATGCATAAATACACCTAACATCACCTGAAAAGTAAGCATATTTCAAATGCTTATCTTAGGAGACTATGCAAATTATAAACTATATGTTTAAATCATAGAACAACACTCTATGAGTTTGTCAGTCCTATTTTTCTTGTTATTAAGAGATTTTTCTCTTCTCCTTTGGTAAGGAATCAGGATATTTAAGAAATACAAGTTAAGCTAGTAAATTACCACAAACACTAAGGTAAGGCTATTGCCCATTTTTGCCCTTTACAAGCATGTTTTGGTAGAGAATCGTGTTTGTATTGCTGTCAAGAACTCTTTGACTAGTGATTAAAATATTCTCCTATTATGCAAGAAGGATTTTGGTACTACTTATGGAATATTCTATATCTATTGTCACTGGGAGGCAGTGACTAATATTATAAAATGGTTATGTATAGTTGTATTGAAGCACAAAAAAATGATGTGATGGTACATCACTTAATTTGGTGTTACATGAGCTTATCGCCCATCATACATTTTATAGTAAGTTATATGTGTTATGCATCCCCTAGAGTATAGGGAAGGACTTTATAAGAGGGTTTATAGTATATAGAAGCGAGTGAAGTCAAAAAGGAGGAAAGAACATCTTGACTCAATAAATTACGGGCTTACTGCCTGGCTATTAATTTGGGGTGTCATCAGAGTTGTACAACAAGGTATGTAAGGCTTCTTGATTCCATACTCCTTGGCAAGGATCTAACTCTTGTGTTACAAAGTAATCTTCCTAAGTACTCTTTCTTGCAAATGTACATAATGGAAACATACATCCTTCAATGTGTCTAATGACCTTGTTTCCACTCCTTAATCTATTAAAGTACTTCAAAATAAGTTCATGACTAGATCAGCATATTTACTCTTCTAAATACTAGTATAAAAAAGTACTTTTAATAACAAGCTTCGCGAGTTCTTCTCATAGTCAAACAAGGTTAATTATGATATTTAAGATCCTAATTATTATATTATTAATATTATTGCTTCCTACATCATTGTCACTGCATTAAGTGCATGTTTGTAAGATCCTAATTATTCCAATTGGATGTTATCTCAGGTAGATTAATCTAGTTACAACATTAATCATTAAACAGAAGGTTGGTAGCTTCTGAGTCCCTGTTGATACTTCACATCCTCAAGTCTATTTCTCTGTTAGAAGCAAATAAAACCTAAGGCATAATCTAATGTTTTCAACCACTAGATTTTAGTTAAAACAACAGAATTTCAAGATGTTTTACTACTCTTTGAATCCGTTAAACATCTAGTATCATATCAAACCCTAATCCATGGATCCCATAACTCCGGCTAATGAAATTACCCTCTCATAATTTGATGAATGAAATAACAAGATGAATTCATGATTATAATGATAAACTTACGAATGGATAGAAAACAACAAGTAGTTCCTCCAATTTAATCACAAGGTAGAAACTCCAAAAATAGTTCATACGAAAACACAAGAATATTTTTTGAAAGAGAGCAAAAATATATGTCTCTCTCCTTAGAATTGATGTCTAATAGGTGAATATTCCCCAATAAAAAACCCTAAAAGATGCTATTTATACTAAAGCCTAATTAAGGAAATAAAATAACAAAATTAATAAAATTGTCCAAAATAGGTGACACCCAGGCTGACACCGCGTCAAGAAGTTGATGCCCTATCATAGCTAGCGTCAGAGAGGCTTCAATTGCCTTCAGGTTCTGTCTTAGGCTGACGATGTTGCTGATGCCGCGTTAGGGATCTGACGACGTATCACCAACGTTGTCATATATCTTCTTCCTATGCTAACTTTCTGCGTAAGGCTGACGCCATTCTTGACGCCTTATCACGACTTCGACACCACGTCACCGGTGTCGTTAGAACTTCTCCTCAGACTGCAACTCCCTGATTAAGGCTAACGCCAATGATGATAGGCTATCACGAGGCTGACGACTTATCACGGAGGTCATCAGCCATGTTTTCTTCTATTTTTCTTAGATTTTCAAATCTTTTGCTCCATTATTGTTATTCTCATTTCTTCAGCCTTTTTCTGCAAAATCATGAGCAAACACATCAAAACAACAAGAGTTACTTCAGAATTCATAATTATTTTGAGCTAAAAAGCATTAAATATATTATCTTTTACTCACACATCAACACCCTCAACTTAAAATAATTGCTTGTCCTCAAGCAACAACTAACTAAGAGAATACAACTAACACTCAACAGTCAACAACCAATTTAGCTCAAAACTCAGTTTACCATCTCCAAGGTCAACCAACTCAAAACTACTGTGCAATTTATTGAAAAGCAACAATGTAACACAAAGGCTTCTACCCATGGAATCAACTAAGTATCAATAATCATGCATGTATCAATGTACACTACCCAAACAAGTAAGTAACTTAGGAAGATACTAGTGTGCCATCACAACAAAGAAATTCCCCTCTTTTTCTCATGTCAGACATAAAAAATATAAACACGGGGATCATCATAAAAACACTCACTCTAAGAATGAAGTTCAAACTAGTGTATGACAAATACCATATGCTTGCCCTTATCGTCATTACCATGGTTTCTAGATAGGTACGCTAGGATCACTATAGGTCTTTCTTCGGCTTGTAATGTAGGCTAGGGCTAGTATGATATTAAATGGCATTTAGAGTGACTAACCTCCTTGGCACTGCCTTAACTTATGAGGTCCACTTATTAACCTCTTTTTCTCTTTTTTTTTCTTTTCTGTTCCTCTTTTTCTCTTTTCTTGATCACCCATTATTCAGGGTAGATGTGACTTTTCTTTTTCATTCTTTTTCTTTTATTCTACCTCTCTTCATACCCAGTTATATCACGACCCCTATGATAGCCACCCTTAACTTAGGGTTTTTGCCCAAGTCAAGGTGCACAGTATCCAAGGAGGACCAGGGTCAAAATAGGTTCATTATGATCTAAATGGGAAGGTGATAGGTGTCATAGAAAAAATAGTCAATTCTAGCTCAAAATAGGGATCAAGTTATAGCATACATAATAGGGAAGGTTATTTAGGCTGAAAGTGGCTAAAATTCAAACCGGCCTATGATCCTTTCCTAACCCTATCTTTCAACTAAGGTAAGATGAACTGGGCAAGTTCTAGATTCGGCAGTACAAAGGGAACTGAGTAAGATCACACACACACACATGGCACACAAGTGTATTACCAGCTACTACTTGTCCAATTCGTGCAATTGTTAGCAGTGATTATCAAGCAACTAAAACTGAATGCCATAACAAGATGCACAGTGATTACACATGAATGCAATTCACATAGCTACCACATAGACAATTGGAGAGGTAGCTACCATTCCAAGAAAAATTAATAAAAAATATGTCAACTGTTGTAGATACTTATTTTTCTCCTAGTTAACCACAACACATCACAAAGAAACAACAATACGCCTAAACATACTAGCTCTACTAAGAACAAGACTCCAGGGAAAAGAGGCACGGCAATAAAAACCTACGGAGGACATCAACACCCACAAGTAGCCCCACCCTCAACTTAAAATCATGAAATGTCTCCAATGCATCAAACCAAAACAAGAGAGTTAGAAATATACCTGTGGCAACATGGATGCGAAGATCTGATGTCAATCACTTAAGAAGAATACAAACAACAAAATACCTTGGGTTGCCTCCCAAGAAGTGCCTAGTTTAACGTCGCGGCATGACCCAACTTAGCGTTTTCCTCCACCTTGAGGATATGAATTTCACCCCCAACTTAGAGTCCATCTTCTTGCCTCGCTCATAGGGAGGTGGTACAAAGATTAAGAAGCCGAGTAATGAATGATGCATGGTAAACAAATCGACCTTAAAGTGAGGTATGTTTTTATGTTGTTTATCAAGTGTAAAATAAAGAATATAGGATTCTTGTTCCTCATCTTCACAGTCTTTCACTAGTTTCAATGATTCTACAGATACAATATCATCTAAATATAATGTGGAAAAATGCTTCGAGTGTGGCCCAACAAATCCTATGTCAAAATTTACACTATCCTCTACACACTCACTTTTATTCATCTTCTCAACATTTTCACTTTGAATTGGGCTAGAGTCTTCATAAGAGATTGGCTTGTTCTCTTCTTTTGCGTCTAGCACCATTTTCTCAATCTTGGCATCATCTCTCATGGTTGGTTCAGTTGATTGGGAAATATCCAAGGTCTGCTCAACATCAAGTATAACATCGATATAGGAATCTTGCTCTTCATCGTCACACTCTTCCATTATTTTAAATGATTCCACAAACAAGATATCATCTAAGCATAATGTCAAAAAATATTTTGGATGATTGACCTCGATATCCATGTCTTCTATCCTTTCTCTTCCCTCATTAAATGCCCTAATGTCTTGAATTATGTCACATATGGTATCATTCATTGTGTCTGTACGATCCAACATTAGTTGAAGCATAGCTTCAATTTCTCTCTTTCCAGTGCTTCTCTTCCTTTTCTTGACCATAAGACCTATCATACTTATAAGAAAAACTAGAACTTGGGTTAGCGCAATAGGGGGAGGGGGCATTTAGGAAATCACTCTAATGTTAATCTTGACCATCACATAAAGAACAATTATACTCCCGGTAGGATGGACATGGTGCACACATCTCTCTCCGGGAAGCATATCTATAATCTTGCCAAAAGTGGGGTCCATCACAATATGGACATGGATCATCCAGATAAGATTTCAAACCATCAAACTTACATTCATTCCATGATGCCATAGTAAGAAATAAACAAAAATAAAGAAAACCTACATAACACAAGAAACAAAGGAAATCACAACAAATATTTACAAGTTTGAATTCAAGCAAGTAAGCTAAAATTCCAAACTAAGTCAATACACTAAATTGTTCCCCAGAAATGGTGCCATTTTTGATAAAGCTCAACTTACATCTCAAATTAGTGTAAGACGGTCGTCGTCAATATATTTACCCAACTTTGGAGTCGGGGTTGGATCCACAGGGAATAATGTGAGTGGCGATTAAACTAGGTTGAAATTATAGCTACAAGTTAAATTCAAACAATCGATATAAAAAGATAAAATAAGGGTTTAAGGTTCACATAGATTTAATCATCACTTTTAATATTTTAGTATTTGAAATCAGTCTGAAAGGGAAACAAGAGCTATGTTCACCAAGGGTTTCAAAAATTAATAGATACTAGGTAATGCTAGAGATTCTCAGAATGAGTATATCCTTGATGATTATACTATCTGACTTATCTCTTGACCTTACCAGATAATTTATTATCTAATTCTCTCGAACATAAATAACTTATCTATTTCCAATAGGATGTTATCTCAGGTAGATTAATCCAGTTCAACATTAATCATTAAACAGAAGGTTGGTAGCTTCCGAGTCCCTATTGATACTTCACGTCCTCTAGTCTATTTCTCCGTTAGAAGCAAATAAAACCTAAGGCATAATCTAATGTTTGCAACCACTATATTTTAATTAAAACAATAGAATTTCACTATGTTTTACTACTCTTTGAATCCGTTAAGCACCTAGTATCATATCAAACCCTAATCCATGAATCCAATAATTTCGGCTAATAAAATTAGTCGCTCATAATTTGATGAATGAAATAACAAGTTGAATTCATGATTATAATGATAAACTTACGAATGGATAGAAAACAACAAGTAGTTCCTCTGATTTAATCACAAGGTAGAAACTCTAAACATAGTTGATACGAAAACACAGGAATATTTTATGAAAGAGAGCAAAAATATGTGTCTCTCTCCTTAGAGTTGATGTCTGATAGGTGAATTATTCCCCAATCAAAAACCCTAAAAGATGCTATTTATACTAAAGCCTAATTAAGAAAATAAAATAACAAAATTAATAGAATTGTCTAAAATAGGTGACGCCCAGGCTGACGCTGTGTCAAGAAGTTGATGCCCTATCATGGATGGCGTCAGAGAGGCTTCGGTTTCCTTCAGGTTCTGTCTTAGGCTGACGATGTTGCTGACGCCGCATCAGGGATCTGATGGCGTATCACCAACATCGTCAGATATCTTCTTCCCATGATAAGTTTCTGCTTAAGGCTGACGCCATTATTGATGTCTTATCATGAGTTTGACGCCATGTCACTGACGACTTATCACGGAGGTTATCATCCATGTTTTCTTCTATTTTGCTCAAATTGTCAACTCTTTTGCTCCATTATTGTTTATTCTTATTTCTTCAGCCTTTTTCTGTAATATCATGAGAAAACACATCAAAAAGATAAGATTTGCTTCAGAATTCACAATTATTTTGAGCTAAAAAGTATTAAATATGTTAGTTTTTGTTCAAGTTTTTGTTCACACATCACTAATTAGTTAGTTATTGTATCATATGTCTTACAAAGTTATAAAGAAAATAAGAGAAAAGTAAGGAAAAAACTATAATGTATGTGATCTGTCAATTATAAATAAAGGTGGTCTTTTATCCTTTTCAATATAGACATACATTTATACTTGATTTCATTTGAGTTTTTGCCTTACATATGGTTACTTTATCCCTTACATACTCAGTATATTATTTTTTAATGGCTCCCCTCATGGGGGATACTATATTTTATTCAACTAGTGCAGTTAATCATGCTAGTAGACCTCCTTAGTAAAAGCACAAGAAACTTAACTATAGTTGGTGAGCTCCAAGTTGATTCGAGGCTTTACCGAGTCTCTTATTTATGAATTTAGTTATTGTACAATAATTTTGTAAAGAGGGGCCTATGCCGACCTAGACTAAGTTTTCTATCTTTTAGAGTCTTTATAGATAAATGTATAAAGTTCAAATATATTTTGCCTCACAATAGTATTTGGTCTCATAAATGTTATGGTCTCAACAACCAAGTCATGCATGTACGTTTTTGGCTTAACGCTATGTTATTCTTTTATCATCACTATTACTTGTGTATATTTTTTAAATTTTCATTACTATCATAGTTATTTGCGTGGAAATTAATGTTATAAGTTGGTCCAATCAAAATTTTTAAGGCATCGGTTGCCTGTCCATCTCAATGGAAGTTGAGGTGTGACAAAAGTGGTATCAGAAAAGGTTATTCTTGGGAATCTACAAAGCCGTGTATATGTAGAGTCGCGCTAATAGGTATCCTAGGAACCACATCTATAAATAGAAGGCTATGGGAGATTTAGGACTTGCCTCTCTTTTGCCATTTCTTAGATTATACAATAGATCTAATGTTATAGGTGGAGTCATGTTTCACCTTTGAATCTTTTTTTTCAATATATTAAAGATGTCAGTTATAAGAAAAAGTAAGAATAAAAGTAAGCAAATAGATGTGTACGTCGAAGAAGTTACCATCAAGTCACCATCTAGACAATATAATCGAAGTGAGGCTCAATGCGAGCTTGCATCACAGACTTCTTCTATTCCTCTATCTCCTAATGAGCTAAGAAGGAGAAGAGTATTCCCAGAATCATATATTAATGCTATTATGCTAGATTTAAGGACTGTGTTACAATTTTTGACTTGTATAGCTGCTGGACAAGATCAAGGACAAGCTAGTCTAACTACATACACTATTGTATGAATAGGGCGGCTAGTCTATGGACACAAGATTTCTTGAAATTGAAGCCCACCACATTCACTCGGTCAGATCTTACTAAAGACCTACAAGACTTTATTGATCAAAATAAAAGAGCTTTGGATGTCATGAATGTATCTGGTAATGAGACAGTTAAGCTAGTAACATACAAATCAAAATGGGAGGCTATATTATGGTATGAATACTGAAATGATCTAAGGGTACAAGTGCACCTTCTACTAGTTAGAAGATTTCAAGGAGGCATTTATTGATCATTACCTTCCTTTAGATATTTAAAAGGTATATGTAGATCAGTTTTTAAATCCATACCAAGGGAATATGAGTGTGACGGAGTACAGTCTCTAGTTTAACTCTTTGGCTAGGTATTCTCCTAAATAGTAGCTACTAAGGAAGATAGAGTTAATCAAAATATGGATAGATTAGATCCCTATCTGGCTAGATATTGTACTATTGTTGCTTTATATACAGACAATAATCAAGGATACAAACTTTTGCACAAAAAATTGAGGATTAAAGAAAAAGAAGAAGGATACAAGAGTTGGAAAAAGGACATTTTAAGAGGGCCAATCTGTGGGGCAGTTTATGCCATCCCAAGGTGTATTTAGGCCTTAATTTTCTAACAGACCACCTAGGAAATTATTCCTACTCTACAACAATTGATCAACCTTGATTTTAATAGTTTGGAGGAAATCAATTAGGGAAAAGAAGTGAGAGCCAAGGTTTAGTAGCAAGGAAAAAAGATCATGAAGCCTGAGTCAATTAAGATCCCCACAACAACCTTGTAAGTAATGTGGAAGATATCATCTAGGTGAACACTAGCTTTGGACAAATGGTTGTTATTGGTGTGGTACGTCGGGCCATATTATGAAAGATTACACTCAAAAGGGCATGGGTGGTATAACAAAAACTACTGGATCATCCATTACATCATCATAATCATCAGTGCCTCCTTTAGGTAGGGATTAATATATTCCTACAAGTCATGGTAGAGGTGGTAGAGCAGCAACAAGTTCTAGCGGAGTCCAGAATCGTACATAAGCTCTAGTGGTAGACAAAATTTAGAGGATTGTCTTAATGTGGTTATAGGTACATTATCCATTTTTTCACATAATGCACATGCATTTATTGATTAGGGCTCTACACTATTATATCTCACACCATTGATTGTTAGAAAGTTCAAAAGAACACCAAAATCACTAGTTAAGCCATTTAAAGTGTCTTTTCATGACCCAAAATAGAGTATGTGATGGTACCTGCCACACTCTCCAGACAGGTAAGCTTATCCTAACTCAAACATAATAACTAAAGTAATCAAAAGCAAAAGAAGATAAGAATAAATCTTATAATATAAAAGATAGAATAATAATTCAAGATACATCCCAAGTCTGATTGTCACAAGTAAAAGTCTATAATATAGAATGATATCAATAATTCTAAAGTATCATAAATGTGGATAAAGCATAAGATAAATAAAGAGAGATCAAGGTAATCCTTATAAAACGTAAACCACTACCTCTATCTCTATAATGAGAATGCTGAGAGAACATAATCTACTTCCTGCTACCTGAACCAATACCTGCACGAGGTGTAAAAGGAAAGAAAAAGAAAAAATAAGTACAAAATACATGTACTCAGCAAGCATCATTGATATCGACCCTAATCTAAAGTGATGGCGAGGACCACCACCCTAATTACCTAAGGTTTTCCATAAATCTATAACCTATAAGTACACTAATTAATACTAACAGGGAATCCCAACACAATATTATAGAAATATCAATATACATTATGGGAAAATTAATCTAGAAGAGTCAATACTGGTCATTCTCTTAGTAACAATAAAAGAAAGTTATTTTGAAGGGAGACTCACTAAAATAACATATCAAGCTTAATATCATGTACTACCAATAAATCTGGGTAAAGAAGGGAAAGTTTATAATTATGTATATAAAATGCTACCAATAGGAGCAATACAATAGTCTATCTAATTAATCTGTAGTCATACTTTAAGACCCCGCAAATTTCTTAGCTTGAATCATTCCTTTAGGCTTTACAAGGGGTATCAGACTTAGAATATTTTAGCTAAGTATTCAAACTTAGTGTTATTTTAACCTTTGAAAGTTGGAAATCTTATTTTGTGACCTTTACGTTCATTAAATATTGATATTTGAGTTATTTCATGATCAGGAATGTCAATAGGTGTTTTCGGAAAAGTTTCAGAATTTTTTAGCCTCGTTTAGATCATGTTTGAGTGCCCAAAATAGTGGGTTGATGTAATATCAACTCATCATATTGACCATTGCATCGATAAAATAGGTTTTCCCTAGCTTTAGTGCAAATTCCAGTGAACCAATGCGGACTCGATGTGGCACTTTGGCTATCGCATTGATGCCAATGATGCGGCGCGTCGGCCTATGCGTCGGGTAACATAGTTTTTCAGTCATTAAAAGACCGCATCCTTTGGGGTATTTGGGTCTTTTCCCATGTCCTTCAGCCCCTAAAAACATAAAATTAAGCTCTTTAGATAGCAACTATACTCATTCATTCTCCAATTTGCTCAAGAACAGAGCCCTAGGTGTTCAAATTTCAAATCAAGAACTCAAGAACTCACCATTTACTTTCAAAAATTCATCAACTAAGGTATGTGAAGTGTTCATCCAAGGGTTTCTTCCATCCTTGGAGTCCAAGAAACTCTTTTAAATTTCATGTTGAGTGATTTCATGATTTCCATGATTTGAATTAAAGTGTATTCATGGTTTATTACAATATTCATGTAAAGTTAATTGATATGTGTGCTTTATCATGTGAATCCATGTTGAAAATCTTGAAATTGTATAATTGGAATTGAATCATGATGCCTACATGTTGTGTTAGTATTATGTGCATATATTATGCCCCACAAGTGTTTGATGAATTATCCACGTGAGTTGAATAGTGAAATTATAACATGTTAGCATGTAGGAAAGTTCATGTCATGAAAGTGTTTGATTGAATGCCCAATGAATGAATGATGACTAAGTAGTAATTACCAAGTCTCAAGATTTTGTCATGTCTTTTAAGTTTATGCTATCGAGTCCTGGGGGTATTTAATACTCGATAATTTAGCTGCTTATCTAGAGCCATGGTTAGTCACAGAGCAGAATCAGGCATCTCTCGATCAGTAGAATTCAGTCAGTTAACAAAATTTAGTAGTAATTTGTCAGTCCATGGAACTCAGTTCAGTTCAGTTATACAGTATGATCTATAACAGTTTAGTCTAGCCTGGTACAGTTTAGAATTCAGTCTAGTGTTTATTCAGTTGGGAGTAGGATTCAGCACCGAATGAACTCAAGGATGGGGACTCACCTTCCAGTAAAGGGTGAACTACTTAGAAGTAGTCCTTGCATTCCAGAACTATGTATACAGTGTAGGTGGAGACATCAACCTTCTAGTTGAGGGTTGATGAGGTGATCTACCTGCCAGTTGAAGGTACCATCGTTCTCGTTCAGAGTACCTGCCAGATAAGGGTGACTCAGCACTTGTCCTTACCCATTGCACGGTATTGACACCCTTCCAAATGGGGTTACAGAATGGACCCCAAATCAAGTAGATAAGGGGCATATCGGTTATATGATTACTTCCTATAATCTCAGTTTTAGATTCAATCTCAGTATGGAACTCAGTTCAGTTTCGCAGATTCAGGACTGTCAGGCACAGTCACTCCGCTTAGTATAAGACTCTGTATAGTTCCACAGAATCAAGACTGCCAGATACAGTTATTCAGTTACCAGTAATCCAGTATTCGGTGTTATTATGATCTCAGTACAGTTTTCATATTCATGCATGTACTCTCATTCAGTCATGCTCATGTTATTCATATATTATTGTTCATGTATGTGAACCCATGCACTTCAGCCTACCTCACTGAGCATACCAGTACATTCAAAGTACTAACATTTGTTTTTCTTTTGTGCTATAATGTCTTATATCATAGGTTCAGACGCACGAGCTCCAAAACACCCTTAGCAGCTTAGATTTTCAGCAGTCAGCATAGTGGTAGTCCTCATATTTTAAGGACTTAGTTGTTTTCAGTATTTTAGTATTATTTTTAGTAGTCGGAGTTCTTTTGGGACTTGTACCATCAACTTCATAGTTCAGACAGTTTAGAAGCTTCTTCATACTAGAGTATCTTCCGACAGTTGTTCAATTTTTCAGTACATATATTCAGTATTGGTGTTTTGATACCGCATCCAAATTTATTTATAGATTTGAACCTTATGGCATATGTTTTCACCTATTTCTGAAATTATTGCAGTATTTATTACATAGTTATCGTAGCAGGTACTAGTCATAGGTTAGCTTGTGGTCCTTCGAGATTATGAGCATCGTGTAGCATCTGGGGTATAGACTTGGGGTGTTACAAACTTGGTATCAGAGCCTAAGGTTAAACAGTGTCCTAGGAATTTTAAAAGCTGCATCTAGTAAAGTCTTGTACATGGGTATGTTCCGCGCCACAGTTATGGACAGGAGGCTACGAGATATTTTAGGAAACGTTTCCCTTCTTTCAGTATTCATGTCGTGCGAGTGAGAATGATCTATAGTTAAACTCTTAGTCTAATCCTTTCTCTTCTATTTATATAAATATGCCTCCAAAGAGGAATAAGGGAAGAGGAACAGAAGATCAGCCAGAACCCCAGCCCGTCTAGCCAGATCCACTGGACGAAATGTCTCCCACACTGTGTTCAGAGAAGTATTCACCACACTATCTCATTCTGCGGCAGCCCAAAATAAATGCCCAGCTACAGTTTTGGCCAACCCAGTGGCCAATACTACTACTACCAAGATTCAGGACTTCACCCGAATAAACCCTTCATCGTTTATTGGGTATAAGTTAGATGAGGACCCTTAGGAATTTCTTGATCAAGTGCAGAAGGTTACTAATATTATGGGGGTGAATATTGTCGAGAGCACTGAGTTGGCCACATATCAGTTACAGGATGTGGATCACTCATGGTTTAAATAGTGAAAGGCAGAGAGGGTCATGGATGCAGGGCCCATAGAGTGGAAGGAGTTTGCCACTGCTTTTCTGGATAGATTCTTCCCACTGGAGTTAAGGGAAATGAAGGTTCTAGAATTTATCAATCTAAAGTAGGGAAATATGACAGTGAAAGAGTATTCTCTCAAGTTTACTCAATTAGCTAGATATGTTTCTCATGTGGTGGCAGATAGCAGATCTTGAATGAGTAAGTTTATTTATGTCAGGGGTGTCTAGCAGCATGGTTAAGGAGTGTAGGACCGTAATACTTATTAATAAGATGGACATATACAGGATCATGGTTCATGCTCAGTAGATAGAAGAGGCCAATAATAAAGAGAAGGTGAGGGAGAGCAAGATAGCGAGAATAGGTAGTTTCAACTTTGCTTAGATTAAGTCAGAGGGTGGGAATCATTCTCAGTTCCACCCAAAATTCTCAGTCCCAGCTCTTTCCTCAGCTAGTGCTCCTAAGCCAAAATTCTAAAATAGAAATAGGGATAGGGCACCAGTCTCTAAACCCCAGGGCAGTATTAGCAGTGCCCAAACCAATCCCCTTTGTTAGAAGTATGGTAGAAACCACCAGGGTATTGGTAGAGCGGGTAGCGATGTGTGTTTTGGGTGTGTCTATATGGTCCATAGAGTTAGAGATTGTCGCTAGTTTGGTTCTCAGGGTTAGAATAATCATTCCCCAGCTCAGTCCGGTTGCCCGAATCAGCAGGGTGCCGCTTCCAGTGCCACCAGTGGGCAACACTGAAACATACTCTATGCTCTACAGTCTCAACAAGATCAGGAGAGTTCTCCTGATATGATAACTGGTACGTTACAAGTTTTTCATTTGTATATTTATGCTTTTCTAGATCCAGAAGCTTTTTTATCCTTTTTCTACTCCATATATAGCAGTTGATTTCAGAGTTAGTCCTAAAATTCTAGCAGAGCCTTTCTCAGTTTCTACCCTAATGGGTAAATCCATCATAGCCAGGTGGGTATACAGGAACTGTTCGATTATGATATCTCAGAAAATCACTTCAGTAGACTTAGTCGTATTAGAGATGACTAATTTTAGTGTCATTCTTAGCATAGAATGGCTTCATTCCTGCTATGCCTCAGTCAACGCCAGAAATAAAATTGTTCAGTTTTAATTTACGAATGAACCTGTCCTAGAGTGGAGGGGTAGTAATTCGGCACGTAGGGGTCAACTTATTTCTTACCTTTAGGCTAGAAAAATAATATCTAAGGGATGTGTCTACCATCTCGTTCAAGTCTATGAATCTAGTTTAGAAACCCTTACTCTTGAGTCAGTGTTTGTAGCATGTGAATTCCCAGATATGTTTTTCGATGATCTTCTCGTAGTTCCTCGCAAAAAGGAAATTGATTTTAGAATCGATCTTCTTCTAGATACTCAGCCCATATCTATTTTGACATACAAAATGGCTCTAGAAGAACTTAGAGGATTAAAGAAGCAGTTAAAGGACCTCCTAAATAAGATTTTCATCAGACCCAGTGTGTCCCTGTGGGGTGCGCCAGTTTTATTCGTGCGAAGAAAGATGGTTCTCTCAAAATGTGTATTGACTATCGTATCTTAAATAAAGTGATGGTCAAGAACAAGCATCCACTCCTCAGAATCAATGACTTGTTTGACCAACTTTAGGGTGCTAGTTATTTCTCTAAGATAGACCTCAGATTAGGCTATCATCAGCTTGGAGTCAGGGAGTGTGATATCCCAAAAATAGTTTTCAAGACTTGGTATGGTCACTTTAAATTCTTAGTCATGTCATTTGGTCTTACCAATGCTCCAGTAGCCTTTATCGACTTGATGAATCGTGTGTTCAAGCAGTACTTGTACATGTTTGTCATAGTCTTCATAAATGACATTCTCGTCTACTCCCGCAGTGAACATGATCATGCAGACCATCTCAAAATAGTATTGTAGACTCTCAAAAATATCAGTTATTCACCAAATTCAATAAGTGCAAATTTTGGCTAAGGTCAGCAGCTTTCCTCAACCACATAAATTCTGGTGATGGCATTAGAGTTGATCCCCAAAAGACCAACGTAGTGAGAAACTATCCCAGGCCTATCTCTCCATCAGATATTAGGAGTTTCTTGGGTTTGGTCGGTTATTACCAATGGTTGTTGAGTTATTTTCATATATTGCATCCCCTATGTCCAGATTGACTCAGAAGAAACTCAAATTCTAGTGGTCAAATTCTTGCAAGAAGAGTTTTCAGGAGTTGAAGACTCGACTCACAACAGCTCTAGTTTTGACCCTACCAGATGGTTCAAACGACTTTGTTGTGTATTGTGATACCTCTAGAGTTTGCTTGGGGGTGTTCTGATGCAGAGAGGTAAGGTCATAGCCTATGCCTCTAGGCAGCTTAAACCCCATGAAAATAACTATCCTACTCATGATCTTAAGTTAGCAGCAGTAGCATTTACCTTAAAAATTTGGAGGCACTATTGGTATGGTGTGCACGTTGATGTGTTCATAGACCATAAGAGCCTACAATAAGCGTTCTCTTAGAAAGACCTAAATCTCTGTTAGAGAAGGTGGTTGGAGTTGTTAAAAGACTATGAAATGAGTGTCCTGTATCATCCGGGAAAGGCCAATGTAGTGGCCGATGCTCTTAGTAGAATGTCTATGGGCAATATTACTCATGTTGAGGAGAGTAAGAAGAAATCAGTCCAAAAAGTTCATCAGCTAGCTCGACTAGGTGTCCGCTTAGTCGACTCAGCAGAAAGTAGTAATGGGTGCAGAGTAGTTTAGAATCATCCCTAGTTTCCAAAGTAAAGGAAAAGCAGGATAGAGATCCTAGTCTGGTCAAGTTAAAGAATCAGTCAGAGATCAGAAGGTAGAGGTTTTCTCCCAAGGGGGAGATGGTGTTTTACATTGTTAGGGTCGACTATGTGTGCCAGGCATAGATGATTTGAGACAGCAAATTCTTGCAGAAGCACATGGTGCACGCTACTCTATTCATCTAGGGCCACTAAGATGTACCATGATTTTTGGGAGATCTGCTGGTGGAGTGGCATAAAAAGAGATATTGTAGAGTTTGTGGCTAAGTGCTCAACATGCCAGCAGGTTAAGATTGACCATAAGAATCCTAGTGGGTCCATGCAGGAGTTTAGCATTCTCATCTGGAAATACGAAGAATTGAACATGGACTTTGTATGGGTTTACCTCATACTCGTTGTCAGCATGATTCAGTTTGGGTCATTGTAGACAATATAACCAAATCAACTCATTTCCTACCAGTCCATACCTCATATTCAGCCGAGGATTATGCCAAACTCTATATCAAGGAGTTGGTCAGATTGCATGGTGTTTCATTGTCAATTGCCTTAGATATAGGTACCCAGTTCACCTTTTATTTCTGGAAAGCATTCTAAAAGGGTCTTGGTACCCGAGTTTACCTCAGTACAGCTTTTCACCCTTAGATATATGGTTAAGCAGAAAGAACCATTCAAACTTTAGAGGATATGCTGTGAGCATATGCGATAAATTTTAAAGGTAATCGGGAAAACCACTTGCCTTTGATAGAATTCGCATACAACAACAGTTATCATTCCAATATTCAAATGGCTCAGTTTGAAGCATTTTATGGGAGAAGGTGTAGATCTCCCATTGGTTGGTTTAAAGTGGGTGAGGCCGCAGTGGTAGGTCCTAACTTGGTATTTGATACCTTAGAGAAAGTTCAGCTGATTATGGAAAGGCTTAAGACAGCTCAGAGCCAGCAAAAATCGTACGCAAATGTGCGCAGAAAAGAACTCGAATTTGAGATTGGTGACTATGTGTACTTGAAGATCCCTCCTTTGAAAGGAGTGAAGTGATTTGGCAAGAAGGGGAAACTTAGTCCCCGATATATCGGTCCTTACCGAATTCCCAGCCATTTCGAGAAGGTAGCTTACGAGCTTGAGTTGCCTTTAGATCTATCTTTAGCCCATCCAGTGTTTCATTGTCTCCTTGCTAAAGAAATGCATAGGTGACCCATCAGCCGTAATCCCCATAGAGGGCATAGATGTTCAGAACAGCTTCTCTTATGAAGAGATTCCAATCAAAATCCTTGATTATCAAATTCGTAGACTGACGAACAAAGAAGTCACTCTAGTCAAAGTTCTTTGGCGGAATCAGTCCGTTGAGGGAGCTACTTCGGAAGTAAAAAAATATATGCAGACCAAGTATCCTTACCTCTTCTCTGCAAACTCAGATTCAGCTTAAGGTAATAGTTTTCCCTAAGATTATTCAGTTTCATTTTTAGATTTTAGTAACAAACCTGGTATCAGTTACCATTGCTTATTCTGTCATAAGTTCATGAGTCAGTTCAGTCATGTATTCATGCATTATATATGTATGTTCAGTATGATAATTTAGTATATCAGTAATCTCAGTCATGAAACCATGCTTCAGTTATGCATGCCCAGTATCTAAGTCTAGCCTCTCAGTATTCTAAGTCTTAGCAGTCTTATTTAGGGATAAATGTTCCCAAAGGTGAGATAATGTAAGACCCTTCAAAATTCTTAGCTTGAATCAGTCCATTAGGCTTAACAGGGGGTCCCATACTTAGAATATTTTAGCTAAGTATTAAAACTTAGTGTTATTTTATCCTTTGAAAGTTGGAAATATTATTTCTTGACCTTTATGTCCGTTAAATATCTATATTTGAGTTAATTCATGATTAGAAATGTCAATAGGTATTTTCGAACAAGTTTCGGATTTTTCAGACCTTGTTTAGTCATGTTTGAGTGCCCAAAATAGTGGGTCAATGCAATCTCGATACGTTATGTCGACCATTGTGTCGAAAAGATAGTTTTTCCCCAGCTTTAGTGCAAATTCCAGTGAATCGGCATAGACTCGACATGGTGCATTGACTATCACATAGATACCAATGATGCGACACATTATCCTGCACGTCGGGTAATAAAGTTTTTCAGTGATTAAAAGTCCGCATCCTTGGGGGTATTTGGATCTTTTCCCACATCTTTCAGCCCCCAAAAAAACAAAATTAAGCCCTTTGGAAAGAAACTATACTCATTCATTCTCCAATTTGCTCAAGAACAGAACCCTAGGCGTTCAAATTTCAAATCAAGAACTCATGAACTCACCATTAACTTTCATAAATTCATCAACTAAGGTATGTGAAGTGTCCAGCCAAGGGTTCCTTCCACCATTAGAGTCCAAGAAACTCTTTTAAAGTTCTTGTAGAGTGATTTCATAATTTCCATGATTTGAATTAAAGTGTAGTCATGATTTATTGCAAGATTCATGTAGAGTTAATTGATATGTGTGATTTATCATGAGAATCCATGTTGAAACTCTTGAAATTGTATAATTAGAATTGAATCATGATGCCTACATGTTGTGTTAGTATTATGTGCATATATTATGCCCCATAAGTGTTTGATGAATTGTCCACGTAAGTTGAATAGTGAAATTATATCATGTTAGCATGTAGGCAAGTTCATGTCATGCAAGTGTTTGATTGAATGCCCAATGAATGAATGATGACTAAGTAGTAATTATCATGTCTCAAGATTTTGTCATGTCTTTTAAGTTTATGCTATTGAGTCTTGGGGGTATTTAATACCCAACAATTTAGCTATTTGTCTAGAGCCATGGTTAGTCACAGAGCAGAATCAGTCATGTCTCAATCAGTAGAATTAAGTCAGTTAACGGAATTTAGTAGTAATCCATCAGTCCATGGAACTCATTTTAGTTCAGTTATACAGGATGATCTGCAACAGTTTAGTCTAGCCTGGTACAGTTTAGAATTCAGTCTAGTGTCTATTCAGTTGGGAGTAGGATTCAGCACCGAGTGAACCCAATGATGGGGACTCACCTGACAGTATAGGGTGAACTCCTTAAAAATAGTCCTTGCATTCCAGAACTACATAGACAACGTAGGTACCGACATCAACCTGCTAGTTGAGGGTTTCTGAGGTGATCTACCTGCCAATTGAGGGTACAACTATTCTAGTTCAGAGTACTAGCCAGATGAGGGTGACTCAGCACTAGTCCTTACTCGTGGCATGGTATTGACACCCTTACAACTGGGGTTATTGGTTGGACCCCAAATCAGTTAGAGAAGGGGCATGTGGGTTAGATGATTACTTCCCACAGTCTCAGTTTCAGATTTAGTCTCACTGTGGAACTCAATTCAATTCCACAGATTCAGGACTACCAGACATAGTCACTCTGCTCAGTATGAGACTCAGTATAGTTCCACAGAATCAAGACTGCCAGATACAGTCATTTAGTTACCAGTAATCCAGTATTCGGTGTTATTATGATCTCAATACAGATTTTATATTAATGTATGTACTCTCATTCAGTCATACTTATGTTATTTAGATATTATTGTTCATGCGTGTGAACCCATGAACTTTAGCCTACCTCACTGAGCATACCAATACATTCAAAGTGCTGACGCATGTTTTTCTTTTGCGCTATGATGTCTTATATCATAGGTTCAAACGCACGGGCTCCAAAGCACCCTTAGAAGTCAGCGTAGTGGTGAGTCCTCATAGTTTGAGGACATATTTATTTTTAGTATTATTTTTAGTAGTCAGAGTTAGTTGGGGACTATTCTTATCAACTCTACAGTTCAGACAGTTAGAGGCTTCTTCAGACTAGAGTATCTTAAAACAGTTGTTTAGTTTTTCAGTACTTATATTCAGTATTGGTATTTTGATACCGCATCTAGATTTATTTACAGACTTGAACCTTATGGAATATGTTCCGCCTATTTCTGCAATTATTATAGTATTTATACATAGTTATTACAGTAGGTACCAGTCATGGTTAGCTTATGGTCCTTCGAGATTATGAGCACCGTGTAGCGTCCGGGGTATAGACTTAGGGTGTTACACATACCTTGCGTCTCATGATATCTTAATCTCCAAATCACCCAAGAGATGGTATAAAATGATGTAATATAGTAAAATGAATGTTCAATACACAATACCATAAATAAGGTTCAATCACAGTTATTTAATATAAAAGTAAATAGTCAATAATAAAAGGCAATATAAAGAAAACTAAGTACACGACAAGAAACATATAAATAAAGTACAATGATGCAATTTAATAATAGTGGGACAACAATGGTATAAGGCATCACATGACTTTTGTATACATCTTCCACACCTCAGTGCTTTAGATAGGACTCATAGTGGGTTCGCAACACATATACTTTTATAATCTCAATATCCAATCTCAGTCAACCTTACAGCACATCACTCGATATAGGCATTTTACAAGGTGTCTCATTTATTACAAAATTAGTATTTCGTAGTCACCATGCTTACACGTCCCTCGATCAAGGGTTTTATAAAGTTTTTTATTTTCTTTCAAGAATTAGTGGTACTAATATCTCATGAATATATAGGTATGGAGTGAGGATGTAATATTTAGAACCAATCAGTATAAATATAATGATCGGTTTAATACACGTATAGATGATCTCAAAATCAACTCAATATGACAATAAATCATGATATAAGTCATTGCACCGCACCACTGGAATAAATAGTCATATAAGACACTAATAATATTATTTTAAGCCCCTCTCTTGGACATCACTATAAAGACAACAACAACAACATACTCAATGTATTCCCATATAGTGGGGTCTGGGAAGGGTAACATGTACACAGCTCATACCACTACCTTTAAAGAAGTAGAGACGCTATTTTCGATAGACCTCTAACTTAGTACAAAAGGACAATAAAAGAAGGTTAAAACATGAATAAGATAAAATTATAGAGATAAGACACCTACAAAGTATTACTATACACTAATAAACCTAGCGCGTGCACACCGCACCCAAACCTTCCTAGCTAGAAACTTCAACCAATGGACAAAGCCCTACGACTACTAGCAAGGCTACATCCATATGTGCTAGCCCTTTAACCTAATATTAAAGGAAATTTTGTTTTGGTTTAATTTTGTTATTTTATAAATAAATCATCCAAAAATAATGTATCAACCCATTATACAAAATAATAGCCTACTACTATTCTACTGGCCTGGCCCAACCCGGGTCCAATTTAAAAACATATAAACTTAGTAGGGTTTCTAAAAATGAACTAAGTTTCCAAATCCTCTTCTATTTTGTTCCTCCTTTCAAAATGCCGATCTTCTTCACCAACTCTAGCTTTCATCGATGGCTTTTGTAGGTGATCAATTTGTGCCTCCACTGTCATGGCTTCGTTGTGATATCAGCTTTCAGAAGTAAGTACCATATCATTTTCTTTGTTTAGCTATTAACACCTTCAATTTACTAGAATATTGATGATTCTCCTTTTGTAGTTATTTTCTCTGATGGATGGGACATTGAAATGCTTTTTGTGCAACTAAGAGGGATTTGATCATTTAAGAGAGGTTGTTATATCTAAGTAAGCTAACCCTCTTCTTTCTTCCTCTTCTTTTTATAGATTTAATATTGTTGACTGTAACTTCTCCTACTTGTTCTCTATAGATATGGTAGGGAAAAAGATATTGGGATGCTTAGACCCATGAGTATTCAGTTAGCAGCTTCATTCCCAAGTTTATCAAGTTCAAATCAACCCATAGACCTTCCTAAGATGCTGAGAGTCCTTTTTGTTGGCTGATATTGCTTTGGATAGCTAGTACATGCATTATTTTTTATGCTTCTATGGATTGTACATATGTTGCATGTAAACTATTCAGCTTTAGCTTCCCCTGTCCCCTTATCCTTTTGAAGGTGTAATCCTCAAGTATGGGCTCTTTCATTTATCATTATTTATGATGGATTTTCCTATTTTTTATAGCTGATGAAAGCTTGTAATAGTAAATGCTCATGTATCTATGGCTAAATTAGCAAGATGATCAGCTAATTGGTTACCTTCTTTGTATATATGATGATATTTCACTTATTTGTCTTACATGCATTCCTGTATCTGTCTGACTATGTTTTCTATGTTCCATTGGCACTGTCGTACTCCTGTTAGTACCTTCTACATGATGAGTAAGTCCATTTGAATTATTACTTTGTTGTATTATGTTTGTTTACAATGCTTGACTGTATGTAGGATAGTATTTACCTTTGATTGAATACTGTCTGTATACTGTTATGGCTCTCCTTTAGAATATAGTACATCCTCTTTCTCATCTCTCATGTAGAATGCATATGAAATTCCTTATTCTTCTTTTTTGACTGCTCCATCAGTGTTATACTTCACCTATCCCTCTTTAGGTACCTTTCATATAACTCTGATATCCTTCATCTTGCATTTCAGCTTATCAAACTCCTTTATTATTTCTGGCCATTCAATAGGGAATTCAATTGTTGGTTTTCTCACCTTCAAAAGAATCATCGAATTCCTTGTAATATTATAAATAATCCTTAGTCCAGTGGTGTGCTTGTTGTCATATTTTTTCTTATTTCTCCTCCTCATAGTTCCCAAAGAATGATGCTGGGTAATGCATAAAAGTATGGTTGTTCTCTTTTCTTCACCACAACATTCCACCATATAAGAATTGTACCTCTTAGTGTCAAGTCCTAAATATTTATACCTGCAAAAGAACAAAAGTAGGACTAGGTCCTGTTAGCATAAAAAGATCTTCTGAAGACATGAGAAAGTGTCTGAACTGCAGGTTCTTCACAACAACAACATTTTGAAGGTCCCTACAACCCCCTTTTTCTTGCATTGTCATCCACTGGTATTCTAATTTTCCACAATCTCCATATAAAAAACAATATTTTAAAAGGCAGACCCTCAATCCAAAAACTTTTATATGTGTCATTTACATGCTCCTTATTCCTGATGTACTGCCAAGCTGACTTAACTGTAAATATTTCTTTTGAGTCAATGCTTTATATATGGTAATCACTACCTTTTTCTATTAGGGGTTTTACTTTAGACAAAATATGTTCAAAAATCTCCTCATCAAAAATATTTTTTACCACCTATTCATTCTATCTGTCTACTCTTGTAAGATCCCTTACTTGCTGATATTGTCCATACTCAGTATATCTATCCTCAACCAAAGAATATAAATCACCTTGATCACTCCAATTATCTAACCAAATGTCATTCTCCTCATTGATTCGAATATGCTGAGGTAATTTTGCAACTAAATCTACCTCCACCTTAACTCTTACACAGATGGGCCTGGTATGAGTTTTTTTAGCCATGTCTATTGTCAAAGGCTTTTTTAATGCTGAAGCAATAGAAAATATTGCATGCCTAGCAAAGAAATTTGGTGTTAAGTTGGACATGGAGATCCCAAGATACTCCAATTGTAGTTTTAACATTAGGCTCGAACCATGGATCCCACTTCAACGTCCTCATCTGCCAAAACAAATCCGTCGATTTAATGTAATATGTTGTTGTTAATAATAATTGTACATAGTCCTCTAACATGTCCAGCATTATTAATATATGCCTTAAATCTAATACTCCGATTGTACAATGAACTTTGATCCTTTATTGAGATGGTATACTTTTTCTCAATACATCAATGTGAGGCTTGCCATAGGAAAATTTGTCGATTATAGCATATTGAATTTCTCCTGCATGATTAAATTATGAATTTCTAATGACTCCACGTTATCATAGGTTCCCCATGCAACATTATCATAGGTTTAGGTGAAACCTAATACTATTATTATCTACTACTTTAGGTTTCAATAGATCTGCAAATTATGTGCTACAACTCCTCTTTTGAATCTCATTAGTGCTCTCCTCAGTATTTTATTTATTATTTTCATCCGGTGGGATAGTCCCACCGTGCACCATTGGACATAGTGGCCGGCGATTGGCTAGGGTTTTAGGTGTAGGTGGCTAGGGTTTTTCTTCGTATGTGCTTTGTGTTTTGTCTTACAAATGCTTTTCAAACTTTCCACTTTATCTTCTGAAACAATAATAAAGGAAAATAATACTCAAGTAAGGCCTATAATAGCAATTCAATTCAAGCCCCCAGTAGGGCATAATAATAATAATTAGTCAATTAATGCACAATTAAGACCAATATCATTAAGTTAAGCCCTCACTCAGGCATCACAATAATAATAATCTCTCAAGTTAATAACAATGTTCACATAAGCTCCACCTGGGCAACAAAGAAATAGTATACAATCCAATCAACATAATATAGAGAAACTACTCGAACCTACTTATTCAATATATGTCTCATCTTTCCCAAATATTTCATCATTATACTAAATAACTAAAAGGAGGACTATGCTAGTTAACAATAAGCCCTAATGAGAGAGACTAAACCTTGATAACTACATTAACTATTACAAGTCTATTTAGATACTCTAAGCATTTTCTAAAGCTCAATAATTTCATCAAAATGACAATTATAATATAATTATCCCCTAAAAGGTCGCTAAGCCCTAATCATCACAATAAAATCTATTAAACATAATTAAACCTATTAAATAGGTACCCATTATGAATTATTCAAGGTCAATAAGCCAACTATCTACAACCTATTCTAAGCCCAACCACAAGTAGTAAGACTAACTAAGGTGAGCAATTAAATAACAGTAATCCATTGAAAAAATTTAATACCTGTTTCATCAAAGAACGACCCCCAAACTCTAAGTGTTTCACAATACACGAGCAAGCAAGCATACAATACAAACACTTTAGACAAAGTTAGGGTAAATCTCAACTAGCCTTAAAGGAGATTCGAAGCCAAAGAATTTGTCTAAATTATCCACCAAAAGTTATACTCCCTTGAATTATCACCAAACACGTCCAATCTAATCAAATATGACAACTACAAGCCAAAAAGAGTCTAGTAATACCCGTATTGACATATTTTAATTTTGGGTCTAAAATAACTTGAAAATTGGTTCCAAAAACTATAAGGGTGAAATTGAAACTTAATTTAGGAATCATGTTTCCTATATCAAAATAGATCTTAATCTGAAACATAACCAAAAATGATTTGAAATCAAACTTTAAATCAAAGAAAAACTCATTTTATACTTCACAGGGTAAAACCTCTAAAATCAAGTTAAAATAAAAGATTTAAAGATGAATTTGTAATAAAATCAGTGTAAAATGATAAATACAAGGTTTAGCAACATATCACAAAAAAATCTCAAAAATTCTTTTGGAATTGCCCAAATTAGAGTTCCCAAGCCCCAAAATGGTGAAAATGATATTTTCATTCTCAACTTTGGGTAAAAATCATAAAATTAAAATAGAAGTTCTTAGAAAATGAGGAAATGAAGGTGTTATCATATGCCCAATGATAATATGAGAAAAACACATCAAAATCATCATAATCGGAGCTTCCAAGCTCCCACAATGTTAAAAATATGAAAAAACCTCAAAATCTAGCTTTGAATAAACGCCAGAACCCTTTCTAAATGGAGCTCTTTTATAATTGTGAAAAAAAGGCTCTCTATCAGGAAGGCCTTTTATGGAGACTCATCGCGGTTGTGACTAAAGGTCATGATCGCAACCTCTCTTGCACCATATCTTCCTCAAACAAATACAAAATTCACTGATTTTTTTTGTTTTGGTTCTAAAATTTTGATAAGTATATAATGGCATCATACACATGCCCAAAATAGCTCATTCACTACAAGTGATAGTATGAAAACTCAATGGCATAAAACTCCAAACTCCAAACAACTATCCAAAACTCATTCGAGACCTCTCAAAAACAGCCCAACTATGCTACTAGACTAAATTCAACATTTTGGAATCAACAAAACTATCGAGTTTATGAAAAGATATGATTTACAATAAATTGACCTCGAGACTTCTTTAGGCTATTATAACTAATTTTTGTTTTAGAGGTCAAAATGCAAAATAGAGGCTCAAGGCTCAAACTAACTATGCTACTAACCCAAAATTGATATTTTGGATCTAATGAAACTTTCAGAGTCACCATTTAAAGCTCAGATCATAAGATATTGACTAAAGTCAAACTATTCACTTTGAGGTTATTTTAATTCACAAACTCATATAAATCACTCCCAAATGTATCAGGGACCATGAAAATTATTTTTGTAACTCATAAATGATATAAAGAAACTATGAGAAAGGGTGAAATAGTTGTAACATAGAAAATTCTAAAATCACAATAAGGGTCATTACATGTCTACACCGGTTGTGAGTCTATTGTAGCTTAAAGAGTTTATCATAATTACATAGTAACTGTTTGTGATCTTGACACATTGTCTAATCTTGGTGAGCAAGAACTAGTAGATTTTGACATTATAATAGGTATGGATTGGTTGGGTTCTTGTTATGCGACAGTAGATTACCTCACTATGAAAGTTTATTTCCATTTGCCAAAAGAGGCAGTCCTGGAATGGACAGGTAATATGGGTGCACCAAGAGGTAAGTTTATTTATTATCTTAAGATAAATAAGATGATGTCCAAAGGGTAGATATGACATCTAGTGACAGTGAAAAATATAGATGCAGAGCCACCAACTCATCAATCTATTTTAGTGGTAAATGAATTTCATAATGTATTTTTGAAGATCTTTTGGTTTGCCTCCAGAACGAGAAAATTTTTGTATTGATGTGATTCTAGGTACTCAACCTATCTCCATTCTTCCATATAGAATAGACCCAATAGAATTATGAGAGTTAAAGGAGCAATTAAAAGACTTGTTAGAAAAGGGACTCATAAGGCCTAGTACATCCCTATGAGATGCACCAGTGTTATTTGTGAGATGCTCATTGAGAATGTGTATTGATTATAGATAATTGAATAAGGTAACAATTAAGAACTAATATCATTTTTTGAAAATTGATGATTTATTTGATCATCTACAAGGTGCTAAGTATTTATCCACTATTGACTTAAGGTTGGGTTACCATAAAGTGAGGGTCAAATAGAAAGATTTATCAAGACAACTTTTTAAATGCGGTACGATCATTAAAAGTTTTTAGTCATGTCATTTGGTCTTACAAATACACCAAAATCTTTCATGGACCTGATTGATAGAGTGTTCAAGCTATTCTTGGATGTGTTTGTGATAGTATTTATAATGATATTCTAGTGTATTCAAGATTTAAAGAGGACCATGTTAATCATTTGAGGTGGGTGTAACCAATTCTTTATGATAGTAAGTTACATGCAGAGTTCTCTAAATGTGAGTTTTGGTTAAAAATCAATGGAATTCATGGGTCATATTATATCCCATAAAGGAATAAGGATTGATACTCTGAAGATAGAAGCTGTAAAGAACTATCCAAGACCTACAATTCCTATAGAAGTTCATAGTTTTCTTTTGTTGGTAGGTTATTATAGAAGGTATGCCTATAGAGGTTCGTAGTTTTCTTATGTTCGCAGGTTATTATATAAGGTTTGTTGAAGGATTTTCCTCCCTTCTACACCTTTAACAAAGCTAACACATAATGCAACCAAGTTTTAATAGAATGAATCATGTGAAAGAAGTTCCCAAGATCTAAGGAATAAGTTGATTTCTACACCCATATTGGTACTTCAAGAAGGCACAAAAGGCTATGTAGTATATTGTGATACTTCACGATTTATCTTAAGATATGTATGATGAAATGAGGTAAATTTATAGCTTATGTCTTAAGACAATTGTAGCCATATGAGAATAATTATCAAACACATAATCTTGATCTAGAAGGTTGTATTTGCTTTAATGATATAATGCCACTAATTTTGTGGAATTCATTTTTATATATTTACTGACCATAAGTGTTTACAGTATAGCTTTAAGTCCAAGGGTTTCATATAAGGCAACGAAGATGGATTGAGCTATTAAAAGATTGTGACACTGATATTTTGTATCATATAGAGAAAGCAAATATAGTAGCCGATGCATTAAGTAGTAAGGTGATACCAAGCATTTATGGATAGTCCACTAAAATACAAAGGGATAACTAAAGATCTACACCAACTAGTTAGCGTGGGAGTTAACCTTCTTAAATCTCCGAATGAATGAGTTATTATGCAAAAAGTAACAAAATCCTCATTAATAGCTGAAGTGAAAGAGAATAAGTATACATATCTTATTTTACTACAACTTAAGAAGAATTTAAAAAGAAGTATGACAAAGGCATTGGCATTTACACAAGAGAGAGTACTTTGGTGACAAAATAGATTATGTGTACCTAACATTGATGGACTAAAAAAGAGAATTATGGATAAAGCACACCATTCAAGATATTCTGTCCATCTGGGGACAACCAAAATGTATCATGACTTTTAAAAAGTGTATTAGTAAGTAGACATGAAGAAGAATATTGCAAAATTTGTGGCTCAATGTCCCAATTGCCAATAAGTTAAAGTAGAGCACCAAAAGCTGGAGGTTATATGCAGCATATAGAACTCCCAATTTGGAAGTGGGACATGATCAACATTGATTTTGTCACTGGTTTGCTTTGCTTCTTTTGAAATTTTGATTCCATATAGGTAATATTCAATAGACTCACCAAATTAGCACATTTCTTACTAGTCAAGAATACTTATAAAACTGAAGAGTACATAAGGTTGTATATTAAAGAGATAGTTTGACCAAAAGGAGTTCGAATCTTTATTATATCCGATAGGGGAGATTAGTTTACTAAGAATTTTTGGATTTCATTTCAAAAAAATCTAGGAATGCAAGTGAGTTTAAGTACAACTTTCACCCTCAAATTGATGGTCAGGCAGCACGTACAATCTAAACACCTAAGGATATGATACAAGCTTATCTATTGGACTTCTAAGATAGTTGGGAGAATCATTTGTCACTTATTGAGTTTGCATACAATAATAGCTTTTAATACTCAAAGGATCAAAATAGAAACTTATGAAACTTTATATGGGAGAAAGTGTAGATCAACAATTGGGTGGTTTGAAGTGGGTAAAACTGCCTTATTTGGGATAGATCTTGCTCATCAAGCTAAGAAAAAAGTTAAGGTGATATATAAATGGACAAAAATAGCATAAATTCAACACAAATCATATATAGATATTAGAAGAAAAGGGCTAGAGTTTTCTATAGGATATTAGGTATTCTTAAAGGTGTCACCAATGAAAGGGGTAATAAGGGTTCGGGTAAAAAGGAAAAGTAAGTCCTAAGGGTAACTAGGTTTGGTTAAAAAGGAAAAATAAGTCCATATTATGTGGAGACATACAATATTATTTGAAGATTTGGCTAGTTGCATATGATTTACAGATACCCCAAGAGTTTTCAATAGTACATCTAGTATTTTATGTCTTAATGCTCCAAATGTGCATAAGAGATCTGTCTTGTATTAATCCCACTATAGTTGCATAAGTTATAGAAGATATCACTTGTGAAAAATTACCCATTGCTATTCTAGATCATCAACTTAAGAAGTTAAGAAATAAAGAAGTAGCTTCTATAAACGTACCTCATAGGAGCCAACAAGTTGAAGAGATCACATGGGAAGCTGAAGAAGCAATGAAATCCAAGTACCCTCATTTATTCAAACCCAAAGAGAAATCCCAAGATGTTGCATTAGAGCATTAACAAGTAAGTGCAAATATTTAAGTGTTAAATGGTAATAAAAAGATTAAACTTAGGCTTGAACTTATTTGGGTTGGCCAATCATGCTAACATTCAAGGATGGATGTTCCTAAGGGGGAGGATGTAACACCCCATATTTTGCATGCACTGCTCTATTTATATGGAACTTGATATATCTTTGCTATTTAGATAATGGACGATATTTTTTATCCGAGTATTAATAGTGTAAATAGGTTTGAGGGATAATGTCGCATATTTGGCATGATCAAGTGAATATAAATGGAAGTATTTGTACTTGAGATGGCAAGGTGACATTTAATCCTAAGGTTCAACGTGGCCAAGTTTATACAAGTGTTAAGTTAAGCTAGAGGGATTAAGATTTAGAAAATAAAATAAAATAAGTGAGTTGCTTGCTTGACTTAAATTAATCTAGTAGGTGACTGATGAGGGATGATTTTACCACTCATTCTTACTAAATATTTATGTGCATTACCTTATTTTGAATGAATAAATAAGACATGTTGGTGATAAAATGCACTAATATCCATTCTTTGTAGGCATAAGAGTTAAGGAGATCAAAAGATATGGATTGGAGCTGAAAATAATAAAAAAATGAGCAAGAAAAGTTCAGCTGAAGAGTTGGAGTAGCAACGTCTCAGGTACCGCAGTTGTGGTCTACTGACCGCAATTGCGAAAAATCAAGCAAAAGTAATCCAACTGCGATCACGGGTTTAACCCACAACTGCATAACCATGGTCATAGCCAGACCCGCACACAGAAGAAATCAGCTCAAGGGTAAAACTAGAAATGCACGTGGCTAACCCCAATTTTGACAAAAAAACTCAAACCCTATCATCATTGAATAACATTCCATCTTCACAATTTTTTTTAGGTTTTAGCTCTTGGATTCATAGCCTCTATTATAAAATATTGTATAATTTTTGGGTGAATAACACATTGGAGACTTTCTAAGTGGAAGATTAGCTCACTTCCGTTGTTGATTTGTGGGAGTGCCAAGTTTGAAGTAACATTCACTTAAGCTTCAATAAATCACTTTAATGGAGATTATGGGTATATCTATGCTTATTTATCTTATGTGTAGCTAGATCTCCCTCTTGGGTTATGTGTGGAAAGGGAATAAAGTGTGTGTGGGTTGTTATTGATTAGCTTTTATTTAGTAGTTCATGTTTATGGGTTTTATCATGGCTATGCTAACATAGTTGGGATTTGATGGGTGAAAGCCCCAATTACCCACATGGGTATGATGAGTGAAAGCTCCATTCTCTAGAAAACCCAAAGCCATATTTGAAAGAATAGTTTTGGATGAAATTTAGGAATCCATATCATTCTCAAAAGAGGGATGTGGAGACCAAAGCAATGATAAATAATTTTGTGTGTAGTTTGCTAAATCTTTACTATCTTAGACATAAGGGTGAATGTGAGGTTGACTATACCATGAGTATCATCTTAGAAATAGGGATGCCTAGATTGAGGATGTTGTTACGAATTGTTGAACACACCTATTAGGTATTCGAAAGAATCAATGGGTGAAAGTTTGGTGTTTTGTTGAAAGACTAGCATCAAAATCTATAACCAAACCTACCTATATTTGACATACTAAATTGATGATTGATTACTTAAACTCACACATCACTTCCTTAGTAATGCATAATCCCAAGATCCATGCATAATTGTTAAAACTCTAATTATCCGTAGCCCTGAATTTATACTAGAAAAAAACAAAAAGAAACATTAGTGTAGATATCTATCTCCCCCATTTTTATCTTCGTGTAACATTGGTTTGATTTTAACTTGTGTCTATTATTTTGAATTAACTTGATTGCCAATCACATTATTCCTCATGGATTTGACCCCGACTCCAAAGTTGGGTAAATATTGACGACGACTGTCTTGCACTAAATTATACGTGTAAGTTGAGCGTTATAAAAAATGGCGTTGTTGCCGGGGAAACATTTGGCGTATTAAGTTAGTTTCAAATTTTAGCTACTTGCTTGAATTCAAGATTGTATATATTTTTGTAAGATTTTTCTTTGTAGGTAGATTTTAATTTATTTTTATTTTTTTCTATGGCATATTTCGATGAATATGATGTCGATAATTGGGATTCCTATCCTAAAAACCCATGTCCAATCTATGAAGGACCACACTCCAAGAAAGATTGTAACTATACTCCCTATTAGGAGTATAGGTGCCCGTGATGTAGTGGTCAACATGGACATTGGGATAATTATCCAAATGCCCTTTCCCTCAATTATACTTACCGAATTGCTAGTTCTTCTTATGAGATTGATAGGTCTTATGATGAGAAGAAGGAAGAGCAATAAATCAAACCTATTAATTTTAGAGCAATGCTAAACTATTCTAGATCCGGTAACTATAACCGGGGAGAATGCGCAAGACTTGCATCAATCCTATGGGGTGTTTGAATGGGAAAATGTCAAGCCAAGGGAATTGGGCAAGAACATATTTCTTGTAAATATTACAACCATGCCCATTTTCTAAGAAGAGGTCCATCAATAAGAGAAAACAAGCTATGATGATGAGCTTGGTCGTGAAGACTCCTCGGTAACTTCCCAATCCATCGAGTCATATAAGGAAGAATAAGCTACAATAAAAGAAATGGTACTAGAGTGTATCAAAGAATTTAGGCAAATCACTTATGATGACTCTAGTTCATTTTGGGGTAAAGATGCTTTGGAGGATGCTAACCAAGAATTAAAGGTTGGACCTCAGTCAAACCACTTTTCAACATTATGCTTAGAGTATGTGATGAGGATCCATGCCTCCGAACAAATGGTGGATTGTGGGGAGAAGGAGTTCGACTCTTATAATTTGGAATTTGACATTCCAAAGGAGCAGATAGAACCCCATCCATCAATGGCCAAGGAACACAACTTTCGATGTACAAGGATTGGCCTATTGATGTTCAATCTTTTACCCAAGGAGCCAATCCAAAAAATTAATATAAAGCTGGGTAAAAGGTTCAAGTCTTCAAAATGGTAAGATCGAGGCTTGCTTGCCATTTTTTCTACTCTTCCGAACCTCATCTTGGAAGATCTAAATCTTTTGTCCCTATGCCACTCATTGCATATCGAGCAAATGTTGGGACGGAAATTCAACTCTTCTAAGTGGAGGCACAAATGGAAGTGGAGGAGGTATCGGGCTACGATGTTAAACTAAGAGCTCGATGGGAGGCAACCCATCACTCCACAAGAAGTGGCCTATATCCTTTTATTTATGCATGATAGAATAGATTTTGTTTTTACATTTCTTCATGCATAATCCATGAAATGCTAGCACTAGAAGGAATGTTGAATGAACTTGAAAAAAAAATTGTGCAAAAATTTACAAGTTTGGACTGAAAAAGAAGTGCAAGAGACCCAATTTTTGGTCTCAGTTACTACGATTACGGTCTATGCCACTGGGATCATGGAGGCCGCATGACCGCGATCACAGTCAAATTAGTTTACATGACCATCCGACTGCCACTTTCCCTCATGCCTCTATTTCAATTTCTCTTAAAATTCTCTTCAACTTTTGGCATTACTTTATGCTTCCAAGCGTAAATTCATCTCAACCATCATCTAATTTAGTGAGTTGTCTCAACTACGTTGATTTGAATAATTATATGCTTAGATCTTGTAGTTTAGGAGAGGCCTGAAATGATAATTTATCAATAAATGTGTGCTTACTTTTTGACTATTGTTGTGGTTAGCTGTTGTAGTTGGTGTACACACTAATAGGGAAGTCTTGAGTATCTAAATTTAAGGTTTAAACGGTTGAAATAATTGTGTACACCTTGTGTTCTACTTAATACCCCAATGAATTACATGTTAAATTCTCTGGGTTTGGGGGTATAATTATGATAACTAGGACTGAGTTACTTAGTCTTAATACTTATGTTCCTAGCAGAACATGAATATAGGGATAAAATTCTATGCTTTAACTGAAGTGTAGAATTTCAGAGTATGGTCTCAGGTATCGCGATCACAGTATCGATGACCGCAAGCATATCAATGTGGTCATGGTCACTGCTCTATAATTACCATACCTAAGGGCAGTATCTACAGTAGCTAAAAAATTCTGCAAAACCATTTCTGCCCCCAAAACCTTCTATAACACTGCCGCATACATTTATTTGTTTGGTCTAGCATATTTTTGGTGTGATAGTACTAATGATGTCCTAAGTGCATTGTTTATAGGATCTAAGCCTCAGAGATAGAGGGAATTGACAACACATAATTCATGGCCCCAGAATGTCAAAACCTCTACAATGCGAATTTGCACAGGACTAAGTTACTCCCCTAAAGGGGTATCATCTTGGACAAAGTAGAGGCAAAGTTCCCAAGATTTCATGCTAGACTCACTCAGACTGGGTAGCTATGCTTTGCCCTGGAACCCTGTGTTGCTAATGAGCATTGGGTGCATGAATTCTATAATAACTTAAGTGTAGTTTCTTTCACAAACCCAGTGATGATGATTCGGGGGAAGCTACTAAACTTTGGGACAGAGCGAATCAATGAGGTGTATGGACTCCTAGATGCTGACATGGAGCAGTTCTATGCAAAATTATGTGAGCCAGGGAACTGGATGGAAAATATTTATATCCTGGCAAAGATGTTCCCTAGGACACTACCAAAATAGACATTCTAATGAATGACTTCACAACTGAGGCCAGACTTTGGCAGAATATTATCTGTAGCCGAGTATCGTCATGCATTCATATGACCATTGTTACAGACTTGCAAGCTTGGATGGTGACTTTTATTCTCTCTGGCATCACTTTAAATGTGAGTAAGATTATGTATTAAAATGGAGGTACATCAAAAATCATAGAGGTACACATTTTCTCTTTCCTTCCCTTATCACGGAGCTATGTAGAAGAGCATGGGTGGAGGAAAATTCTATAGATACTTGGGTTCTCCCAAGCCCCTATATTTTTTCACTCAAATTTAGAGGTGAGGGGGACCAAGGCTAGAGCAAGAAGAGGAAGGTGGACTCTGGTAAATTGACCTAAGACGATACAGACTCTTAAAGACCTTCATTAGTCAACCCCCTTGATGATATATCAGGTTAGATATGGGTGGTTAGAGAGATACTATTCAGGCTACCTCAGGGACTAAGAGAGTATTTCACCGCTCGTCACTCATATGTAGCTCAGCCAGACGATAAGAAATATAGGGAGGAGAAGAAGAAACAGGGAGCCATTATTGCCCATTTGGAGAGAGCTTATTCATCCTTAGCAGCATCACATAGTGACCTCAGGGAATCACATGAGAAAATGGTAAAGAGGGAGACGAAGCGAGATAAATTCTCCAAGAAGCTGTAGAAGGGGTTAAAAGTCATCTTCAAGGTGCTCAAGCATAATCATAGACTACCTTCACCTAGGATGGACAGTGAGGAAGAGGTCCCTATTGATTTGTCTGTTGATAATGCTAGTGGTGATGGAGTCAAGTCAGTGAGAGAGAGCATCTCTTAATACAAATTCAGGGAAATCCCTCTTACTCTTGCTTTATTACACACGCAGTGAGGACTCTGCATTCCTTTTTAGTTAGGGATACCTTCAGATTTGAATTATTTTGGTGATGCGTCACTGGATATTTCTCTTTATGTTGTTGATTGTTTTGGAATAATACCTTGGATATTGTTTTAATTTTGTTTTTGAAGTATGGTGCCCACATTTTATGGATTATAATGTTGCTATTGTAGTTTTAGTTTTGCTCCTTTTAACTTAGTTTTTATTTTAATTTTGATAATCCATGAAAAATTTTGCCCTATGATGGATTGAGTGACGACATTCTTAAGGGTAAAGCGTCATTTTTAGGTTTTTGATGCATAGATGCAGGGAAAGTCTGAGTACCCATAGCATATATATCAAAAATACAAAGGAAGTCTGAGTACCTGTGGCATTGTATGTTGTAAATTTGGGGTCATTTTGTACACCATTGGCGAAGTCTGAGTAGCCATATGGGTAGTTTTACCTTTTTGAGCCTAAATGTAAGGATAAGGCTTTGGTTGTTGCGATAATTTAGCATATTGTGTGTGTTGCTAATGGAAAATGAACATCCCCCTCCGTCCAAAAATTTTTAGAACAAAATCAAGGGCATGGATGTGAGCAATTTTGTAACAAAACTTTTTCTTTTTTTGTGGATTCATAAATTTTAACTTACTAATAGAAATAGATACTCCCATTTTGTCACTCTCGAGAGGGACATTTGATCCCTCTTGGAGAATTTTGCATGCCATATGTGGTGAGATTTTGGTATTCAGCTCTTGTACACTTGTGTTATCTATAACTTGCCTTGTTAGTCTTACGAAACTAATTTTGATTGTATATGGTTGGAGAAATAATCTTAAGCTACCCTTATGATTTTGGAACCCACTCTAGCCTAAAAAGCCTAGCCATGCATAATTATAATCCCTAGTACCCATGATGAGCCTTTGACCTTTCTTTGGCAAACTTATTACAAACTGTGATCCATTTTTTTTATCCCTCTTTTGAGCCAAACCCTCCTTAAACTTAGAAATGTAACTTGAGGCTTAAAGTCTACGTTCGGGGTAGTAAAGTTTAATGGAATAGAGTGTGAGGCCCCAAAATTGTTAGTGAAATGCTGAATATGCCTAAGTGTTGAAAATAAAGGAATAGAAAAACAAAGGATCCAACAAAAGGAATGAATTACACGGAAGTTGCAAGAAAAAGAAATGAAAAAAATGGGTAAACAAAGGAAGCAATAAGTAGGCATGATAAAAGAGAGAAAACAAAGAAGAGTAGCCCTTAGTCAAAAAGGATGATTGAAAAAGTATGGTGTAGATGTTCAAGGAAGGGTATAGCCATGTTATTCCCAAATGATATCCTTCCCTAACCCGAACCTACGTGTCACTCTTAGAAATTCCTTTGAGATTTCCAGCCATGTATTTTTTTCAAAATGACGTTGACAATAGGGGAAAGCTTATGGTATAGCACTTGTTTCATTGAGATTTCTTTTGTGTGAGAGAGAGTTCTTGCACATAAAACTCGTTGTTGCATTTTTGGTAGCTTGGTGTATAGAATTTTCTTTCTTGTGAGGATTGGCATGTGAAACAAGTTAGGGTGAGTGATTTTGTCACCTTTCGAAGAATGAGGCAAAAGGATTACAGCTTAGTAGTGGTGAAGGGGAAGCTACCTCTAAAGTATTGGTTTTTGTTGCTTAGTTGCTCTTAAAAGTCCTATGTGTCTCTTGCATGTTGCATCTTATGATGAGGGGTATAGTAGAAATTAGCTTAGCCTGTGTGTAATAAGCTACTTGTTATTGCTACTAAAGCATTGTTGTCTCATTGTAAAAGGTAGTATTGCTTGAGGAAAAGCAACTTCTTTAAGTCGGGGGTGATGATAAGTGATGATTTTACCACTCATTCTCACTAAATATTTCTGCACATTACCTTGTTTTGAATGACTAAATGAGACATATTAGTGATAAAATGCACTAATATCCACTCTCTGTAGGCATAAGAGTTAAGGAGATCAAAAGATATGGATTGGAGCTAAAAATGATCAAAATGGAGCAAGAAAAGTATAGGTAAAGACTTGGAGCAGCAAGACCTTAGGTACCACGGTCTCGGTTTGCTGACCGCAATCATGGTATTCAAGCAAAAGTCATCCAACCATGATCATGGGAGTAACCTGCGGTCACGTAGTCACAATCGCAGCTAGACCAGCACAATCGCAGCTTAGCAAAAGAAATTAGCCCAAGGGAAAAACTAGAAATGCACGTGGCTGACCCCAATTTTAACAAAATGACTCAAACCCTATCATCATTGAATAACACTCCATGTTCCCCAATTTTTTAGGTTTTAGCTCTTGGATTCATAGCCTTCATTTATGGAGTAGAAAATATTGTATAATTTTTGGGTGAAGAATACATTGGAGACTTTCTAAGTGGAAGATTATCTCACTTCCGTTGTTGATTTGTGGGAGTGCCAAGTTTGAAGTAACATTCACTTAAGCTTTAATAAATCACTTTAATGGATATTATGGGTATATCTATGCTTATTTATCTTATGTGTAGCTATATCTCCCTCTTGGGGTTATGTGTGAATAGGGAAATAAATTGTGTGTGGGTTGTTATTGATTAGCTTCTATTTTGTAGTTCATGTTTATGGGTTTTATCATTGCTATGCTAACATAGTTGGGATTTTATAGGTGAAATCCCCAAATACCTACATGGGTATGATGAGTGAAAGCTCCATGCTCTAGAAAACCTAAAGCCATCTTTGAAAGAAGGTTTTTGGGTAAAGTTTAGGAATTCATATCATCCTTGAAAGAGGGATGTGGAGACCAAAGTAATGATAGATAATTGTGTGTAGTTTGCTAAATCTTCATTATCTTATACAAAAGGGTGAATGTGAGGTTGACTATACCATGGGTATCATCCTAGAAATAGGGATGCCTAGATTGAGGTTGTGGTTACCAATTATTGAACACACCTATTAGGTATTTGAAAGAATCAATGGGTGAAAGTTTGGTGTTTTGTTGAAACACTAGCATCAAAATCTATAACCAAACCTACCTATATATGACATACTAAATTGATGATTAATTGCTAACACCCACACATCACTCTCTTAGTAATGCATAATCCTAAGATCCATGCATAATTGTTAAAACTCTAATTATTCGTAGCCCCGAATTTATACTAGAAAAACCCAAAAAGAAACATTAGTGTAGATATCTATCTCCCCCATTTTTATCTTCGTGTAACATTGGTTTGAATTTAACTTGTGTCTATTATTTTGAATTAACTTAATTATCACCCACATTGTTCCTCGTGGATTAGACCCCAACTCCAAAGTTGGATAAATATATTGATGATGACCGCCTTGCACTAAATTAGACGTGTATGTTGAGCATTATCAGTGACAAATAGGAGCATTACCTAATTTGATTTACAAACCAACTTAACGAACCAAGTAGGTGGATCACCTACTAAGAATCTTTTACCACCTTAATGGGCAAAGTACACTATCACCTATTTGCGAATTCTGGCCCAAACTAAGTGTAATAAAAGTTCAAGTCAACAAAGTCCCATGTCAAATGGTCAAGTATATTTATCAACTACTTTAAAAATTATGGCCCAAAATGAACCAGAAAGTCAACCAAGAGCAACTCTTTTTAAAGGAGTTAAAATTTGCTGATTTGACCATTTTAACTTGCAAACAAAAGGAGAATTTCTAGAGTTTTCTCTTATTCTATCTGAGATTCAATAGAAGTCCTGAAGTTCATATTATGGTTTTTGATATTCCCTTTCCTTCCAAGATAAAGGTAAGTGCATTTCATGGGCTTAGCTTAAGTAGACTATGGGAATTAGGTTCTCTATCCTTAAATCATAAGATCTCTCTATAAGTTTGGCAGTCCCATTTTTCTAAGTTATTAAGAGATTTTTCTCTTTCTTTTTAGTTTGTTGTAAAGGAAATAGGATCTTTAAGAGATACAAGTTAAGATAATAAATTATCACAAAAACTAAGGTAAGGCCATTGCCTATTTTTCCTTTTCCTAGCATGTTTTGGTAGAGAATTGTGTTTATATTGTTATTAGTAACTCTTTGAATAGTGATTGGAATATTATTATATTATGCTAATGGATTTTGGTACTGATTAAGGACTATTCTACAGGTATTATGGTTGGGAGGCAGTGGCTAACATTATATAATAATTGTGTGTAGTTGTATCAAAGAACTAAAGAAGGATGTGGTGGCACACCACTTAATTAGGTATTACATGAGCTTATTGTCCATCACATATTTATATTAAGTTATATATGTTATGCATCTCGTGGAGTGTGGGGAAGGACTTTATAAGAGGGTTGTATAGTAAATAAAAGCCAGTAAGGGAAAAGAAGAGGAAAGAACACCTTGATTTGATAAATTATGGGAGTACTATTGAGCTACTATTTTGGTGAGGTAAGAAGCCCAAATGTGTTGGTTAGCAACTAATACTAGTTTTATATTTACTCTATTATAGATTAATAATCTGAAAGAAAAGAGGTTAATTTGGGGTGCCGCCAAAGTTGTACAATAATGTATGTAAGGCTTCTTGATCCCATACTCCTTGGCATAAATATAAATCTTGTGTAACAAAGTAAGCCTCCTAATAACTCTTTCGTGTTAATGATACATAATGGCAGCGTACAAGATCCAATGTGGCTAACAACCTTGGTGTCACTCCTTACTGTGTTAAAGTAATTCAAAATAAGTTTGTGACAAGATCTACACATTTAATTTTATAAATACTAGTATGAAAAATCTACTTCCAACAAGAAGTTTTGTAAGTTCTTCTCTTAGTCAAACAAGGTCCATTGTGTTATTTAAGCACCTAAGTGTTATATTACTATTACTATTTCTTCCTACATCATTGGCAGTATATCAAGTGCATGTTTGTAAGTATTGTATTTTTAATCTAAAGTTCTAACTCATAATGTCATAACCTCCAAAATAATAACCTTCAAGATAAAAAAAATGAATCTGTATATTAATAGGTAGTATTCCAGGAGAGAATGTTAGCATGGTCCAATCTTAATCGATATTATGGGTGGTATCCCAGGGTTGAAATTAAATCCTAGCATGGGTTTATCCTAATTTGTGTACTTATGAGGACCGTATTTCAAGGGATAAATTACCAAGAATGGGTCATCCTCTTTTACCCTTGATTAGTTGGTTATTGTATTATATGCCTTACAAAGTTATAATGCAAAGAATAAGAAATAAATAAAATAATATAATCTACACGATCTCTCAAGTGTAAATAAAGGTGGTCTTTTATCCTTATCTAAACAGTCGTACATTGATACTTGATTTTCTTTGAGCTCTTTCTTACATATGGTTACTTTATGCACTACATACTCAGTACATTTTTTTGTATTGGCATTCCTCATAGAGGATACTATGTTTCATGCCACAGGTACAGGTGCTCCAGCTAGTATACCTCCTAAATATGAGCACATGACACTTAACTGCAGTTAGTGAGCTCCATTTTGATTGTGGGATTTGTCGAGTCTTTGATATATGCATTTTAGTATTGTAAAGTAGTTTTGTAAGGTGGGACTATCTAAAGATAGACTATATTTTCTATCTTATAGAGGCTTTATAGACTAATGTATTAATTTCAAATATGTTTTGTATTGTAACAATTGTAGCCTCAATGCCCAAGACATGCATATATGTTTTGGGTGTACCTCTATCTTAGTCTTTTATCATCACTATAGCCTATGTATACTTGTCATAATTTATTACTATCATAGTTATTTGTGTGGAAATTAAGGTTATAAGTCGGTTCTCTCTAATCTTTAGGACTTCGAGTGCTTGTCCATCTTAATGGGATTTGAGGTGTGACATATAAACTATCATATTAATTTATTTGCAGATTTTTTGTACTTCAACTTCTGCGTATACTGGAGTTATTGAATTTGGCATCAAGTGAAATGGGATACCTTTGTTGATACCTTTGTTGTACTATGTACTCATTTTCCATGGATTTTGAAATAGGTTGTGCTAATGTATTTTGTTTGTCAATGAATATACTAATAATTTTTAGGAAGTTTGACAACACACTTAATAATTGATCTTTAAAAGTAAAAATTTAAAGAGTAACTTTGTCCTTCTACTTTCCACTCAGAGCTCTAGTTTATTTAGCATGCTCCATCAAGGTAATTTATTAGTTGAAAAATCATTTGCGCAACCTAAACTCTTATCTGAGTTGGTTATTGTGATTGTAGTGTTTAGAGGATATATACTTTTGCATTGATTTCTAAATTGAGGATGATAGAATGGTGTAAATAAGCAGAAGAACTTTATAATCGAATTCAAAATATGAAGAAGAGGAGTTAGCATAAATGATACATTGCTCACTTGGCATGCGAGAGGCATGGGTTTCGATCCACTGTATCTTTACTTTACTTTCTTCTTGAAAAAAAGAAGATCAAGAATATAGAACTTGTAGTATAAATTGATACATGTTGATATTGTGAATGTATGATAGATAACTTCTCCATTTTTTCAAAACTATTGAACTGCATCATTATTGGTTCAATTCTATACTGTAATTAGAAGTGTATATTCAAATATAGATGTATTGAATTGATAAACACTAATGCTTTCACATACAACTGCACATACTCATAGACAAACCTTATGGGATGATTTATCTTGGTTGACATTTGTTTTGTTGATGCATTTCTCACATATTATGATGGTTAGGAGCATTATCCTTTTCTTTCTTTTTTACAGATTTTTGATAATTAAGAGCTTCATCCTTGCTCATTTGGTGTTTGCATTCTAGTCACACAATGAGATTTCATTATTCAAATTTACGTACACTTAAGTCATAAATCACAGGTTATGTGTTTATATTTATGTTTATACGTGGATGGAGTAATATACTTGAATAATGAATACCATGCCTCACTTTTATGTGTCTCAAGCGTTAATTGCTTAAGATAAGGGCAAAGAATTTGTTGGTCACTTTGGCATATTGAGGATTGGAAATTAAAGAAGTATAGTGTTGAAATTTCAAGATTGCCTTAAACATCAATACTTATATGAGTAATTATTTATATTGTTAGTATCAACATAAAAAGGGTGTTGTAAAAATAATACTATATGCATTGACAGGATTAAAACTACTTTTAAAATCACTTTTGTGTAAATCATCACGACCCAAAAGAAGGTCATGATAGCACTTATTGTGGCCCAGCCTTGATAAGTAAGTCAATCACCTAAAACGAAAAGAAATTCTTGACTAGTAACAAGAATAATAAGATGATACTTCTAGAGGGAATTCAACCAACTCAAAACATAAATAAAGCAGAAGTCTGAAAGAAATAAGATAAAATCCCCCAAAAATATAGTATCATAAGTATAGAGCATCTAATAAATCATCCATATACAGTAAAGGTACAATGTCCATCTCCCAAAACAAATAAAGACATAATAAAAGTAAGAGGGCATTTGGAAGTCAACTATGGTCCCTAGAGGAACCCAGTACCTCGATCGCAGTCTCTATAAGCACGATCAGCCAGCTATGTCGTACTTGAAATAGGATCTACATCGAAAGAGCATAGTATGTGAGAGTACGATCTACTTGTATTCAGTAGGTATTATAGGTTGACTAATCAAAGAATAAAATAACATAAATAAATAAAACTATGAGCACTTAACCTGCAGTAATGATCCTTCAAGTCATTTTTTATATTTTTGCTTATTTTTATTGTTAGTGTTTCTCTATAGCTAACCCTAACCTGCAGTAATGATCCTTCAAGTCATTTTCCATATTTCTACTTATTTTCATTATTAGAGCTTCTCCATGGTTACCCCAAGTCATTTATGACTTGCTGGAATGGATAGTTTGGTTACTGAGCAGTTCGTTTGGTTTTAGAATCATTTCCCTATTTTAAAGTTTTAACTGGTTCTAAATAGCTAGCGAGAAACAACTTTAGTCAAACAACCTCGAATGCAAATTCTAACTATTCCAGTAGCTCTAGAATATTGATTTTAAGCTAGGTGAACTCTTGGTTTGGATCTCGAGGCACTCGGGCTCATTTCGACCTATTGGTCAAAAACATAAGAAAATGAAAATTAGGTATGGGACCCATATTTTGTTGAAATAACCTCGGATGGAAATTTCAACTATGTCATTAAGTTCGGAATGTCGACTTTAGTGTGGTTACATAGTTCTTTTGCATATACAGGAATCCAAATGAATATTGAGGGCTTGGTGGAGATTTGAAAAATTTCTAAGTCTCAGGTATATTTGATATTCTGATGCAATCGCAATTAAGATGGCTTTGGACGCTATTGTGGCTCCTTAAGTAGGATAGCAAGTGTCATAAATATGACACCTTGACCAGATCACCAGACTGCGATTGCAATATGGGAATGTCGTAATCGCGACATCCTCGACTTATACCCTTAAAATGTGATTGCAAACATCGGATCATGTTAGCGAGACCTAAGGACCTGGTAAGGGTAAAAGCACCCTATTTTAGCTTAATCTTTCTCATTCTTCACCCATTCTCTTGAGACAAAAATCCTAAAAAAGAGATATCTTAAAATTGGTTCTTGTGGGTGGATTAGAAACTTGTCTAACACTTGTTTACTCATATCTTCCAATTTGTGGTAAGATTTCACCCTTTTCATGGTAGAAATTTCTATTTGTTGTTCAAAAATCTCAAAACCTTAGGGGATTGATTGTAGCCCCAAATTATTTCAAAATTCACCTATTTTTTAGGGTAGAGATTCCTTGAGCATATGTGAATGTTGGGTTGATTTTAAAAACATGAATTTTTTGTAAATAGGATCCACATGGAATTTTTGGTATTTTTTGGATTTGAATCATAATGGTGAAATATAGGTATCATTATTCTCGTATTTGTGAGTAGAATGTGATTTTGATAGCTGGTATTTTGTGACAACTTCACAAAGAGAAAAGATGGTGATTTAGTGGACTTAAGAGCTTTTTTTGGCATCCAGGTAAGCTTCATTTTACCCCTTGTTAGATTGAGATAATTCACAGTATGTTTATGATATTGTGTTAGATTTGGGATACTTTTAGGTGTTAGTGTGATAAATTGAAATATTTGGGAATAGTTGGATCATTTAGGCTATTTCTGATATTGTTTTGGGTATGATTAGCGTAGTTATTCCTATCTTTGGTGAAATTAGCCTTGTAGGCTCTAGTTAGGGTAGAAATACCCTAGATACTTCATTGAGGAGGAGCTTTCCTTGGTTACTTGAGTTTAGGGTAAAACTTACCCAAGTTGCCATACCTTAGATGAAATTGATTTAGTCGCTCTATATTAGAAGGAATAGTTATCCTAGGGCTAGTTGTGGCTTGTTCAACATCTAATAGTGGATTTAGATACCTTAGCCTAGTTCGGGGTAGATATTTCTTGAAAAATAGTTTTGATGATTTAGAAGTGGGCTCTTCGACCTACCTTAGGTCAAGACTTGTGATAGTTATTGAAGACCATTGATATACTTGTGTACATCTAGGGAGATGGTTATTTTGGTGATATTTATATGCCTTGTTACGTGTTGGTTATGCTGGATGATGTTGAAAGTAATGCTTGACTAGTATGCTATGAATGAGTTATTGATTGAGCTTATGTCATTAATGAGCTATTGAATATACTATTGATTGGGCTATTATTTGGGATATCGAATATACTACTGAATAAACCCTTGATTACCATATTGACTAAGTAATAAATTATTCTATTGATTGAGCCAACGAATGAGCTATTAACTATGGTAGTGATCATGTTTGGCGATAAATTAGCATTTACGCTTTTGTTCATGCTAGTGGACATGCTTATTGAATATAATGGTGATTAAGTAATTGATTAGGCTATGAATAAACTATATATTATGCCATGGATTAACTATTGATCAAGCTATTAATAAGCTAACTCTTATGCTAATGATAAGTCATTAATTAGGCTATTGAGAAGTTATTGCCTATGTATTGATAACATATATTGATAATATTAATGGTCATGTTTATTGACTATATTGGTGATTATGCTATTGATTGTGCTAAAGGTCGTGCTTATTTACTATATTGGCAATTATGCTAAAGCTCACAATTTTGATTATGATTATTAATCATGTTAATATACTATTTTAATGGTTATGCTATTAAAAACTCTAATGATTATATTATTGATTATATTGATAGTAACCAGCCTCTTGCTTGCAGATCAGTGAGGAAGAAGGCAGAACGATCTACAAAAGATCCTTCAACCAAAGAAGAGGCAAGCCTCCATTGTACAGACACGTCAAAGTAATCCCATTTCTTTTTTTTGCTTTCTAGTTCCGATGATATTGATTACTTATACCCGATTGAAATATAAAGGATGGCCATGATATTGATGATGACTCTATGATGATATATATATGCCCGACAAGGCCGAAGGATGATTGTGATGATATATGCCCGGCAAGATTGAAGGATGACTATGATGATATATACACCCGGCAAGTTCGGGGAATGATTATGATGATATTTATAAGGATATTATTGAATATCCCTACCGGTTCAAGTTTGGCTACACGTATTATACTATGATGATTTGCTTATTATGATACGATGACATTGGGGTGTGAGATTGATATACTATCTAAGTTGAGGATGAAGAAATAGTTATAATGTAGCATGATGAATAGACCCTAATGATATAATGATTAGTTGATGAATATTGGCTAGTTGGTAAGTATTGGCTAGTTGACAAATATTGGTTTGTTGGTAAATAATGACTAGTTAATATGTGATGATTCACCGCCATATAAAGATTAGTTAATAAGTGATGTTTATTTGATAAAGGATGATTTATTGATACATAAGGATTGGTGTTACATGATGGATAGTTGATAAGTGTTGACTAATTGGAAAGTAATGAATATATCCACTTGATGATTATAGTATGGCATGACTTGGATGAATTCCAATTATATGATGAGAGTTGATAAATGATGGTGGTAGGTTATATTATCTTGTGTGTACCTTCCAAGCTTATGGGGGCTTGCGATGAGTTATTTACTTTTCCGCACTAATTAGCATATGGGAGCCAATTTTGTAGTTATGATTGCATTTGTTGATGCTTTATGTTATGTTATGATGATATCTGGTTATCCATTTATTCATGTATAGAGATGTGGGAGATATTTCAGGTTCGTTTCCTTACCTTGACTTTGTTATGTTATCTTGTATTCTATCATTTTTATATCATGATTTAGCTTAAACGGCCAATGATGCCTACTGAGTACCCGTATTTTTGGTACCCATACTATAATTTTCTACCTTTTTGGTACAAATCATAGTAATAGTTGGCGCCGCTATTGATCAACATTCGTGTTGTGTTGATATCCAGAGATATGGTAAATTCTTAGAGTTAGAGTTGTCTATTTCCTTCTATTTTTCTATGTTCAGTCTTTTATTTTGAGACAGATGTATTAATTATTCTATATAATTGGGTTGGGTTATTATTACTAAATACTCTTGTACTGGCTCTACTAGGTCGTGGGATGGTATTTATGTACTGACTACCTTTGTACTATTTCTATTTGCCATACTTATTTCTTGTGTTAGATTGCCTAGTTGGCCCTTTTGGGTCATTTTCACCAAGTTGGTCCATTGTGATTAGCTCCAAATTACGGTTTGGCTTACCTACTATAGGATTTTGTAGGTGCCATCGTGACTCATAAATTAAGTCATGACAAACTGGTATGAAAGCCTAAGATTCACTGTTATTATTAGTATAAGAGTAAATGTCTAATAGAGTCTTGTGGATCAGAACGATGATGTTTATTTCCTATCTTTGGGAGGCTATGGGACATTCTTAGGAGGTGTTCATTTCTTTCACTCATATTGTGCAAAGTGTCTGAGTTGGTTTATAGAAAATTTCTTTGAATTCACTCTTTTATAAATGACTAGGATACGTATTACTGCTACACAAGATAAGGGTCCTGAGACTGAGCCTAGGGATCCTTCTCTTGTTTGTGTATGACCCAAAGCTCATAGACAGCCATGAGATATGTCCTTAGCTAGGTCTAGGATAGGGGTACTCTACCAGACCTTATTCGTACTCCTAAACCAGAGATTCTTTCAACTTAGACAGCGGTGGGACAGGGACCAGCCTAGGCTCCACCAGGATTTATTTCTTCTTCAGTTCTCAGAGATGCCTTGTTTAAACTTTTGGGGTTATTTGGTGGTGCATTATCTGATAGTGTATAATTTATGAATTAGAGTGCTACGCAGACGGAGGCGCAGCCTTTAGCTGTGGCTCCTAGAGTTAAGGTCCCTCTTTTACTGGCGGTTGCTTAGCTGATAGTTGCTCAGCCAGTGGTTTTCCAGCTTTCTATGTCTATCGTGGAGCTGAAGATATTGGGTAGATTTTTTAGATTGGCTCTGCCAAGGTTTTGTGGTGCTCTAGGCATGGATGCATATGAGTTTTAGATTACTTGTGAGGATAGGTTCCATAATTTGGGACAAGTTGAGACTCATGGTATGGACCACACCACCTTTCAGTTGGACTTTGTTGCTCAACATTAGTAGAGAGGTTACATGGATTCTAGACCAGTTGAATCTTCTTCTTTGACATGGGCTTAGTCTCTGAGATGTTCTTGGAGAAATATATGCCTCGCAACCTTAAGGATCTTCTGAGAGATTAATTCTCTAGATTAGAGCAGGTCTCCATGACAATTGTGGAGTATCGGGCTCATTTTTATAAGTTGACTAGGCATGCGACTTCTATTACAGATATCGAGTATAAGAGAGTTTGTTGCTTTAAACAGATCTATTTCAAAGGAAGACTTATATATTGGATTCATGTTTACGGTTCTATAGTGTCGTAACATAAATCAAACAGATGGGTTATCTGTTACAACATATGACCCATCTGTTGCAACAGATTAGTTATCTGGTGCAACATGATAAAAAACTGTTGCAACAGATTAGTAACCTGTTGTAATAGAACCTGGACTCGATTTCAACAGATGTGTTTGTTTGTTACAACAGGGTAAATATCTGTTGCAACAAATTATTAACCTATTGCAACAGAACCTGAACTCGATTCCACAGACGGTAAATATCTGTTGCAATATATTAGTAACCTGTTGTGATAGAACCTGACCTCAATTTTAATAGATCCCCGTCTGTTGCAATAGGTAAGTCATCTTCGCAACAAGTAATTATCTGCTGCAACATATCACTCATATATTGGAATCAGCTTCAAAGGTGCCTCAGTACTGTAACATCAATCCCAACATGCGCTTCATCTATTGCAACAGATATATTATCTGTTATAACATAGGATTCACCTGTTACAACAGATTGCTCATCTGTTGAAATCATCTTCAGAGCATTACATGAATCCCAACAGGTAAGTAATTTGTTACAACTTATTACATATCTGTTGGGATTCATTTACAGCACTATACAATCACTATTAACTTTTTTTAAAAAATGACTTTATTTAGGTATCACTAATGGGGGTATCAATAATAATAGGGGTATTTATCATGGTTAATGGATCGAGAAGAGCAATCGATATGTATGGCGTCTGAACGAGGGTGAAATGCTAGAGACGATAGCTATGACAATCCAAAGTAATGTTTCGTATGATGATTTTGTGAACTTAATAATCAGTTATTGTGGACTGAATTGTCAATCGGAAGAACTCATCATCAGCTACATGTACAGCTCCTTTGAAAATTAGAGGGTACTGCCTTTCAAGATAACCGATCAAGTTCGGTTACGTGCTTAGCTTAGTGATTTATCCAGGCCAGTGTTAAAGGTGTATGTGGTTGAAAAGATAAGAAAGAATGAGAACCAGAATATAGAAAAAGAACAACGACAAGACATCTTTGATGACAGGTTGGATGATCTATACATCAATATTCCAGATGATGATCAAACACCTATGCCCATTGATGCGAACAATACAATGGGTAGTTCTCTCAATCGACACAGTCTGGAAATCTTCAAGATGATGGGAGCGACTTTTTTATTGGAATGTAATTCAAGTACAAGAATGAACTATCTACCACTTTGTTTATTTCTTGCTTGAAAAAAGATTCCAGAATAAAGAAAGTGATTAATTCGAGCAGTCTTTTGCTTCAAATATGCTAATCCAAACTGTAAGTGGTGATTGATAGCGGTGAAGTACGCAAGTTCTGCTACATTCATCATTCATAAACATGAAAAACATCACCCATGTGTTTCAAAGCACATATTGGGCCAAAATCCTCACACCACGGCAAAGTTCCTTGGTGAATATTTCAAAAATAGTTTCCCCGATGGAAAAGGCCCTTCAACAAGGGTTATGACCAATCAAATCCTTAAATAATTAGGTTTCCTAGTCAGTTATTGGAAGATATATATGGCTAGGAGGATTGAGAAGGACTTGGTTAGGGGATACACGAGCATGGGTATGCAGTCCTTGAATCTTTGTACCCTAAACAAACCATGATACAATTATATATATAGTGTGACATAAGCACATGGTCATCTAAATCAACCCTCATGTCGGAAAACATAAGTTTACAATATCATTCCTTCGAGACTCACACCTTCCCGGATAGCTATCATAACCCCTATTAAGCCTAATTTAAACTTGTCAAGCGGGCTGAGCTGGCCTATTTCAGCCTGGTTAGCCTAGCCTGATCTGACTAGATCTAGTAGGCATCCGGTTTATTAGGTCACTGGTCCCGGGATGGGCCATCTGAGTTGACTGGCCCGGTGGACTGACCTAGCTACAAAACCAAACCAGGATCACCGGTTACCCGGACCAAACTGACCCGGTAAATAAAAATAATTAATCTTAGAAAGTTGGTGGCTTGCTTAAATGGTCAAATAGACCGTTGTACCAATGGCTATAATGTCGTTTGGAAGTCTAATGGCCATTTGGCCCATTTTTCCATTTTTATTAAAAAATAAAATTTTAATTCAATTTTTTTTATATAAATACCCTATATTCAAGATCATTTTTCACACAGTCTCAATCTCTCATTCTCTCATTCTATCTCAAATATTCTACTTATCTCCTAAAGTGCTTAATTTTATTTTTTAATTGTGCAATTACAAATATCAAGTGGATGTTTCTAAAGTCGCAACTTTTGGATACTTCCAAAATTTGATATTGTCATTCCATTTCTTACTTTTAATTTTTAATTAGTGTATTAATTGTTGAATATTTATTTTTATTATTTTTGTGTATTTTGAATATTTTTTAGTTTAATTTATAATATGAATAAATTAAGAAACCTAGGTAAAAGTGTCAAAAAATGTTGTCTCGAAAGTGGCAGTGGGTGTAAAAATGAATTGGTGGGAGTTCCAGTAGAGGTAGTTCAAGTACTAAATATACTTGTATGTCTCCGATACCAATTAGTCAACCTTTTGAAGATGAAATAGGTGTAGGTACTCACGATATGAATTATTTAGAATCTCAAAACAATTATGGTATAAAAGAAGAGAATGAAGTAGACGCAGTTAATTTAAATGTAGATGATGAAAATATTGGTGAGACACCCAAAGTCGAAAATGCTAATGTTAGATCTGAATCGGTTAATCTTCTTTCCCATCCTTCTCGTGCCCTTGTAAGATCTCGTAGAAGAACTAGTATTGCATGGAAATTTTTTTTGGAAATAGAAGGAGAAACTAAGGTGCAATGCAATATTTGTAAATTTGTATATGAGCATAAAATTGGAGGCAATAAAGGGGGTATGGGTTCGTTGATGAGATATTTAAGAGAAAGACACACAAGAGAGTTAAGTATTGCACAAGGTGGTGACGCTGTTGGTGGGCCAACACAAACTAGATTAAACCCAACAACCGGTCAATTAGTTAAGAATTATAATAATATGAAGGACCGGGAAGAAATAGAAAAAATGATAGTTGTGGGTTGTTTGCCTCTCACTTTAGCTTCTTCGGATGCTTTTATTCATTATATACAAGCAATTTATAATTCTATGTTTACACGTATTTTCAGAATTACTTGTCGGACCAATATTTTTAGACTCCATGCACAATATGTTTATTATTTATCTGGATTATTAAAAAATATTTCATGTAGAATTGCTCTAAATTTTGATCTTGGTCGTGCTGTAAACAAAAATAATTATTTAACAATTACTTGTCACTGTATAGATAGTAATTTTGTCATGCAAAAATGTATTCTAGCATTTTTATGATGAAGATCGTAGACACACTAAAAGATTTATTTCTGAATCTATTTCTAAAGTAGCAAAATATTATGGTATTGAAAGAAAAGTTTTATTTATAACTTTTGATAATGCACCTAACAATAAGACTGATGTTGAGTTGTTAAAAGTTGAACTTTCTCCGCCATTACCCAAAATATTTTATGTTAAGTGTGCTTGTCATATATAATTGAATCGTTATAGATGGTCTTGAATTTTTTGTGCTTTATATTGAAAAAGTCTGGCTTGTTGTTGGCTTTATTTAAGGTAATAATCAAAAATCTAAAGTGAGAGAATTTAAATCCAAATGTGAACAAAATGGAATGCTACTTATACTTATTTAAAAACTTGTCTTGCTTATAAAGTTCTTTTTACAATGACTTTTAATCAATATTCTAGTTCTTTTCCTGAGTGTATTCCACATGATTCTGATTGGACTGCAATTGCTGATCTTGTTAAATTTTTGAAAATTTTTTATATAGCTACGATTGAATTCTCTCGTGCTTATTATCCAACTATTTGTAATATTTTAGCTTATTTAGCCAAAATTTCTTGTTTGCTTAAAGAATATAAGAATAAATAAGGTTAAAAAGAAGTTATTACTGTTATGATTGTTAAATTTAAAAAATACTTTTATCCGCTTTCCCTAATTTATTTGATTAGTGTTATACTAAATCCATGTATGAAATATAATACTCAGACTGAATTTAGTTCTATTATTTATAATGCTTTAGATATACATCTTGAAGAAGAACCTTTTTTGTTTACGGCTACGAGTGATGCGAACAATTACACGAAAGCATTATATAACCATTATGTCGATTTACTTGATGAAGCCGTAGTGGCAAATATCACTCCAACTGTCACTCCTCAAGCTCTCGAGGAGCCATCATCTTCTAAAAGGTAGGCACATAGTAGTTATCCTGATTACTTTTTTGATTTAAATATTTGGGACAGGGCGCAGCCTTCATCACACAGAAAACATTCTCAGAAAGAGCTGAAGTAATATCTTCCACAACCGATAGAAGATCATAGAGCAAGGATCTGTGTGCTGGATTGATGGAATAATAATGAAAGACAATATCTTGGGCTTTCAAGATTATATAGAGATATATTGAATGTTTCAATGTCAATCGTTGCATCGAATAGCACTTTTATTTTGGGACCACAACAGCTTGGAGACAACAGACACTCATTGGGAAGCAATGCTATGAATGTTCTAGTTTTCCTTAGAGATTGGATTAGAGCGGAACGAAAAAATCAAGGAATGGAGGTGGATCCAGCAGACGTACAGAATCTTGAAGAAATTATGATTTCAAGGAAGAACTCAACACAATCAAGTCCAATGCATGGTTTCGCCCCCATTGATTTTGATTCTCCTATGGCAGTTCCCGTTAATATTAACATGCATGAATTGAAAAAAATAATGTAAAATTTGTAAATTTCTCAATCATGAAACTTATAAGTTTTGGATCATTTTGCAATCAATAAAATACAACATTCAGTCACTCCTTATTTTTTCATTTAAATTGAATGTCTAGTTTGAATTAAATACTTTTAATGTATTACTATCAAACTTTACACTAAGTAATAAACATAACAAACATATATACATATAAAGAAAAAATAAAAATAATGTTAGCAAATACTACTTAGACAACTAGTATTGACATATAAAAGTACATTAAGTTTATCTTTTAAGTGTATATTTTCTATAGACTAAAGTAGTATATATTTAATGTATAGATGGGCATATGTTTTCTAATGTAGTATATATGTTGTATGTATATTGTTTCAAGTAGTATTTTAAGTAGTATATATATTATATTGTACATTTGTACGTATATATGTGTATATATTTTCTACAGACTAAAGTAGTATATATTTAATGTATACATGTGTATATATTTTTTAAAGTAGTACATATGTAATGTATATATGTTGTATTTATATTGTTTCAAGTAGTATATATATTATATTGTACGTATTTAAGTGTATATATTTTCTATAGACTAAAGTAGTATGTATTTAATGTATACATGTGTATATGTTTTTTAAAGTAGTATATATATGTTGTATGTATATTATTTCAAGAAGTGTTTTAAGTAGTATATTATATTGTACATTTGTACGTATATATGTGTATATATTTTTTAAAGTAGTATATATATAATGTATATATGTTGTATGTATATTGTTTCAAGAAGTATTTTAAGTAGTATATATATATATATATATATATATATATATATATTATATTGTACGTATATATGTGAATATATTTTCTATAGACTAGAGTAGTATATAATATATATTTAATGTATACATGTGAATATATTTTCTAAAGTAGTATATATATAATGTATATATGTTGTATGTATCTTGTTTCAAGTAGTTTGTTAAGTAGTATATAAATTATATCGCATATATATGTGTGTATATATTTTCTATATAGAGTATAGACTAAAGTCTAAACTCTAAAGTAATATATACTTATTTTATTGTATACATGTGTCTAAAGTAGTATAATATGTAATGTATATATATTATACGTTTATTGTTTAACGTATTTTAAATGTATATACGTGTGTATATATAGTATATATTGGAAAAAAACGTGTAAATTCGAATTTAATTTTTTTTTTTTTTTTACATTTTGATCGGTTTGGATCGGTCAAAATCGGTTCTAGGCTAAGTGGACCGATCACAGGCTGAGTGGGCAGTTTTTACTGCTGGGCCCAATTCGGGCCAGTCCATTAAGACCTGGGCGCAGATCGGACTGGCCCACGAACCATAACAATTTTTGGGTCGGTGCCGGTTTGACCCGAACCGCCCAGTTGACAAGCTTGCCCCAATTAAAACATTAAGCACACAACCCATCCATTTGTTCAAGGAGTCATTAATCAAGGCATCATCATGTGGTATCTTCATACCGACTATAGCTTGCAAGCAATGTCATTAAGCCAATACTTTGGGTAATCCTCGAACCCCGCAGATTCTATTAAATCACTTGAGGGATTCCTTGTACCCCACAAGTTTTTCAAGATTATTCTAATCCGTTAATGATGTATGCAATGCATTAATTTTAAGTAAGTAGACCAAACCAAGTGATTAACCATATTTCAAAACCAATTATGCAAATAGGTTGGGGATTTTTTTTATCAATTTCAAATTATTTGGGGAATCCTTATGCCCTTAATTACATTGTTCACAAGTTTGAAAAATACTTGCACCCCTAAATTCATTCACAATTCCCATGCACCCCAATGAGTGTACAAACAAAATTTCAATGCATAAATAAATCAATAGTAATCAAGGGAAAAACATTCAAACAATTTATATCCTGAACCCTCAACCCATCATTCAAAACCCAACATCAAAATCATGTGAGTAATAAATCGATTTCATGCCATTAAGAAAATACCAGTGTATGGAGAGAGATACATGCCTTAATCACCAAGAAATTTAGAAGCAGTTTGGAACTTGGAACCCAAAAGATAAACATACGGTGAAACCCTTAAGCTTCTCTTGGGTTTTGTGTTGAGAGTGAAATAATAGCTTTTTGTTCCTTGAAAACTGATGAAAATGGGCTCATATAATGTTTGAAGGTCGTACATAGGTGAAAAGACATCATTACCCCTCATCCAAAGGAAAATAAAATAAGACAACACAATTTATTTATATAGCAGTATGGCAGGCCTTATTGCGGAGGCTAACCTCCGTGCCACTCTGCTTATCGCAGAGATTATCCTTCATGAAATGGCATTATCAAGGAGGCACACTGCCTTCATGTTACGTCAAATTCACGGATGCTAACCTCTGTGGCACGCTAAAATAGCGAAGGCTCACTTCCTCAGAACTCCAAAATGACCCTGAACATCTTCCAAAAATTCCAATACTCACCCAGATTACCATTTTAACATCGCTGAGCACATATCAAGTCAAAAATCAATGTTTCAAACATGGGAAGGTCAAAATAAAATGGACAAAATTTTAAGGGTGTTATATTACCCTCCCTGTCTCTTAGGATCATTCGTCCCCGAATTATGAGCTAGGATACTTATAGCACAAGAAATAGCAAGAATACACTCGAATCACACAACGAACTCGAAAAGTAACAAGAGAAAAACAAAACTCACACCTTAAGAACTTTTGTATGACACGTGGAAGTAGAATGGGTACTTAGCCTTTATATTCATTCATCTTTCCAAGTAGCTTCTTCCACCTTTTGTTTCTCCAAAGGACTTTTACTGAAGATATATCTTTTGTCCTCAATCTACAAAGTTGTATATCAGAAATCTTAATTGGGACTTCTTCGTAAGACAAAGAATCTGTCACACCAACACTCTCAACAGGTACAACTAAAAAAGAATCACCCACACACTTCTTCAACATCGACACATGAAACACAAGGTGAATGAAACTCAAACTTGAGTGAAAATCCAACTCACAAGCCACATTTCCAATTCTCCTTAGAATACAAAATGGACCAATATAGTGGGGACTTAGCTTTCCCTTTTTCCCAAACCACATCACTCCCTTCATAGGAGACACTTTCAAGAACACTAAATCATTTGTATCAAACTCCAAGCTCCTTTGCCTCACATCCACATAGGACTTTTGGCGACTTTGGGCAGTTCTAAGATAATCCCAAATCACCTACACCTTCTCCGTGTCTTGGTGAATGTTGTGTCCCAACGCACAAGCAAGTGCACGTGATCGTACAAGTAATACAGTGACTTAGACAGTCAGATATTGTTCCCACGAGGACTAAGCAACTAGAAATTCAACAAACTTTTACTTTTAAACAATGAGGTACTAAGTGTTGCAAAGTATCAAGATGATTGGGAAATTAAGAATAAAAATATAGATTAATAAATAAGAAATAACAATGTGCAACAATCGAAAAGCAAGCACGGTTGTAGACAGTAATGATGAGAGTTCCAGGGTTGAGGCATTTTGACCAATCATACAAATCTCTATTATTATCGCAGTCTAATTGGTTATCGGGTTGTTGATACGCAAGGTTTATGCTACAATCTTAGTCTTCCGACCTAAAATCTTCTATCTATTGAATATTGCAACTACAACTTCTGCAGAGATGCAACCATTCATCTAGATTCATGAATCTATCTACTTGCAATTGAACCAAGCAAGGCTTCTAGGTATATCCCTATCCTATATGCTAATTCAAACCCTTTATTTCATAAAAGGGTAAGAACCTTGATCCTTAATTTCTTTGTTCTATCCTACGATTCTCCTCCCAGATTCACATAAAAATATAGGTTTATTTTAATTGTGGCCACTCATCAAAATAGTAAGCTCAAGAAATTAAGAACAACCCAGATGATAATCCAAAAATAAACTACGATAAAGAATATCAAAGAGTAATCATGTTCTTGGCCTCAACCCCAGAACAAGGGTGTTTAGCCACTCGTGTTTGAATTCAATACCAAAAATAAGTAATTAATCATACCCAAAATTAATCTTAAAGTAAAGAATGTCTAATAAACCTAAAAGAGAGAATTTTATGTTTTTCCATCATTGTTGTACTTGCAAAAAGTGCTTGAAATTGTATTCACATTTTCCTTTTATACTGGACAAATATTAGCCTGGGTGGAGTCAATTATGCATCACAGGCTTCATCTCGGAACACTAGAGTGTGTGTCGCATGATGCATTTTTTTGTAGCGGAGCATGCGGCGCACGCTAAATACATGCACAAAATGGAATTTAGCTTCTTAAATTTCTCTAAGGCATTGGACCCCTGAAGTAGAGAATGCGACGCATGCAAATCGCATGCTCCCACTGGAATTTGTCTCTGAAAATTTGGCTAAGGCATAGAACCCCTGAAGTGGAGCATGCGACGTACGCTATTTGCATGCTCCCATTGGAATTTGTCTTCAAAATTCACGTTAAGTGTTGGGACCCCTGGGGTAGGGCATGCGACGCACGCAAATTGCATGCTCCACTAGAAATTGTCTCCATGTATTTTTCTAAGGCAAAAATTCCATACCTTCCAGCTCGTTGCTCAGCTACCAAATCCAACTTTCCAAACATAATTTTTGACTTCTTCCAGTGTCCGCAATGCAAAAAATAATCAACTTAAGGCGTCAATCGTCCTGTGCTTCCCATTGTGCATCCAATTTAACCAAAATACATCAATAGTCCATCTTGCATTACTAATCATGTCCATTAGCTCATATCATACAATTGTACATTAAACACAATAAAAATAAACATTTTAGCTCATAAAACTAGGACTATTGTGGGTGAATTTTGGCGCTCGAACATATAAATATGCCCAAGATCAGTGAACCAAATTCGGGAAAAAGAATCTAGTCTCACCAACTTCAAATCACCCAATAGAAGAGCAATATCTCCTACTGTACAAATCCTCGAACAGAGCCATCTGAACATTAGAACAATCGGTGTTATTATAAGTGAACTCAATGAGAGGTAAGTGATCAACCCAATTACCACCAAAGTCAATCACACAGTACCTTAGCATATCCTCTATAGTCTGAAAAGTCCTCTCCGCTTGTCTATCCGTCTGAGGGTGGAAAGTGGTGCTAAGGTTCACCTTAGTCCCAAACCTCTCTAAAATGAATGCCAAAAAGTGAGATGAAAACTGTGTACCTCTATCAGAAATAATAGAAATAGGCACACCCTACAATTTAACTATCTCTTTAATGAACAGGTAGCCTGGTCCTCACCAGAGTATCTAGTCCTCACTAGGAAAAAGTGAGCAAACTTAAGTCATCCTATCCACGATGACCCAATTCGAATCAAACTGATTAAGAGACCGTAGAAGACCAGTAATAAAGTCATATTAATCATCTCCCACTTCCACATAGGCAACTCAATCTCTTGAGATATGCCACCAAGCCTCAAGTGCTCCATCTTCACTTGCTGACAAACTATGCACTTAGCCACAAAATTTGCCGCATCCTTCTTCATATTATTCCACCAATAAATCTCTTTCAAATCATAATACATCTTCGTCGATCCTGGATAGTATACCTCAAATCATGAGCCTCATCCAAGATCCTTTCTCCCAGCCCATCAATATCAAAAACAAACAATCTACCTTAGTACCTCAACATACCATCACCACCAATCTCAAAAGCCATAACTCTATACTGACCCTCTTTATCCTTAATCTACATCAAGATAGGGTCCAACACCTATTTCTCCTTTACCTCAGCACTAAGATATGACTACACCACTTCTCACACCATCACACCTCAATCCTTAGAGTCTACAAGATGAACTCCAAGATTATCCAACCAGTGAATATCTTTCACAAAATCTCACTTCTTCTCATCCACGTAAGATAAGCTTCCCATAGATAACCTATTAAAAGTATGAACAACCACATTAGATTTACCTAGATAATAATAAAGACTCATACCTTGAGCAACTCAAGCCATCTTCTTTGCCTGATATTCAACTCTTTCTGTGTGAACATATATTGTAGGCTCTTATGATCTAAAAAGATGTCAACATGCACCCCATACAAATAGTGATGCCAAATCTGTATGGCAAAAATCACAATCAATAATTCCAAGTCGTACATTGGGTAATTCTTCTCGTAGACCTTAAGCTACTAGAAGCAGAGGCCTCAAATTTACCATGCTGAATTAATACACAACCATGCCCTACATGGGAGGCATCACAATAGACAACAAAACCATTAGTACTCTCGGGCAGGGTCAATATAGGAGCAGAAGTTAGCTTATTCTTCAATTTCTCAAAGTTACCCTCGCAGGCATCGGACCACTAGAACTTCACCTTTTTCTAAGTCAATCTAGTTAGTGGAGCATCAATAGACGAGAAGCTCTCCACAAGCCTTCTATAATATCCAACCAAACCTAAGAAGCTCAGAATATTGGTTGGAGTCATGGGTCTAGGCTACATCTCCACTACCTCAACCTTTCGTGGATCCACCATGATCCCTTTACTAGAAACAACATAAACCAAAAAAGTAACAGCGTTCAACCGAAATTCGCACTTTGAAAACATGGCATACAAGCACTGATCCTTAAGGGTATGTAACACTATGGAAAGATGATCGGCATGATATGCCTCACTCTTTGAATACACCAGAATATCATCAATAAATACAATGATGAACAAATCTAAAAACTGACAGAATACCCAGTTTATTAAATCCATAAATGTCTCCGGAGCATTAGTCAAACCAAAGGATATAATGAGAAACTCAAAATGACCATACTAGGTATGGAAAGCTATCTTAGGGATATCTATCTCCCTAACCTTCAACTGATAATAACCCGATTGAAGGTCAATCTTAGAAAAGTACTTAGCGCCCTAAAGCTAGTCAAAACAAGCCATTGATCCTAGGAAGAGGATACCTATTCTTCACTATCCCCTTATTTAACTATAGGTAATCTATACATATTTGAAAGGACACATCCTTCTTATGCATGAAGAGTATCGGAGTGCCCCACGGAGAAATACTAAGGAAAATAAAACCCTTATCAAAGAGATATATCAACTGCTCCTTAAGCTCTCTCAACTCAGCTAGAGCCATTCTATAGGGAGGGATAGAGCTAGGATGAGTGTCTGGGAAAAGATCAATCTCAAAATAAATTTCTCTATCGAGAGGGACACCAAGAAGATCATTAAGAAAGACCTCAGGAAACTCATTAACCACAAGAACGGATTATAATGATGGACCCTCCGAGTTAGAATCTTTAAACTGGACCAAATGATAAAGACACTACTTAGAAATTAACTTTTGGGCTTTAAGATAAGATATGAACCTTCCCTTTTGGTACTAGGGAACTCCCTTCCCATTCAATAACTAGCTCATTAGGGAATTTAAAAATGACCTTACGGGTCTGACAATCTAAAGAGGCATAGCACGAATGGATCCAATTCATCCACAAGATAATATCAAAAACCACCATAGTCAACTCTATCAGATCTACCAAAGTTTATCTACCATGGAAAATACCACACAACCCCTTTAGACCCTCTTAGCATAATAGAGTTACCTACTGGGGTAGATATAGAAAAAGGATCAGGAATACAATAAAGACCAAAACCAAAATGAATAGCCACATAAAGGGTCACATAAGAAAGAATAGACATCGGATAAAGTAAATAGTACATATCATGGGAAAGAAGTTGTAATGTACTAGTGATAACATCAGGAGATGCCTCAGACTCCTGGCAGGTGGCAAGAACGTATAGATTATACCGACCAGTGTCGGTACTAGAAGTGGACCCCTTTTGTGCAAGAGCTAATAAAGTAAAAATAGGGACCTTATTACCCCAGAAGCAACCTTATCATGAGATAATTTCTCTGCATATATCCCGATTGACCATAATTGAAACATCGGTCCCTTCCCTAACCATAAAAGCCATGATGCAACTAACCAAAAAAACAACATAAAGGATAAGATAGAGCTAACTGGGCCCCACTAGCCTAAGATTGGGCACCCAATGCCCTAGGACCATCACTACTCTAAAAATAATGATCACCAAATGACTTTGGGTAAGGGGCACTAGCCATCGAATAGTACCTAGAATTGCCTACTTTTTCTTAGAGCATTTCCCACTATCTCTACCACTCTGATGTTGACTTCCACCTTGATCAGAAAATCAAAACTTATAACTCATTCAACTTCTTCTTTTTCTCTTCAATTTGTTTCACATACACCACAAGTCTAAGCATATCCATGTCTTTGTTCAACAAGCTGACCTTACTCTCTAAAATCAAATCACGAGATAACCCAAAAATATTTATCCTCATTCTAGACCTAGTGCTAGACACTAACTCAGAAGCATAACAAGATAGTTAATGGAAATTTTAGGCATACTCTTTTATGTTCATCTTGGTTTGCTTCAAAGTTATGAACTTCTCAATATTTACCTCTCTCAACTAGTGAGGAAAGAAGCGATCAAGAAAATAAAGTCATCCTACAAAGTTGACTCAGCATCATCACCCTTAAGTTGTTCCCACTCTTTATACCTTTGATATGTTATATCCTTCAACTGATAAGCAGTGAATTCAACACCCTCTACATCAGTAGTATACATAACCCAAAAGATCTTTTCTATCTCATCTATGAAACCTTGAGGATCCTCCTCAACCCTAGTTCTAGTTAAAATAGGAGGATTCAACCTCATAAACTGTCCAACTCTAGTGGCCTCAAAAGAACCCACAGCAGCACCAACAGGACCTGACTAACAAGAATGAGATGTTACCAATTGGTTCAACTAAACTCTGCATTGATAATATATTCTTAAGGTGACTGAGCATGTTCGTCACCATCTGAATAAGGATTAGTGAAGACCGGCAGAACTCCATAAAGGAAATCAAAAGTAGCAACCCTAGACTGGATTTATACCCTAGGGTTAGGATGAGTTTCATCCATATTATCCTCAAGTAAAATATATAAGTTTCCATGAGTATCAGATCTTCTTGGAGGCATGATCTGAAAAATGGCCAAACAAGAAACAGAAAAGTTTTAAACACCCTAGACGCTATAGCTTGAAAGTAGAGCACAAGATAGGAAAGCATTTATAAATGCCTTGTATCCTCTCCCTTATAAGTGTGGTGCACTACACACCCATAAAAGAGACTCTACTTGACATGACTTTATGGAAACCTAACAACACCAAACCTAGGCTTTGATACCAACTTCGACCCTAACTAGGGCCCAATTGTGACGGGTATCCCTAGTCCATCAAGGATCAGATACCACCTTTTTTTCCTAGTCAACCAAAATACAACACCTATATAATAGCAGAATTAATCCAAAAAAATATATATAATATACAACACAAATTATTTATTTAGCGGCATGGCACGACATTATCCTGGAGGGTAACCTCCATGCCACTTTGCTTATTATGGTGATTATCCTCTATGACACGATATTATTATAGAGTCATATTGCCTCTATGCTGCATTCAAATTACAAAGGCTAATCTCTGTGACTCGCTAAAAATATGGAGGATCATTGTCTCAGAACTCCAAAATGACCCCAAACCTCTTTCAAAAATTTGAAACTCGCCCAAATTACCCTTTTAATATCCCTAAGCTCATCCCAGGTCAAAAATCAATGTTTTGAATACAGAAAGATCAAAATAAAATGGATTAAATTTTAAGGGTATTATAGTTATAGATTTTGGAGGCCAGTGGTAAGAGCACTTATCCTTGGTAGAGTTCTCTTATAACAACTTTAATATTTGAGAATTGAGATAGCACCTTTTGAGAATTTGTATGGTAAGAGATGTCATTCTCTAATTTGATGGTTTGAGATAGTTGATATTCAGCCCTTTGGTACTGATTTAATTTAGGATCCGTTAGATAGAGTTAGGGTGATTCAAGATAGGCTGAGAGCACCTCAGAGTAGGAAGAAGGCCTATGAAGATCGTAGACTCTGTGCCTTGAGATTTGGGGTTGGTGTTTGAGAATTCCTCTGAGTGCTCCCATGAATGATATGATAAGGTTTGGGAGGAAAGTCAAGCTCAACCCTAGGTAAATTGGACCTTTCAAATTTCTTCATATAGATGGTGAGGTGGCTTGTGAGTTAGCTATACCTCTAGATTTTACTGTTGTCCATTCGATTTTCCATGTTTTTATGTTGTAGCAATACATTCCTAATCTATATCATGTGCTTAGTGGGACTCAATCCAGTTAGATGAGTGTTTGACCTTTGTGGTGTAGCCAATACTAATTCTAGATAGTGACACTAGGCGGTGGCGCACTAGTAAGATTCTTGTAGTTAAGGTTTAGTGGAGTTACCACCCACTAGAAGAGTCTACTTAGGAGATCAAGAGAAAGATGTGGACCCAGTAACCTCACCTGTTTAAGACTTCAGATGTATTGATCCTTAACTTTTACGAAGGAAAGTTCCTTTAGTAGTTGATATTTTAATGACCCTTCAAGTCATTTTCTATATTTCCACTTATTTTTCCGTTAGAGCCTCTCTATAGTTTCCCCAAGTTTTATGACTTGCTGGTACTGACAATTTGGTTATTAGGCAATTTGTTTGATGTTTAGATCTATTTCCCTATATTGAAGTCCTCATTGGTTCCAAATGGCCATTGGGTAAACTTCAATAAAAAAAACCTCAAATGCAAATTCTACCTATTCCAAATGCTCTAGAATATTGATTTTAGTCTAGGTGTACTATTGTTTTAAGTCCTGAGGCACTCGGGCTCATTTCAACCTATTGGTCGGAAAGTTAACAAAATAAAAATTAGGCGTGAGACCCATATTTTGTCAAAATGACCTTGGATAAAAATTTCAATTATGCCATTGAGTCCAGAACGTCAAACTTGGTGTTGTTACATAGTTCATTTTATGTATACGGGATTTCAAATAAATCCTGAGGGCTTTGTAGAGACTTAGAAAATTTCCAAGTCTTAGTTGTTTCTGATATTCTAGTGCATCACGATTGTGATGGCTTTGATCGCATTGCAACACCCTGAGTAGGGTAGCAAGTGCCACAATTGTGATACTTTCAGTTGAAAATGCAACTCCTTGACCAATCCACCACATCGCAATTGCATCATCCTCGTTTGATACCCTAAATAGCGATTGTGAATATCATATAAATACCCTATTTAAGCCTGATTTTTCTCATTCCTCACCCATTCTCTTGAGATTAAAGACTTAAAAAATAAGAGATATCTTTAAATTGGTGCATGTGAGTGGATTGGGAGCTTGTCTAACACTCGTTTACATAATTATCTTTTAATTTATGGTAATATTTCACCCTTTTCATGATAAAATTTCCCATTTCATTTTCAAAAACTCTAAAACCTTACTAGCTTGATTTTAGCCCCAAATTAGCTCGGAATTCACCTATTTTTTAAATGAATTAATTATGTAAGAATGTGGGAGAGTTGATTTGGTTTTGAAAAATGTAAATTTTTTGTAAATAGGACCCACATAGGATTTAGGGTATTTTTGGACCCAAAGCATAATGGTACAATATGGGTATCATTATTCTCGTATTCATGAGAGAATCTGATTTTGATAGCTTGGCATCTTGTGGAACCTTATAAGAAGGAAAAATTGGTGATTAAGAGGATCTTATGAGCTTTCTTCGGCGTCCAGTTAGGCTAGGTCTTATCCCTTGTTAGATTGAGCTAATTCATAGTATGTTTATAATAATAAGTTAGATTTTGGAAAGATTTTAGATGTTGGTGTGATAAATTGAAATATTTAGGATTAGTTGGATCGTTAGACTATTTTGGATATCATTTTGGGCATGATTCTTTATCTTGAGCCGGGCGTCTATCAAAAATAGCCTTTCTACTTCTTTGGAGGTAGCGATATGGAATGCGTACATTTTACCCTCCCCGAACCTTACTTTGTGGGAATACACCGGGTTTGTTATTGTTGTTGTGTTTTGGGCATGATTAGCCTAGTTATTCCTACCTTAGGTGAAATCGGCCTTGTAAGCTCTTGTTAGAGTGGAAATACCTTAGTTACTCCATTGAGGAGGAGATTTTCTTTGTTACTTGAGTTTAGGATGAAACTTACCCAAGTTTCATTACCTTAGATGAAATTGACTTAGTTGCTCTATATTAGGAGGAATTTCTATCCTAGGGCTAGTTGTGGATTGTTCAACATCTAATAGTGGATTTAGATACCTTAGCCTAGTCTGGGTTAGATATTTCTTGAAAAATAATTTCAGAGATTTAGAAGTGGGCTCTTCGATCCACCTTAGGCTAATACTTGTGATAGCTATTGAAGACCCTTGATATGCTTGTTTACATCTAGGGAGATGGTTATTTTGGTGATATTTAGATTCCTTGGTACTTGTTGGTTATGATGTATGACGTTGAAAGTAATGCTTGATGAGTATGCTATGAATGAGTTATTGATTGAGCTTATGTCATTAATGCGCTATTGAATATACTATTGATTGGGTGATTGTTTGGGCTACCGAATATACTATTGAATAAGCCCTTGATTACCATATTGACTAAACCATAAATTATTCTATTGATTGAGCCAACGAATTAGCTATTGACTATACTAGTGATCATGCTTGGCGATAAATTAGCATTTACACCTTTGTTCATTCTTATTGACTATATTAGTGATTAAGCGATTGATTAGGCTATGAATAAACAATATATTATGCCACGGATTAACTATTGATCACGCTATTGATAAGCTATCTCTTATACTAATGATAAGTAATTAATTAGGCTATTGATAAGTTACTTCCTATGCCTTGATAACACGTATTTATTATATTAGTGATCATGTTTATTAAATATATTTGTGATTATGCTATTCATTGTGCTAAAGCTCATGCTTATTTACTATAGTGGCACTCCTGCTATTGATTATGCTACAGTTCACGATTTTGATTATGATTATTGATCATGTTAATATACTATGTTAATGGTTATGCTATTAAATACTCTAATAATTATACTATTGGCCATATTGATGATGATTATTATTTATACCCTATAGAAATCCAGAGGATGGCTATGATATTGTTGATATTGATGATGACACTATGATGATATCTATATACGTCTGACAAGCCCGAAGCATGATTATGATGACATATGTCTGGCAAGGCCGGAGGATGATTATGATAATATATGTCCAGCAAGACCAGAGGATGACAATGATGATATATATACTTTCCAAGGCCGGGGGATGATTATGATTATATTTATAAGTATATTGTTGAATATCCATACTGGTTCGAGTTTGGCTATACATATTCTGTTATGATGTTTTACTTTTTATGATACGATGACAATGGAGTGTGATATTGACAATTTAGCAAAGTTGAAAATGAGGAAATAGTTATAATGTAGCATGATATGACTAGACCCTAATCATAAATGATTAGTTGACAAATATTGGGTAGTTGATAAGTATTGACTAGTTGACAAATGTTGGTTAGTTGGTAAATAATGACTAGTTAATAAGTGATGATTAGCTGCCATATGGAGATTAGTTAATAAGTGATGTTTAGTTGATAAAGGATGATTTATTAATACATGAGGATTAGTGTTACATAATGGATAGTTGATAAGTGTTGACAAATTAAAAAAAAATAATGAGTATGGGCACTCAATGTTTATAGGATTGCATGACTTGGATGAATTCCAATTATATTATGAGAGTTGATAAATGATGATGGTAGGTTATATTATCTTGTGTAGACCTTACAGGTTTATAGGGGATTGTAATGGGTTAATTACTTTTTCGCACTAAGTAGCTTATGGGAGACAATTTTGTAGTTATAATTGCATATGTTGATGCTTTATGTTATGTTATGATGATATTCACATTATATATTTATTCATGTATAGCAATGTTAGAGATATTTAAGGTTTGTTTCCTTACCTTGACTTAGTTATGTTATCTTGCACTCTATCATTCTTATATCATGATTTAGCTCAGTTGGCCAATGATGCCTACTGAGTATCTGTGGTTTTGGTTCTCATACTACACTTTTATACCTTTTTGATACATATCCAAGTACTAGCTGTCATCGTTGATCGAAGATTGTACTGTGTTGATATTCAGAGATAAGGTGAGCTCTTGGATCAGAGTCACCCATTTCCTTCTATTTTTCTATGTTCAGTCGTCTGTTTCGAGATAGATGTATTGACTATTCTAGATACTTGGGTTGTGTTAATATTACTATATGCTCTTGTACTGGCTCTACCAGGCCGTGAGATTATATTTATGTAGTCACTACCTTTTGAACTATTTTTATTTACCTTTCTTATTTCTTGTGTTAGATTGCCTAGTTGTCCCTTTTGGGATATTTCCACCAAGTTGACCCATTACGATTAGCTTTGGGTTACCGTTGGGATTACCTACTGCAGAATTAAGTAGGTGTCATTATGACTCACAAATTAGGTCGTGATACCTTTTGTACAGAAAAGTTTCCAAACGGCAACTCACATCGTCTCCACTAACAGATCATATAAATATAGAAAATAAACAACACAAATATGCATGAAAAGTACTTGGAAAAAAACACGTCAAGGGAAATTAAAGAAATAATGAAAAATGCATATACAAAGCAATTAAATTATGATGGAATGAATAATTAAAATCATCTCATGACTTTCTGTATACACCTTTGGAGCTTTCAACTCCAAAGACTGGACCCATGGGGGGGGGGGGGGGTCGCAACCTATATACTATAACTCATATCTCAAATATCAACCCACCACTCCGAATTATGTTCACAGAGAGAATGTTTCTAAAAATATCTCATTTTCTTAAGAAATAATGATCCTGAATGGTAATGATATCTTATAAATGTAGATGTATAGAATGAGAATATAATGCACACGATCAAAGCAGTATAAATATATCCAATTAATTCAACATGTTTATTAGTGGGCCAAGAAATCAACTCAATATGTCCGCAGTTCATAATTATCAACCCTTTAGGCATCATTGGAATAAATATGCATGTAATTCCTCATTAATATCATATCTACCCCAAATGTTATATCATGGTAAAGGCAACTGGTGTTCAATAAGGCCTATAATAACAATTCAAGCCCTGCAGAGGCATTATATCTAAAATAGAGGCATTTAAATGCACAGATAAGGCAAATCATGTCAAATAAAGCTCCCACACGTGCAACACAAAATATTAGGTATCAAAAGTCAACAACAAATGAATATATACCCCTACTTGGGAACACAGTGGTAATACTAATCTTGAAATATAAACCCCAAAGTTATTTCCCTAACCCATAGCATGTTTTACTTATTTCTTAACTACGCACCTAGATCTAAAATAAGTTAAGTCATAGCCTACCTAAAAACAATGAATACTAGCCTAAAGTGCTTCAACACAGAGCTTTCTCCTTTTGAACAACTTAGGAATCTAACAAAACAGGATGTAAAAACCCTCAAAAGTTGAAACACCCAAGATCTTGTCTTGCAAATATTTTTGGGTTTTGAGCATACTGTCCAAGATACGATTGGGTAAACCACTCATACCATTATGTACAGTTCATACCCATTCTTCCCTCCTCTCTAGTACTTTGAGTATCCTAAAAAGGTAGCATTCTTTCCACTATACGAGTTAGGCTCCACTCAATCGTACCTTAAGTTATGAGTCATACCAAGTGAGTCATATGAAGTTTGGACTTGAACTTTGAGTGGACTATTTTTTATATGATTGAAGCATACGAGTTAGGGTTGAGTTGTGACCTTTGTATACGACTAAAAGATGTGAGGTTATACCCTTAACAGTGTAGGTAACCTAGGAGATGACTAGGGTACGAGTTAGGGTACCACTCGTACGCTAGGGTACGGTTCCTTAGTGAGTAGTACCCTTGGATGGGTCTATTTTCCAGCTTTTAACTAAGGGCCTGGTGGTTATTTCCTGTGACCAAAGCCATAAGTACCCTTAATATATGTGTATATGGCCTCCTAAAACACATTTTTGAGTGGATCAAACTTCTAAAATACTCTCTCAAATACTTTGGAAGATTTGGAGGCTAGTGTTTCAAGGGAGTTCATCTTGGGGGCAAGAGGAGTCAAATTTTTCTTGGTGGATCATATTATTTAAGGCATTTCACTCTCTCAGTTGTTAAATAACTCTAAATCCATGTATTTTCAATTGTATTAGTATGTGTACATGGTGATTTTTAAATTAAATGAATAGGATTTTGTTGCCTAATGATGAATAATGTTGACTTTTACTTAAACTTGTGTTTATACATGTTATTCATGATGATTTGCACATGTGGGTGCTTACTGTATGTTGTATAACATGTGGGCCTTGATTAACCCTAATGTTAATGAATTCTACCATGAACTTGTCCTTGAGAAAGGTATGCACACAAGGTGTTTGTGAAAATATCTACATGAAGTGTCTAGTCACATGTTAATGGTGTATTGAACTACGGTATTGGTCTAGTAAACATGAATGGGATATGACATGGTTATAATGAATTTGAACACTTGTTAAGCTATTGCTAAAGGTATTTTTGTCCATGTATTGAGTCATAATGAATATGAATGCTTGGTAAATGGTTTGTAAGAACCTTGTTGATCATGTAATAGATTAATGTATGACTTTAGATGTGCAATGGACCAATAAGTATGAATGGTATTGTAATGGTATTTTTATCCATGTAGTTAGTTAAATTATGACTATGTCGGTAGATGTCTAAGAAAGGGGTTCATTTACCTAAACATAAACTTGAATTGTGAGTGGAACTAATGTGTGGTATAGAAAGGCTAATGAAGCTTGAATGGATTATAAGGGTTTTGATGATTATAATTTTAATTGAATGATGATTTGAATGAAAGCATTGGCCTAATAAAGTGGTTAATCGATGAATACTTCCATAAAGAACTTATGGTCCCATAGGGTGTTGATGTGAGTAAATGGTTCAAGTCCTTAAATGTTGAAGTGAATTGTATGAATGTTAATACATGGACTCAAAGGGATTGAGAGTCCAAATGTCGACTAATAATGGAAATGAAATAACTTGTGGTTAAAGTCCCTCACCCAATGAAATGGTCTGTGGTTGAAGTCCCTCCCCCAATTAAATGGTTTGTGGTTGATATCCCTCGCCTAATGAAATGGATTATGGTTGAAGTCATTCATCCAATGAGATAGCTTGTGGTTGGATTCCCTCGCCCATAAAATGGCTTGTGGTTAAAGTCCCTTGCATAATGAATTTAGTTGAATTGGTTGAGTTGGTTTGAGGATTGGCTACCCTTGACTAATGTAACTGAGAAGTAAGGTTCTCGAATTGGTAAGGTAAAAGGTTGAAAGTTCTTCACTCTATGTCTCATGAATGAATGCTTTAAGAATGATTGCTATGACTTTTTCCATGACTTGGTATGATATATATATAAACATGTGTATGTGTCTCTTCATATATTCCTATGCTAATGCAAATGTGATTTCATATGATGGTTTGACTTGGATTAAACTAATGCGCTATTTTATCCTTATCCTCAAGATTCATTCTAGCATTTCAACCGCTAACTATCTTCCGATGCTATATCCCCGTGCAACATAGGTTTCAAAGCTTCTTTGCTTTTTCTATGCAGTGACCAAGTGTTAGGGCAAGTCGTGTGTTAACACTGAAGAGGTGAGCTTCCATTCTCTAGATGGCATACATTTCATAGTCTCTTACTTTAAGTCATAAACTTGATTTATTTTGGCTTAGTATTGGAAATTGTCAGGGGAATGTCCCAACATGTTTTAGTCATCGGGTTTGTAGAGGTTTTATGGATGACTGTTGACTTGGGTTTATTGGCTAAATTGTTTCCATTAATAAAATACAAGATATTGTGTAAGTATTGGCTATTAGCTATATTTTTCTACTACTTTGATATTTGGTCGGAGTTCATCCGACACTTATGAATTGAATAGAGGGTTAGGTTGGGTTAATGGGGTGATCTCCGGTCCAAGTTAGTCTTGAGATGCCCACACGACATGGCCCGCTTTTGGGGCATGTCAAAAGTCATATTTTTCAAAGCTTTGAGGTCCCAAAATAGAAGAAATTTGAAAAAATAGGGTATTTGTATAGTTCTGTAAATAGTGCCTCACGAACGTTGACAACCTAGCACGTTTACAAGGATCAACGCTGACTAGGCCACTAAAATGAACTTTGCATTCATCGCCTAGGCTTTGCATTTTCAAAGGCTGGTGATTCAGGCCTTCGCACTCATAGCAACTTCATCACATTAGTGTAAAAAAGGCAAACTAACACTAATCCAAGTACCCTTCACGATGTGACCTCTCACCTTGTGTTCAAGGTGAAGGAAAATATCCTTTTCTGCATTCATTTCCAGAAGCCCACATATGCAAAGAGGAATCTAGCTTGCACCAGATTTCAGCAAATTTTGCACTATTTCAAATCCTCTAATCGGACTATTTGGATTCGTTTTGGACCTGATAGAAACAAATCATATATGCTACTAGGCTATTTTTTACGTTTAGAACTCAATGGCGATGTCAAAATTTCAAAAAGGATTGTTTTCAACAAATTAAAACCCTAGACCCTTTTAAGGCTTAATTCACTAATTTTTCAAATCATGGGTCAAAATGCAAACTAAAGACTTCAAACCTGAATGAACCCAACTATTAACCCAAATTCGACACTTTAGACCTAATGGAACTGTCAAAAATGGTATCGGGCACCCAAAACAAAAAATGTTGACAAAAGTCAACTATATGGCTTTTAAAGCCTCTAAAAACAACAAATTTACCCAAATCTTTTTTTATCATATCAGTAATGTGCCGACCATCCCTACATCTTGAAATCAACATGTACCAACTATAGGAAAGGGTTAAATGGTCAAACTGAATCAGAAGAAAAATTTCACATATCAAGTTATTACAACATCCACCACTAGACTCTAGTTCATCCTCAAACTTAAAGGTAAGAAAATACCTAAATCGGTAAAGAGCTGAGGGTAAATACTACACATGTTGGTCTCGGCCTCCCAAGTAACCTCCACAATAGGATAGTGTCTCGACTATACCTAAACCACATGAATATCTCTAGAATGCAACCGTTTAACTCTCCTACCTAAATTGGATTTTGTCTCCTCTACAAAGGTCAACCTCTCATCTAACTAAACTAAGTCCCAATGAAGCATGTGTGTCACGACCCGAACCAGGGCCTAGCAGTGATGGGTATCTCAAGCCAACTGTTGGCCGAAGACCATCCCTAAGCCTAACCACCTGAGTACAATAAAATAATAGCAAAATTATAACCAAACAATGGGAATGACATATAAACTAATAGGAAGGTTATAAAATCCAATACAAATAACAACCCACACTTTGTCCACAAAATCCTATAAATCAGAATAACAAATTCGGTCAAGACATGCCCCCTTCCATGACAATGGAACCCTTTAATTCCTAAAATTTAAAAATAAATATAAGGAAATGGCAAAGCTTTCCAAAATATGAAGTCTCGCCACTTCACAATAACTCAATAGAAAACCACACTACCTAACGCTGCATGGGGTAACAAAATAGACTTCGGACCCTACATCATGAAATAATGTAGCACCCTAAGATGACCAATGAGATAAACACTGGCATATAACTCAGGGAAAGTGATAAAATAATGTCATATCAAAAATCAAACAAACCACATGCACACACACACACTTACATATATATATATAACTTTTCATCTCCTTTCAGGAAATTTTTGAAATAGAGAACTTACAATAATACAATATATATATATATATGTATGTATATAGGATGTCGGGATAGGGTAAAAGGCCAAAAACATAAGAGTTTAAAAGCATTAACTTGGACTGTGTTGCTCTATCCATCCTAGGGGCACCTACGGGTTATTTGGATTCAGCTCCCCCTGCTGAAAGGGCCCCAGTGCGTGTTATCCACACAAACCAAGGAAATTTAAGGAAGGGACAAATAAACCAAGGATCAAACCATCCACAAAGTATATAATGTGTGAACTATGCATACAATCATAAAGACCCTCACGCCAATAAATGTGGTGTTCAGTATTGGTCCCCCCAAACCTCCACCATCACAGCGGGCTACATAACCCTCTTAAGCTCAAATTAAATAGTTTGCATATAATCCCATCCATTAAACCAGGAGTCATTTATTAAGGCACGTATCATTGGTTTCGTCATACAAATTATGCTTGCAAGCTAAGTCCAATTATGTCATTTTAATACAATCAAACCAATTGACTCCCAAGTTTCATTTAAAAACCAAATCATGGCCACCAAGGCCATTCAAATCCATTTTAGTCCATTTGTCAATTTATATAATACAATAGTTCCAAAAGCAGGTGAAATTATGCAATTTCCTTTAAAAATCAAAGGTCATGAAGGTGAGTTGAGGATATTACCATTATCAAGCTAAAATCCATTAAGTTGGGGAAACCCATGTTCCTCATTTCAAATTCCCATAACCATGCACTCATTCAATTCAAAAACCACAATTTAGAGCATAAATATCATATTCAAAACATGGGAAAAGCAATTCCTATAGTGAACAATCCAAAATCCTCAACCCACGATTAAATTCACATGAACAATGATTAAACATATGCCCTTATATAAAAATCAAGTTAGTGAGGAGAGACATGCCTGAACAACAAAGAAAATTGAAGAAAAAGATAGAGTTTTGAAGCTTGGATGGTTAATCCCTTAAAAACCCTAATATCTCTTGCTTGGAAGTTTGAGAGAAGAGAATGATGTTTATGATTTGATTATTGATGTTAAAAGGGACCCTAAGTGTTTTAAGTTGTGGGTAAAGTGTAAATAAAAGGAAACACTAAAATACCCTCAATGAAAACATGTAGGAAAATTGCTCTCAGTCATTACGGGTTGGGTAATGACTCGTGGTGACTAATCACGATTCGTTGCCTGGACTAGTGGCTTGAGCAAAAACTTTGGTCGATCTTATTGTTATGGTTATGAGTCCCTCATCATGACTAATAACCTTATTTAACATCTTATGAGGGCTAAGTCATGATCAAGCCAGTAACCTTGGAACACTTCACTAGTGAGACTACGTGTCTCACCCCACGATTCATGATGAGTGCTAGCGACTTGCCACCTGAGTCGTGGTCTGGGTAGTGTCATCAACACTCAAAAAATTTTAAGCACAAAACCTGGGGTATTACATTACCCCCCCCCCCCAATATCATTCATCCTCGAATGAGGATTTAAGACACCCCTTGACACAAAAACAAGAACGAATACACACACAACCAAACAACAAATTTGAAGTGCCATAAGAAAGAGAATGAAAATAATACCTCAAGTATTTTCATCCAATGCAAGCAATAAGAATGGATACTTGTCCTTAATATCTTCCTCAACTTCCCATGTAGCTTCTTCCACTTTTTTGTTCCTCCAAAGAACCTTCACCAAAGCCACATCATTAGTTCTTAGTCGCCAAAATTGCCTATCCAATATCTCCACTGGGACTTTCTCATAAGATAAGGAATCCAATATACCAAAATCCTCCATGGGAACGATCAAAGAAGGATCACCCACACACTTCTTCAACATCAACATATGGAACACAGAATGAATAGAACCCAAACTCATAGGCAATTCTAATTCATAAGCAACACTCCCAACTCTCCTCACAATCTAATATGGACCAACATAATGGGGATAGAGCTTCACCTTCTTCCCAAACCTCATGACTCCTCTCATAGGAGACACCTTTAAGAATACCAAATCAGTAACCTCAAACTCCAACTTTCTTCACCTCATATCCGCATAAGACTTTTGGCGACTTTGAGTAGTCTTAGGAATTTCTCTAATAACCTTCACCTTCTCGATGGCTTGGTGAACCAAGTCAAGACAAAACAACCTAATCTCACCAACCTCAAACCACCCAATAGTAGACCTACACCTCCTACCATAAAGAGCCTCAAAAGGACCTATCTGAATACTCAAATGATAACTATTGTTGTATGCAAATTCAATGAAAGGCAATTTACCAACCCAACTTCCCTTAAAATGAATCACGCAGGCCCTTAGCATATCCTCCAATATATGAATAGTATGCTTCACTTGTTTATCCATTTAATGGTGGAAAATAGTGCAAAGGTTCACCTTAGTTCCTAAACCTTTCTAAAATAAAAGTTAAAATTGAGAAGTAAACTGTGTACCTCGGTCTAAAATGGTAGACATAGGTTCTCCATGCAACTTGACAATCTCCGAGATAATAACTTGGCATAGTCCTTTCTGGAGTAGTTAGTCCTCATAGGCAAGAAGTGAGTAGACTCAGTCATCCTATCCATAATGACCCAAATCAAATCATACTGATTAAGAGACCATGGAAGACACGTAAAGAAATCCAAATTGATCATCTCCCAGTTCCATATGGGCAACACTATCTCTTGGGACATTCCACCAGTCCTCAAGTATTCTACCTTGACTTTTTGATAGACCATATACTTGGCAATGAAATTTGCCACATCTCTCTGCATACTATTTCACCAGTAGATTTCCTTGAAGTAGTGATACATCTTAGTCGATCCTAGATGAACTGTATATCTAGACTCATGAGACTCAGTCAAAATCCTTTGTCGCAGCCCATCAACATCAGGAACGCAAAACCTACCTTGATACCTCAGAATATCATATCCTCAATCTCAAAAGCCATAACCTTTTGCTAACCCACATCATCCTTAATCTACATAAGTATAGGGTCCAAAGCCTGTTTCTCCTTCACCTTCGCTCCAAGAGATGATTTAACCACTTCTTGAACAATGACTCTTCTATCTTCAGAGTCCAAAAAATGAACTCCTAAGTTAGCCATCCTGTGAATATCCTTCACTAATTCTCTTTTCTCCTTATCAATATGAGATAAGCTCCCTATAGACAACATGGTAAGAGCATCAGCAACAATATTAGCTTTACCTGAGTGGTAGTGAAGACTTGTCATAATCTTTAAACAACTAGAGCCACCACCTCTTCTTGAGATTCAACTACTTTTGAGTGAACACATACTGCAAACTCTTATGATCTGAATAGATATTCATATGCACCCAATATAGATAATGGGGCTAGATCTCTAAAGCAAATATGACAACTGCTAACTCTAAGTCATGAGTCGGGTAGTTCCTCTCATGAACCTTAAGATTCCTGGAAGAAAAATTCACAACCTTACCATATTGCATCAAGATGCATCCCAGTCCCATAAGGGATGTATAACAAAATACAAAAAAATCATCAATACCCTCGGGCAGAGTCAAAACTAACGCAGAAGTCAACTTATCCTTCAACTTCTCAAAACTACCCTCACAAGCATCAGACCATAAAAACTTAACCTTTTTCTAAGTTAATCTTGTCAACATAGCAGCAATGGAAAAGAAACTCTCTAGAATTCTCCTATAATACCAATCCAAGCCTAAGAAGCTCCTAATATCGGTTGGAGTCATGGGTCTAAGCTATTTCTTAACTACCTCCACCTTCTATGGATCGACCTTAATTCCTTCACTGGAAATAACATGCCCAGGAAAATTCATAGCATTCAGCCAAAACTCACACTTACAAAATTTTGCATACAACCTCTTGTCCTTAAGATTCTGTAACACAATTTAGAGGTGATTGTCGTTTTCTGTCTCACTCTTAGAATACACCAAGATATCATTAATTAAAACTATCAAAAAAATATCCAGAAACTACCTAAGCACCCAATTCATAAGATCCATAAAAGTAGTCAGAGCATTATTTAACCCAAATGACATAACCAGGAACTCATAATGGCCATATCGGGTTCAAAAAGTAGACTTGGGAATATCAACCTCCCTAATTTTCAACTGATGATATACCAAATGGAGATCAATCTTAAAGAAACACCTAGCACCCTAAAGTTGGTCGAAAAGATCACCAATCCTAGTAAAAGGATACTTATTCTTCACTGTTACCTTATTCAACTGCTGATAATATATACACATCTGAGGAGACCTATCTTTTTTATGCATGAAAAGCATCGGGGAACCCCACGGAGAAATGCTAGGACAAATGAAATCCTTATTAAGAAGATCCTTTAACTGCTACTTCAGCTCCTTTAATTTAACCAGAGCCATTCTATAATGAGGAATGGAATTAATACAGGTATCCAGAAGAAGATCAATCCCAAAATCTATTTCCCTATCGGGAGAAATTCCAGGGATATCATCGGGAAACACTTCAAGAAATTTATTTAACACAGGGATAGTTTGCAAAGAAGGACTTTCAGATTCAAAATCCTTAACCCAAACTAGATCATACTGATACCTATTTGAAATTAACATCTTAGCTTATAGATAGGAAATTAACCTCCCTTTGGGCACTAAGAGACTCTTCTCCCATTCAATTACCGATTCATTAGGGAATTGGAAACTAACCTTTAGAGTCTTACAATCCAAAGATGCATAGAAAGAATGAAGCCAATCCATCCCCAAGACCACATCAAAATCTAACATGTCAAACTCTATCAGATCCACTAATGTCTCCTTATGAAATATAGATACCAGACAACCCATATAGATCTTTCTAGCAATTATAGAATCATCTATTGAAGTAGAATAGAGAAGGAGTAGAAAATACTCTAAGGACCAAACCAAAATGCATGGCCACATAAGTGGTTACATAAGTTAGAGAAAAACCCATATTAAGAAAATAGTAAACATTATGGGAGAAGAGTTGTAACGTACCAGTAACAACATCAGGAGATACCTCAGATTCCTGGCAAGTAAAAAGGGCATAGAGACGATTCCAGCCAGTATCGGTACCCAAAGTGGCACCCTTCGGTGCAAGAGCTGAAGAAGTGGTAACTGGAGCCTTCTTAGCTCCAATGGCTACCTTAGCTGTAGGACAGTTTCTTTGCATATGTCCAGGATGACCACAATAGAAACACAAGTTCCTTCCCTCATCGAAATAACCACGGTGGAGCTATCCACAAAATCTACAAGAAGGATATGATGGGGCCAATTGAGCTCCACTCGCCTAATACTTAGTCATCCTGTGTCTTAGGACCACTACAATACTGGAAAAGGCGATCACTAAATGACTTTTAATTAGGAAAACTCACCTACAAATATAAAGTATATTTTCCCCAAGTCTTTTTCTTGGTCCACTGCCTACTATCTTTCCCACTGTTCAGTTGATTCACACCCTACTCTAAATACTAGAACATTATAATCTGCCTCTCTCTCATCTTTGCCTGCCTCTTTCTTTCATTGTCTACCTATTGCATATAAACCACACGTATGGAGATATCCAAATCATTATTCAATATTGCAGCCTTACAATCCAATACTAAGTCATGGGACAAACCCAAAGCAAACTTCATCATCTTGGATCTCATGCTAGATACCAACTCTGGAGCATAACAAGACAACTGCTGAAATTTTGTGGCATACTCCTTAACATTCATCTCACCCTGCTTTAAATTTACAAACTCTTCAGCCTTAGATTCTCCCAACCCCTGAGGAGAGACATGATCAAGAAAGGCACCAAAAAACTTATCCCATACCGATGGCTCAGCATCATCAGCTCTCGACTACTTCTACTTCTTATACCACTGATATGCTATATTTGTTAACTAATAAGCAGCAAACTCCACACCCTATACATTAGTAACATACATTACCATGAAGATCTACTCCATCTCATTGACAAACCTCAGAGGATCCTCCTCTACCTTAGAGCCTGTGAAAGTTAGGGGATTCAACCTCATGAGCTAGCCAACCTGATTGACCTTGAAATAAAGAGAAATACGACCAATACAATCAAACTGATGATACTGAGATGCCACCAATTGAGTAAGCATGTGAATAAACTGAAGAAAATTATTAGAAATATCACCCTAAGGTATCTAGGCATAAGTATCATCATATCGAGAAGCCAGTGGAGGACTAGTAGAGACTAGTGGGGACTCCATGTTGGGTAAAATAATTAGGAGAAAGAACCCTAGACTAGTATGCACTTCATACATAGGGAGAGTCCCCTCCACATTGTCCTTAGGAAGGACAGATCTCCCAATAGAGTTTCTATAAACGTCAGATCTTTGGGGAGGCATGATCTAAAATGCGAGGAAGCAAGGAATTAGAGAAGTTAAAGAACACTAGAAGCTATAGCCCAAAATATGACACAAAAAAAAGTAAATATTCCTAAATGCCTTGTATCATCCTCTTTATAAGTGAGGCATGCTACACACCCATAAAAAGGACTCTACTCGACAAGGTTTTATGGATACCCAATGACCTTAAATCGTACTCTGATACCAAAATTGTCACAGCCTAAACTAGGGCTTGGCCATGACGGGTATCTCAAGCCCACCACAAGATGGAAACCACCCCCAAGCCTAACCACCTGAGTATAATAAAATAATAGCAAAAGAAAAACAAACAATGGGAATGATATATAAACCAATAGGAAGATTCTAAGAATCCAAATCAAATAACCAACCCACTTTTTGTGCACAAAAGCATCTAAATCAGAATACCAAATTAGGTTAGGACATACCCCCGACCATGACAACAAAACCCTTTAATTCCAAAAATCTTAAAAGAACCTCTGAAAATGGTAAAGCTTTCTAAAAGATGGAGGCTCACCACTTCACAACAACTGAACGGACAATCGCACCACCTAATGCTACACAGAGGTAATAGAAAAATCTTTGGACCCTACATCATGAAATGATGTAGCGTCCTAGGATAGTCAATGGAATAAGCACTGGCATGTAACTTAGGGAAAGTGATAAAATAATGCCATGACCAAAATCAATCAAACTATATTTACATATTTTTGTATATATAGGATGTCAAGGAAGGGTAAAGGGCCATGAACATGAGATTTTAAAATCATTAACCTGGACTATGTAGCTCTATCCATCATATGGGCACTAATGGGTTATATGGGTTCAGCTCCCCCTACTAAAAGGGCCCCAGTGTATGTTAGCTACACAAACCGAGGAAATTAGAGGGAGAGATAGAGACACCAAGGCTCCAACCATCCCAAATGTATATAATTTGTGAACTATGCACGCAGTCATAAAGGCCCCTACACCTGAAAACATGGTTTTCAGTATTGGTTCCACCCGGGACCTCCACCTTCATGGCAATCTAACAACCCTTTATAATCCCGAATTCAAACAGTTTGCATGTAATTATATCTATTAACCCAAGATTCATTTATTAAGTCATGTATCATTGGTATTTTCATACCACTTAGGCTTACAAGATAAGTTCAGTTATGCCATTCCAATCTCATAAAACCAATTGACTCCCAAGTTCTATTTAAAAACCAAACCATGGCCACCACGGCCTTTCAAATCCATTTTAATCTGTTTGTATATTTATATAATACAATAGGTCCAAAAGTGGATTAAATTATGCAATTTCCATGTTAAAAACCAAAGTTTTTGAAGGTGGGTTAAGGTATTACCATTATCAAATCAAAATCTAACAAGTTGGGGAAACCCATGTTCCCCATTTCAAATTCCCATAACCATTCACCCATTCAATTCAAAAATCATAGTTCAAAGCATGAATATCATATTCAAAACATGGGGAAAGCAATTCTAATAGTAAAAAATCCAAAATCCTCAACTTGATTACAAACCCATGATCACATCCATTAGAACAATGATAAAACATATGGCCTTATATAAAAATCAAGTTAGGGAGGAGAGACATGCCTGAAAACTAAAGAAATTTGAAGAAAAATCCAGAGTTTTGAAACTTCGATGATTAACCCCTTGAAAACTCTAATTTCTCTTTCTTGAAAGTTTGAGAGGAAAGAATGATGTTTATAATTTTATTATTGATGTTAAAAGGGACCCTTAGATATTTTAAGTCATGAGTAAAGTTTAAAAGAAAGAAAATACCAAAATAACCTTAATGAAAACGTGCAAGAAAATTGCTCCTAGTCGTTATGGGTCGGGTAACGAATCGTGGTAACTAGTCATGAGTCATTGCCTGGACTCATGGCTTGAGTAGAAACTTTAGGCCATCTTATTGTTATGGTCATGAGTCCCTCACCATGACTCATTAGGGCTAAGTAATGATTAAGACAACAGGCACACTTTACTAGTGAGACTACGAGCCTCACCCTATGACTCCTGATGAATGCTAACGACTCACCACCTGAGTCATGGTTTGGGTAGTGTCATCAACATTCCAAAATTTTTAGATTCCAAAACCTAAGGTATTACAATGTGAGGCTCATCTGGAGAATAGCACTAAGAATAGATACATGAAAAACTACATGAATGGATAAAATATCTTGAGGTAAAACCAACTCATAAGCAACCTCCCAAATTGTTCAAAGAATCTCAAAATGTCTAATATACCCAAGGCTAAGCTTTCCCTTCTTCCCAACCTCACCATTCCCTTCATGGGAAACATATGAAGGAAGACTCAATCACCAATCCCAAACTTCAAGGAACTACGATCCACATAACTCTTTTCCTACTCTGAGTTGCTCGAAGCCTAACCTGAATTATCAAAACCCTATACAAAGACTCACAAAGTAAGTCAGTACCATAGGGTATAATCTCTAAAGTCTCACACCAACCAATTAGAGATTGACAATGCCTACAATATGATACCTCAAATCGTGTCATCCCAATATTTAAATGGCTACTATAATTATAAGCAAACTCTACTAAGGACAAATATTACTTTCATTGACCTCCAAAGTCCATAACACATGCACGGAGCATATCCTTCAAAATCTGAATTAGTCTTCCCTGACTAACCGTTAGTCTGGGGTGGAAAGGTATACTAAGGATAACTTGATTACCCAACTCCTCCTAAAAGTCTGCCATATCTTAAAGTGAACACTGAGCCTCTATCTAAAATAATAGACACAAGTACCCTATAAAGATGAATTATATCTCAAAAAATAATACGAGCCAATTTATTGACGCTGAAGGAAATCCAAATAGGCACGAAGTAGGAAACTTTTGTCAACCAATCCATGATGACACAAATACTGTCAGAACTATGAGAAGTATGAGGTGATACACTCACAGTCCATAGTGATCCACTCCTACTTCTACTCAAGAATGGGCAATATCTGAAGCAAACCACTTGGTCTCTAATGTTTGACCTTCACCTGTTGACAACATAAGCAACAAGATAAAAAGTCTAACATATCCTTCTTCATACCAACCCACCAGTAATGTTGCCACAATTCATGATACATCTTAGTCACCCTTAGATGGATGTAATAATTGGAAAAGTATGCCTTTCCAAAATCAATCTCACCAATCCACCAATTATCAACACACAAACTCGGCCTCTAATCCTAAAAACACCATTTAAATTAAGAGATATCACCTTAGCCTTGGTACTTAACACCTTATCTAAAATCACCCTCACATTATTATGATCAAACTTATAAGCTCAAATTTTCTCCATCAAAGAAGATATAGCATCAATAAAGGCTAAAAATGTTAGGGTGTCAAAATATCAAGCCTAAACATCTAATTAGCTAAAGACTGGACCTCCAAGGATGATAAAGACCACTCCAGGTTCAAGAGATAAGCTAACTCCCCATACTAGTCGACTTCCAATTCAAGGCATCCGCAACCATATTACCCTTGAGTGCATGATAAAGAATAGAGAGGTTATAATTTGTAAGCAATTCACACCAACGTCACTGCCTCATATTAAGATCTCACTAACTAAATAAGTAATAAAGGATATGATAATCCAAAAAAATCTCGTAAGGAACTTCATACAAGTAATAATGCCACAACATTAATATAAACACTATGACTGCTAACTCTAAATAATGGATAAGGTAATTTATCTCATGAGGCTTCAACTGACTAGAAGAATAAGCAATTACCTTAACCTCCTGAATTAACACCGCACCCAAACCAACGCCATAAGCATCACAAATGCGGTAAAACCCACACTTTCCTTAGGCAATGGAAAAATAGGAGCCAAAGTCAACAATTTTTTGAGATTTTAGAAGTTCTTATCACATGCATCCGACACTAAAGTACCACCCGACACTAAAGTACCACTTTTTTCTAAGTCAACTTAGTCAAAGGAGATGCAACAGATGAGAAATCCTCTATAAAATGCCAATAATAACCCGCCAAATGAATGAAACTTCAAATCTCAGTAAAATCCATCTTGGTCAGATTAACCATAATACTATCCTTGATCACCACATGACCTAAGAAAGAGATAGAATTCAACCAAAACTCACACTTGAAAATTTGGTATACAACTTCTCATCACGTAACCTCTAAAGTACAATTCTCAAATGTTTCACATGGTTGGCCTTACTATTGGAAAAACAAAAATGTTATCCATAAATACAATCATAAAGGAGTTAAGATACGGTTGAAATGCCTAGTTCATCAACTCCATGAATGCTATAGGGTCATTCACCAACCCAAAAGACATGACCAAGAACTCATAATGACATTATTGAGTATAAAAAGTCATCTTTAGTACATCCAAAGCTTTAATCTTCAACTGGTGATACTCGAATCTCAAATCAATCTTAAAAAATACTAAAGCACCTGAAGTTGACCAACAAATATCATCAATGAGAGGAAGCAAATACTTGTTCTTAATCATTACTTTGTACAACTACCTATTATCAATACACATATGCATAAAACTATCTTTTTTCTTCATGACCAAGACAGAAGCACCCCAAGGAGAAATACTAGGTCTAATGAACCCTTATTTAATAATACTACAGCGGCTCCTTTAATGCAGCAACTCATTCGAAGTCATCCTATAGAGAGAAATAGAAATAGACTTAGTGCCTTGCTCCACAATAAGACCAAGACTAATATCACAATTCGGAGGCATACAAGGTAAATCCAAAGAAAACATATCCATGAACTTGCGAACAACCTTAATAGAATCCATAGGAGACGGTCAGGAAATATTAGTATCATGGGTATAAGACAATTAAGAAAATCACCATCTTTTTACCAAAAAAATAGCACATAAAAGGATATAACAGCCTTAAAACCTGAATTAAACACACCCTTACAAGCTAACCTCGATACATCCAACGTATCTAAGGTCACGGAACTTGTATAACAGTCCAAAATAGAATGATAAAGAGCTAACAAATTTATAACTAGAATAATATAAAAATCAACCATATCTTGGATAATCAAGACTACCCAAGTCTCACAGCCCGCAAAGGTAACCACATAAGATTGGTACACCTGATTCACCACTAAAGAATCTCCTACAGGGAGAGAAACATAAAGAGGCATAGTAAGAGGCTCATACATAATATCAAAACTAAAATCAAAATATGTACATATATAAGAGAATATAAACCCAGGGTTAACTAACATAAAAGAAGATTTATAGTAAACTAAATAATACCTATAATAACTGCATCAGAAGCCTCTACCTTGGGTCACCCACGTATAGCATAACACTAACCATATTTGATCCTGGACTATATAGCCCCACAATCACCATTGTGAGCTATCCTACCTCTATCTCTATTACCTCTATCACCACCCCCACCACTCTGTAAACCATATCTCGTTACAAATAATAAAGTAGGGCAAAGTTGAGGCTAAGAACTATGTTAGGTGGCTTCATACACATGTTGAGGGAAATCCCTCAGCCACATGACCTTACTTATCATATATAATACATCCTTTATGGCATGACACAATTTGAGAAAGTGAAAATGAACTAGAATAACCGTCATGGCCTGAAGAATTGATCATGAAGCCTCCACCTGCATAACCTGATACCTGGATACCAGAGTTGAAGAACTAGAAGGCCTACCATCTGATCCATAAAACATGACCTAAACTGGACTACCATGATAAATATGGGAACTTCTATTATATAAATCTCTACCTTGAGAGACGTATCTACTAAACTTACCCTGACGACTCACCTTCTTGGTGCCTTTCTTAGTAGCCTGGATAATTGAATTGGTCATCTTGGCATGCTCAATAATACTTTATAAAGAAGCCCCTGAAACTACCATATAAGCTATAACCAACTGATATGTACCACCTAACCCCTTCATAACTTCTAAATCCTCTCAAACTCGATGGAGATACTAGTAGCTCAATATCTATATAAGGTGTGAACATGTGCCTTATACTTAGTAATAGATGTGGATCCCTACTCCAAGAGATCAAACTCATCCCTCATTTAGTCTCTCAAGATATACGGTACAAACTTCTCTAAGAAATATTTAGAAAACTTAATCGGTGAACCCAAAGGGCTACAAGTAAAAAAGAGACCTCCACCAATCCCTAGCCACATTCATCAACTGATGGGCAGTATACAAAACTTCTTTAGACTTAAAGGATCCAAGATTATGTAACTTCTCATGGAAATTAATCAAAAACTCATAGGCAACCTCGTCAGTAGCTCTACTAAACTTGGGCAGACCTAAGTGAATAAATCTCTTAAATCTTTTTTGATTATTAGAAGAATAGTTGTACCCAAAGCAATAAAAGGGATAATAAGTCTGGTAGGCAAAGAGGCCACACATAGGGGTACCATAGATGGTAGTTGTACCCCAAATATATAAATACTATAAGTAGAAACTAGCACTAAATTTGGAATATAACTCAAAGTCTGAAGAATGTCAGGTAGATTCCTGGGAACACCCTCTAAATGACTCAAGATAAAAAACTAAAAAACCTTGAAGCACTGAAGTATCGACTTAACTCTGGGGAACCTGAGTTGCACCCATACCCCCTATCTAGTAATCATCCCTAAAATACACAACCTCAACTCGAGAAAGGCCTTCCTAGCATATCCTCTAGCTAGGGCAGCTCCTCATATTTGTCTTCTACCTCTGGGTTGACCATGACCCTTGCATGGAAAGTAAGGCTATAATTTAGTTCTCTCAAGTTCTTAGGGTTTTGAGTGTCTTTCTATCTCAATGGAATTTAAGGTACGACATAAAACTATCTAATTAACTTATTTTGCAGATATTTTGTAATTCAACTTTTGCATATATTAAAGTTATTATATTTGGCATCCAGTGAAACAGGATATCTTTGTTGTATTATGTACTCATTTTTCATTGATTTAAAATTAGATACTACTAATATAATTTGTTTGTCAATGAATATATTATTTTTTAATGATGTTTGATAACACACTTAATAATTAACCTTTAAAAGTGAAAATTTAATGGAAAATTTGTCCTTTTACTTTCTATCAGAGCTCTGGGTTATTTAGCTTGCTCTATCAAGATAATTTTTTGTTGAAAAATCATTTGTACGACCTAGTTTCTATTTGAGTTAGTGATTGTGATTGTAGTGTTTAGAGGCTATATACTTTTGTGTTTATTTCTAATTGTGGATGTTAGAATGGTGTAAATAAGGAAAATAGAATTATAATCAGATTCAAAATATGAAGAAAAGTATTTAGCACAAATCGTACATTGCTTACTTTGCATGCGAGAGGCATGGGGTTTGGTCCGCTCCATCTTCACTCTACTTTCTTCTTGAAAAAAAAAAGATAAAGAGTATAGAACATGTAATAGGAATTGATGCATGTTGATCTTGTGAATGAATGGTAGATAACTTCTCCATATGGTTAGAACTATAGAACTACATCATTACTATATCGTTATTGGTTTGATTATGTAGAGTATTTAGAAGTATATATTCAAATATAGATGTATTTTATTGATGAACACTAATTCTTGCACACACATTGCACATACTCATGGACAGACCTTATCAAATTATTTATCTAGGTTGATATTTGTTTCGTTGATACATTTCTTATATATTATAAATGGTTATGAGCTTCATCATTTTCTTTTCTTTTCTTTTAGATTTTTTATGATTAAGAGATTCATCCTTACATATTTGATGTTTGCATTCTATTCACACAATGAGATCTGCTTAATTAAATTTTATATAATCTGAAGTCAAAATTATTAGGTTATATGTGTATATTTAGGTGTATATGTGGATAGAGTAATATGTTTCAATTTTGAATAACATTCCTTATCTTTGTGTGTATCAAGCATCAATTGCTTCTGATGTATAGGTAGATAAAGTAACATTCTTCACTAATGAATAATATGCCTTATCTTTATGTGTATCAAGCATCAATTGCATCTCATAAGGGAAAATATGTAGATGGTTACATTTGGATATTGAGGATTGGAAACTGAAGAACAATGAGGTTGAAATTTCTAGATTACCTTACATATTCATAGGTATACTAGTAATTATTTATATTGTGAGTATCAACATAAGAAAAGTGTGCTGAAAATAACACTAATTATGCATTGACGAGATTAAAACTACTTTTAAAGTCACTTTTACATATATTATCACAACCCAAAACAAGGTTACGATGGCCCTTATCGAGTCTCAGCCTTGATAAATAAGTCAATCACCCAAAAAGGAAAGAAATTCTCAATAAGTAATAATAATAATAATAAGATGAGACTCTTAGAGAAAAGTCAGGCCAACTAAAAACATAAATAAAGCAGAATTCTAAAGAAAAGATAACATAAAATCCCCAAAAAATTAGGTGTCATGAGCGTGGAGCATCTAATACATCATCCGAATATAGAAAACGTACAATGTCCGTCTCTAAAAATAAGTAAAGACATAATAAAAGTAAGAGGAGGTCCAAAAGTCAACTTTGATCCCTAAAGCAACCCAGTACCTCGATCACAGTATCTAAAAGAATGATCAGCCCCTAAATTCATACATAAACTAGAAAAAAGTAAAAAATAATATAAATAAAGAAAACTATGAGCACGTCACCTGCAAATAGAAAATTTTCCAAACGGAAGCTCACACCGTCTCCACTAACAGTTCAAATATAAATCATAAAAAGAAATAACACAAGTATACACGAAGAGTAAACCAAAAACAAATACAAGTCAAGGGAAACTAAAGAAATCATGAAAGATGCATATGCAATGCAATGCAATTATTATAGAATAAATAATGAAAGTCGTCGCATGACTTTCTGTATACATCTACTGAGCTTGCAACTCCTAAGAATGGACTTATGGGATTGGCAACCCATATACTATAACTCATATCTCAAATATCAATCCACCTCTTTGGCTCATACTCATGGAGAGTGTTTTCATAAAAATGTCTATACTAATTTGATTTTTGATGATTTTTGTGAAATATTTATTTTTGAATTGGCCATTTTACCCTATCCCGTGATTGTATTATGGTATTTATGGTGTGTGGGAATGATTGACATAATTTTTAATATATTTAGGTGTGATTTATGTGAGATTATGATTTTTAATGGTATAAAAGGCTTATTAGTTGACTTTGGTCAATATTTATTAATCTGTGCATCGGATGACAAAGCAGACTACACCAACCGATTCAGAAGATTGAATTTAGATTGATAACATAATTGTTGTGGTTTTATGTATTTTATATCTCATTTCGATTCTCGGTTTGAAAGTTGTGAAATTGAGTATTGCTATTCAACTTTGTGCAAATGACATGTTACAAAAATTTGATATCGCCATTGAGTTCATAATATTGAATTTAGGTTAATAGTGGGGTTGGTTCAATTTTATAGGCACATTTCGATCCTTGATTTAGAAATAGTGCAAAATAGGGTACCCGGGTTAATTTTTTGATAATGACCTTTTTCATAAATTTGATGATTCCATTAAATCCGAGATGTGTTTTAAAATCAAAATTCACTATTGGATGATGTTCATAGAGTCCCAAATGAGTTTTGAGGATCAAAAATAAGTTTTGAAGGTTGTCGGTACTTGTGTGAGCTCTAAAGCGGCTAGCCGACCTCTTTAGTGTCCTTTGACCATTTGACCATGCCACTTTAGCAGCCATCATTGATGGTTAAGACCCAAATCAAAATTATTTTATATTTTTGACATTTTGGGAGATAGAAAACTTTGATTTTGATGATTTTTTATGTGTCTTGCTCATAGAATCATTGTCTATCAATTTAGAACTTTATTTTACATATTTCCCAAGAACTATTTTATTTTTTGTGATTTTCACCCAAGTTTAGAATCAAAACCCCATTTCCACTATTTTGGAGACTTGGGAGCTCGAATTTGGATGATTTCAAAGGAGTTTTTGAGATTTCTTCCATGGGTAAGTTTCTAATCTTATAATTATAATTTTTCTCATGATTTAAACTTCAAAACAACTTCAAATGCTTAATTTTTTAAATAGGTTTTGGGGAGGGGGTTCGATAAAGCTTGAAAATATTTTTTCATTGATTTGAACCTCGTTTTTCACTTATTTTTGTATGGGTTTTCAGTGTAGACTCCTATGAGTTGGGGAGCATGTTTCTAAAACAAAATTATGATTTTATCCTTCTCTTATGAAAACTAATTTTGGGGGTCCAGTTTGATCCCGACTTAAAAATGGGCAATATGGGTATCATTGGCTTTCTTTTGACATAGAGATTCTGTATTTGTATGTTTTAGTTGATTTTGAGTCCGTTCGTGAGGGAAAGGCTTCAAATTAAAGACTTTTTGAACTAGTTTTTGATATTTGAGGTGGATTATGGCTTAAATTTCTTCAAACTGGGTTGGGTAGTTAATAATTGTAAAAGCATGTTGTGGGTATATGGGGTTGTATCATGAAAAATGTGTTTTGGAGATTTATTACCACGACCTGAAGCTACCACCTAGCTGCGACAATGGTGCGTACAGTCATAAGTGACCATAAGCTAACCCATGAGCTGGTACCTATTATGAGCACTGAATAAAGTAGCAATAGTACACGTGTGTGGAAGATAAACAGCTGAATGTAATACTAATCTAAATACTGAAAATATGGTTCAACCACCAGTCTGAAATATCTGATGTAATATTGAAATCTAACTGCCAATTTAAAACAACTGATAATACTAAAAAGATTAATAAACTGAATAAGTGTCTAACTAACTGTATGATTATTTGAAAGCCTCTAAATGACTGAGGAGTTAATGGGCCAGGCCCCCAACTAACTCTGACTGACTGAACATAATGAAATACTAAAGTACTAAATAAGAGATAATATGTCCTCTATGGATGAGGACTCACCACTATGGATGCTGGGTAACGCTGACTGTCTAACTGCGGTTGGGAAACTAAGCCTCCAAACCTATCATATAAGACATCATAGAGCAAAAAAGAGTATGCGGTCAGTACTTTAAAAGTAAAGGTATATGAGATGAGGTCTAGCTGAAATACATGGTCTGTAAACTGCAAGACTGAAATCTGTATAACTGAATAACTATAAATCTGTATGCTTTGTTCAAGAAACTTGAATTGAATATACACTGGATATTATACTAAGACTATGGTAGGTATCATGTAATTGACATGCCCCAATCTGAGCTAATCAGGGTCCAACCTGTAACCCCAGTTAGAAGGGCCTCAGTACCGTGCCACGGTACTAAAACTGGTTGTGTGGATCCACTAAACTGGTATCCCGAAGGACTAAGGAGTCACCCTCAACTGACAGGTGCTCTAATGAGATATGTGTTACCCTCAACTGGCAGGTAAACACCTTGTCAACCCTTAACTGGAAGGCAGACATATCTAACCTAAGCTGCCTAGTAGTTCTATAACTCAGGGATTGTTACTAAGGGTCAACCCTTCTACTGTCAGGTGATCCCCCATCCCTGGGTTCACTCGGTGCTAAATCCTTCTCCCAACTGAACAAACACTGGAACTAAAACTGGACTGAGCTTAACTGAGCATGATTTCATGATTGATAGTACTCATTATGATCATAATAACTGAATAAATAGAAATAATCATATTTTAACTTAATCATACTTGAAAATCTAAAAATCTTATAAAACACATAGGTATGATTGTTCATAATCCACCAGTACTAAATGATCACTGAATACAATAACAAGCTTAAAAACTGTAGTAAGGATCATAGTTCAAAACCCATAAGCATAGGCATTTCATCAAACATGTGAGGATCATGAATTTAACATGGAAATGCTTACTAAGAATTATAAATTTAGGATTTATCATGGAATTCACTTGAATAAAGCATGGAAAACTGAAATTCATAGCATAAAGAATTCAAAAATCTTGCATGGAATCATACATGGGCTGAATTGAATTAAAATCATCATGAAAACATGAATTAAGGCCATATTAAGCAATATAAGATACCATAATAGTAGAAAAATCCATTCTTTAATTGAAAAGAGGGTTTTGAGGCTTCATGGGTGAAAGGATCCATGAATGAACACCCGGCTTAAGCTTTTAACTTGAAAGGAAAAATGCTATTCTTGATGTTTTCTTGAATTTTTTTGAGCTTGGGGAACTTGAATTATTGACTTATTAAGATGTACGGAATTGAATTTGTGTTCTTGGGGAAAAGGAAATGGCTTTATTGAGAGGAAAATTAGAGAAAAAGGGCAAAATTATGCCCTAACTGATGCCCAAGTCATGTTATGAACGATTGGGTTGAGGGGAAAAAGACTCAATTATCCCTCAGGAATTTAAATTCAACTAGACGCAATAGGATTACCACAACAAGGTCATATCATGGTCATGAATTTCCCTCACTGTGATGCGGTCTGTATGAGAACGGGAACAGAGCCGCGACGTGGCCTTATCACGGTAACCCTCTGGTTTTGTGATCCAAACATGCCCCAAACCTCATTCAAAAAATCTAAAACTTCTCTAAGACATACTTCTTACATTCCTGAACATGACTTAACTCAAAAACCAATGTCTCGGGATCGAGAAGACCAAATTAAAAATTCTCAAAGTTAAGGGGTCTTGAAAATGACTAAGTCCCCAATACTTAGTGAAATTATTAGGCCTTCATCCCCTTATGCATGCAACTAAAAGTTGAATCTAACTACGAATAGTATGGGGTATTATATTTATGTACCTATGAGGAGGCCTATGTGAATAATATTTGGTGGTTTTGAGACATTATTTGCTATGTGTGATTGCTTGGGGTCTTATATGATGTTGTTGGCCTGGTATAGATACATGTATGGTTGGTTTCACTCTTTTGGTGGAAAAAGCCTAGATTTTTTATTTTATGTGGTATTAATGACACTTTCTTGCTTTTTTCACTTGATGGTTTTTTGGATTATATTGGATCATGGATGATTAGTTGATTTAAGTGAATTATTGACTCACATGGTTGGAATATTGGTTAGATATTATATTTTATCATCTTTGTTTGTTGTGAGCATTACATATTTATATCATATTTATTCATGAAACAATGGTATCACCATGAAAATACTGGAAACACTTATTTTTCTGATAGAAAATGTGAAATCATTAAAATCCTATATCGATGTATGTTCAGAAGAGGAGATATGGATATTGATATTGGATATTGGTTGTATACGGATTGACGAACCCCCATAAGTCCTACGTTGGGAAGTTTTAACTTTGTAGATGTATATGGAGGTTATGCGATGCCCTCGTGCATCACATAATCATCATCATAATCATCATCACCATCATCATTGCACTTCATATATTGTGCTTAAGCTGTGATTGTATTTCTGTCTTTGACTTGATAGCTACCATTTGTTCTATATTCCTATACTTAGATTTGATGTATGTGTATAATTTGTTCTTCTTTTAACTACATGTAATTGTTATATTTGTGTATATTAGAACTGTTAGTTGGTGTGGGATACCGTTTGAGATATTTTCTGATTGCAGGTGACGTGCCTATAGTTTGTGTTTATATGCATTATTTTATACTTTACTTAGTCAGCCTATGATACCTACTAAGTACAAGTGGACTATACTCATTCTTACTGCGCCCTTTTAGTGCATATCTAGGTACGAGTGTGCCACAGGGCAACTGATTTAGGTGGTATCTAGAGTATATTTGAGGTAGCAATTGATCCAGGCTTCCAGAGTCGATTTACTATCTCTTTCTACCTATTACATGTCTTATTTTGTATTCTGAGACGGAGTTTTGATCCTTTTTGGACTATTATCATATCATTTGACATTCTAGATATATGTAGTAGTACTTACACTGTGACACCGGTTTTTGGGAGTTGGTTTGGTATCTCTGATTATATTTCCGCTATTACCGTGATTGTCTCGCTTGTTTTTGCTCTAGAAGTCTTGTCTTAGATTTTCATATTGATTTTCCTTGTTATATCAGTTTGGGTGATAGGCTTACTTGTCAAGGCTTGCTGCGACAAGTGTCATCAAGTTCCTTGGTCTTGGGTCATCACAATGTCTCTTTTTCTTTCAAAAATAGTATTCCTCAATAGTACTGATATCTCATGAATGCATATGTATGGAATGAGGAAGTAATGCACACAATCAAATTAGTATGAAGATATCTAATACGTTCAATACCTATATAAGTGAGCCCAGAAATCAACTCAAGATGCATGTAATTCATGATTATAAACTCTATTTAGGCACTATCGAAATAAATATGCATGTAAGTCCTCATTAATATCAGATCAATCCCTAACTAGGCATTTCTATTATGATCGAAACAATCAATGCTCAATGCAGCTTATAATAACAATTCAAGCCCCTGCATGAACATTATGTCTAAAATAAAGATATTTGAATACACATATAAGGCTAATGATGTCAAATACAATCCCCACATGAGGAACACGCAATATCAGATATCATAAGTCTACAACAATAGAATATATGCCCCCACTCAGGTAATTGTAATAATAATCTCAAAATTTAAACCTCATAGTTACTTTTCCCAGCCCATAGCATGCTTTACTTATTTATTGACAACCCAACTCAATCTGAAAGAATTTAAGTCATAACCTACCTCGAAACGACGAAATTCAAGCCTAAAGTACTTCAATACGGAGCTTTTTTCCTTCAAACAGCCTCGGAATAAAGCAAAACACAATAAAGAAACCCTTGAAAATTGTCTTTTCCAAAGCTTGGAGATCCAAAAATAGAAAAAAAATTGTGAAAATAAGGTATTTATACTGTTTTGTGAACAGTGCCTCACGAACACAGTCAAGCCTTCATGTTTGTGAGGGTCAACGCTAACCAGGCCACTAAAACAGCCTTCACATTTGCAGCCAAGGCTTTACATTTACAACGGTTGATGATTCAGGCCTTTTCGTTCGCGATTGCCTCATTTCGTTCATGAAAAAGGGCCAACCAACCTGGACCAAGTACCCTTGGCAAATGCGAACTCCTGCCCTATGTTCGTAGTGAAGGAAAATATCCTTCTCCTTATTCATGGACTGGGGCCCTCATGCGTGAAGAAGGATCTAACGTGCACCAGATATCAGCAAAAATGTTGATTTTGCCTGGTTTGAAATCCTCCGAACGAATCCTCAAAATTTTTTAAGAAGCCAACAAAAACAAACCATATATGCTACCAGACTATTTTTGATGTTGCAGACTCAATGGTAATATCGAATTTTCAAAAAAAGATTACTTTCAATAAAGTAACTCGCAAGATCCCTTTAGGGATTAATCACTAATTTTTTAAATGGAAAGTCGAAACGTAAATTAAAGGGTTGAACCCTAACCAACCCCAATACTAACCCAAATTCAACATTTCGGACCTAGTGGAACTCTCAAAATCGTCATTTGATACCCAGAACAACAAATATTGACAAAAGTCAACTATATGACATTCAAAACCTCCAAAAACTACAAACTTACCCAAATCATTTCCGGTCGCATTGAAAATCGCGTCAATCATCTTCACACTTCAAAATCAACATGTAGCAACTACGGAGAAGGACGAAATGGTCAAAATAAATTAAAAGTAAAATTTCACAAATCAAGTCATTACATTTGCACAGATAAATGTTGAGTCCGTACATGCACGGACAACCACCATCTAGTATTACAAATAAGATGGAATCTACGTGCCCATCAACATGCTTGCTTAGGCAATTTTTATGGACCTCAGAATAGCCGTCTCAGATACTACATTTAAGCTCTGGTCGTCTTATGAATCTCTTGCTTCCATTTTCATTCAAATGTTGTTTATAAGTAATATCAACAACAACAAAATTGAAAAATAAGGAAAACGTAAGGGGAAAAAATAACTTTTTCCATGTAGGAAATGTATTATCAGTTCTCCTACGACCATTTTTTTTTTTCGTGAAATTTCATATTTCTCAATTTAAATGGTGCAAGGTGAAATAAGTATAAAGCTCTTAAAATATTAAACTTTCAAAAGTTAAATGAAAACAAAGGCAATAATATTAATCACTACAAGTCACTTAAAAATTAATTTAAAATTTTCATCTTTCTTAATTTATAATGATCAAAGAAACAGAAGTGCAGAACGCAAAGAAAAAAATATGTAATAATTAATCAAAACTACTACTACTACTGCGACAATTGAAAAATAAGGAAAAAGGGGAAAAGAGAAATTTCTCATGTAGGAAAGGTATTATTAGTTTTCCTAAGACCATATTGTTTTGTGAAATTTCATACTTATTAATTTAAACGGTGCAAGGTGAATTAAGTATAAAGCTCTTAAAGATATTAAATTTTTAAAAATTCATTGAAACAAAGGAAACAAATATTAATCACTACAAGTCACTAAGACTTGATTTAAATTTAAAATTTTCATCTTTGTTACTTTATAATGATCAAAGAAATAGAAGTGCAGGATGCAAAAAAATGTAATAATTAATCAAAACTAAGTAAAATATGAGACTTTACTTTTAAAAAAATAGCAAATAAACTTTTAAATCAACGATTAGCCGAGCAATTAAAAGTTTGGTCTTTAAAATTTGTAGAAGAATATTTTTCTTTCTCGCTTTACAATCTCCTTCACGCCTAATTTTTTCGTTATCATTTTATTTTCAGCAAATGACACATGTTTTACTCTAAAGAAAATTGAGCATGAAAGTTCAAGCATCCATTGATGAACACAGGAGAAAATAGATAAATGCAGAAGAAAAAGAAAATTTTATTGAGTATCTAAAAAACTAACAGTTGTTTGTACAATAGTAGCTATGCATACACATCTTCACACCTCACCAAAATATCTTCTTTAATCGAACTAACAATTTGCCTAGTTTACAACTCACATCCATCTTATGTATAACTAATAGCCAATATCCTATCTTATGAACGGCAATAATAAAAAAGGGAAAAACAATAAAAACAGACTAACTATCTTTAGAAATGCAACACTCTCCTTCAAGTTGAATGATGTGAAATATAAAGCACTCCAAGTTTTCCCATAAAAAAAAAATTCAAATGTTGAGCTTGGCCTAAACCATTAGTCAATAAATCGACCACCTATTCCTGTGAGTTAACATACACTACATCCGTTAAACCAGCCTAGATCTTGTCTCTGATAACATAACAATCAATTTCTATGTGCTTAGTTCTTTTATGAAAAATGAGATTTGTCCCCAGTTGAATGGCAAATTTGCTATTAGTAAACACTATAATAGGAATGTGAATGGGAACATTCAATTCCCTAAACAAACCAACCATCCAAGTCACCTTTGTTATAGCTGAAGTCATGCCTCTATACTCTAACTTCAACTTAACTTCTGGACATAGTCTGTTGTTTTTTGGACTTTCAAGATATCAAGGATTCTCTAAACTTTACTTTATAGCCAGAAATGTTCAGCACACCAAGCTAGCCCATAAAATTCAAATGTTGAGCTTGGTCTAAACCCTTATTCAATAGATTGACCACATGTTCTTGTGTGTGAACATACACTACCTCCTTTAAACCAACGTTGATCTTGCCTCTGATAAAGTAATAATCAATTTCTATGTGTTTTTTTCTTTCACAAAAAATGGGAGTTGCTGCCTGTTAAATGGCGAATTCGCCATTAGTAAACACTGTAATAGGCATGTGAAAGGGAACATTCAATTCCTTAAACAAATCAACCATCTAAGTCACATTTGCTATAGCTAAAGTCATGCTTTTATACTTTAACTTCAGCTTAGCTTTTGGACAGAGTCTGTTGTTTTTTGGACTTTCAAGATATCAAGGACTCTCCAAACTTCACTTCATAGTTTGTAAGTGATCTCCTTGGACATACATCCCAATCTGAGTTACACCAACCTGTAAGACTTTCAGTAGGTAGAGCTTTTAGCCAAACCACTTGACCAACAGTACACTTGAGATATCTAACCACTCTAGTTGTTTTCTGCCATTGAGATCTCTTTTGATGTTGCATAAACTGACTGAGTATCTGTGCTACAAAACTGATATCAGCTCTAGTGATGGTAGTATACATAAGTTTACCAATCAATCTTTGGTAAAATGAAATATATGTTAAGATTGCATCACCTGTGTAACTAGTGACATGATCAAACTCTACTGAAGTCAGTCTTAGATTAGATACTAATGATAGAGATACTAGTTTTACACCAGTAAGACCTGTGTCATAAAAAATCTCCAGGTGTATTTCCTCTAATTTAAAATGAACCCAATTTTAGATCTCAATGCCTCAATTTCCAAGAAGTACTTAAGCTCTCATAAGTCCTTTAATTTAAATTGTTGATGCAACACCTCCTTTGCATCATTGATTAATGTCGTACCACTCTTAGTGATAAGTAAATCATTAACATATAACAAAACAATGACTATATTCCTCTCTTTTATAAGTAATAAAGAATAATAATGTGTGCTTTATGTAAATCTTGCAGTTAACAAGGCACTGGTGAGCTTAAGGTTTCACTGCCTGGATCCTGTTTAAGACCATAGGGATTTGAGTAACTTACAGGCATTAGTCTCCACCTATCTCTTGAAACCCTCAAGCATTTCTATATAAACTTCCTCATCTAGGTTACCTTGCAAAAGAATATTGTACACATCAATTTGATAGAGATTGTCATAACCTAAACCAGATCCTAGACGTAATGGTCATCCTAAGTCTAACCAGGATCGGGGACCACCCTCTTAACCCAACCCAACTATCTTTCACAGCCTTAGATGAACAGAATTTCGAGCATATAACAAGATTGCATAAATGCTCTCATAATGACTCTGGGATAGGGTCACAACAGTGACCGACCCAATCGATTCTACCCGCACCAAATCAACCATCCATACCAGACCAAACCAAAGAGAATATAATAACATAATATGATAATCAAACCTTAAATGTAATATGATGGAACAGTAAGAAATTATGTCTGATGATGTCAGCCTCCCAGCTTGTTCTAATGCCAAGGCCGGCACCAATACCGATCCCAGCCATACCAACCCTCAGAAGCACCACAAAGCCTCTATCCAAAATAATACAAATATTCGATTTGGACATGCCCCCAACCATGGCCAAAACCAATATCCAAATCAAAAGCAAAATGTCTAAGAATGGCCATATCATGAAATAGAGCCTTACAAAAAGATGGAAGCTCACCACTTCAATCCAAATGTTATCCTTGAGTCAATCACTATGTAGGAGAATTCAAATAGCTGGATCCTGCATAGCGTTGGTATACAACCACCAGTAGACAGGTTAGCGAATGACCGCTAGCATGTATCTCAGGATAAGGATAAGGATAAAGTAATGTCATTTAAACAATCTAAGTAAAACTATCCATGAAGCATACAACCATACATATATATAAGTGTCGGTAAAGAGAATTTGTATTTAGCATGCATTTAAAACCTTTACCTGGGTTGTGTAACCTTGTAGTTTAACCACATCCATGGGCAGTATGGATTCAGCTCCCCCCCACTGAAAGAGTCCCAGTGTGTATAGCCGCACGACCAGGAAATATCTCAAGGGATGACTAGTACATCCCACCAATATAAAATATTACACTCGAACATGGTCATCGAGGACCCCTCATATCGGCAAATATGAGTTTCCAGTTTCGGTCCCCCTGGAACCTCCACCTTCCATGGCTTAGTTACACATCCCGCTATTAATACCCAAATTAAAACCATGTCTAAACAATCCAATTACCACTTTTTACCAAGGTCAATTATAATTGATATTGTCATACCAGCCATACTTGCAAGATTTATCCATAGCCAAACAATTTAGGCTAAGGGGACTCTTAAGTGCCCTTTTCGTTTACCATATTAACCTCTTGGGAGACTACCATTTTCTCCACAAGCATAACCAATTAGCCTTTAACCTTTGTAGGTCATTTAAACCATTGATAGTTTTATATATATGCTGAAAATAAGCAAGAGTTCTATTTAAAGAAGTCAATGCAATGAACATATCTTCATAAGCATTTTGTCAAACACCTTGGGGGCATAATATGACCAAAACCAATTCCAAAAACCATTAAACCATTACCATGCAAGCCAATTTCCCAAAAAAATCATTGATTCATATAAAAGCATAATTAAACCATAGGAAACCATAACCAAGCCATTATAAACAAAACCTCCAATTTAATAGTTGAAAATCATAAACCATGCAACATTTAAACCACGAAAATATCCATAAAATCCATGCCTTTTTAGAAGTAAGAAGTAGGAAAGAGACACATGCCTTAAACCGAGAAATATGATGGAACAAAATCACCAAAGCAAGCCCCAAAGCAATCTCTAAGTTGAAACCCTAACTTTCTTGCCCCAAAAGCTCTTGAGAGAATTATGATGTGTTTTAAAATAGTTTTCTAAGTGTTAATAAATAGAATGATAGGGTAAATAACCTCCTAAGTGTATTAAAAGTCGTGGATCATAATTAGGGTAAGTAGGGAAATGTCCATAATATCCCCACTTAATTAAGTCCTTTAAAAACCTATCACAGGGATACGACTGACCTCTTACGAGTCGTACCCTTCCTTACGATTGGTTTTCACCAGTCGTACCCAGGTCTTAACCTTTGGATCAGACACTATCCAACATATGACCCATCTAACCAAGTCGTAACCTCAGCATATGATCCATACCCATGATCTATATCCCTGGCAGAATAAATTACCAAGAGGATCAAATACTGCTCACTATACAAGTCACTGATACAACTCGTGTCAATCCTTACGACTCGCACCCCTAAGTCATGACCATTCCAGTGATCAAAACCACCCTACTAACTAACACTGCTCAGTTTATGACAGGACCATACCACTCGTACCCCAGTATATATCTCCTACCCAAGAGTCATATTAGGTTTGGAAAATGAATTTCAAGGAAAATTTCAAAGGCCAAAACCCAGGATGTAATATTCTCCCCCACTAGGAACATTTGTCCTGAAATGAAGGATATGGTTAGGGTAATCACACAAAGAGTTATTTGTATTATCAAACATATTTCCAAGCTTCATCAAAGTTCAGAAACAAAGAGACAAAGATATTAATCTTTTATTTAATAAACTCAGAAAATAAAGATGTGTTCAAGAACACATACCTTCCGCACGAATACCAAAAGCAGAAAACAAATGCAGATACTTGGACTTCATGTCCTCTTCCGCTTCCCAAGTAGCTTCTTCCACCTTATGGTTCTGCCATAGAACCTTAACCGAAGTCACATCTTTGGTCCGCAACCGATAAACTTGCCTATCCAATATCTCAATCGAGACCTCTTCATAAGATAGAAAATCCAAGATATCCAACCTTTCCAAAGGAACAACCAAAGAAGGATTACCAATACACTTCCTCAACATGGAAACATGAAAGACCGGATGAACCAAACCCAAACTAGATGGCAACTCCAACTTATAAGCAACATTAACAGCTCTCTAAGAAATCACATAAGGACTAGTAAACCGAGGATGAAGCTTCCCCTTCTTGCCAAATCGCACTACTCCCTTTATTGGAGTCACCTTTAGGAACACCTTGTCCCCAACCTCAAACTCCAAATCTCTAATCCGCAAATACTTTTGGTAACTCTGAGCAGCTTTAAGCCTATCTCAAATCACCTTTACCTTATTAATAGCTTGATAGACCAAATCGAGACCAAACATATCCGCCTCACTAAGCTCATACCATCCAATAGGAGATCTACACTTCCTACTATACAATGCCTCAAAAGGAGCCAGACCAATACTAAAATGATAACTATTATTGTAAGCAAAATATACCAAAGGTAAATGCTCAACCCAACTGTCACCATAATCAATCATACATGCCCGAAGCATGTCCTCCAATGTCTAAATCATTCTCTCTACTTGCCCATCTGTCTGCAGATAGAAATCTGTACTCATACTAACCTTAGTCCCTAATTCTTTTTAGAAAGACCACCAAAAATGAGACGTAAACTGCGTACCATGATAAAAAATAATTAAAAGAGGCACCCTATGTAGCTTCATAGTCTCTTGAAGATACAACTTTGTATAATCTTTCACCGAAAAGGTAGTCCTCACGAGCAAAAAGTAATCAGACTTAGTCACCCTATCCACGATGACCCAAATAAAATAAAATTAGTTTCATGACCAAGGAAGAACAGTAACGAAATCTATATTGATCATCTCCCAATTCTATTCAGGTAACTCTATTTCTTGATGCAACCCACCAGGCCTCATATCTCAAACTTAACCTGTTGACACGCCATGAACTTGGCCATGAAATCAATCATATCTCTCTTTATACCATTCCACCAATAGATATCCATAAGATCATGATACATCTTTGTCGAACCAGGATGGACGACATAGCACGACTCATGCACCTCAGCCAAAATCCTTTTGTCATAACCCGTCGACATTCGGAACACACAGCCTCCCTTGGTACCACAAAGTACCATCACCACTAATCTCAAACACTGTCATTTTTTGCCAATCGAATTCATTTTTGATCTTTATAAAGACCAGATACAACATTTGTTTCTCCTTAATCTCTGCACCAAGAGATGGTCAAACCACTTTTGGCACTATCACGCCACCATCTTTGAAATCCAAGAGAGAAACTCCAAGATTAGCCAAACGATGAATATCCTTCACCAATTCCCATTTTTCTTTCTCCACGTGAGCCAAACTGCCCATAGATAACCTGCTAAGAGCATCAGTAACTATGTTAGCCTTACTCGGGTGATAGTGAAGACATATCATAATCCTTGAAAAGCTCAAGCCATCTCCTTTTCCTGAACAGCGGATGGAGTCTTAAACCCAAGAAGCTTCGAACAGCGAATGGAGTCGTAGGCCTAGGCCACCCCTTCATTGCAGCAACCTTTTAAAGATTAACCATTATTCCCTCACTAGAAATAATTAACCCAAGAAAGTCATAGCATTCAACTAAAACTCACACTTAGAGAACTTAGCAAACAACCATTGTTCCTTTAAGGTCTGCAACACCATAGGGAGGTGACTAGCATATTCCACCTCACTCATTGAATACACTAGAATGTCATCAATAAACATAATGAAAAAGAGATCCAAATACTGCCTGAATACCCTGTTCATCAAATCCATAAATGTTGTGGAGAATTGGTCAACCCAAATAACATCACTAAAAACTCAAAATGCCCATATTGAGTACGAAAAGTTATCTTAAGGATATCCATCTCTCTAATCTTCAATTGATGGTACCCAGATCGAAGATCTATCTTAGAAAAGAACTTGGCACTCTGTAACTAGTCAATGCACATCCAAAGGGAACCATCCTACTTGCGCACAAACAACCACGATGCACCCTATAGAGAAATATTAGGATTAATAAACCCCTTATCCAGAAGATCCTTAATTTGATCCTTGAGCTTCCTTAACTCAGTCGGAGCTATTCTATACGGAGGGATAGATATTAGACAAGTGTCCGAAAGTAAATCAATACCAAACTCTATTTCCCTAACCGGAGGAACACCAGGAAGATCATCCAGAAAGACCTCAAGAAACTCATTAACTACCAAAACTAACTGGAAAGAAAATCCTTCTGAGTTAGAATCTTTAAGCCGGACCAAGTGATAAAGACACCCTTTAGAGATTAACCTTCGATCTCTAAGATAAGAAATAAATATCCTCCTAGAAGCTAAAGAAAAACCCTCCCATTCTATTTCTGGATCACTAGGAAACCTAAAGATGACCTCACGAGTCCGACAGTCTAGAGACGCATAACAAGAATGCAACCAGTCCATACCCAAAATTATATCAAAATCCACCATTTCCAACTCAAACAGACCTACCAAGGTTTGCCTATCACCAACAGATACCACACATATCCTATAGACCTATTCAGGAATAATCGAGTCTCCTATCGGGGTAGAAATAGAAAAAGGATTCAAAATAATTTCCAGATCAAAAACAAAAGACACAACTACATAAGAAGTCACATAAGAAAGAGTGTAGCCCGAATCAAACAAACAATATATGTCACGAAAAAAGAGTTGTAACTTACCAGTAACAACATCAAGTGATGCCTTGGATTCCTCTCGCGATGCCAAAGTATACAACCTATACCGACCAATACTAAAACCAGGAGCAGTAACAAAAGTAGATGCCATACCACCAGGTGTAGGAGTAGAAGATGAAGCCACCAGAATCATTTTTGCCCTCGTAGCAACCTTGTTGATTGGACAATCCTTGAACTAATGGCCTACCTGACCATACTTAAAGCACTTATCTCTACCTTTCTCTCAGAATCCCCAATAAGGATGGCCCCGGAACTGATAAGGAGGGCATAAAAAAATAGACTGACCTCTACTCACCCAAGATTGGGCAACATGAGGCCAAGAGTTGTCACCAACATAGTTATGTCTATCGCTCGACTGTTATGGATAAGGAGCACTGGCAGCAGGAAAGGAACCAGAACTCCCCCACTTTTTTTCTACCACTTTCCACTATCTCTACTACCTTGAGAATGCACACCTCCCTGATCAGAAAATCTGCCCTGTTTCCCTGCCTAACCCTAAATTTTGCTTGCTTTCTCTTCTCATCCTCAACCTGTTACATATGAATTGTCAACTTAGAGACGTTCATATCCCTAATGAGAAAATTAGTCTTGCTATCAAAAATTAAATCTCTATTCAACCAGGAAGCAAACTTCCTCATTCTTGACCTCATATCAGCCACCAAATAAGGAGAATACCTTGACAACTGATGAAACTTCAAGGCATATTACCTTACAGCTATCCTTCCTTGTCTGAGGTTCACAAACTCCTCTATCTTTGCTTTTCTCAACACTTGAGGAAAAAAATGATCCATGAATGCATTAGAAAAGGCCTCTTATAACCCATCATCTTCCATATCACCCTTATCTCTGTCCCACTCCTCATACCACTGATAAGCAATATCTTTGAGATAATAAGCCACAAAGCTAACTCCCACCACATCAAAATCCTGCATAACCCAAAATATCTTCTCTGGTTTATCCACTAATCCTTGTGGGTCTTTCTCTACCTTCGCTCCCATAAAAGTAAGAGGACCCTTCTTCATAAATTGGCCAACCCTTATGGCCTCAATAGACAAAGAACTAGTCATACCCCGCTCAGCCTGAGTAGCGACCATCTGAGCAATAACATGAATAGACTAATGAAACTCTGTATTCATCATGTTACCCTGAGGGACCTGAGGAGAAATAAGAGGAATAGGAGGAACTCAAGCACAGTCGAGAATAGGACCATGAGATCGAAGATGTACTCTAGGATAGGAGGTACCCCTCCAGCATTATCCTCAAATAGGATTAAAGAATTTTTTTGTGTTCCAGATCTAGGAGGCATAATCTGAGAGACAAATAACCAAGGATTAGGAAAGATTCTAGGATTAAGAATTTCAAGAAAGTGGAACATTCCTAAATGTCTTGCAGCCTCTTTCTTATGAGTGTAGCGTGCTTCACATCCCTAAAAGAGACTCTACTCGACACGTCTTTGTGGACTTCCCAGTTGACCAGGAACATAAAGCTTTGACACCAACTTATCACGACCCGAACCAGGGCCTAGACATAATAGGCATCCCAAGTCCAACCAGGACCAGAGACTACCCCCTTAACCCAACCCAACCACTTTTCACAACCTTAAATGAGCTGAATTTTAAGCATATAACAAGATTGCATAAATACTTTCATAAAAACTCTAGGATAGGGTCACAACAGTGACCGACCCAATTGAGTCTACCTGCACCAAACCAACCATCCATACCATACCAAACCAAAGAGTATATAAGAATATAATATGATAATCAAACCCAAATTGTAATACGATAGAACAGTTAGAAATCATGTCTGATGATGCCATCCTCCCAGCTTATTCCAATGCTAAGGACAATACTATTACTGATCCCGCCCTTACCAACTCCCAAAAGTACCACAAAGCCTCTATCAAAAAGAATACAAATATATGATTGGGGCATGCCCCCAATCATGGCCAAAGCCAATATCCAAATCAAAAACAAAATGTATAAGAATGTTCATATCATGAAATGGAGCCTTTTGGAAAGATGGAAGCTCACCATTTCAATCCAAATATTATCCCAGATTCAATCACTATATAGGAAAAGTTGAATAGTCGAATCCTGTGTAGCGTAGGTATACAGCCTCCAGTAGATGGGTTAACGAATGACGGCTAGCATGTATTTTATGATAAGGATAAAGTAATGCCATTTAAACAATCCAAGTAAAACCATCCATGAAGCATACAACCATACACATATATAAGTGTCGGGAAAGGTAATCCATGTTTAGCATGCATTTAAAACCTTTATGTGGGCTGTGTAACTTTACCTTTTAACCACACCCATGGGTCGTATGGGTTTAGCTCCCCTTGCTGAAAGAGACCCAGTGCGTGTAGCTGCACAACCAAGAAATATCCTATGGCATGACTAGTATATCCCTCCAATATAAAATATGACACTCGCATGTGGTCATAGAGAACCCCTCATATCAACAAATATAATTTTTCCAGTTTTGGTCCCACCAGAACCTCCACCTTCCACGTCTTAGCTACACACCCCGCTATTAATGTCCAAATTAAAAACCATGTCCAAAAAATTTAATTACCATTTATTACCAAGGCCAATTATCAGTGGTATCATCATACCAACCATACTTGCAAAATTTATCCATAGCCAAACTATTTAGGTTAAGGGGACACTCAAGTGCCTATTCCATTTACCATATCAACCTCTTGGAAGACTACCATGTTCTCCACAAGCATAACCCGTTAACCTTTAAGCTTTATAAGCCATTTAAACCATTTATAGTTTCATATATAAGATGAAAACAAGCAAGAGTTCCATTTAAATAAGTCAATGCAATGAACATATCTTTATAAGCATTTTATCAAACACCTTGGGGGCATAATATGTCCAAAACCAATTCCAAAGATCATTAAACTATTCCAATGCAAACCAATTGTCCAAAACCATAATTGATGTATATAAAAGCATATTAAACCATGGGAAATCATAACCAGGCCATTATAAAGAAAACCCTCAATTTAATAGTTGAAAACCATAAACCATGCAATATTTAAACCATGAAAACATCAATAAAATCCATGCCTTTTTAGAAGTAAGAAGTAGGGAAGAGACACATGACATAAATTGAGAAAGATAATGGATGAAAATAACCAAAGCAAGCCCCAAAGCAATTCCTAAGGTGAAACCCTAGCTTTCTTGCCCCGAAAGCTCTTGAAAGAATTATGATGTGTTTTGAAATAGTTTTATAAGTGTTGATGAATAGAATAATAGGGTAAATAACCTCCTAAGTATATTCAAAGTTGTGGGTCATAATTAGGGTAGGTAGGGAAATATCCAGAATACCCCCACTTAAGTTCCTTAAGAACACGTCACAGGGACACAACTGACCCTCTTATGAGTCGTACCCGGGCCTTAACCTTTGGATTAGACACTGTCCAGCATACGACTCATCCAACCAAGTTGTAACCTCAGTACATGATCTGTATCCTTAGCAGAATGAATTACCAGGAGTATCAAACACTTCCCACCATATGAGTCATTGATACGACGTATGTCAATCATTATGACTCACACCCCTAATTCGTGACCATTTAGTAATTAAAATAATCCCACCAACTAACACTGATCTGCTTATGACAGGACCATACCACTCGTACCCCAGCATACGGCTCATACCCTGAAGTCATATTAGGTCCTAAGAATGGATTTCAAGGAAATTTTCTTAGGCCAAAACCCAGGATGTAACAGAGACACCACCATTGAAATTGTAAAGGCAATAACACTTCTAACTATCACTATTTTAGCAACAAGAGTGAAGGTATCATGATAATCTTACCCCTCATGTTGACTATAACCTTTTTCCATAATCTAGCTTTAAATCTCTCTACTTTATTATTAGCTTTATACTTGAGCATGTATACTCATTTAGACCCAATAGTGTTTTGCCTTATGGCAAGTCTACTACTATCCAAGTATTGTTATCCTTAAGCATGAATCTCCAGTTACATAGATTGAATCCATTTTTATTCATAGTAGCCTATATAATATGTTGTGGTTCAACCAAAGTTGAAAACTTAGTCATATAGCTATGATAAATAGTATTGATCTTGTCATATGAAAAATGATTCGCTAGGGGATATTTGCTACCTTAACCCTTCTTAGGATCTACATAATCCTTCATCCAAAAAGGTTGTTTGGTAATTCTAGTGGTCTTTTTTTATGGATAATCAGCTAGTGAAGGTAGAGGTGGGCCTCTAATAGTCTTCTTGTTTAGCAATTTCTTTAGCAATATGTGATTAAGTCTACATCTCAGAAGGAGTCACAACATCTAAATTATTTTGTATTACAATAAAAGGAATGATGGGGTGTCACTTTTAGCACAAGGATCTGACACTAAGACATCATCAACTTTCATATGTGATCCAAGAGATTTTATGGGTTGTATTTAGGGTTGTGATTGTGCAAAGGGAAAAATGTGGTCTTAAAATGTAACGTTTCTACTAACAAAAAACTTCTTAGTATGAATATCTATTAGAAAATACCCTTTTTAAGTATAAAAATATCCTATCAAATTAGCAAGCTTAGCTTTTTCTAAAAATTTGTCCCCTTTTGAAACAACTAAAGCATAGTAAAGACAACAAATTGTCTTTAAGGGTGATAATTTTGAAGCCCTGGAAAATAGAAACTCATATGTACTTTTTCCAGCTATAGCATAACAAGGCAATTTATTCATCAAATACACTTCAACCTTGATATATATGCCCAGAACCTGATTGACAAGTGAGATTGAAATCTAATCGCTCAACCTATATGTAGAATATGTCTATATTTCATTTTCACTACACCATTTTGTTGTGTTGTGTGAGGACAACTACTTTATTATAGGATGCCTAGGGTCTGAACAATCCTCTAATTAAGAGTTGAAAAACTTTGTACCATTATCCGATCTCACCATCTTAACAAGAATACCAAATTGAGTCTTCATTATTAAAATGAAAATTTTAAAAACTACAATTGTCTTAGACTTAATCTAAGGCAAACGAATCCATGTATATATATAACAATCATCCATCACTGTCAAGAAGTAATAAGTAACACCTCGCATTTTTGAATAAGACTTAGAACCGTTGCTCCTACGTGTGTAAACTCTCATCAAAAAATTTGGATATGAATATATGTGTCATGATCATTTACCTAGTATGTTAAGTGCTATCGAGGTGAAAAATATTCATAGGAGGCACTTAGAGCAAAGTCGAGTTGAGAACACTTGTATTAATTGAGTTTTAGTATCCGATCCTATTGGGTTCAACTTTAAATGAGTATAACTCTTAGAATATACAGATTTAAGTGTCCTATGATATATCAAATGAAATATATTCGAGACTTTTTTTCCCAATGCATCTACTTTCACCTTAATCCGATATCGAAGTAGAAAGATATGCTCATTTTACTTCAGAGTGTTTGTCCAGCTACAAGGTTATGACTTGAGGTGATAAGCCTTCAACTACCTTAACCAGAATGTGACCAATCCAGATACAAGGTAATGATTTGATGTGATAGACTGTTAACTAAGTGATCAGCTAACAATATCATCGTCATCCTTAACTAGACCATTAAGAGAAGGTGACGACTAGGCTGATAAGCCATCAAATAGTTAACAGGCTATAAACTAAGTCGTCAGCCTTAACCAGATCATTAATAGAAGGTGATGACTAGGTTGATAAGCCATCAACTAGTTGATAGGCTATCAACTAAGTTGTCAGCCTTAACCAGATCATTAAGAGAAGGTGACGACTAGGTTGATGAGCCATCAACTAGTTGATAGGATATCAACTAAGTCATCAATTGAAAAATTCTGCAATTTTTATTTAGTTTCCCTAGGGGTATTTTGGTTATTTCCTCACCTCAAACCATACCCCTCACAACTTAAATCATCCTATACATGATAGTTTCAAATATTAGTCAGTTTTTAATATTTACTCTCCTCTCCACTCTCAAGAGAAAAGAAACTAGGGTTTCTTCCTAAAGTTCAACCTCCAAGGATCCAAATCCATTTTCTCCATCAAGAAAATCAAGAAATTCAGGTATATGGGGTATTCATCAATGGATTTCTTCCACCCATTGAGCTCAAAAACACTCTTTTTGATTCAAGTATGAATTTTACTCTACTTATAATCAACTTCTATGTAAATTATGAAATTTATTCATTTTTCTATTTAGTTTTACATTCAATCATGCTAATGGTTTTATCCCATGAGTATCATATTCCTACATGCTTGAAGTTCTAAAGCCCTAAGTCATGTTTAGTTGGAATCGTATCAAATTCTTGAGTTATTCTTTAAAATGTATAAACATGATATTTTCCCAAGGTTAACTCATTCTCATGTTTACATTCATGAAAATTATCAGACTATTGAAATATCTCATGTTTTGAGTCTTTGAATTATGATTTTTATGTCATTATTTTTAGTGTTGTTATCGATGTTTTGTAATCATTCAGTTCTGATGGGTTATTAACACCTGATACCTACATATTTACTTACATTTAAGACCTTTTAAGTAATGATCCAGTTAACTCATAATTTTATTGTTAAACTCAATTTGTTATGATCATGTTGAGCACTATCAATTTATATATTTATAATTACTTTAGAATTTGTATGCACTGTTATTTTCAAAATACCATGACCTAGGCTTATCAGTTATCAGTGCATGCACTAGTTAGTATTTTAGTGTCTTTCAGTTAGGAGTAGGATTTAGCACTGAGTGGAAAGTATGGATTCAGCGCATCCTACTTTCCCAGAAACTACATGCCACTATAGGTTTAGGGGCCTCGCCAGAGAGTGTTTCCCCTTGCCCAATATGGGCTCAATTTAGTTCTAGTTTAGGTTCTATTCCAACTATAAGGATAGAGAAATCCTCCTCAACGTAGTTCAGATATTGGACTCCATGATAGCTCTCAAAGTTTTAGTCAGTATTCAGTTTATCTTAGTTCTAGTTTGCATGACCAAGTAATTAGATTTCAGTAATTATTCAGTCAGTTTTACAGATTATTCATGTTATTCAGATTATGTTAGTACATGTTATACGTGTCTTGCATTCTTAGTTTTTATATGTTCATGTTTTTCATGCTCAGTATCCATGTATGATCCTCAGTTTAGTTTTACAGCATGTTCAGCTTTACATGAGATTTACATGCAGTATTCATGTTTTACTACTTCTCAGCTTCAGTTCTACTTATTCTACAAAAGTAAAGATTTAAGAAACTAAGTATAGTAATTCACCAGCATATCATATTATATTTGTTACTCATGTTATAAGATACTTTAGCTATCAGTTGATTTCAGTCTCTTGGTGAGTCTACTTGCACTTAGCATGCATGTTTTAATATTATGTATCTATTCTGTTTTACTTATTGCATTCACTCCCATTTATGCGGTACATTTCATAAGTACTAGCCATATATACGTCCGTATGGATACATTATTTCATAATATAGGTACCAGTATTGTCCACATACCAAGTTAGATAGTTCTCAGCTTTCAGTCAGTAGGTGATGAGTTCTCCTATTTTGGAAACTCTGGTCCATTGTAGTTCATGTGTTGTATTTTGATTATCCATATGTATTAAGTAGTGGTAGTTAGAGGCATGTCTCAGCTATCTATAGTCAGTATAGTAGAGGCTTCATAGATAGTCAGTCAAAGTCATGATATGTAATTCAAGTTCTTTTTTCAGATTTATCATGTTGTAAACTTTATCAGTATTACATTTATTCAGACTTTCTCATGATCATGTTTTCGCTCAGCTAATTTAATTTTTATATAATTTAAATTAGTTGCCCAAGCAGTATGCCAGTTCATGGGTTAGCTTGGGATTACTTGTGGTTCCAGGCACCGTGTTACTACTTGTAGGTAGTCTCAGGTCATGACAAACTTAGTATCAGAGTACAAGGTTCAAGCGCCCTAGGGTTTCTATGAAGCCATATCTAGTAGAGTCTTACATAATAGTATGAAGATATCTATACTTTTATTCAAGAGGCTATAAGGCATTTAAGAAATGTTTACCTTCTTTCATGTCTCAAATCATGCAGTAAAGATATTCTATAAGGAACCTATGTAAATTCTTATGCTTCTCCATTTATGTCAACTCTACCTTATTTTTGAGGTAATAGAAATAGTCAAGCTTAAATTTCTACTAATAGAGATTTTCCAGACAATCTCCATAGATAGCTATGAGATTGCATGATAGCTTAAAAGAATATTATCACTCCTTTTTTGTTCCAAAGTTTAAAGCATTTCATTCATACTTATGAAAATCGTTCACTAAGCCTAATTCAGATGTGCCCTCAGATCCTTTTTTAGAATCCTATGACTGCATATGATCTAGAGTTAGAAGCACGAACCCAAAATTTTAGTAGCAGTAAAGTGGGATGGTGTTTATCTGGATTTAGTAGATTATGTATCCATGGGGCTAGTTGTATGAAAGGTGAATCAGTAGGATTGAAATAGTGTATGTAAGAATTTAAGTTTATTTATTTGAAATTAAGTATGGTGATGTGTTTATGATCTAGAGGTGTACCCAAGGTGATATGGGATTGTATTATTTCTAAGTTTTAATAGTGGGTGTGCTTAGATAGTACCCTTGAGTTTTAATGGGAATGAGGCTATGTAGTATATGATGTTTTACCAGCTAAGTTATGGGTTATAGGTTGATGATGTTGGGCATGCTGGTGTAATGGTAATTCTCCTGGTTTAGGGAAAATTATAAGTTTAGAGATGTGATATTAGTAGGCTCTGAAGGAAAAAAAACAGATTATATGTTTAGTGAGGCAAGTATGTGTCAAGAAGGGTGTAAGTATATGGTGATGATTGCGGAAGCTAAAGAAAGTTAAGAATAGTATATTTTAATGGAGTGTTCAAGAATGAAGTTAGTATAGTTTATTAAAAGTGTAGGAATATCCTTGTTAAGTGTTAGAATCTAAGTTTGAATCTTGGATAATTTAGTAAATAGAAAAAAGATTTTGAAATTATAGATGGTGTGAACTCAGTGTATAGTGATACTCTCGAAGATTCTAAATTAGTAAGTATTTATGTTATTATTTGATGACTATTGGGACTATATAAAGTTGAGAGTTCTATTTCAGAAGGAAGTATTAGCAGTAGGTTTTACACTTTCAGGTATAGTTTTTCAGGGTGAGTTTATTATTTATGTGCATTGTTATATCTCGAAATCTAGAGTACAGGGGTTGCAGTTCAGTTTAGATTTTATTATAGGGGTCCACAGACTTAGAAAGATAGTTTAAAGCTAAGGGAGAGATGATAGGACAAGAAACCAAGTAAGGCTCTCAAATTCTAGTAGTGATGCCAATGAGCTTTAGAGCAACAGTAGGGGAGGAAGATGTCCGACCCATTCTTATCTCAGTGTAAATTTTTGTACTTCAATCATCATGACATTTACTTATGCCTTACACGTCATCTCCATAATCATAGTTCATGTTCATGCACTTATATAGAATCGTGTGTGTTCCTCACTCCTAGTATAAGGAGTTTTAATTCACTCAGCAGTACAAGTCATATTCCATGAATTTATAAACTCTAAACTCAGGTCATGCAGCTCATGATTCATGTACTTATATTTTACAGTATGTTCAGATCCAGGTACTTATGCTACACTCTTAATGATCAGCAAAATTTAGATTATGTCATGTTTGTCCTCAGTTTAAATCTCTTTAATGAATTCATGGCATTGATATTCTATTCCTCAAGCCTCGATTAAGTGTCAAAGTTATTCTCTCATGCTTCAGGTCCTCATGTTCTAACCTTTCAGTGACATCTCCTTATGTAATATTCTTGAGATGAGAGCTCTGAAAGCACGTAGGATATTGAATCTGTGGTTTACGCTGGTACTATAGTGTCATGTGATATACCTTGTGATTTTGAGTAGGCTTGAACATAGTAAGAGAATTTAGTTTAGCTCAGGATTTAGTAGATGGAGTTATCAACGCCCATGTGAGAATTACAAGTTGAATTAATGAGCATAGTCTTTAAGAGGATAAGTATAGTTGAGAGAGTATTTGAGAAGTGTGGCTAAGCTTGAAATTTAGCAGTTATATTGCCTAAGGCAAAGTGATTCTATCCTATCTTATGTTTTATAGATATATATTCCATGTTATAGAGTTGTAGCCATGTTGCGATTCCTTATTCAGATCTTGCCCTAAATTCTTGGCTCCCTAATGTTATTAGAACTTCTTAGCAAGCAATTCAGTTTAGCTGTCAGACAGACAAGTTTCTATGGTTTTCCATCTTTCCATTCTATGGTTTTCCATCTAGTCTTACTATCCAAAGCTTCATAAATATAGCTATTTCATGAGGTAATTTGTTCGCATACATATAAGTTGGGAATTCAGTTCAGTCCATCCATCATATTTTAGATTCAGCTATTTAGTCATGATTCAGTTCATAAGTGTTCAATGCATGATCTCAGTTTTTCAAGTATTCTAGCTTAGACATTGTGATACCCCTTGTACGACCTTGGTCTCGTTATCTCATGATTCGTGCTTACATAATGTACTTGGTGATGCCATGAAGCCCTTTTCTTTTAATTTATACATGGTTTATTAAGGGACAATCCCTAGTGAGAAGGTACATACTTTAGTCTATCCTTAGTAACTCTTGAAATTTTATTGCATCAATTATCACTTTGTAATTCTATATGTATGATTGTATCATGAACATTTCAAGTGAGTTCTAAACTCTCAGCATGAATAAGCTCTTTATCGTCAATAAAGTCAAGTCAACTTAGAAATTAGTTTCATGATAAAAGTTATAATGTTTTAGCTCATCTATATCCTTCATTACCAGACATGTCATGTGTACATTATTCCATACTTCTAAGACTTGATATCCATCATTCGAGGATGAATGATTTCAAGGGGCAGATAATGTAACACCCCGCATTTTCAGGCAAGACTTTGAACCGTCATTCCTATGTGTGTAAACTCTCATCAAAAGATTTGGATATGAATATATGTGTCATGATAATTTACCTAGTGTGTTAAGTGCTATCGAGGTGAAAAATATTCATAGGAAGCACTTAGGGCAAAGTCGAGTTGAGAATACTTGCATCGATTAAGTTTAAGTATCCGATCCTACAAGGGTCAAATTTAAATGAGTGTAACTCTTAGAATATAACAATTCAGGTTTCTTATGATATATAAAATGAAATATCTTTGAGTCTTCTTTCCAGCTCATCCAATCTTACCTTAATTAGATATCGGAGTAGAAAGATATGCTCATTTTACTTCAGAGTGTCCTTCCAGCTACAAGGTGACGACTTAAGGTAGTAAGCCATCAATTAAGTGATGAACTATCAACCTCATCATCGGCCTTAACCAGAATGTGACCAAATCTAGCTACAAGGTGACGACTTGAGGTGATATGTCATCAACTAAGTGACGAGCTACCAACCTCGTTGTCAGCCTTAACCAAATTATTAAGAGAAGGTGATGACAAGTTTAATAAGCCGTCAACTAGTTGACAGGCTATCAACTAAGTCGCCAGCCTTAACTAGATCATTAAAAGAAGGTGACAACTAGGTTGATATGCCATCAACTAGTTGACAGGCTATCAACTAAGTCGTCAGACTTAACCAGATCATTAAGAGAAGGTGATGACTAGGTTGATAAGGCATCAACTAGTTGACAAGCTATCAACTAAATCATCAACTGAAAAATTCTGTAATTTTTATTTTGTTTTTCTAGGAGTATTTTGGTCTTTTTTGCACCTCAAATCCTACCCCCACTACTTAAAGCACCCTATACACGATAGTTTCACATCATTAGCCAGTTTTTAACATTTAATCTCTTCTCCGCTCTCAAGAGAAAATAAATTAAGCTTTTTTCCCAAAGTTCAACCTCCAAGAATCCAAATTCAAGTATGTGAGGTATTCATCAATGGGTTTCTTCCACCCATTGAGCCTAAAACCCCTCTTTTGAATCAAGTATGAATTTTACTCTAATTATGATCAACTTTCATGTAAATTATGAATTTATCCATGTTTTTCATTAATTTTACATTCAAGCCATGCTAATAGTTTTATCCCATAAGAATTATGTTCCTACAAGCTTGAATTTCCAAAACCCTAGGTCATGTTTAGTTGGCATCATGTCAAATTCTCGAGTTATTCTTTAAACTGTATAAACATGATATTTTTCCAAGGTTAACTCACCCATGTTTATATTCATGAAATTTATCAGACTATTGAAATATTTCATGGTTTAGGTCTTTGAATGATGATTTTTACGTCATTGTTTTAAGTGTTGTTATCGACGTTTTGTAATAATTTAGTGTTGGCGGGTTATGAACACCCTATACATACATATTTACTTACGTTTCAGACCTTTCAAGCAATAAGTCATTCAACTCATGATTTTATTATTAAACTCAGTTTGTTATGCTCATGTTGAGCACTATCAATTTACACATTTATAATTACTTCAGAATCTATATGCACTGTTATGACCTGAGCTTATCAATGCATGCACCAGTTAGTATTCTAGTGTCTTTCAGTTGAGAGTAGGATTTAGCATTAAGTGGAAAGTATGGGTTCAGCACATCCTACTTCTCCAGAAACTACATGCCACTGTAGGTTTAGGGGCCTCACCAGAGAGTATTTCCCCTTGCCCAATATGGGATCAATTTAGTGATCACTCCAGTTCAAATTCTATTTCGTTGGCAAAGATAGAGCAGCCCTCCTCAACGTGGGTCAAACGTTGGACTTCATGATAGCTCACATGGTTTATTTTGATTACATGATATCTCCCACAGTTTCAGTCAGTATTCAGTTTATCTCAGTTCTGGTTTACATGACCAAGTAATCAGATTTCAGTAATTATTCAATCAGTTTTACAAACAATTCATGTTATTTAGATCATGTTAGTACATGTTATACTTGGTCTTGCATTCTTAGTTTTACATGTTGATGCTTTTGATTCTCAGTATCCATACATGATCCTTAATTCAGTTTTACAGCATGTTCAGCTTTACATGAGATTTACATACAGTATTCATGTTTTATCATTTCCCAGCTTCAGTTCTACTTATTCTACAAAAGTAACAATTTAAAAAACTAAGTGTAGTGATTCACCAACTTATCAGATTGTGTTTGTTACTTATGTTTTAAGATACTTTAGCTTTCATTTGATTTCAGTCTCTTGGTGAGTCTACTTGCACTTAGCATGCATGTTTTAAGATTATGTATCTATCAGTTTTACTTATTGCATTCACCTACACCTACTCGGTATATTTTAGAAGTAGTGACCATATATACGTTTGTGTGGCTACATTGTTTCATAATGTAGGTACCAGAAGTAGTCCACACACCACGTCAAATAGTTCTCGGCTTTTAGCCAACAGGCGATGAGTTCTCCTATTTTGGGAACTCTTGTCCATTGCAGTTCATGTGTTGTATTTTGATTATCCAAATATATTGATTAGTGGTAGTTGGAGTCATGTCCTAGCTATCTATAGTCAGGATAGTAGAGGCTTCATAGATAGTCAGTCATAGTCATGATATGTAATTCAAGTTCTTTCTTCAATTTATCATGTTGTAAACTTTATCAGTATTACATTTATTCAGACTTTCTCATGATCATGTTTCTGCTCAGCAAATTTAGTTTTTATATAATTTAAATCAATTGCTCAAGTAGCATGCCAGTTCATGGGTTAGCTTGGGATCACTTGTGGTTCCAGGCACCGTGTTACGATTAGGAGTAGTCTCGAGTCGGGACATAATATTTCTTATCAAATGTTGGGGTCTTATAGAGCCCCCAAATATCCATATGTACAAAATCAAAATACACAGATGCCTTAGAGACACTAAAAGGAAATAAGAGCCTAGTTTGCTTAGTTAATGGGCAAACTATACACTTATTCAGTAATTTAATGTTTTTATTACTCTACAAGAGATCTAAGTACTTCAGGGCATGAAGTACAATTCTCATTGATGGACTCCAAATTCTGTAATTACCAGATCGAGTCAACTTAATAAGGATCAAAATTGCACCTGAAGCATCGGATAGACTTATGTGGAGAGGTTCATTTTGATTTATTTTGAGAGTCATCATTTTTTATTTCTCTATAATTTGAGAGAACTAAGCTTCGTTCCCAGAAAATTCTACTTCCCAGATAGCATCGGCTACTCTAATACCATGAGAAATTAAGCATGCAAGTTCACGCATCTATTGATGAACACAGGAAAAAATAAAGAAATGATGAGGGAAAAAGAAAATTTTATTGAGTATCTGAAAAACTAATTGTTGTTTGTACAATAACTACATATAGAGACCTTCACACCTCACCAAAATATCTTTTTGACCGGCCTAACAGCCTACCTAGTTGACATTGAACTATTCAAAAAGGTTTTATTTTTTATTTGATTTTAAGTAATATTGATTGATTTAGATTTGATGGTCTGGACTTCTAATAAAACATCCTGGCAAAAATGATTTTGCAAAATCATTGTTGCAAAATACTGGCACAAAATGAATGAGCCAAAATTTTAAAAATTTTGGTATAGATGAGTCATTTCTAATAATTCGATGACATATTTGAGTCTTTTCCCTAACAAAAACAGGGAAACCGTAAAAACAGTTTCAATGTAATAGTGAAAACAGACTATCTTCAGTATTGCAACAACTCCCTTATTCTTTGCCTTCAAAATTGTAAATTATTTTGGCCTTTTTCCAAGCTTCATTCTTCTATTTTCAACACTAGGAGCAATAGTAATTTGCTTTATCATCCTTTTTAGCATGTAATTTGCTTTATCACCCTTTTTAGCAGTTTGATCGTTGGTATTCGTATTCTCTTGAAAGGAAATAATTGGAGGGCATGTAGAATATGAATACAAATTTGCAATTGATTGTTTGACATTCGTATTGTCTAGACTAGGAAGGAAATAATTGGAGGGCATGTAGAATATGAATACAAATCTGCAATTTCTGCATTTTTCTTAATTTTGATGCAATAAGAGATTTAGAAATTCCCCCATGTAAAACTTGCATTTAAGTAATCTCTTCTTGCGTCAAAATTTAAGGAGGAGATTTCTCACTACTACCATATATGATCACATTAATGTTACTCGACCTGTGTGAATTTCATGTCGGGATAAAGGAGGGTCGTGGTAAACCAACCAATTCATGATAATCAAATTACTTAAAATTTATGGGAGATGACCGCTGCAAACTCAGTAGGAGGAGACAGCTTTTAGACTTCAATTCTGGACACTCACCCCGCGTAAGCTAACTTTAAGAAAGAAATATAGAATCACTAGCCACTTTAGGACCTATTTCTCTTGATTGATAATGTTGGGTGAATTAGTGACTTTTCAAGGTCAGTCAATTTATGCTTAGTGATCTGTTAACCATTCATTTCAGGTTTGGGGACATGGTGAATACAACAAATTCCAAACAATACAATTACCTATGAAATAAAGACATAGTGACAATAGACACTAGACAGAGAGAAGGCAATATCAAAATTTAAAGCTAACATAATTTAAAAGAACAAATTACATCACTTCATAGAGTTGAGAAGAGAGAAAAATTAGCTCTTGGGGATGTTTTTGCCTACAATCTTCGCTGGAGCTATCCGCAAAAGATTCCCGGGCTTACCGGGAAGAGCTCCTTTGATCATTAGAATATTGAGTTCATCGTCAATCTTCACAATTTTCAGCTTTCGAATCTTTGTCTTGGTGCCTCCCATTCTTCCGGGCATTTTCTTGCCCTTATATACACGCCCTGGGGTTGTCCCAGCACCAATTGATCCTAATTGTCGATGACTCTTTGATCCGTGAGTCATTTGGCCCCTCTTGAAATTATGTCTCTTGATACCACCTGCAAGCCAAATCCACCAGTGTCAACAATGGAAGAGGGGAAAACAAGATATGATAAACAGAACTTGCTTTCTTTAAAGGTTAACCCAAATTTATCCACACTGCCACAAATAGAGAACCAAAGAACCGCATGTACCTTGACTTAATAGTTACAGTACGCCAATACATGCACTTGTATAGAAGTCTCGTCCAGATGATACTTAAAACAACTATTCAGGTTATTCAGAGAAGGTTATAATACAGCTCGTAGCATTTGAAAACTTAAAAAATTCAAAAGCTGATAATTCCTACTTGTGCATTAAACATATGGAAATGTACAGGTGAAATCAACCAGCATAAAAAACACTGTGATCAGCACCAGAGGATAGTATATAATATGATAGCAAGCCATGTTGCACAGAATATCAAGATATTCATCAAATAAGCTTATTTAGGTGCTGAGCCACGCTACATGTAGAGGGGAGTTACCATGAAGTTCAATTACAATGTCATTGTCAGATGGAATCAGATATGCAGCATTTACAAACAAAAGCATTGGTTTACGGGGAAAAACCAACAGAAGCCTTAATATAAACCATTTGATCAAAAAGTTAATGATATAGTGTAGCTCATGTAACAGGCATATCAAGTAGACTTATAAATAAGTAAAAATTATTTTAGTTACTGCAGTAGTTTTTAGCAAAATAAGTTGTTTGATGAAGGATTGTAAAGAATGGATCTTGGGTCTAACTCAACCTCAAAAGCTAACTCGTGAGGGGAGGATTGCCCAAGTCTATATAACGAGACCAATTACCCATCCCTTTTCCGATTTTCCGATGTGGGATACTTAACACTCCCCCGCACGCACAGGCCTCGTTAACTGGAGCGTGGACAATATAATATGAGGGCCCAACATCGGTGAACAAAGATTTGGGATGGGCCTTGCTCTGACACCATGTAAAGAATGGATCTTGGGACTAACTCAACCTCAAAAACTAGCTCTTGAGGGGAGGATTACCCAAGTCCATATAAGGAGACCAATTACCCATCCATTTTCTAATGTGGGATACTTAACAAGGATGAATTTGAATTTTGAATTTTTGATTATGCTTTTTTAGTTGTAGAGAATTAACGATTTTGAATTTTAAATTATGCAATTGGCTATTTAAAGCCTCCCAATGCTCAATAAAATTATTAAAAGTCATTTCAATCCATTGAGAGTCGTTTTAAATACTTTTTTGCTGCCCCGTCTTTTAAAAAGAAAACAACAGTATCAGAACTTCATTGATTTTATGGGATCTATGAGTTCTTCCAAAGAGCTACCAAACGATTTTTAACCTATACGGGCTACCTTTTTAACCCGTCAAGGCTATCATTTTCAACCCAAGCTTATTTTCAAAGCATAGGGCTATTTTCAACAAATACCGATATCAAGCAGCAGTCTCTCTTTGAATGCCCAAAAAAATTTCACCAACAAAAACTATTAGACTTGGTCAGTGAAAATGAAACGAAAATCCTTACAACATTTTGCAAAGCCTATAAAAGTACTTTCAAACAAGACAAGATTATTGATGGTGTTTTTCAGCAAAGAATCAAGAAAAGAAAAAGAAAGAAGAGAAAAATCAATATCAAAAAGAAAAAGTGCAAGTTCACAAAAAGAATCAAAAACTTTAAGCATCATCAGCTAAAGCAAAGGAGGAGAAGCAGAAATCGAGGAGGAGCAACTTTTTTAAAATTGTAGTAACTAACGCAAAGGAGGAGTGTTGAAAATTGTTTTTAGTTAATGCAGTAGTTTTTAGCAAAATAAGTTGTTTAATTAAGGATGAATTTGAATTTTGAATTTTAGATTAGGTTGTTTTAATTGTTGAGAAACTTTAGGATTTTGGATTTTAAATGATGCAAATTCTATGTTTTATGTTGGCTATTTAAAGCCTCCCAATGCTCAATAAAATTATTGAAAGTTTCTTGAAAGCTATTGAAAGTAATTTCAATCCATTGAGAGTCATTTTAAACCCTTTTTGTTGCCCCGTCTTTTAAAAAAAAAAAAAAAAGAATAGTAGAAACAAATACTAAATTTCAAGAAAATACAAACAAATGTAGTACTATTCTTTGAGAAACCATTGGACCCGAATATTGATAATGTAATGTAGCTCATGTAATAGGCATATCGACTAGTTATATAAAAAAGTAAAACATCATATTTGCATCTTATTGATATATTGCATCTTAATGATATAAACAAATACCATTCTGGTTTAACGCATGCATATATGAATTGCAATAACTACTTGGTATTATAGATGTATCATGCTATTAAAGTCAAAGGACATTTTTTCTCTATCCCGAGCTAGTCAGAGCTGGTTATATGAATTTAGAATATCCATTTCCCTCCATTTGAACCGTTTATCCCAGTATTCAATAATTAGATTCACTAACAGTACAAGTTCTCCATTCGACAGTTTGACAGTTCACTTATGAAAGACAATATATTCTATCAGGATCAATAGCTCACTGAATAATAAGAAACTAACAACAAAACATAAAATCAAGGTCAATTGTACGCCTCATTAATCAAATTGGGATGAACTCTTAGTCTGGTTTATCCAAAATACTGCCAAGCATAGTACTTCATGTGGACTTAAACAGACATGAATAATTGGTTTATGGGTAAGTCATTCAATAGTATCAAATTTCACAAGTGTTACATCAACATAAATAACGCTAACAACAACAACAACAACATACCCAGTGTAATCCCACCACAAGTGGGTTCTAGGGAGAGAGGAGTGTATCCAAACCTTACACCTACATCGCGAGATAGAGAGGCTTTTTTCCGATATAACCTCAGCTCATGTACCACATCTCAAAGCAGTTTGAGAAAAGGGAATATGGAAACATAAATAAGGCTAACCTTTTTCTAAAGTCAGATAATGACCCCAAAATGAAAAGTAAAAGCTTTAAAAATGCAATCTTTTAGGAAAATTCTACTTGTACACAAACAATATGGATTTCTGTTATCACAAGATATGTAGACAGAATCTCCACGGGAAATCTCGCTTATCCTTCCATACTAGTAGTTGTAGTATTTCGATTGCTATTACTATATATTGTACCTTGTAATTCGTTTGTCGTATTATTTTATTGTAGTTCCTTTTCAATATGTTTGTCGTGCCTTGTATAGTATTTGTCTTGGTTTCTTCACTCCTATTATTTTCTTGAGCCGATGGTCTGTAGGAAACAGTCTCTCTAACTTCCAAGGTAAGGGTAATGTCAGCTTACCCACTACCCTCCCCATATCTACACTCAACAGGTCTGTTGTTGTTGAAGATAATGACCCCAAAACGAAACATAAAGCTTTAGAAACACAATCTTTAGGAAAAATCCAGTTGTACAGAAACAATATGAGGCCATTTGGTACATGGGACAAGTATAATAATCTCGGGATAAAATATTAGGATTAACTTTATCCCATATTTAGTAAGAGTTATTAGCTGATTCGGGACTATTTTATACCACCATTTGTACTAAACAACCCCTATGAGCATTAGTTATCACATGAAATATTGGATAAAATTTCGAATACATACCTTGAAATCCTTTTCCAATGGTTGTACCAGAGACATCAACCAAATCACCTTCTTTAAAAAGCTCATTAAAATCCAGTTTCTGGGTAACCTCAAAACCATCAACACTCTGAAGACGAAACTCTTGCAAATGTCTCAACGGAATAATCCCGGATTTTTCAAGATGACCCATTTCAGGTTTAGTAAGTTTTTTATCCCGAACTCTTCGATATCCAACTTGTACTGCATTATAACCATCAATAGCATCAGTTTTAATCTGAGTAACTATATTTCCCTCCCGAAATCCAACTACAGTTACAGGGACAACTGTTCCTGATTCTTCGAAGAAACTCATCATGCCAAGCTTAGTTGCCATTACTCCGACTCCGGCTTCGAGTGAGGCGGAGATAGATGGAGATTTTGAGATGCGGAGTGAAAGGGGTTTAGGGGTTTTGAGTTTGGGGAGATGGAAAATGGGGAGAAATGGAGAGTGGAGAGATGTTGTTAAGGGGGTTAGTGTGGTGGAAGTGGGTAAGGTTTTGAGGGGGAGAGACATTGTTGTTGATGACTGTGAGGATGAAAGGAAGAGAGGGGGGTAGAGGAGAAAACGGGAAAACGCTCTGTTTCAGGATTTCCTTATCCAGTAGATGGATGCCCGAAGACCAAAACTAAAATCACTAATTCAAATTTAAGGAAAAGTATCTTTACACCCTAAATTATGCTCCAAAAATTTAATACACATAAATTATTAGGGTACCCTAATACACGCGCCTGTGATATCAGCGTCACGTCAGCATAATATGAAAAAAAATAATAAATTTATTATTTTCATTAATTTTTTTTCTTTTAAATTTAAATTTTTTTCCTTCTTCTTCAATGCCTAAAATCTCCATTGTTATAAGGTCAAATTTTTTCCTTTTTCTTCAATGTTCAAATCCTTGTTGATGTTTCAACTTAACAATTGAAATGGGTATCTGTACATCATCATCATTGATGACAAAGCAAAGTGGAAGAAGCATAATGAATTTACCAATTAACAAAGTAGCCATGGTGATTCAGATGAACGAAAAACTTCAAGAGTTCCCGACAATCCATTACCGCCGGCGAAATCCTTGTTCAAAATCTTGATTTTTTCCTTTGTAGCAATTTGGAATTAGACTTGGAATTTTTCAGTTTAGGAATTTTTGAATTTTAAGAAGAAGAAGAAGAAGATGGATGCTGGGGATTATTGAATTTGGAGAAGAAGAAGAAGATGGAAGTTTACGAACCTTCGAAAACTCTAAATATCTTTTTTTTAGTTTGGGGATTTTTTAATTTGGAGAAGAAGAAGAGAAGGAGAAGGAGGACGAGGAGGAAAAAGAAGATGAATTTGAATTGGAATTTTCAGTTTTAACTTTTTTGTTGTGTTATTTTTTAATTTAGACACGCCTATTTTTAATTAAATAATTATATTTTTCCACGTTAGATTTAGGGGGTAAAAAATTTCACTTTTAAGTAGTTTAGGTGTGTATTAGGTCATTTCAATAGTTTAGGTGTGTCTTAAACTTTTTGAGTATAGTTTAGGGTGAAAACAATGTTTTTTCCCTCCAAATTTATCAATCAATTACTCGCTTTGTGATTCTTTTGCTAGATTGTGTAAAATAATATTGACTAGAATGTATTTAGTAATGTTAGAAATTAATAGTATTGGGATTAATCATATATAAATTATTTTTTATGTAATGTTTGGTTTAAGGTACTGAAAATAATATGTATTATTATATTTTAAAAATAATATTTATAAAAATATCCTCAACATATTATAACTTTGTGTAATTTTTTTGTTTAGCTTTAACACTCTACGAAACACAATTTTATATTAATAATTATTTTATTGTCTCATTCAAAAGTTACGCGTATCTTCCTCCAACTTAAGAACACCACAAAGTTAGAACAACAAATAAAAGATGAACAAATAGCGAAAAGATAATTCCCAAAAATATTAATTTTTGCAAGTTGATGATTAAATTTTAAAATTGCAAAGTAAGTTATTAGTTATATTGTTGATTTTTTTTTTTAAATAATAAAGTTTTGCAAAAAAAATAGACAAAGCATAGTATGTCGAGGATATTTTTATAAATAAATAATATTATTTTTTAAATATAAAAATACATATTATTTTCAATAAATCAAATCAAATGTTGCATAAAAAATAATTTCAACATTACTAATCTCAGTATTGTTAATTTCAACACTACTACTATAACAACAAGAAGCCCAGTGTATTCTCACACAGTGGGGTCTAGGGAGGGTAAAATGTACACAGTCTATACCGCTACCTCCGAAGAAGTAGAGAGACTGTTTCTGATAGACCTCTGGCTCAAGATAAAGAATAGTAAACAAAGTCATGATTAAACGTGAAGCAGGATAGGTGGCTTAACAGGAGTAAAGAATAAGAGATAGTAAAATAGAACTCAGAGCAATACGAAATAGGAGAACTAAGAGGCATAAACTATAAGCAATAAGAAATAAGAAATAGGACACCCGCCTAGTAGTAACCTCCACTTACAGACCAAAGCTACCCACCATACCCAAACTCTCTTGACAAACGGCTCCTACCTATTGACACAGTCCTACGATTACTAACCCCACTAAACAGGGACTCTCCTAACTACTTTCTACAAATCACGCACTCACCCTATCTTTCTACCCTTATCCGCAACCTCTACACCTTCCTATTTAGAGTTATGTCCTCGGTAAGCTGAAGCTGCTCCATGTCATGTCTAATTACTTTCCTCCAGTATTTCTTCGGCCTGTCTCTACTCCTCCTGAAGCCATCCAAAGCTAGCCTCTCACACCTACGAACAGGGGCATCCATGCCCTTCCTTATCACATGCCCAAATCATCTCAGCATTTCTTCCCGCATTTTGTCCTCCGCTGAAGCCACTCTCACCTTCTCCCGAATAATCTCATTTCTAACTCTATCCCCTCTAGTAAGCCCACACATCCAGCGCAACATTCTCATTTCCGCCACCTTTAATTTTTTAATATGGGAATTCTTGATAGGCCAACACTCCACTCCATACAGCATGGCTGGACGGACTGCCACTCTATAGAATTTTTCTTTAAGCTTAAGGGGCACCTTCCTGTCACACAACACTCCTGAGGCGAGCCTCCACTTCATCTAGCCCACTCCAATACAGTTAGCGATATCCTCATCAATCTATCTATTCTCCTGAATCATAGACCTAAGATACTTAAAATTATCCCTCTTACAAACATCTTGGGAATCCAACCTCACCACCACTTCATCCTCCTACCTCAAGTCACTAAACTTGTACACCAAATACTCCGTCTTGGATCTACTCAACCTGAACCGCTTAGATTTCACGGTTTGTCTCCATACCTCCAATTTTTCATTCATCCCCCCCCTCCGTCTCATCAAGCAGTACTACATCATCTGCAAATAACATATACCAAGACACCTCATCTTGAATACTCCGTGTCAACACGTCCATCACCAACGCAAATAGGCACGGACTAAGTGCCGAACCCTGATGCAACCCAGTCTCGACCAAAAAATGCTCTGAGTCTCCTCTCGTCATTCTCACCCGAGTCTTCCCTCCATCGTACAAGTCTTTAATAGCTCTGATGTACGCTACCGGGACCCCTTTCACCTCCAAGCATCTCCAAAAAAACTCCATAGGAACTTTGTCACATGCCTTCTCCAGGTCGATGAACACCATATGCAAATCCCTCTTTCTTTTCCTATACAGCTCCGCCAATCTCCTCACCAGGTGGATTACCTCTATTGTCGAGCGACCAGGCATAAAACCAAACTGATTCTCCAAAATGGACACGATCTTCTTCAATCTTCGCTTAACTATCCTCTCCTAAATCTTCATAGTATGACTCAACAACTTAATGCCCCTATAGTTGTTGCAACTCGTAATGTTACCCTTGTTTTTATATAATGGAATCATCGTACTCCATCTCCAGACCTCAGGCATTCTCGCAGTCTTGAAAATATCGTTAAACAATTCCAACACTACTAATTTTGACATTACTAGTATACCTTATTCAGTATTATTTGGGATAGTACTTCAGTAAAATATATTATGCACATTAAAAATTGTGTCCTAGCTATCTTTTAATATTTAACAGTTTCAAAAGGTATGACTTTTCTACTTCTCCGGAGAAGTAGAAAGGCTATCTCAAAGCTTGTTGAATTTCATCATGGAAAAGTGGACTAGAAACACTTAATAAATAAAAGTCATATCTTTCGAACAACAACAACAATAACAATCCAGATGTATACCCACATAGTGGGGTATGGGAAGGGTAAGATGTACGCAGTCCATACCACTACCTCCGGAGAAGTAGAAAGGTTGTTTCCGATAGATCCCCGGCTCAAGACTAACTTATTAAAAATAAAGAAGAGATTTGAAAGAGATTTTAAATTTTAAAGAGTATTAGTTGTAAGAGTAGAATGAGAAATTTTAATTAATTTTATCTCAATTTAGTAAATAAATAAGTAATTTTGGATTGATTTTATAGTTGTCATGAATACTCAAAAAAATAGCTGAAAAAAGTGGAAAATCACAAAGATAGTTCATTAAAATAGTGCACTAAAATAGATTAAAAAACAACTAATGAAAAAAATAAATAGTGCACGACATAACAAAAAATTAGTTAGTGTATAAAAAAGTGCTCTATGTGGAAAAAAAATAGATAGTGCACTATAATAATACACTATGGGATCGTTTGGTGTGAAGTACAAAAGTAAATAATTTTGGGATAAAATAATAATTTCAGAATAAAAATTTTAATGCATGTTTGATTGGCAATATTCGAGATAATTTATTTTGGGATTAAGAAATAGTATCAGAATAAGTTATCCACACATTTGGTGGGATAACAATTCCACCATTATCTATTCTTGGGATAAAATTAGAACAGGACAGAATTACCCTCAAACCCTTTGTCTCACATACTAGAAAATATCTAGGATTTTATGGCTTATTGAGATAAATGTGTATAATTAAAATAAATGACATATTTTATGTTGCTAACTTAACTACTTAATAGATGAATGAGAACACAAATAAAAAAAATAAATGGAAAATGTATAATTGAAACACTTTTTCAACAATTGAGGTATTGAATTAAGCGAATTACGTTATTTTTTGTCCTGTAAAATGTGTTACTTTTTTAAGAAAAAAATTATCGCAATTTTCTTCATTTTACTATCACAATTCAACCCATACTGTGGCCTCTATGCATTGCACTTGAAACAAAGTTTTTATTATATTTAATAATTATAAAAAATATAACAATGTATGATAAATATGCTTCAAAACTATGTTGTTTACAAAAATTTATCTTATTTATTTTTCATGAACATGGCTAGTAAATTCCCCATCTTATTTGACAATAAATAAATTTAAAAGTTAAATGTAGTAACTGTTGTCAAATATATTTTGTTAAAAAAACATTAAGAGGAACAACAAAAAAGTCAATTCTACATCAAACGACATCGTAAAAACTTACCAATACTCTTACCAGTATAATTTTCAATACAATTTTCATAAAAAACTAATTTACCAATTATTTTTATCAATACAATTTTCATAAAAATAATTATTAAACTAAATAAAGTAAGGGTTATTTTTATAAACACACAATCTATTCTTAAAAAGAATCCCATGCATATTATTTTTAGTATCACAAATCAAACAACCACTAAAAAGTAATACCAGGATAACTAATCCAGTACAACTAATTTCAGTATAACTAATCACAGCATAACTTATTCCAGTATAACTTATTTCCCAACCAAACGATCCCTATATGAATTAAATTAGTTAATGTACAAAGATAGTGCACTATATGAAAAATAAATGGATAGTGCACCATATAAAATAAATTAGATAGTGCACAAAAATAGTGCACTATATATAAAAAAAAAATATTGCACAAAAATAATAGATTATCTACTTTTAACGTCGTTAACCTTATTCTGTTAAAAAGAATGCACTAAACCTATTTTGATTACTTTTTATATCCACGACATAATTGTGTCATTTATTTAAGTGTGGGGCATATTTTGCTTACCAATTCTCATCTTACACAACTCGATCAAAAGACGACAACCTTTTAGGTTTCAAACAGCTTATTGCCATCACCTTTATCCTCCAAAATCAAAATCACCTTTGACTTTTATTTCTTTCTTTATCTTTCAACACCGCAAATTTTCTCTTTTAGATTTTAACTCTTTTATTTTATTTTTAAGAATAGCTTTTACGTGAGACAAGTGTTAAGTGGCCACAAAAATATTGATCACAACTGTAATACAACTACAATAATTTTTCTCTTTCAAAGTAATTTAATTTATCTTTTTTATTTTTAATTAAAAGAAATTAATTTTTTTTTATTTCCTTAACATGAAAATCAAAACTTTATGTTTGGTGAACCATAATCATAACTATCATTAATAAAGTCATGTAATTAATTTTATAATATGAAATCCACTACATCATCTCACTTCAACTTCTTCTCTGTTGCTTCAATCCATAATTTTTATTTCCTTGATCTTCTATCTCGTTTTTTTCTCTATATTTTGAACAAATCTTAAAACTAATTTTATTATATACAAACATTAATTCATTAATGTTATGAAATATAAAGCAAAGAAGGAAAAAAATAGAGAGAAGAGAGGAGACTTCTTTATTTCTCATGGAGAATTCTTGAGGAGTGAATTACAATGAAGGAAAACCCCTTTATTTATAGGGGAAAACTAACCTTAGGATTTCTAACTTTTCCATAAATAGACATTCACTATATATGGTAAAGCAGACATTCATTATATATGGTAAAGTAGACGTTCACTATATACAATAATATATTTATAACACTCCCCCTTGAATGTCTAATTGATAGATAATGTGCCTCGTTAAAACCTTACTAGAAAAAACCAAGTGGGAAAAAAATATAGTGAAGGAAAAAGAGTACACATCCCTAACAATACGCATAATGGCTGCCTCATTAAAAAACTTACAAGGAAAAACTAGTGGGACAAAACCTCGTAAGGAAAAAAGAGTACAACGCGTATTATCTCCCCCTAATGAGAACATCCTTGAGTCTTTGCATCCCGATCTTGTGCATCATCTTCTTGAAAGTTGCAATTGAAGGAGACTTGGAGAATAAATAAGCCACGTTGTCACCTGAACGAATCTGTTGCACGTTAATATCACCATTCTTTTGGAGCTCATATATGTAGAAAAGCTTTGATGAAGTGTGCTTTGTTCTCTCTCCTTTTATGAATCCTCTATTAAGATGTGCTATAAATGTTGCATTATCTCTGTATAAAACTGTGAGTACATTGTAATATTTCAAACCACATTTTTCTCGAATGAGATGTATCATGGACCTCATTCAAACACATTCTCGGCTAGCTTCATGAATAGCTATTATCTCATTATGGTTTAATGAAGTGGCTAGATAGACTGGTTTGTATATCTTTAAGATATGACAGTGTCCCCACATGTGAATACACTACATGTTTGAGGCCGAGATTTATACGGGTTAAATAAGTACCCAGCATCAGCATAATCAACAAGATTGAGACTGCAAGCTTTAGAATAAACTAAACTGATATCTTTTATCCCATTTTGATGTCTTCTAGTAGGAGCAGAAATATACCTAGCTAACAAATTGACTGCAAAGTCTATATCAGGCCTTGTAGTATTTGCAAGATACATTAGTGGTGTGCATCAATTGCACTAGATATGGTACTTCGTAACCAATTCAAATTGATATATTTCTCATTTCAGCAAATAATCTATGGTTTTAGAAAACTCTCCAAAAGTTTCAATAATATTCAAACCATCAGTTTATCCCTTATAAGGATAATAAACAAGTTTCCCAGAAACTTTATATGCTTCAGGCATTTTAAATCCTTTAAAAATGTTCACATAAATTTTTGTCAAGTGACAATATCCAACATGTCAAGTGTGACATCTTCAAGTGTCTGGACTACAAATCAAATAAGTTTTACGCTTACCAAAATGCATCCTTTCATATCACTTGATAAATATTTCTATGTCAACATGCTTAAATAAACATAGAATTCGGATCCTCATAATCTTTTACAATATTACGCCAATATTGTATCAAAGATATTGATGATATATTATTTCGAATTGGTTCACAGTATGACATAACATTTTGAGATCTCATCACTTCATTATTTTCATGTACCTGAACCTCACCTCTCATAAGGTTTCATGAAGTGTTATGTACTAGGCTCTTCAAGAGCACATTGTCTTCTTATTATGATTATTTGCTCCTTATCCTTTTCAAGAATTATTTTATTTAGAACCGATTGGTCTATCATGCTTCACGCATGCATAGACTTTGTCCTTTTGAGACATAAAATAGGAGAACTTGCAGCTTAAATATGAGATATTTTTGACATTTGACTTGAATTTTCTTTTGAATGAGGATCTGATGATAATTCCTAACATATTCATAGCTGCTTATAATCTCCCCCTTATGTTAGGAAAACTAACATACATTCTTTATTTTATTTGAGGAATCCATCTTTGTGCATCATGGTATATTCATTAATCGTATACTGCATATCAAAATTATTTGATGGAATAGTTTGTTTGTTACCTTGAACCAATTGAGAGGAAATAAATAATCATAATTTATTAGTTTAATGCATGCAAGCCCTATTGTATGCAACATATCATTTTTCAGATCAACACATGAAACTTTATTCTCATTAACAATGATTTAGCTATTTATCCAAGGTATTCAATGTCAAACCATCATCATCAAGATGAATTGTCTTGATTACACAATCTGAAAGTAATACTCTTAACCCAATTTTATTGAGCAAGCAACTTTATGAATATCAAACTGCAGGTTGACAATAAATGTACATGTTATCATCTTATCACATGATAGGTGAATGGGCCCCTTTTCACTTTTTATATTTTTAAAATTTTAAGGGATCCAATCCCAAAATTAGTTGGTCAAACCAACTTATCATGAGAAGAAACAACATTAAAAGTAAAGAAGAATTTTCTAATTCTTCAATATATGTTCAATACTCAGTATGCATATCTTTGGATGTCGCAATTGTTCATGTCAATTTATGAACTTTTATTCTAGAAAACTCCAAGTTACCCATGACATGTACTTTTTTCTTTAGTAAATTTCAGATTTACTATTACACGAATAAATTTCAGATTTTACTACTTTAGAAGTAGATTTCAAAATAACTTTTCTCTGTTATTCAGCCTTTTTCGGAGGTGAGTTATGATACCATCACAATCAAGTGCACGTTTGCATTTATATACAGTCACATTCACCCCCCAGAGTATAGATCTGTATTTATAATAATTAAAATTCTCATTCTCTAAGAATGGAATATAATCGTGTATTAAACATATCAAATTATGATAGCTTATAATCTCTTTACATCATATATTGCTACAACATTCACTTTAAAAATAGAGCAATTTGCTACCACATTCACTTTTTGGAATGGAGCATATTCAATGGGACATGTTTTCATAACTTTTTACAAAAAACCACATTATTTTGCCTTAGCCATCATTATATCATCAATATGGTGCATTGAAATTAAAACTCAACATCTTATTCATATAAAAACGTCTTAGGCATAAATCGATGGGACTTAAACCCAATATATTATCATCTCCTCTGATAATATTATTTTTTGAGGAATAAATTTAAAACATAAATGGTTCCAAACCAATTATTTTTCCTCAAATCCAACAATAATTATATCATTAGTAGCAAATGACAGATAACATAAGAAATTGTGAACCTAGAAATTACCTTTCGATTTATAATCTCAGTGTAACGATCCAAAATTACCCCTCGGGATGCCATACGGTGCCTAGGGATTCAAGTGACCCCAAGCTAACCCTTCTATTGGAATAACTCATAAGCAACTGAACAAAGTGCATAAATCTAAAAGAATAAAGCAAAAATAACTCTATTATGAATTAGCTCAATAAAAAAACCTGAAGTCATAAGGTTACAACTCTGCTTTTACAATAAAACTGAAACTCAAGGCATTAACTCCTACTAACTGTCTATGAAGCCTCTACTAGTACTGACTATAGGTAGCTGGGTCATGACTCCCAACGACCCCAACTCAATACGACAGAATAAAGAAAATACAACATGATTCAACTGTATCACTGACTCGAGCCCTTGAATAAAAAGAGGATCCATCACCTGTTGACTGGAAGCTGCGAAATGACTAGATATGGTGTATGCTCTATAAATCTTTACACCTACATTATGAGATAATGTAGCACATAGACGTATATGTGGATCAACACTTGGGAATGTACTGAGTATATAGGGGTGAATGCATATGTATAAAATAGTATCAATCTTCTTCAATCAAATCATGCATGCAATATGGGATGACTCACATGGCTTGAACAAGTATAAAATGTAAAGCTCATAAGTCATGCAAGATGAAGCATGTAACACAAATCTCGTGAGTCATCATACTTTAACGTTGAAATCAGAAATCCTCTCTTATTCTCAATCCTCAAGGCTAAAGGAACTTTAAACAGTACTTTCAAATCATTTATATATGTCATGAAGAGTAGAACTTCTTTAATGCTCAAGATCGTATAACCCTTTTGAACTCAAATACTTGGAATTCAGAATCATATAACTTTGAAACATACTTGAAGGCATTTCGTCCACTTTAGAAAAGTGTCTTATTTCAAACTTTAGGAAAATCATTTAATCTCGATGGAAAGATACTCTAGTTTAAGGAAATAACTTATCTCAAAGCTTCATGGAAAATACCATATCAAGGAAGAATACTTTCGTTTAGAGAAACAACTCATATCAAGGAAATGCTTTAGTTAGGGAACCATTTTGCAACTTTACCATTAGAAAAATAGCTCATAGGAAGGGAAAATACTTTAGTTTTCAAGGAAGTACTGATCTCAAAGTTTAACGGTCAAGGGAGGTTCTCTTAACCGACATAAACCATGCGAGCTACATAGAGTCCAACGTTTTGTCCTCCTAAAGAAGAGACCCCGTGTTGGGGAGAAGCGTCATACTTTTTGCCAGGGAGTATAACCTAGGTCTAGTGATCACTAAACAAACTCGGCCTCGGGGCCAATATCAACTCGGACTTAGGCCCAATAAAAATCATAAACTCGGCCTCAGGCCCATCCTACGATGGAACATAGTTTTGGGGTAAGAAACCATAGTAACTTGCCCGCTTGGTGCTAAATACTACTCCCTTTAGATTATCTGTGCTCATCTCATAAAAATCTACTTTTAGAAATAATCTCATGGTTCACCACGAACCCAATAATCAAATCTGTAATCTCATGTAGAAAGTGGATTTCAAAATTCTATGACCATTAGGTCAAATCATTTCTCAACAATCTCAAAATACTCAAATCATGGGTGCTTATAGCACAAGAGATTGTAAAATTGCAAGTCTCAAGTAGGGCTTACTAACCCATAATTCAATCTCAAGATAAAACTCATCAAAAGCATAATAGATGGCATATAGATTCATAACTCATGTAGAAATCTGGAAATTTCAGTAATATGTCTCAAAATCTCAACATACTCATATACTTCAATATCTCAAACATTTCAATTATTTACTTCTCAAGATTAAAATCATGGGGTATAGACCCAGCTGTAATTTCTCAAGAAAATATGCAGAAATTATGCTACACATATACTAGCACCCATTCAATTCCTCACTTAGGAACTCAACCCATCTCAAGGCATTCAAGCCATCAAGGTTACATATCAACACCATAGACCATCCTATGATCTCTACCGACCCATTTGGCCATTACTCACATGGTTAGGCCCAAGGCCTTAGTTCATAACACAATGCAAGTTCATTCATGATCATTGAGACTCATACCAACAATCATTCATTGTTATTAATCTTATACACACCTTTATTCAAACATAATTCGAGTTTATACTTTAGGGACTATGACCATTTGGTCAACCATTTATCAAGGATATACAATTAGTCATCATGTGTCCAACAAGACCTTTACCAACCATTTACCAAGCATTCACATTCATTCAATTCCATACATAGGGGCTTTAACATATTTAACCAAATTTAACCTTTTACATGATCATACGGTCCTCACGGGGGCCTTCATTGCTCAACTATTTCAATAGGCCAATACCTTAACTCATTTCATCATACAATTTAAGTTATGGTCATCATGACCCGCACAACCTATTCACCTTTCATTAGAAATGCTTGATCGTATTTTTACCCAACTTTATTCAATACACAACTTAAGCTCATTATCTTGCCTTGGGTTTCACCCTCCCATTAACCACTAACCAACAAGGTTATGGATTTTACATTACATGACTTATAACACTTTCACAATATCATTCAACAATCATTCTTACTCATTAAGGCTATTGCCCTAGCTTAACACATTGTCAATCATACAACTAGTCATTTCACTTAGACTGTTTCACAAACACCTTGTGTTCATACCTTTAACAAGGTCATTTTCATGGTAAAAATCATCAAGACTAGGGTTACTCAAGACCTCATTGTTAAACAACATACAACAAGTACCCACATATACAATCTACGATCAAATACATGAATCAACACAAGTACAAACATGAATCATCATTATTTATTGTTAGGTAACAAAACCTTTTTCATTTGATTCAAAACTATCATGCACACTTACTAATTTTAGTGTGAAATACATGATTTTAGAGTTGTTAAGAAAGGGTAAGAGATACATGCCGTAAACAGATGACCCACCAATAATCTTCACTCCTACTTGCCACTAAATGAGAACCTCCAAACCCTAGCCCCCAATCTTGGTTCAAGAAATCTTTAGAGTATTTAGGAGTGTTTGAGTCTTATAAATGATGAATTAGGAGGATACAATTCCTTATATATAGAGAGGTTTTAGGGTTTTAGGCATGGGAAATTTCCAAAAGTTCCTTGGTTAAAAGCTGGAAAGTCTACACGTGGATGGGTTCGATTCTCCCATACAGTTCACTTGGCAATCGTGACCTTGGGTACGAGTGGTACCCCAACTCATATCCTAGACTCCTCCTAAGTCAACCATACTGGTTAGGGTACAAAAGATCACCCTTGAGTCATAACCAAGGGGTACGATTCAATGCCTAACTCGTCAGCTTCACCCGTGACCAAAATAGTCCACTCTAGGTTAGGTCCTCACTCCGTACGACCATGTAGGATATGACTCGTATGCATGGATACGACCAAGGCGAGGACATTTTGTATAGAGGATAGTGTGTTACCTTCATGGACTGACTAAGATACTAAAAGGGGGGTCAAGGTGGGTACGATTCTTGACCAAGTGTACGACTCAAGCACCCAACCGTACCCACTCCAAAGACACAAAAGGTTGTTGTTCTTTCAAGGGTTCAAGTTTAGGTTCTTCAATATCCCCCATTTGGACCATTCGTTTATGAATAAGGAGTAAGGCAAGCATAAACACAAGTTAACACATCAATATACATCAAGGCAACCTTTACGCAAGTTATAAGCAAGCACACCACAAGGAAACAACGCAACACATATCATGATCATCACCAATCTCCCAAAATTTTTGCAAAAACAACATTCTTGGGTGTTTCATTCTCCCCTACTTAGGATCATTCATCCGCAAAAGACGGGTAAGGAAAGCATGAACGCAATTTAACACATTGTCTCATATCATAACAATCTTTAAAAAAGTTAGAACAAGATTCAACAAGGATATAACACACATCATGCTCATTACAAGTCATCTATTCATTTCATTAACTTTGGGGCTCAACCCATTGTCTACCAAGAAATATTTAAATGCAAGGATATTAACGCATACCCCCATCATAAGTTTCTGAAATGGAAAATAAACATGGATACTTAGACTTCATGTCCTCTTCTTCTTCCAACGTAGCTTCCTCAAACTTTTGGTTCTTCCATAGGACCTTCACCGAAACTATTTCTATCATTTATAACCAGCAAACTTTCCGATCCAAGATCCCTATCAAAATCTCCTCACAAGTCAAAGAACCCAAAATACCAATGTCCTCTAAGGGAATAAACAACAAAGGATCACCTATGCCCTCAATACGAGGACATGGAACACCAGATGAATGTGGCTCATGCTAGAGGGCAAGTTCAATTCAACTTGGACCCCTATAGGGAGAACCAACCCTTTAGCCAATCAAGGGACCTTTTTCCAGTACAATGACAAACTCATTAGTAAAGACACAACTTTAGGGGCTCAACAATCAAGGACGCATAGCACGAATACAACCTATTCACCCCCTAATTAACATAAAACATAATATGCCCATCTCTATCAATCAATAAGACTTTTTTTATTATCAACAGTTATCACACACTCTAGGTAGACTTATTACAACCACGGAGTCTCTTATCGATGTAGAAATAGAAAATAGAGCTCAAACGACTCAGAACCAAACTAAAATACATAATCACAGATGAGGTACATCATACCAAGCAAAGCATAAGCATACATAACATAGAGAAAGAGTTTTTGATATACCAATAACATTATTCGAAGATGCCTCAGGCCCCTGGTGAGTAAATAGTTCATACAAGCGACTCCGGCCAAGGTCGCTACCAAAAATAGAGGCAGAGATAGCTCCCTTCAGTGCAGGAGTAGATGAAGTAGAAATAGGGGCTCTGTCAGCCCGAGCATCAACTTGAGAGAGACACTATCATTGTATGTGCCCTATCTGGACACAATGAAAATATTTGTTCTTTCTCTTCTCGCACTCACCGCGGTGATACTGACCACAGAATCTACAAAGAGGGTAGGTCAGCTCTGAGTGGGCCCCACTGGCCTGAGAATCACCCCTCACCAAGTTCTTCCTCCTAGACAACCTATCACTAGAGTACTAGACCTTACTTAGCTTAGAAGACCGAGACCTCTTACCTTGCCTCTCACTAATATCACCCTATTTCTTTTTCTCTTCTTCTACTTGTTGTATATACACAACTGACATAGAGATATTTGTGTTGCTAATCAAAGAGGCTGCCTTACTTTCAAGGACCAATTCAGGAGATAATCCTAAAATAAATTTACGTATCCTAGCCCTCATGCTAGACACAATCTCAGGAGAATACCTTGACAACTGATGGAATCTCAAAGAATACTCCTTGATGGATATCCCACCTTGCCTGAAATTCAGAAACTCTTCTATCTTTGCTTCTCTCGACTCTTAGGGAAAGAAATGGTCAAGGAAGGCACTAGAAATCTTCCCTCCTAGTTAGATTAGCACTCAAACCTCTAGACATTTCCCACTCTTCATACCATTAGTACGCTACATCCTTTAATTGAAAGGAAGCAAACATGACACCTTTCACCTTTGATGCAAGCATAATCCAGAAGATATTCTCTATTTCATTAATGAAACTTTGGGGATCTTCTTTAAATTTCACACCTGTAAACATAGGAGTGTGCAACTTCATGAATTGTTCAACCCTTGTGTCCTCAGAGAATGGAGAAAAAAAGATACCTCACTCAAATTTAGATCTACCAATTGGGTTAAGAGGTTGATGGAGCAACGAAACTCTGCATTAGTAGCATTCTCTTAAGGTAACTAGGGAGAGAGGCCACTCTTATAGTCAAAGTTGGTGGGGATAGGTGGAGTCTCACGAAGATGGCCCGATATCGCAGCCCTAACCCAAGTCTGAACTTCAAAAGTTGGATAAGCTTCGCCCATAGGACCCTCAATCGGGGCTGAAGTGTTTGCTTATGTCTCATATCTCCTTTGAGGCATGATATAAAAGATAGTAAATAAAATTAGAGGATTTCAAGACCTTAGACATTATAGCTTGAGATTGAAACACAAGAAAAGAAAACATTCCTAAGATGTCTCATAGCCCCTATTTTATAAGTGTAGTGTATTTCACACTCATAAAAGAGACTCTAATTGACATAAAATATTCAACACTCAACTAACCATGAACTTGTCTCTGATACCAACTTGACATGCCCCTAAATTTGGGCCATGTTGTATGGGAATCTCAATCACACATATACCGGAGGTCACCCTGTAACCAACATAAACACCTCATCATATCATAGGAGTCGAAGGAACTCTAATCCATAAGTTAAGGTAGTGGAAACAACAACGACAAAAGTTATAGCTTTTATATGTCTATACATTTCCTTAGGTTCATAAAACTAAGCAATATACCCAAGTCCACAATCATTCACAATGCCTTTATATAAAAATGATGTCAATAAAAGTATATGTCAAAAAAAGCCACCGAAAATAACCAAACCAAGTCCAAAAAAAACTAAGTCTAAAGATAAAGAAATCAAGAAACGAATGTCTTCCGAAGAAAGGAAGCTCACCACTTAAAGTCAATGCATGATCCGATTTGATCACCCAATTACTGCGCGGGAAAAGAAGAAAAAGCTCTGGGCCCTATGTCACGTGTGAACGTAGCGTCTGAGGACGGTTAGGATGGGAACTTTTGCATGTCACTCAAGGATAAGGAGAAAATAGTACATTTGTTCAAATCTATGTCAATACATCTGATGTTCCAGCTTTTAACGAAATATTTTATACCTTAAACAAGGGATAATTGGGTGTTTATAAGCAATTATTATTGTATTTGATATTGGATTTTAGTGTTTTCAAGTCAAGGACTTAGCTGGAGAAATAACTTGGAAAAGCAAGAGAAAAAAGGGCATTGACGGTCCATCAGCATAACCGTTAGATCAGAAACAGAATGCATCATATTGAGAAATGAAGCAATGGTCCAGGTGACGAACTATCAATACCTTAATGGGCCATAAACCTGGCTGTTGGAGCTCAAATAAAACACATCACTGAAAGCATTGTGATGGACTACCAGGAACTTGACGGCCGTCAACTCATCTGTCAACCTAGAAGCGGCAATCTGAGTTTTGAATTTTAAAACCCCAGTCCTTGGAAATATATAAATATTCAATTTAGGTTTAATTTAGGTATCTTTGATTATATTTCCATCTTGAAAACGCATTGTAATGCATTATTCTCAGAGATTCAAGCTACTATTGTGGATTTAGCTATTTTATTCAAATTTCATGGAAGATTAAAGAACAATTATTGTAATTCTTGTAAATAATTCTCTGAATTCATTTATGAATTACACAATGACTACTTTTTTTCTCTTGAGATATGTAGCTAAGCTCCCATAACTAGGGTTATGGGAGCCTTAATGTGAATAGCTAATTGGGGTTGTGAAAACAGTTAATTTCCATACTTAATTGAGATTGTACAAACCATTCTTCATATTAATAACCTTTCTTGGTTGCAAACTTGAAAGGTGATCCCAAGAACATCACTTAATTGAATAAAAAGTGTATATTGGAAAAACAAGAGGTTTACATGAAATCTAATAGCTTTAACCTTTGGATAATGGGTTGACCCTTAACGGGATCAACTTACATTAAAGACTAGTTGAATAAACCAACGTATTCTATAAGTTTGAAAGAGTTGAAGGGTAAACTATCCATTTGTTGAGAAACAAATGGGTAAACTTTAAAATTCAATAACTTTTACAATTGAAGTTATAAATTTAAAACCTAAGATGATTCACAAATCCGACTGCTTGAAAATCTTGGTGAACATAATCCTAGTTTGTCTACTCTCATTGAATTAATACTTGCAATAAAACTCTCTAGTTGGAACATATTTTGCTACAAACATCTGGATACTACTGACAAGCCAAAACCCCCTTTACTTCGGAACCTTCGATCAACAGTCTTTTAATAATCATAATACTTAGTTTACATAGTATTCCCTGTGGAATTCGACCCCAACCTAGTTGGGTTCTATATTTGACAGCGAACGCTTACACTTTCTAATGAGAGTTGTAATTTGGGCATATCAAAGTTTAGCGTCATTGCCGGGGAATACAGTTTTCAATCAAGTTTGTGATTGTTAATTGACCTTTGGTCAAGTTTCCCAAATTTTACCTTTATTTGTTATTTTTATTCATCACAAGAGCTTTATTTTGCATGCCAAGTACGGGGAGGTCAGGAGACCTACTATTACCATTTCATCTAGAACCTCAACTGATTGACAGAATAGAAGAACAGTAAAAAGCTAAGAGACTTGCTACCTTGTCTAGAGCACAAGCTAATCAACAGAACGATGGTCAACCAGACCGTGTCCCTAATCTCGATGAGAAAGATTTAGGGGATTATGATCTAATCAACCTAGCTAATAAGAGACGTGCTGAGAATATAGCCACACTAGTGAATAGAAATAAGGCAGCTAGAGAAACAACAAACTGTCAACCTATTGTGCAGTTTGCACTTGATGAGGAAGATGACACAGACTTATATGAGGCTGGTGAGACTAGATAAATTATTCCACTATCATTAACACCTGGGGTAAAGTTCAACATAGTAAGCAACATATTACAGCTGCTCAACCTCAAGGGGTTGTTTGGCAGACTTCTAGGAAATAACCTAAACATGTACTTGATGAACTTCATCAATATTTGAAAATCGTTTGACAACCCTAGTGTTGGACAGAATATAATTCATCTTCGTTTATTTCTGTTGTCTCTATTTGGGGAGACAATAATATAGTTGAATGAGTTAACTTCCAATTCTATAATGAACTGGAGGCAATTGAAAGAAGCTTTCCTGGAAAGGTTCTTTTTGCCCTCTAGGATGTTACAATTGAGGGACTACATTAGCAACTTCAGAAAATTGCCGAATGAGACACTAAGATGATTGATGAATATTTGATAGAGACTTTCTACATATCTTTAAACTCCATCACCAAACAAAACATGGACAATACTGTAGGGTGAGCATTCATGGAGCTTACTTTCACCAAAGTTGTGGATATGTTGGAATGATTGACTAAGATAAGTAGACCTTGGCATACTAGGGATTCTGTGGTAGCAAACCCTACTTTGTCTAGTGGTATAACTGTGGATCAATGCAGGATACAAGAGGAATAAGATCAAGATATGGCACACATAAAAACCCAGATAGATCTGCTCACTAAGCACTTGCTATTTGGAAAGACTGAAAAGGAGAAAGCAGTTGGTTCGCAAAGTAGAGCAGAATCAAATTTTAGGGAGAAGACCGACTATCTAAATAATCAAGGGGGTTTCCAAGGCAATAACCAAGGGAACCAAGGTCAGAACTATTACGACAAAGATGGTTACAGAGATAGGAATCAAGGGAACTAGAAAAATAAAAATGATAGGAGTAGACTGTATGTGCCTCCTGGAAGTCGAGATAATGTTGCTACCAGTTAAGGTAAGATGTCCATGGAGGAAATAATGGAGAATCTATTGAAAGGAGTTAAGGCGACCAATGCTGGTGTGATAACAATGAAGAGTGACTTATCTTCTATGAGTCAGCTAGTTTACTCCCATTCAAATTCTATTAAATAGTTGGAGCAACAAATGAACCAGCTTTTAGTAGTATTTAATCAGAGAAAGAGCGGTACATTATCGAGTGATACAGTGCAAAATCGTCAAAATGATGGATCTTGTATGGTGGTTACCACTTGGAGTCATAAAGTATTATCGAACCTTTCTAAGGGCAAAGCTTTAACTGATAGTGTGGTTGAAGAAGATATAGAAGATGAAAAAAACTCCCCAGTAGAGTCTGAGAAGCTAGATGGTAATGAGATTCCATTTAACCATCATTAGCTTAATACATTAGAAAAAGAAAAGGGAAAGAAGAAGGAAACAATGGTTACTACTCTCCTAAAACCACCGCCTCCCTTTCCTTATCGATTGAAAAAGAAGGCTAATAACACAATGTTTAGCAAATTCATGGCGATGCGTAAGTAGATGACGGTGAATATGCCTTTGGTAGAGGAACTAGAGCAGATGCCTGGATACATTAAGTTTATGAAGGACCTTGTGACAAAGAAGAGAACACTGAGCTACAAACTGGTGGATAATATTCACCAGTGTGACTCTATTTCAATAAGATCCTTAGTGTAAAAGAAAACAGATCCAAGAACATTCACCATCCGTTGTACTATCGGGTCACTTGATTTTGCCAAGGCCTTATGTGATCTCGGAGCAAGTATTAACCAAATGCCACTTTCTATTTACAAGAAGTTGGGTTTGGGAGACCGTACACCCACAAATATGTGACTAGTAATGGCAGACAGGTCAATGAAATGGCCAGTGGGGATATTGTATGATATGCTAGTAAAGGTGTCTAGCTTTATATTTCCTATGGATTTTGTTATTCTGGATTGCGAGGTGGAGTTCGAGGGACCCATAATTTTAGACAGACCTTTCCTCATAACTGGGAGTGTGCTTATTAATTTGAGGGATAATGAGATACTATTTGGACTTAATGATGAGGTAGTTCAGTTTGATATGCTCTAATCTATGAAGAAACACAAAGAGACAAGTGTATTCTCTATTATCAATTTCTATTAAGAGAATGAACGAGAGCTGCTGATTGAAAAGAAATTTATTGTTGAAACTCTGGTTGCGGTCTTGATGAACTTTGATAGCGATGACATTGAAGAATATGAAAAGATAGTTTGTGCGCTGAGGGGAATGGAATCATACTCATATGCTCCCAAGAAGCTAGATTTAGACCTCAAAAATTGCCCAACACCATCGGCTAAGCCATTTATTAAAGAGCCACCGACGTTGGAGTTGACGGAGTTACCGAGCTATCTACGGTATGTGTTTCTAGGCAGGGGAAACACTTTACCTGTCATATTGCAGCAGATTTAGGTGAGCAATAGGTTGAGGCACTTATCTCTACGCTTAAGAGGTACAAAAGGGCTATAGGTTGGACTATTGCCAATATTATCAGTATCCCTCTAGGTATTTGCACTCACAAGATCCAATTTGAGAAAGATTATACACCAACCATTGAGCACCAATGCCACCTTAACCCACCGATGGAAGAAATGGTTAAGAGGGAGATCATCAAATATCTTGATGCAAGAGTTGTATACCCCATCTCTGATAGTAAATGGGTAAGCCCCATCCAATATATGCCCAAGAAAGAGGGCATAACTAGAGTGGCGAATGAGAAAAATGAGTTGATTCCGCTTAGTCCTGTGACTGGGTGAAGAGTTTCCATGGACTATCGTAAGATCAACTGATGGACTTTGAAGGACCACTTTCTGATGTCTTTTATGGATTAAATGCTTGATCGATTAGCAAAAAGAGGTTGGTATTATTTCCTGTACGGGTATTCGGGATATAACCAGATTTCTATTGCCCCAGAGAATCATGATATGACGACATTCACTTACCCATACGGTACTTTTGCTTTCAAACAGATGTCACTTGGTCTATGTAATGCACCTGCCACCTTTCAATGGTGCATGATACCTGTCTTTTTTGATATAATGTAAGACACCTTGGAGGTGTTTATGGATAACTTCTTAGGGGTAGGTGATTCCTTCGAGCTATGTTTAGTAAATTTGAGTAGAGCATTCAGCGATGCGAGGAGTTTTAACCATGTGCTTAGTTGGAAAAAAAGCCACTAAATGGTGAAAAAGGGCATTGTCCTTGGTCACAAAATTTTATCCAAGGGAATTAAAGTCGACAGGGCAAAGGTCGAGGTTATTGAGAAACTACCCCCTCTTATTTCAGTAAAGGGAGTTCGCAGCTTCCTTGGTCATGCAGGATTCTATCATCATTTTATAAAGGACTTCTCCAAAATTGTAAATCCACTTTGCATGCTTTTGAAGAAAGAAGCCAAGTTCATATTTGATGATGATTTTAGGAAGGCATTTGAATGCCTCAAGGAGAAATTAGTTGATGCCCCAATCATTGTTGCGCCAGATTGGTCAATGTCATTCAAAATTATATTTGATGCAAGTGGAGTGGCGCTTGGGGCTGTGATTGGCCAAAAGAAAGAAAAGTTGTTTCATCCCATTTACTATGCAAGCAAGGTCTTGAATGGGGCTCAAAAGAATTACATTGTTACTGAGTAGGAACTTCTCGTGGTAGTCTATACTTTTGATAAGTTCTAGGATTACTTGCTGGGAACCAAGGTGGTGGTTCATAATGATCATGCCGCCTTGAGGTATTTGATGGAAAATAAGGATGCTAACCCAAGGCTAATTAGATGGGTCTTTCTTCTTCAAGAGTTTTATTTTGAAGTCAAATATCAGAAAGGATGTGAAAATCAAGTTGCAGATCACCTGTCCAGACTAGAGGGAGGTCAAGCAGTCAAGGATAAGCTCGAAATTGATGATACATTTATGGATGAGAAAATTTTGGATGTTGTGCTTAAAAGAGTACCTTGGTACGAGGACTTTGCAAATTATGTGGTAAGTGAGATTATCCCGGAGAATCTTTATTTTCACCAAAGAAAGAAGTTTCTCCATGATGTTACACACTACTTCTGGATGAGCCGTATTTATTTTGGCATTATACGGATAACATTATAAGGAGATGTATCCTAGAGGTGGACCTACTGAGTATCTTGGAAGCTTGTCATGCTTCCCTAGTCGGGGGTCACCATGCAAGTGATCGTACTATAAGAAAAGTGCTGCACAGCGGCTTTTATTGGCCGAGCTTATTCAAAGATGCATATAAGTTTGCGCGGAGTTGTTACCAATGCCAGAGACAAGTCTCGATCTCAAATCACCATGAGATGCCCATGACAAAAATGATGGAAGTAGAGTTGTTTGACGTCTAGGTCTTTGACTTTATGGGGCCCTTTGTGAGCTCTTATGGGTTAAAATACATCTTGGTTGTGGTTGATTATGTGTCTAAATTGGTTGATCTTTTTGCCTTAGCCGATAATAAAGGAAAGAGAGTGTTTTCATTCCTTAAGAAGAATATCTTCTCTCGCTTTGAGGTACCACGTACCGTCATAAGTAACGATGGATCATATTTTTGCAACTGAATATTTAGGGCTACCTTCGCAAAATAGGGTGTTAAGCAACACAAGGTGGAAACTCCATATCACCCACAGACTAGTGGGCAAGTGGAGATTTTAAATTAGGAAGTAAAAGTTATTCTTTCCAAGACAGTGAATGCAAGTAGACCAGATTGGTTTTGGAAGATCGATGATGCCTTGTGGGCACTCAAGAGGCTAAATTGGAATTGGAATTAGGCCATATCACCCACGTACCAATTCAGCGACTGGGGCAGCTGAATGAGATGGACGAGTTTCATCTCAGGGTTTATGAAAGAGCAGACTTGTACAAAGAAAAGATGAAGAAGTACCATGACCAAAGGATTGAAAAGTGAGACTTTCAAAGGGGTGATTGGGTACTCCTCTTCAATTCTAGAATGAAGCTTTTTCCAGGTAAATTTAAGTCAAAGTGGTCTAGCCCATTCAAAGTTAATCAAGTCTACTCATCTGGAGTGGTTGAACTTGAAAATGAGGACGGAAGTGTCTTCAAATTTAACGGTCAATGAGTGAAGTTGTACATCAATCTAATGGACTTGGTAAAGTAATTATCTACCATCTATCTTGATGAAGTCTGAGTAATCGAGATAACTGAGTTGTGTTGCAGTAATAACAGGAGCTAGTGGGAAGCAACCCACAAAATATTGTTGTAAATGTAGTTAGAGTTTATTTGTTGTTTTTATGCAATTTGATGTGTTATGTAAGTGTCCAGGAAGAGAAATACAGGAAAACAGAGGCTGAACAAGTTGGGAGAGGTACGATGGAAGGCTTGATGGACCTTCAAAAGGTTGACAGATTATCGCTTGAGTCGTCAAATGGAAACCAAAAACCTGAGCTACTATAATGAGACCGATGGATAACCCGATGGACCATCGCATTCCTAAAGGACCGTCTAGTAGACCACCTCACCAAGGCAGATTAAATTTGGTTCTGGTAAGTCGCGATAGTTAACCTGGCGGACTTATAGACTCCTGACGGACCATCAAGTCGAGCGTCATCTTAACCCTAACTCTGACTGGTCGGGTAGGTCAAATTTAATGCTGAATAAGCTGTCCTTATCCGACCCAAACGGTTTTAAATTGATAAAGGAAAATGATTGAGTACGTTACCAACTCTTCAAATGCTAAGCCGATTTAAATTCCCCTGCATTCAAAGTACCAGAGAGCATTCATATCCTTTTAGGACTTACCTCTTCCCTTTTTTCTCCTATTTAAACAACTCTTCCTTTCTTTTTCTTCACATCAGAAATCAAGTTAGCAATCACAGATAAAAGCTTTAAGTCTCTTTTTTTTCTAAGTTTGCAAGATCAAAGTAGTGAAGTGTACTACAAAATCAAGGTATTATTACAATCTTTCTCTTCTTTTTAAGTTGGTGATCATGAGTCATGGAAGTTGTTAATTCTTGAAAGGAATTCCATCTTGTTGTTATTTTGTTATAATTTTGATTCTAAACCGAACTTTGGTGTACACTATTTTGGGTGAAGTCTGAGTAACCCATGGACCAAAAGTGGCAAAATTTATGTGTAATTACTAAATTAATGACCTAATTATACATATAATAACTTCAAGTACACCAAGTGTTCGACGAAATGCCAAAGTGAAATCTGTGGGTAAATAGTGAGATTGACGATCAACTTGACAAATCGTTGGACCCCTGATGGATTATCGGGTAGACCGTTCCAATGATATTGAGTATGATGCTTACTGGTTTAGCCACGACTGATGACTTGACGAACTTTCAGATTCCTGATAGACCATCGGGTCGACCGTCTCAAGGCTACTCGATAAAAGACTTACTAAAATCAGGCTTAACGGTAAGGCTGATGAACCATCGCATTCTTGATAGACCATCTGAACTTCCATCAAGTAAATTTTTCACTACTTCTATCTGGTCCTGAATTGCAAATTGATTCTTTGTTTCCTTTTTAGGCGATATGGCATGAAAACTTCCCCTAAACAGAGGCGGTGGTAGAGCACAATGGGGAAGAGGTGAGCCACTAAGGAGTGAAGAGTCACCTGCCTTCAAGACTCAGCAGCGAGATAGGGTACCCCCAGTACCCTCCCAATTTGATAAGGAGGATGAAGACAGAAGCAGTAGTAGCACAAGTTCCAGTCCCGAAGAGGAAAGGGTTGAAACCTCTAACCCTGACTAAGTCGAGGCATCGAAATAGGGGGATCCAATATCGTAAGGCACAAGGACCCGCAAGTGCACGAGGCAATTCGATGGCAAATAGAGGAAGCATAGAAGCATTTAATGGATGGGCAAGAACCAACAGCAAGTAGACCAATAAGGAGGCCCATCCACGAAGAGTATCAATATGTCACCACCATACTGCATGAGTACCCAAAACTGGAGCAGAGATTCAATAAATATGAGTTATCCTTGATGAGCAGGCCTCGCAGGATATACTAACTGAATCTTGTTCGTAAGTTCTTTACCAACTCTCTTACATTGCTAAAGAAAGTTTGCCTCAAAGGTGAAAAAATTATTGACATGGAAAATCGAGATGTGGTTCCGGTGCGTAGAGTGAACATAGATATTTCAGAGCGCATGTTAAAAAGATTTTTGTTTGGTCCTGAGTATAAGATACCTATTGCGATCCCAGATCTGGAGCATCGAATATTCATAGCAAACCAACAAAGACCCTGGTTGGCCTGAGTATTGACAGATGATGGAAATCTAGCATGGCTATATAACCCTCATGAGCGGATAGGTAAGTCGTCCCTAAGTTTTAGGTGAAATTTTGGTGGGCAATTGTAAGGTTGAGATTGATACTAATAGGCGGCGATACTAACTTGGAGATTCAGAGAGCTATGATGGTTGGTACTTTGATTGAGGAACTAAAGGTAGACATCGGCCACACTATCGCCGACGAGTTGTTTGCCCGCGCACACAAGGCATCCAGTGCTCTACCATTTCTATGCCTTATCACAGAGTTGTGCAGACGGGCAAATGTGCATTTGATCAATAGAGTAGATAATGAGGTTCTTGCGAGTCACGAACAAGATATCGAGAAAAAAAGATGACTCATAGTATAAAATGCGAGTGAACAAGCCTCCTGCCTATCAGACTCAGTCAGCTCGAGATCCCAGGACTTTAGATATTTCTTCAGGTATGTCATTGCCAATCACTACATATGTACCGCCAGATTTTATGCCACCTACTACTTCTACAGGTTCATCCTCTATGCTACCAATGAGTGGTACTACAGATTCTGCATCTTTCCCGCGTTAATATTCTGAGTACAGGCTAACACGGGAGAATTTTTCCAAGTCTATTAATGCACAAAAGAGGTTTGAGAAGTAGCTAAATGCATGGGCTATGCAGTTCAAGCTATTTGTTGACCGTATTGTAGCTGAGGTAATCCATTCTTTCTAGAATATTAAGATCAGGATAGACCATATGGAGGAGTGTGTCAACAAAAGTTTAAATACGATGTCTATTCCAGATTTTGCTCAGTTCATGGCAAAATTCAGGCAACCACAAGTGGACATAGCAGAACTAAAAAGACAACCACAGAAGCCCACTTTTGACCCAACTCTAATTATCAGTAATGAGGATAAGAGCATTGTAGATTTGATGAGTATATCGCTCAAAGACAAAGGTAAGCAGGTGAACGAAAGTACTGACAGAAAAGCTGCCAAAAGCAAAAAGCAAAAAGTGATGACTCCTGAAGAAAGGTATGAGAGAGACTTAAGGAAATCCACGAAGAGATTGAAGAAGGATGAAGAATTAAGGAAGAAGAAAGCTTCGGATAAAGCTGCAGGAGTGTCGACCAATTCTTCCCTACCTAGGAGGCTAATTCAGACCTAGTTCTGATTGCTATACCTCCGAGCTCGGAGGGCACTGATTTCAGCACCCCTACTACTATAGGGATCAACGTTACTGCACGTGAGGCTAAAGAATCCTCATCGCATTTGACTGATGCCTTATCACACTGAGAGGCGCTACAAGTATTCCCCTTCTTTGTACTTTATTTTAGTGCATTGAGGACAAAACATTCATTTTTATGGGGGTGGGTATACTTGTACCACAGGGGTTTTTGTTGCCTGTATTCTTTTCCTCCCGTGTGCTATCTAGTAGAACCGACATGTTTAGGTTGCATATTTATTTTCTTGTAATGTACATATTGTGTCATGGTTATAAACATGTTATTTGTGTTATTTTCCTCCCTTTATGTTATTTTCATCCCTTTTAGCACCATTTTATATGTAAGAATGAAAAATGACTGTGGCAAAGTATTTTGAACAAAATTATATAACTATTCTTTCTTGTCACTTGGTAAATATGTTGAACAACCATTTGTGATGCTGTAACTGGCATTAGGGTGTAAAGTGAGCATGACCATGAGATGTAAATCCCAAGTGTTGGTAGAATCAGTATTAACTCATTTCCTCTGTGTGTGAGTATTTGTTATAGTTCTTAATAGTATTATACCTAGAACTTGCCAGGCTTATTTATGTTGTTTTATGATTGATTCAATAAGATAGGATTGCAGGCCTCCTTGTACTTTTAGGCCACTTAGCCAAAAAAAATGACCCACCAAAAAGATTTTTTGATTTTTTAATCCCTTTTGAGCTTATGTTAGTTTTATTCATTCCTGATAACTCTGAGTAACTCTTTTTATGATGTTAGCACCTAAACTTAGCCCTAGTCCAATATTGCACATTTTGCACCTTAACTTAGACAAAACACCTAAGTTGAGGGTGCTACAATCAGAATGTTAGCAGTTTGATGAGGGTGGTCTAGAGTTGAAATGAAATATCACATCCAACCCTAATCTAGTTAGATATTGTGTACCTTAAGTGGTTGAATCAGCATAAGTTGAGGGTGGCTAATGCTGGCTCTAAAAAAAAATTAGTTTTATGGCAAAAGCATGGATGAATAGTAGAGAGTATAAGTGAGATAGAAAAGCAATAGTCTTAGTGAGTAGCAATCAAAGGTAAAGAGAGTGAAGTCTTAGCTTTAAAGTCACTTTTTCCAAAATTTGTCCTCAGCTGGCCCCAGAACCTTATTATAAGCCTTAGAAAGACCTACTTGTTCTTTGCGAATCAACCGTAAGGGCGCATTAAATGATAAGGGCAAGCCTATGGGTATGTATGACTGATGATAGGCGTATTTACACACCTAAAGCGCCTTAATTTACCCATATTTTAGCTAAGTTTTGAGGACAAAATATATAATTCATGCACTTTTAGTCCTTTTTCCTGTAAGTGAGCTAACCAACGTGATTAGCAAGTTTTCAGGTATAAATGATGAAGATTTCAGCATTTCATGGATAACTTGACGCCAAAGGAAGCTTCACGAAAGAAGGAAAGCAGCGTTTGGACGCCTATGGACTGAAAGTGATGCATGGAAAACTTGTCCCGGGCAAAAACAGCATTTCTAAAGACTTGGGGACCAGTAGTAACTTAGTAGGATTAGGAAAAGAATGCAGTAACCTAGTAGGATTAGGATAAGTATGCAGTAGCTTAGTAGGAATAGGATATGGGTGTTATAAAAACCCTATTCTGCTGAACTTTTCAGCATCCATCCATCCATCCATTCATCTAACCAATTTTCGCCACCCTCATCCTTATTCCTCTCTATTCGATCCTTTCCCCTTTTCTTCATAAAATTGTTGTTGACATTTTTTTCATCTATTCGACTTTTAATTTTCATAACAAGAGAAATGCTATTTTGCAAGGAATTCACGCCACAAGCCCTACCAAAACATACTTCACGTGAGATTTTTATCTTGGTATGTTGATAATGTCTATTGTGATTTCCGTCGCACTCACGAATAGCTAAACTTCTCTGTTAAGGTTATGGAAGCCTTATGAGATACTATCTATTGCTATGAGTTTGTGAATTCTTGATACGTATGCTGCTTATATCATTCTTCTCTTCATCTTAATATAAATTCTTGTGGTTGCAAACATATAGAATACGCCAGTATAGCATTAACTTGTTCGAAAGAAAAGTTACATGTCTGGAAAAGAGAGAATGTCAAGGAAATAGGGCACCAACCCCTGTTTAAAAGTTAGTGCCGTAACTGGATTAACCTCTTGGAGACTCTGTACCATTAGATACGCTTTAAGCTCGAAAGAGTTAAAGTGAAATAATCCTTGATGGTCGAAAGATGCCTGGATTTACCATAAAATACGAATCTCTATAAGCACATGCATATCTGAATTCTGCATAACTCATAGTCAATAGATACGTATAACTCATAAGGTGGACATAACCCTAACTCTCAATTCTCATTGATTAAAACCTACCAAGTACTCCGTTTTACTCTTCTATTGTCAGTTTTTACTCTACTATTTTGTTTACATCATTTGCACGCACAAAATCCCCCCTTTATTCTCAGAACTTTCATCAAAAGTCTAATAATCGTTGCTTACTTAGTGACCAAGTATTCCCTATGGGATTCGACACCCAACCCAGTTGGGTTCTATATTTGACAGCGACCGCTTACACTCTTACGAGAGCTATAGTTTGAGCGCTATCAAATATTGGCGCCGTTGCCGGGGAATATGGTTGTCTACTAAGTTTGTGATAGTTACTAGACCCTTTGGTCAAAGATTCTCGTACTTTACTTTTAGTTGTTGTTTTTGTTTTCTGCAGGTTTTTGTTCAGTGCATGCCAAAACACAAAGTTCAGGACAACCATTATTACCCATAAACCCGGAACCGCAACTTATTGGAAGGATGGATGCACAACGTGACATTGAGAGAAGGGCTGCTCAAAAGGAGCAGGCTAGACTAGCTGCGTTGGCCACTGCCCAAGTAGATCAACAAAATATCGATAACCCTGGACGAGCAGCAGATCCTGATGATGAGGACTTGGGTGATGATGAGTTACTAAACCCTAGGCGTGATACTGAGGTGGCGACACCGGCAAACAGAAGAGATCGTCAAGCAAGATTTCGGCCTGAACGCCGAGATATGCAGATTCCCTTTGATGATGATGATGACGATCTGGATGGAGCTGGCACCACAGGAGCTATTATTCCTCCTCTATTGGCACTCGGAGCCAAGTTCAACATCACTAGAACCATGATTCAGTTATTGCAACTCAAGGGATTATTTAGTTGACTTGCAGTTGATGATCCGAATATGCATCTGGTCAACTTTATCTCTACATGAAAGTCATTCGACAATCCAGGCGTTGGACAGAATGTAATTCGGCTGCGCTTATTTCCATTGTCTCTATCTGGGGAGGCAACTCTATGGTTGAACGGGCTGACTCCTGATTCTATTACAAATTGGACTGAGGTGGCGACACCGACAAACAGAAGAGATCGTCAAGCAAGATTTCGGCCTGAACGCCGAGATATGCAGATTCCCTTTGATGATGATGATGACGATCTGGATGGAGCTGGCACCACAGGAGCTATTATTCCTCCTCCATTGGCACTCGGAGCCAAGTTCAACATCACTAGAACCATGATTCAGTTATTGCAACTCAAGGGATTATTCGGTTGACTTGCAGTTGATGATTCGAATATGCATCTGGTCAACTTTATCTCTACATGAAAGTCATTCGACAATCCAGGCGTTGGACAGAATGTAATTCGGCTGCGCTTATTTCCATTGTCTCTATCTGGGGAGGCAACTCTATGGTTGAACGGGCTGACTCCTGATTCTATTACAAATTGGAGGCAATTGAAAGACTCTTTCCTAGAAAGATTCTTTCCGCCATCCAAATGAGCACAATTGAGAGATGAAATTTTCAAATTTCGTCAGCTTCCAACTGAAGCCCTTCACGAAACTTGGGAGAGATTCAAGAAGAAGCTTATGAGGTGCCCAAACCATCACATGACCAATGTCCACTTGATGGAGATACTATACAGATCCTTGAATTCAGTAACTAAACCAGTGGTGGATAATGCGGCTTGAGGAACATTTATGGACCTCACCTTTGTGCAGGCAAGCGATATGCTAAACCGGATGACAAAGCAAAGTAGGGCTTGGCATACCAGAGATTCTGAGGTGACAAGCCCCACTATATCTATTGGCATGACTGCAGAAAAAAGGCAAAAGGAGGAGGAACGCGACCAATATATGGCGCACATGAAAACACAGATAGATCTTCTTACAAAGCATCTATTATCAGGGAAGACCAAAAAAGTCAAAGCAGTTGCATCAAAAGGAAGAGAGGAATCCGATTCTGAAGAGGAAGCCAACTACTTGAACAATCAGGGGGGTTTCTGAGGCACTGCCCAAGGAAACCAAGGTCGGAACTATTATGATAAATCTGGAAACAAGGACCGTTATCAAGGTAGTTGGAAGAATAAGACCGACCGGAGTGGTTTGTATGTTCCTCCTGGAAGACGTGACGCCGCTGCATCTGGTTCTGGAAATATGTCCATGAAAGATATGATGGCTAAGCTGTTAAAAGGAGTGGAGGCAACCAGCACAGGAGTAACTGAGGTAATAAAAGATTTGTCCTCAATGAAGCAATTGGTTGACTCGCATTCCACTTCAATAAAACAGCTGGAGCAACAATTGAGTCAATTATCTGCGGCATTCAACCAAAGAAAGGCTGGAACGCTACCCAGCAACACTGTGCAAAATCCGAGGAATGATGGATCATGTATGGCTATTACTACCAGGAGTGGTAAAGTATTGGAAAATCCGTTCAAAGGCAAGCAGGTAGTTGATGATATAGCGAATAATGTTATTGATGCAGATTGTGATAATTTTGTAGAAGCTGAAAATCTGAAAAAGAGCGTTCATGAGAAAACTATTCCCCTTCCACCACCACCTTTTCCTCAGAGACTAAAGAAGAAGGCAGATGACACTCCTGATAAGGTTGATAATCGAAAGAAAGATAAAAAGGAAGTGGTGGAGAAAACTATTCCCCTTCCACCACCACCTTTTCCTCAGAGACTTAAGAAGAAAGTTGATGATACCAGGTTCAGCAAATTCATGACTATGTTGAAGCAGCTGACTATTAATGTGCCTTTGGTGGAGGCGTTGGAACAGATGCCTGGATGCGCTAAATTCATGATGATCCTTTTGACAAAGAAGCGGGTAGTAAGCTATGAGCTGGCAGATAATGTTCATCATTGTAGTGCAATTGCCACGAGGTCTTTAGTACAGAAGAAGGCAGATCCTGGTGCTTTCACTATTCCTTGCACGATTGGCTCTATGAATTTTGCTAAGGCATTATGCGATTTGGGAGCTAGCATCAATTTGATGCCACTATCTGTCTACAGGAAGTTGGGGTTGGGCGACCCTACACCAACCAATATGCGGCTTGTGATGGCAGATAGGTCGGTAAAATGACCTGTGGGTATCTTGAATGATGTGTTGCTGAAGGTTTCCACCTTCATATTTCCTGTAGACTTTGTTATTTTGGATTGTGAGGTGGATTCTGAAGTTCCCATAATCTTGGGATGCCCTTTCATCACAACTGGAAACGTGCTTATTGATTTAAGAGCCAATGAGCTTTTATTTCGATTGAATGACGAAGTGGTTCATTTTGATGTATGCAAATTGATAAAGCAGCCCAGCGATATGAATGTGTTCTCTGTAGATAATGTTGAGAAAGAATTATCTGTAGATAAGCAGCTTATTAATGAGCCATTATCTGTTGTGCTGTTGAATTGTGAGCATGAGGAGGTTGAAGAATATGAAAAAACCGGTTGTGCTCTAACAGGAATAAGGTCCTATTCTCATTCCCCTAATAAGCTGGACCTTGATCTTAAGAATCAACCTTCACCACCAGCAAAACCGTCCATTGAAGAGCCACCAGTGCTAGAATCGGAAGAACTTCCCAATTATCTAAGGTATGCGTTCTTGGGAAGGGGAAATACACTTCCTGTGAGTATGGCGGATGATTTAAGTGAACAACACGTAGAGGTTCTCATCTCTTCTCTGAAGAGATACAAGAGAGCTATGGGTTGAACTATTGATGATATAATTGGTATCCCGCTTAGGATATGTATGCACAAGGGTCATCTCGAAGAAGATTGCATGCCTACAAGTAAGCCTCATTGTTGTCTGAATCCATTCAGAAAACGATCCACCATCTATCTCGATGAAGTCTAAAGTAATCGAGATAGCTATGTCGTGCCGCAACAATAAATCAAGCGCTTGATGGTCTTCAAATCCGATTCCAAATGGGTCAAAACCCGACCCAAGTTTGTCCTATAAATAGAACCTTAGTCTTTAAACAAAATTGCATTGCAACTTCAACCTAAGCGCCGCCTATCTCTCCAAAATCTCTCAAAAATTTTTCTTTTGCTCTTTTAACTTTGCAAGAACATCTTCCAAGGCCATCAACCAAGTAAGTACTTCTTTGCTCTTCTTTTATATTCCGTAAGTACTACACTACTACGCCTATAATAAATTGTTAAATCTTGAAGTAGTATTGGTGATTTGAATGTGGTTGATTTGTTGTGATTCAACTAAGTGAGTAAAAGGATACGTAAGGATGGTCTTGACTTGTTTCCAACTTGAATTTGATTTTGATACACTGTCATACTTTTGCGGAATTGACATGGTCAAGAAAATTGCATAATCTTGTAACTTGAAAGCTTTCATGTTCGAATGACTTGTTCGTTGAGATGAAAAATCATGGTTAACTACAAACATGAGATGTTGATTATTTCTATGCCATAACTTGATACAATCTCTATGAAGTAGTCTTGTTCAAAAGGGTATATCAATCCAAACATGAAAGTATTGTCAAGATTACTTGAGATAGAATCAAAAAAGATAAGTTAAGATAACAAGAAAAGTATGACTGCACCGATTATATTGTTGGAACATAACACCTAAACGTATATCGATGAAGTTTGAGTAATCGACATCGTTCACTTAATTGGTTGTGCCAACAAATTAAGTGTGGGGTGGGCCACTACTATTTGCTTGTCAATTGTATTTACCAAGATGAAGCTAACATGACTATCATTGTAATTTCAGGTAAAAATGGCACCAGACGCATGACAAGGAAAGGATAAAGCGACCACCTCACAAAAAGTCCACAAAAGGGGACGTAAAGAGCAAGGTGAATCCTCCTCGCTGCAAATACCTCGCTGCATGTTCGGAATCAAATGGGTCCTCGAGGAGGAAGGAAAAGAGTGGTATAGGAACAATAAAGAAAAAAAATATGTTCATGTGGAGTTGATACACAAGGAAAGCCTATCAAAGAAAGAACCCCGAATGTTGGCCAAGATAATGGCGTTACATCTTGATTTCATCTTCCGAGATATGGGAGAATGCAATCTCGATCTAACATGAGAATTCTATGCCAACTGGTCACTGAAAACTACAGGGAGTGAAGTAAAGATTCGGGGCCAAGTCCTACAACTAAATGTGGAGTTCTTTAACTCTTTTCTGGGTTTGCCATCTGTTGATCCATCACCACTCAAAGAGCTATATAACAGACCTACATACAGGGCAATCAGACATACACTGTGCGGAACAAGATTAGTGGCACGATGGAGCAGACACAAGGACACCTGTCGGCACAACACCTTCCCTTACACTTCCTTGAACAGGGAAGCTCAAATATGGTTGCGAATAGTCAACTCTTGCCTAATTACAGGGACTCAGTATACAAAGATTACATGAGACAGAGTGTTTTTGGTGTACGCATTGATGACGAATGTCCCCATCAACATCGGGGCGATCATTCGATCTTCAATGCGTAAGGCCAGGCTACACAAGAGGTCCCACTTCAGCTTTTGCAATCTCTTGACTGCAATATTGAGGAAGGAGGACATCGAAGAGGAGTCGGCTGATCATAAGCTTCCACATAACCCGAAGAAGGTTGAACTCACAAAGGTTAAAGATGCTAAAACCATGCATGGCGTTAAGCTTACTACTGCAGAACGTCATGCTCGGGATGAAAGTTTCTTTTGCCATCTTTATGGCATGACTCGGTTTACCATGATGAGCGGAGGTCGTGTTCTAACTACTGCAGAGCTCCAACAGTTGGATTATGACTACCCAATAAACGAGCATGCAAGGGCTATATGTGGAGTAGGTGTGTAGTTTGAGGAACCTCTCGATGACGATGTGCCAACCGATGATGATCGCCGAATGCCAGACTCCGACGTAGAGGAGAATTTGGATGACGACAACTCCTATGATGATTCCGATGAAGAGGGTATGACCCCAGACATAGAGGAGGAGTCCGCCTAATCCAGGTTCTTCTTATTTATCTTCCACTGAGGGCAGTGTGTCCCGTCTAAGTGTGGGGTGCTAGTATTTGTATGTATTTGTATGCTATACTTCTTTATCTGCATTTGCATTTATTTATGTTTTCTTTGTTTTCATTAGTCGTAGATTTTTTTTAGATTTTGCATGAAATTATTCTGATAGACAGCATGGTATTATGACAAGAGTCAGTGATAAAATCATTACCGTTGAGACGTTTAGGCTCCAAGTGTGACTCATTATGTGATAAGTGTGTGGTTTAATACCTTCATCTGTTGGGTCAAGAGTCTATACTACTCCCAATAAAGTCGACCATGTGCCTTGTGTGTGTGAGGTGATAGTATATTCTGTGTTTGTGGTTGATGCTAGAACTTGCCTGGTGTGTGTGTGAAGCGAAATAAAGAGTGTGAGTTTAGGAGATGATTTAGGCATTTCTTTGGCAATCTGTGATTGTTTACCTTCGTTTTACCTACCCATGGACATTATCCTAGTCAACCCCTTTTGAGCCTATAAGCCATTTTCTTTGACAGCCTCATATGTAAGCCTAATCCATTTTTTAAGACCATAATTTGATCCAAATTCCTAAGCGCTTTAAATTGTAAAGTCATGTGACAAAATAAGAGGAAATTGGGTGAGAATGATGCCTTCGAGTGTATTGGTGCTTGAATTTGTTATGAAAAACAATGGCTATTATAGAGGTGTGTTATAAAAAAAAAAGAGAGAAAAATGAAAAGAAAAATAAAAAGTTAATTCTGCTCAAAATTGAATAACAAAAGAGGTGAGAAGGGGTGGTAGATTAAAAGAAAGTAGAAAGGTTGTTTTAAAGAGAGTGTTAATAGCAAATATCATGTATCAAAGCGCTTAGGAACATAGTCACTATTTCTGGCCAAAATAGTCCTACCCGTCCCTTAGCCTACATTACAACCTGTAAAAGACCTATTTGATTCTAAGCTCAACATTCTGATATTAGTAGAGCATTACACTAAGGGCAAGCCTATGGTCATCAGTTGCAACATATGAATTCTTTGTGAGAGTGAGAGCAAGGAAAATCTTATACCCATGTTCGAAATATAACAATACCTGTGAGTGATTATGGGTGATATATTGTGAGACACACATGGTTGAGGAGTTTTGAGTAGTTGTGTATGATTCTTTGTGCTTTAACTTGTGGATACGAATTAACCATCATCACGAGTCTATGTTAGAGGTTGAATTGTTTCTAGTAGCGATCTATAAAGCTACTCTTTGTTAATAATTGTTGTGCCTGTCTTGATGAATATTTTGTGTTGTTACTGTGAAACCCTAAGTAGATGTTTATATGGACATGATATTTTGTTCGAGGACGAACAAAGCTTTAAGTGTGGGGTGTTGATGATAGGCGTATTTACACGCCTAAAGTGCCTTAATTTACCCATATTTTAGCTAAGTTTTGAGGACAAAATATATAATTCATGCACGTTTAGTCCTTTTTCCTGTAAGTGAGCTAACCAACGTGATTAGCAAGTTTTCAGGTATAAATGATGAAGATTTCAGCATTTTATGGATAACTTGATGCCAAAGAAAGCTTCACAAAAGAAGGAAAGCAGCATTTGGGCGCCTATGGACTGAAAGTGATGCATGGAAAACTTGTCCCGGGCAAAAACAGCATTTCCAAAGACTTGGGGACCAGTAGTAACTTAGTAGGATTAGGAAAATAATGCAGTAACCTAGTAGGATTAGGATAAGTATGCAGTAGCTTAGTAGGAATAGGATATGGGTGTTATAAAAACCCTATTCTGCTGAACTTTTCAGCATCCATCCATCCATCCATCCATCCATTCATCTAACCAATTTCCGCCACCCTCATCCTTATTCCTCTCTATTCGATCCTTTCCCCTTTTCTTCATAAAATTGTTGTTGACATTATTTTCATCTATTCGAGTTTTAATTTTCGTAACAAGAGAAACGCTATTTTGCAAGGAATTCACGCCACAAGCCCTACCAAAACATACTTCACGTGAGATTTTTATCTTGGTATGCTGATAATGTCTATTGTGATTTCCGTCGCACTCATGAATAGCTAAACTTCTCTGTTAGGGTTATGGAAGCCTTATGAGATACTATCTATTGCTATGAGTTTGTGAATTCTTGATACGCATGCTGCTTATATCATTCTTCTCTTCATCTTAATATAAATTCTTGTGGTTGCAAACATATAGAATACGCCAGTATAGCATTAACTTGTTCGAAAGAAAAGTTACATGTCTGGAAAAGAGAGAATGTCAAGGAAATAGGGCACCAACCCCTGTTTAAAAGTTAGTGCCGTAACTGGATTAACCTCTTGAGACTCCGTACCATTAGATACGCTTTAAGCTCGTAAGAGTTAAAGTGAAATAATCCTTGATGGTCGAAAGATGCCTGGATTTACCATAGAATACGAATCTCTATAAGCGCATGCATGTCTGAATTCTGCATAACTCATAGTCAATAGATACGTATAACTCATAAGGTGGACATAACCCTAACTCTCAATTCTCATTGATTAAAACCTACCAAGTACTCCGTTTTACTCTTCTATTTTCCGTTTTTACTCTACTATTTTGTTTACATCATTTGCACGCACAAAATCCCCCCTTTATTCTCAGAACTTTCATCAAAAGTCTAATAATCGTTGCTTACTTAGTGACCAAGTATTCCCTGTGGGATTCGACACCCAACCCAGTTGGGTTCTATATTTGACAGCGACCGCTTACACTCTTACGAGAGATGTAGTTTGAGCGTTATCAATGCCATGCTTGTAACTTCGTTTGTGAGAGTAAGATTCTTAGTTTCGTCCATAGGATAAATGACTATAGTGTGGTGGACTTCTTTGACTATAAGGGCATATTGAATTATACTTAGTTTTGCTAATTTCTTTGGGATGTTATGTCTATGGTTGTGTTTGTGCTAAATTGTAAATAATGCCAGATATGGATCCTGATGTGTTGAGACCACACGAGCAAGATGACAGTTTGATTGTTGTATGAAGTTTAGTTTAACAGTTTGAATACCCATTACTATGTTTTTTCAGGCATGCGATTTGGTGTTGAGTTGCTTGAGGACAAACAATTGTCTTAAATTGAGTGTGTTGATATTCCAGCTTTTGACGGGATATTTTATACCTTTTACAATGGATAATTAGGTGTTTTCAAGAAACTATTATTGTATTTGATGCTGGATTTTAGTGTTTTCAGGTCAAGGAATTAGCTGGAGAAATAACTTGGAAAAACAAGAGAAAAAGGGCGTTGATGATCAAACTGACGGACCGTCAGGGTGTCCATCAACGATAAGCAAAAGCCTCAGAGTTGCAGATCCTTACGGTGGTCCAAGTGATGGACTGCCGGTCCCTTGATGAGCCGTCATCTTGGCCATCAGATTAGTTACAGAATGCACCATATTGAGAAATAAAGTGATGGTCCAGGTGATGGACAGTCAACCTGGCCTTCGGAGCTGAAACCGAACATAACATCACTGGAAGCGTTGCGAAGAACCCAGCTACGGACCGCCATGGATTTGATGGGCCATCAACTCATCCATCAACCTTGAAGCGGCAATCTGAGTTTTGAATTTTAAAACCCCAGTCCCTGGAAACATATAAATACCTAGTTTAGGTTTAATTTAGGTATCTTTTATTATATTTCCATCTTGAAAACTCATTATAACTTATTATTCTCTAGGATCAAGCTACTATTATGGATCTAGATTTTATATTCATATTCATATTTCACTGAAGATTTAAGAACAATTATTGCAATTCTTGTAAATAATTCTCTGAATTCATTTATGAATAACACAATGACTACTTCTTCTTCTCTTGAGATGTGTGGCAAAGCTCCCATAACTAATGTTATGGGAGACTTGATGTGAATAGCTGATTGGGGTTGTGAAAACACTTAATTTCCATACTTAATTGAGATTGTATAAGCCCTTCTTCATATTAACGACCTTTCTTGGTTACAAACTTGAAGGGTGAGCCCAAGAATATCACTTGTTTGATTCCTTACCGAGATCAACCCACGTGAAAGACTAGTTGAATAAACCAACATATTCTTTAAGTTCAAAAGAATTGAAGGGTAAACTATCCATTTAGGTTAAGAAACAACTGGGTAAACTTTAGAATTCAACAACTTTTACAATTGAAGTTATAAATTGGAAACCTACGATAATTCACAACTCCAACTGCTTGAACATCTTGGTGAACATAATCCTAGTTTTTATACTCTCATTGAATTAATACTTGCTATAAAACTCTCTAGTTGGAACATATATATCTAGATACTGTTGACAAGCCAAAATCCCCTTTACTCTAAAACCTTTGATCAATAGTCTGTTAACAACCATAACACTTAGTTTGCACAGTATTCCTTGTGGGATTCGACCCCAACCTAGTTGGGTTCTATATTTGACAACGGTCGCTTACACTTTCTAATGAGAGTTGTAATTTGGGCGTATCAACATCATAGGCGATCACATTTACATAAGAAGATGCATATTGAAGGCGCATATATATAGCAACACAACAAGTCAAATTATAAAATAAGTCGTAACATGCACCTATGATACATTCATTCACGAGACATGGGGTGAAGGACTACCAACCCTCCACCTTTATATTTTAGATGCATAAAATCCTTTATGCTACAATAGGCAAGGGGACATGAGCCTCGAGCCAACACATATTTTATGATAAGCAAACATGGACCACAAACCAATACGTCTTGCATGGTAAGCGGACTTGGACCACAAACCAACACACCTTATATGGTATGCGGACTTAGACCACAAACAAACACGCCTTATATGGTAAGAGGACTTACACCATAAATCAACACACCATATATGGTAAGTAGACTTGGAACACAAACCAACACGCCTTATATGGTAAGCGAACTTGGACCACAAACCAACACGCCTTATATGGTAAGCGTACTTGGACCACAAACTAACACGCCTTATATGATAAAAGGACTTGGACCACAAACTAATACTTCTTATATGGTAAGTGGACTTGGACCATAAACCAATAAGTCGCTACACATATACTAGCATCCATTCAATTCGTCACTTAGGAACTCAACCCATCTCGAGACATTTAAGCCATCAAGGTTACACATCAACACCATAGACCATCACATGATCTCTACCGACCTATTTGGCCACCACTCACATGGTTAGGCCCTAGGCCTTAGTTCATAACACAATGCAAGTTTATTTATGGTCATCGAGACTCCTACCAATAATCATTCATACTTATTAATCTTATGCGCACCTTTTATTCAAACACAATTCAAGTTCATATTTTAGGGACTATGACCATTTAGTCAACCATTAATAAAGGATATACATTTAGTCATCATGTGTCCAACAAGGCCTTTACCAACAATTTACCAAGCATTCACATGTATTCAATTCCACACATAAGGTTTTTAATGTATTTAACCAAATTCAGCTATTTAGATGATCATATGTCCCTCATGGGGGCCTTCATTGCCCAACCATTTTAATAGGCCAATGCCTTAACTCATTTCATCATATAATTTAATTTATGGTCATGATTACCCACATAAACTATTCACCGTTCATTAGAAATGTTTAATCGCATTTTCACCCCACTTTATTTAATACAAAACTTACGCTCATTATCTTGCCTCGAGTTTCACCCTTCCATTAACCATTATCTAACAAGGTTATGGATTTCATAATACATGACTCATAATACTTTTACAATATCATTCAACAATAATTCATATTCATTTAGTCCATTGCACTAGCTTAACACATTGTTAGTCATATAAATAGTCATTTCACTTAGACATTTTCACAAACACCTTGTGTTCATACCTTTGACAAGGTCATTTTCATGGTAGAAATCATCAAGACTAGGGTTACTCAAGACCCTTATGTTAAAAACATACAAAAAGCACTCGTATATACAATCTACCATCAAATACATGAATCAACACAAGTACAAGCATTAATCATCATTATTCATTGTTAGGTAACAAAACCCTTTATATTTGATTCAAAACCACCATGTACACTTACTAATTCAAGCGCGAAATACATGGGTTTATAGTTATTTAGAAAGGAGAAGAGATACATGCCTTAAACAAGATGACACACCAATAATCTTCACTCTTTCTTGCCACTAGATGGGCACCTCCAAACCTTAGCTCCCAATCTTACTTCAAGAAGCCTTCTGAGTGTTTAAGAGTGTTTGATCTTGTAAATGAAGACTTAAGAGGATACAATACCTTATATAGTGAGAGGTTTTAGGGTTTTAGGCTTGGGAAATGACCAAAAGGTCCTTGGTTAAAAGATGGAAAGTCTACACGTGTATGGGTACAACTTCCCCATACGGCTTACTTGGCAATCGTGACCTAGGATACGATTGGTACCCTAACTCATACCCTATGCTCCTCATCGGTCACCATACTAGTTAAGGTTTGAAAGGGTACCCTTGAGTCGTAATAAAGGGTTATGACTCAACCCCTAACTCGTAATCTTCACCCATGACCAAAATAGTCCACCCTAGGTTAGGTCCTCACTCCATATGACCATGTAGTATACGACTTGTATGCTTGGTTACGACCAAGGAGAGGACATTTCGTAAAGAGGACAGTATGTTACCCTATTGGACTGACCAAGATACAAAAGAGGAGGTCAAGGTGGGTACGATTCATGACCAAGCATACGACTCAAGCACCCAACCGTACACACTCTAGAGACACAAAAAGTTGTTGTTCTTTTAAGGGTTCAAGTCTAGGTGCTTTAATTCTCCCCCACTTGGACCATTCATTTGCGAATGAGGGATGAGGCAAGCATAAACACCAATTAACACATCAATATGCATCAAGGCAACCTTTAACAAGTTAGAAACAAGCCCACCACACGGACACAACACAACACATATCATGATCATCACCAATCTCAAAAACTTTTTGCAATGCCACATTCTTGGGTGTTTCAAAAATGTTTGTCAATAAATTCAAGTTCATTTTTTTATATCAATTGAATCCTAATAATATTTTAAATATTATTAACTAAGGTGATTTGTAATTTTGAAATGATTTAGAAGTCGACTTTTTCTTTTTAAGCATAAATGTATAGTTGAGATTAGAGTAGGCTAACAGTATTGAAGAAACTCTTAACTACTAGATAATCAAATGTACTCAAATACTTGTAACATTTAAAAGAAATATATTTATGAAATAGTAGTAGCTCATTTAGAATTCTTCAACCATAGATTCCTAGTTTTAAACAAATGGAAGTTTTTTTATATAGAAAAAAGCTTAGTATTTTCAAACTCAACTAATTATAAAAATCTTATTTTAATACTATTAAACTTGTCGTAAAACTGCCACATGGCTTCTCTGTAGCTTGCCATATAGCTAATTGTGGTGCTTCGTCCTATACTTTATAATATATACTAGTATACATACCCGTACGATACATGGATAATAATAAAATTATTTCTAATTATTTTATATTGAATGTCTCGTTTGAGCATATTAAATCATATTATCTTTTAAAAAAATTTAACGATTATATTATTTCTCAGTGAAACTAAAAAATAAAAAATAAAAAAATAAAACCTATCCCTACCCCTCCTCTATATCCACACCCCTCCTCCTCCATCAATTTTTAAAAAATAAAAATAAAAACTCCCTCCTTCTTCACATGCAGCCACCGCCATGCACCCTTCCCCACCTAATACCACACCTCTAGTCAAATCTATTTTAAAAAAATAATTATTTAATTGTTAAAATAAATTTATATTTCATATTATTTTTACCCACCCTTACCCCCCACCCACCCTCAACTCCACCTCCACATACACCTCTCATACCCTGTGCCTCCACCCTATGCAATCCTCTACCTCTAATCAAATCTGTATGAAAAAATAATTATGCAATTTTAATTAAAAAAATTATGTTTCATTTTTCTTTTATTATATTATTCACAATATAAATATATTAGATTGTTTTCTTCCTCCTCCCTCCCCCCACCAACTACATGCCTCCACCTCTACCCACCATTCCTCACCCAATCTTCCATCTCTAACCAAATCTATACGAAAAAATTAATTATGTAATTATAAAAAAATTATATTTTATATTTGTTCTTATTATATTATTCATAATTTAAATATATTAGATTGTTAATATCTCCCTCCCCCCACTCTCTTTGTTCATCTCCTCCCTATCTATAACTCAATCTATTTGCGTAAAAATAATCATGTGATTGGAAATAAAAATTATGTTTCATACTTCTTTGTCATATATTGTTTACAACTTAAAAAGATTTTAATGAAATAATATATAATCTCAAAATATTGAGAAACTTTATCATTTGAAAACGCCAATCTGATTAAAATTTGTAGTAGAAAGTATATTTACTTTAGCAAAATCAAAGAATAAAATCAGAATGAAAAATATTACTTATTTGAATTTAGGTTTGGATATAATATGGAAGAATATATATTAAACTATCACCATCTGCATATAAAAATATCACGACCCGAGCCAAAGAGTTGTCCGTGATAGGCATCCCGAACCATCAAGGCCGAGAGACCCCTATAACGACCTAACCTACTTGTGATGTTGTTTGCTCTGGCTCTAGATCCGCTCGACATTAAAACCCGTCACTAGGGAGTAAGTCTTTCTTACTTATATATCTATCATCCCTCATGTGTTTTACCGATGTGGAACTCCTTATCCTAAGTTTGGGTGTTACATATCCCTCTCTCCTTATGGACTCAGCATCCTCACTGAGGTTTGCCTCATCGAATGGGATTTGCCTGGACTCGGGACTGAGGTTTGTCCCACCTTACCGGGATTTATCTAAACTCAGTTTGAACTCTGGCCCATATTGATATGGTTGACACAGAAGAGGCTCTGATACCATTCTTATCACGATCTGAATCGAGGCCTTAGCCGCGAAGGGCATCCCAAACCATCAAGGCCCAAGAGACCCCTGTAACGACCCAACCCACTAGTAATATTGTCCACTCTGTCTCTAGACCTGCACGGTTTTAAAATGCATCACTAAGGAGTAGGACTTTCTTACTTATATACCCAGCATCCCTTTTATGTTTTACTGATGTGGGACTCTTTATCCTAAGTTGGGGTGTTACATACACCCTATTTTATGGACTCAGCATCCTCACTGAGGTTTGCCATACTAAATGGGATTTGCCTAGACTCAGGATTAAGGTTTACCCTGCCTTATAATAATTTGTCTAAACTCAATTTGGACTCTAGCCCACATCGACAGGGCTGACACATGAGAATCTCTAATAACATTCTTTTCACAAGTCAATCTAAGGCCATGGACGAGAAGGGTATCCCAACTCATCAAGGCCTAAAATACCCCTGTAATGGCCCAACCTACTAGTGATATTGTCTACTCTAGCTCTAAACCCGCACGACTTTAAAATATGTCACTATGGAGTAAGGCTTGCTTACTTATATACCCATCATACCTCCTATGTTTTGTCGATGTGGGACTCCTTATCTTAAGTTGGGGTGTTACATACACCCCCCATTATGGACTCAGTGTCCTCGCTGAGGTTTGACCCACTGAATGGGATTTGCCTAGACTCAGGACTGAGGTTTTCCTTTGCTTATCAAGATTTACCTAAACTCAGTTTGAACTCTGGCCCACATCGACAGGTCTGACATAGGAGCGACTTTAATACTATTCTTGTCATGGTCCGAGCCAAGGCCCTGGCTGTGATGGGCATCCCAAACCATCAAGGCTCGAGAGGCCCCTGTAACAGCCCAAACTACTAGTGATATTGTCCGCTCTGTCCCTAGACCCGCACGCCTTTAAAATGCATCACTAGGGAGTAAGGCTTCCTTACTTATATTCTCAGCATCCCTCCCGTGTTTTGCCAATATAGGACTCCTTATCCTAAGTTGGGGTGTTACAAAAATAAAAATGTTAAATTGAAAAGTGTTTCTAAAATTTAAAGAATAGTTTTTTTAATTTAATTAAGGATTTTATAAATAATCAAAACTTAGTTTTTACACACACATGGACCAACACATGTTAAAACAATGCAGAAATTAAAAAAAGCTTAATCGGAAACCCGATCCGGCCCAAAGTCCTCTAAACTATTACGTATTCCCACGTTTGTAAGGTTTCCAAATGGAAGCTTCATCTACTCCATCGCATCAGCTAAGACACTTGAGAAATGAGTTGTTTTCCCTTTTGTAAGCTTCAATTCGTGATGTACCCATTGTGGGTAATCAATTCCCCCCTTGGTGCTTTGTGGTTGTAGGGTATTTCAGCTTTCAAGAGTAAGTAATCTTCTTCTCTTATTGATTTGTGTTTCTGTACTCCATTTGACTTTGAAATTGTTTCATTTCCTTGTTGTGCTTTCCGGTGGATGGGAGAATCACCTCTTTTTGTGCTTTGTTGAGGTTTTGAAGCCCCTGATAGTTGTAACACTTCCAAGTAAGTATGGATCCCTTTTGATTAACTGTATTAAAGAATAGAAAAAATGCAATAACTATATTAATTAACAAATAAAGCTAATGATCAATAAAATGAAGAAGAAGAAGAAGAAGAAGAAGAAGAAGATGATGATGATGATGATGATGATGATGATGAAGAAGAAGAAGAGAAGTTTAACATGTATTATTATAGAATCTATATAGGAGAGATTAAGAATCTATGAGACTTTATTTCAAATCAACTTTCATTTATTTAAATTCAAATATCATATACATTTTATGAAAGAAAATCAGTTTATTATTCCTTTTTATCCATTTTTTTAAAAACACAATACATATTTATCTTATAATGTATATATATCAAATAATTTTGTTACTTATGGTTTTATCTTTTTCTATGTTTTCTTTTTTTTTTTAAATCTTATTTTCTTGATTTGATTTGTCCAAAAAAATTTTTATTTTATAAAAGTAATAATTATTTAAAATTTATATATTAGTTTTAAAATTTTAAAATAATTACATATAGGATTAATGAGGATTTGAGAATTACAAATTATTTAGATATATAAAATAATTGAAAAAAATAAATATTATTATCACTATTATTATTATTATTATTATTATTACTACTACTAATGTTGTTGTTGTTGCTGCTGCTGCTTGACTATAACATACTGCCACTACAACTACTACTATTTTTTTTTTTTTTTTATTATTATTATTATTATTATAGATCATCTTTAATTTAATATTTAAATAAATTTCACTTAGATACATTATATAACATTTAAATTATAAAATAGATAAGTTTATAAAAGAGTAGAAGTCTATTCAGAACTCTTCAACCATGAATTTTAGTTTCATCTGTAATTTACTATTTAAATAAATTATATTTAGATATATCATATACTAACATTCACATTTTAAAAGAGATAAGTTTATGAAAGATTAGAAGTCTATTTAGAACTCTTTAATCATGAATTTTTATTTTTAAACTAATAAAAATAATAATTATAATAAAGGTTAATTTATTCTTAAATTCAAATATTTTAATTCTTTAGTTCAAAATTATTTAGATATATAAAATAATTTCAAAAAATAAATATTATTATTATATTATAATAATTATTATTATTATTACTACTGCATTATTAAGTACTGCCACTACTACTACTACTAGTTATTTTAATTATATTATTATTATTACTATTACATTATTATTATTATTATTATTATTATTATTATTATTACAATTATTATAGTTCAGTTTTAATTTAATCTATAAATAAATTACTTACACATATTATATAAGAAAATCCCATTTTCTGGTGGTCCTCTTTTCTCTCTCTTAACCCCTCTCTCGTAACGTCTTTTTTAACGCCATCTTCGACGTGACCTGGGTTGCTCCGGCACCGGCATCAGCTATAGGTAAGTGAACTCCCTCTATTTCTCTTTCCCTCCATTGATTTTCTCTCTCGTCCCTATTTTTTCTTTTCTCCCTTTTCACACTTTTCACTACTTTCGCTAGCGGGATGAGGTTTCTATCAGTTCAACCTAGGCGACGTAGGTAGTGTGCAGTACCGAACATAGATGAGAGGTGTTGATTCGAAGAAATCCAATGATCACTCTGGTGTGTCCAGATTACCAGGTTTTGTTTGACCTGATCTAATTTTGGTGATATTTCGGCGAAGCTCCGATGACCAATTTTTGCATCAATTTGTCAGAATCTAACATACCATACAAGAGAAGAGGATTTGGTATACAAGCGTAACCTAATGACTTCTAACCTTTGATATTTACTTTCTTTCATTATTTCGTGTCTTTTGACTTGCTTTTAATTTGGTGGGATTGGCTGCTTTCTTGTATTGGTGGCTATTATTTTGTTGTTCTTGGTGTTAGGAAGAGGGGAGCTAGTTTGGGTGTGGCGGCAAACTATAGTTTTAGGAAAGGTTTGGGGTATGGAATGAGGAGTTGTAGAGATAGACATGATGCAAGAGATGATAGGTTGAGGATTGGGTCTTGAAAAATAGGGACCCATCAGGATAAGTTATAGAGTTTGTGAAGATTCTTAAAAAGAGGAGGATCAATAATGCATGTGTCCAGGAGATGAAGTAGGTAGGGTCTAAAGCTAGGGATGTAGATGGGTATAAGCTGTGTTACTCAGAAAGTGAGAGGCGTAAGAATGGAGTAGGCATTTTAGTAGATGTAGAGCTTAAAAGGCTAGTAGTGGAGGTTAAGAGATAGGCTGATAATAATTAAGTTAGTCATTGGGGATTTTACTCTGAACATGTATAGAGTTAATGTTCTGCAGGTGGGCTTGGAAGAGGATGATAAGGAGAGGTTTTGGGAGGCTTTGGACGAGGTGGTGAGAAACGTTCCTAGCTTTGAGAAAATTATTGTAGCAAGGGATTTCAATGGGCACTTCTGGGTATTACCGAGAGGCTATGTCGATGTGCATGAAGGTTTTTGTGTTGAGAGAGAAATAAAGAGAGAGCTTCTCTGTTGGATTTTGCGAGGGATTTTGAGATGTTGGTAGTGAATTTGAGCTTTCCAAAGGAGAAGGATCATCTGATTACCTTTCGAAGCGCGATAGCCAAGACTCAAATTGACTTTTTGCTGATTAGGAAGGGGGATAGGGCATTATGTAAGGATTCTAAGGTCATTTTGAGTGAGAATCTTCCGACCCAGCTCAGGATTATGATAGTAGACTTTGTTATAATGAAGGATAAGAAGAAAAGGTGCGAGAAAGGTCGACCTAAATTTAAGTGGGGTGATATAATGCCGGTGAATATACTGGAAATAGGGGAAAAGGTGGTAGGAATGGGGGTGTGGGAGTGTAGGGAGAAGTGGATAGTATGTGAGATAGGGCTACTTGTTGCATCAACAAGACTACTAGAGAGGTGTTAGGTCTCTCGAGGGGTCGGGATGGATAGCATCGGGGGGACTAGTGGTGGAATAAAAAAGTTTAAAAAAAAACTTGACACTAAAAAGGTGGTTTATTCTAAGTTAGTTGAGAGTAAGGATGATGAGAAGAAATGAGTAAATAGGAAGGAGTATAAGTTAGCTAGGAAGGAGGCTAAGTTAGCAGTTATGGCTACTAAGATGAAAATGTTTGAGAGATTAGACTAGGGAGTGAAAGAATCGTGACCTCGATTAAGTTAAGTGCTTTAAGGGGGATGATAGAGTGTTGGTGGAGGACGTTCACATTAAGAGAAGATGGTAGTCGTATTTTTATAAACTCTCGAATGATGAGGGGGATAGAGACATTGTGTTAGGGGAGATAGAGCACTCATAGAAGTGTCGTGATTTCAGTTATTATAGATGTTGTAAGGTAGAAGAGGTCAGAAAAGATATTCATAGGATGCGAAGGTGTAGGGCGACTGGGCCTGACGAGATTTTAGTGGATTTTTAGAAGTTTACTGGTGGGGCTGGTCTAAGGTGGTTGGCTGAATTGTTTAATGGCATTTTTAAGACTATGAAAATTCCTGAGGCTTGGAGATGGAGTACTATGATTCCTTTATATAAGAATAAAGGGGACATCCAGAGTTGCAACAACTATAGGGGCATTAAGCTGTTGAGTCACACTATGAAGATTTAGGAGATGGTGGTCGAACGGAGGTTGAGAAGGATTGTGTCTATTTCGGAGAATCAGTTTGAATTTATGCCCGATCACTCAATGACAAAGGCAATTCACCTAGTGCGGATACTGGTGGAGCAGTAAAGAGAAAGGAAGAGGGACTTACATATGGTGTTCATTGACCTAGAGAAGGCGTACGACAAAGTCCCTAGGAAGGTTATTTTGAGATGCTTTGAGGTAGGTGGGTCCCCGATGGAATACATAAGATTGATTAAGGACATATATGATGGAGCAAAGACTCAGGTAAAAACGGTGGGAGGAGATTCAGAGCATTTCCCTATCTTGACAGGGTTGCATCAGGGACCGACTCTTAGCCTATTTTTGTTTGCGTTATTAATGGATGTCTTGATACGGCATATTCAAGAAGTGATGCTTTGATGTATGCTTTTTGCAAGTGATGTAGTTTTGATTGATGAGACGCAGGGGGTATGAATGATAAATTGGAGGTTTAGAGACAAACCCGTGAGTCTAAATGATTCAGGTTGAGTAGGACCAAGACTAAGTATTTAGAATCCAAGTTTAATGACTTGAGGCAAGAGAACGAGGTGGCAGTAAGGTTGTATTCTTAGGTTGTTTGTAAGAGGGATAGTTTTAAGTATCTCGAGTCTATAATACAGGAAAATAGAGAGATTAACGAAGATGTCTCCCACTGTATTGTGGAAGGATGGATAAAGTGAAGAGTCGCCTCGGGAGTGTTGTGTGATAAGAAGGTGTTATCTAATCTTAAAGGAAAATTATACAGAGTGGCAGTTCGTCTGTCCATGCTGTATGGAGCAGAGTGTTGGCCAGTCAAAAACTCCCACATCACAAATTGAAGGTGGCAAAAAGGTAGATGTCGCATTGGATATATAGGCATACTAGGGGTGATAAGGTTAGGAATGAGAATATCTGGGAGAAGGTAGAGTGACTTCAGTGGAGGACAAGATGCGGGAAGTTAGGCTGAGATAGTTCAAGCATATGATGAGGAGGGGCACGGATGCCTTATTTCGTAAGTGTAAGAGGCTAGCTTTGAATAGTTTTAGGCGGGGTAGGGTTAGGCTGAAGAAATTTTAGATAGAGGTGATTAAACGTGACAGGGAACAGTTACATCTCAAAGAGGACATGATCTTATATAGGAAGGTATGGAGGACGCGAATTAGGTTAGAAGGCTAGTGCATGTGGGTGAGTCATAGTCAGTAGTTAGGAGAGCTTTGGGGTAGATGGGATGGTAATCTTAGAGATATGTCCATAGGTTGGATCTACTAGTAGGAGGGTATAGAGGTGGTGGGTGCCTTTGGTTCGTTAGTAGAAGGTATTACTTTGTGGGTGTCTTATTTTTGTTATTCCATCTTGTTTCATAATTTATTACGACTTTGTTTACTATTTTTTGTCTTGATTTCTATTGTATATTGTTCTATTACTATTCCTTATCTTATCTTAGATTGCTTTATTTTGAGCCGAGGGTCTATCGAAAACAACCTCTCTATTTCACATTTGAGGTAGTGGTATGGACTGCATACACTTACCCTCCCCAAACTCCATTTGGTGGGAATATACTGGGTATGTTGTTGCTGTTGTTGTACTTAGAAATATTATATAATATTTAAATTTTAAAAGAAATAAGTTTATAAAAGAATAGAAGTCTATTTAGAACTCTTCAATCATGAATTTTAGCTTCATCTTTAATTTAATATTAAATAGACTATACTTAGATATATTATATACTAACATTTAACTTTTAAAAAGAAATAAGTTTATTAAAGAGTAGAAGTATATTTAGAACTCTTCAATAGTGAATTTTTATTTTTAAACTTATAAAATAGTAGTTATAATAGGGATAATGTATTTTTAAATTCAAATATTTTAATCCTTTAGTTCAAAAATTTTATTACATACAATTAAATTTTGTCCTATAAACTGCCAAATGGCTTCTCAATAGTTTGTCACTTGGCTAATCGTGATGTTTCGTCCTCTACTTTATAATATATATATATATATATATATATATATATAGATATATAGATATATAGATATAGATATAGATAGATAGATAGATAGTAGGTTTAGCGAAGATATTTATTAAAATAAAACGTAGTAAAAAAATCTATGAAGAAAGAAAAAGTGAAATGTTGCGGCTTATTTTATTATAAAAATAAGAAACTATCATCCCATGATATGTTATGTTATGGTTTTCACTTTCAACCGTAACTTTATGCTTACAAAAGTTGATCTTAGAATTTGCTCCTCTTTCTGCTTCATAAAGAGAAAAAAAGAATGCATTAGTTCCTTCATTGACTCTTGCTGGTACAATCAGGAAAAATTTAAAAGAGCACACAAATATTTTTGGAAAGTAGGTTAATTAAGTTAGAAGACGTTATATAGCGCAAGCAACAATATTGTATATTTCTATTTAAAAAACGTATGCTTCTAATGAACAAATGTTATGAAAAGAAACATAAAGCATTCTTCTAACAATTATTATTAGCATGATGAGATTTATAATTAGCAACATATTAAGCCTAGAAATGAAAATCGAAGACTCTACTCTACATTATCTGAAGATTTAAACACTAAACATGTATCTTTTACTAATATGGCTTTAAAACTTATAAAAATGGAATGATCAAACAGGTAATGTTCCCCTCAAAACTTACTGGATTTTAAATGAAAGAATATTTAGATGCATGACTGTAATCTATGCTTCGCCAAAAGCACATAAAATCCACCTACCTGCAAAATGTTTATAACTCTTCATCAATTCATAAGCACCGACTGAATGTTTGAAAAAAACATAATCAAAATTTTTTTCCATAGAAATATTAGTGAATCATAATCAGACCTTTGAAAACTTTAGTTTCAAGTTTTGTTGTGTTTTATTTTATTTTATTTTATTTGAAAAATTGAGGGTATGGAAGCAAATAGACAAAAGAAAGAGACATGTTAAAAAGGGGAAGTTACAATTTTACAATTCAAGAATATTAGTTTACTAATTATATATAAAATTGTAGAATAATTGTTATATAAGGAGACAAAAACTGACTTAGTAGTGGCAATTAAAAAGGAGCAGTTGCTACAAAAGAGGATTTAAAAAATATTATCTAATTTGGAAAAGTTAGGCTAGTATTTTGGTATTTTAAAAAAATTAATTTTAATTATAAATTTTAATGATATATATTGTTTTTATGGTGCTGACATATGACAATTTTTTGTCTCTATTATTAGATATAGATAGATAGTTAGTGGTGTTTTAGATAATCAAAAAGGCATTAATGATGTTCTTTCAATTTTACCTTTCGCTGATGGCTAAACACATTACCATGCTCCTAAACATGACACAAACTTTCACTTTGGCACCTAAAGTGGATGGTGTTCATTTTAACACCTAAATTGGCCACCGATTGTGTCACTTAGCACCTTTTGCCCTGTTGAAAAAAAATCCTAGGCTCTTGTTTATAAACTCATCAACGTCGATTTTGAATGCCAAATAAAACTCGCCAACTCATTTTTACTTTTCAAGTCAGCCAAAAAATCTAAAAGGGGGAAAGGGCAAAATTCGATCATTTTTCACATTTCTCATTTTCGAACTTGATGAAAATTCTTGGTAAGGTTTTCGACCTTGTGCTATTTTTCTTCAATTTTGCTTGGATACATTGCGATAACTAACAAATAATCGTGTATTTTGCAAGTACAATGTTGCAATCAAGTTTTGATGCATTAGTATTTTGACTCTAGTTTAAATCAATTTTAAAGTTAATGAAATTGGAGATCATACTAAAGTTTTATTTTATTTTTATGTAATTTCCTTGACGTTCGAATTGTTTATTATAAGCAATTGAACTATTTGGTAGAATTTGCATATTTAAAATCTTTTAGGGGGTTTTCAATGATAGAGTTAAGGTTTTTGGGGGTATTTTAGGGATTTCATTGATTTAGGAATTTTTGAGGATTTCATTAATAAAGTTAGGGTCTTTTTGCGCATTTCTTATTATTGAGAATCTTGTGAGGTAATTGTAACAATCGGTTTCATTATTACTGAAAATATTTGTGATAAAGGTATATGAGTCTTTTTCATTATATGTGTTAGGATCAATTCTTTAGTATGAAAGTGCATTTGATATGTATTAAGGTCATAAAATACCCCTAGAACAAAGTTAAGTTGAAAGTATCTTTACCAATTTAGTTTACCGCTAAGTTTAAACTATGGTCAAATTCAAATGAACACTCCTCCTACAATATAAGGAGTTGCGGGTCCTAATACACACCAAATTAAAGATCTCTGAGTTATCTTTTCAAAACAACTAACAGATGATTGATCCACTTCCTGAATAAGAAGTTATGATGGTTTTATTGAAGACTATCCATATTGAAAAAGCTAAGGAAGTTATGGCGGGCCAAGTCGCTATAGCGATGTTACTATAGTGACGTGTTGTCGCTATAGAGATGCTATAACATTTTATAACCTATTTTTTATGAGTTCCATTTTCCAAATCCCAAAATTTCATTTGTAATCCCTAAAGGGGCAATTTTCTCTTGGAATGGGTGGAAATTCTTCGTTGAGGTAAGTTTCTTTCATCATATTCTTCATTTTTTAATTCTTTAATAGCCCAGAATCATTAGAACAACCTTTAATGGTGAAATTCTTAGGGAATTAAACCCTAAGCCTAGTATATTTTGGGAAAAACCTATAGGTTGGGTCAATATCACCTAGAATCACTTCTAATTTGTTAAGTAACAATATTTAGCATGAATTAGTAATTCTAAAACATGAAAACGGATAGTTGGGGACCTTAAATTCAATAAAGATGGAACCTTGTCTAAAGTTGTAGACCGTAAATAAGGGCAAAATTAGTAGGTTTGAATTCTTAAATTTTTATTTGAAAAGTAGTTTATTAATTACTCTTAGAGTTGTTATTGTTAGATGACTTAACCTTTGAAAATATGAAGAAGAAGAAGAAAGATTATCCATGGCACAACTTAGTTGTTGTAACATCTTGGTGCTCGGGTAGGTTATGTTTTATGACTGGTAGACTATATCATATCCATAATATAGATTTGATGGGGGAAATCATGCTTAGACCTGCGAGCATGAAGTTTGGATGGACAAAATTTAAATTTAAAGTAATAAGGACCTAATTGTGTTTTGATATGTTAATATATGAATCCTTGATGGTGATGTTTGTGTTTATATGACTCTGTGGTGGATTGTAATATGAATTATGTGGATATAGACAACAATAAAATGGTGTGAGCTCATGATCTAGCTATTTAACCCAATTACCATAAGAGGGTGAACTTGGTATTATGTATGGTTGGAATATGAGATAATCTTGCTTAAGGCTAGTGCCGAGGACTGATTATGGTATAAGAAGGCAATGATTTAACTTAAGGGCATAAGATTAAGTTAGGCTAAGGATTAGGAAGTAAAAGGTATAAAAGTGTATGACTAAAGATAAATTGTAAGTTTAATAGAATTCAGTAATTGGCTAATGAAGTAGGTCTTAAACCTAATCATAACTTGAATGTAAGGTTTTTTAGATAATGGAAAAATCTCTAGTTTCGGTATGAATAAAGAGGGATTGGATTAATGAATGAATTAATGGATTTTAGATTCTATTGGGTTGAATGTGTGCTCCTAAAATGAGCATTTGAATTTAACGAATATGGCTTGATAATTCTTACTTGAATAAGCCAGAGTTTGGTCTTCATACATGCTATAATTGATGAAACCAATGATTTTTATATCTATTTTTGATTTAGTATGTTAAAGTATGATTGTTGTGTACAAGTATTAATTAGCTCAATTTGACCAGGTATTTGGGTGGTTGTCTATTGTTGTAATAAATATTTAAGAAATGAAATTGATAAATGATATCCTAAGTGTTAATCACATATAATGAGATTATATTAATGACTTATTGATTGTATAAGTATGATTGCTTATTCTCATTATTGTTGGGATTGTTGTGATTTTAGTTATTATTGTGGGATGTACAAAAATTAAGACATCTTAACGGGAATGATTGATATGATTTAGTGGTTGGCTCGGATACCATACCAGTATAGTACAAGGATAAGAGTTCATCACTTGTAGATCATGACTAGTAGGCAACCATAAAACCCTTATCATGTATGTACAAGGTTTGTATGAGTGTGATGGTACCTTGAGTTGATCGGGTATATGCTTATTGTTATTGTTGTTTATATTGGTTTCATGAGTAGACCAAGTTATATTGTGGTGGTGGTTGTGGGTTTCTAGAGTAAACCAGATTATATTGTCGCTTGATATATTTGGGATTCTTATATGATCCAGTTACTTGTCATGTATTTTGGGATTCTTGTTGTTAGAGTCATGGTTTGTTGACTTGAAAATTATGGTTTATTGACTTGAATAAAGTTAGAGTCATGGTTTGTTAACTTGGATTATTGTTAGAGATAAGGTTGCTGATTTGGTCATGATTTTACTTGACTTGTTGTCTCTTTACTTTTACATGACTTAAGTTGTAAAGTTACTTAAAAATGCAAGTGTCATAAACTGGGGTATTTATCAAACTATGTGTTTATAGTTGTATGTGCTACAAGGTGATGATTGTTAATCATTTACCGTGATTAATAACTATTGGGATCAAACAAGTGAGAGTTATTATAGATGACACTTGATGTGAAGGTGATGAATGATCAACTTGAATAAGAATAGAAATACTCTTAGTTAAAACAAGGGATAAAGATAGCATAAACAGATGAAGGTGTTCTGAACTAAATTATTATATATGTTGTCATGTTTTTGTAATTTCAATATTGTGTTTATGTGATCTGATCTTGTTCTGCCTATGATACCTACCAGTATGTTATTTGAATTGACATTACTCTAGCTATACCCTTTTTTGATATAGTATTTTATAGGAATCAGTGTTGGTTTCATGATTGTTGCAGATAGGGATCTTCAACAGCTTCTACTCCTCTCATTCATGATGGAAGTTGGGTACAATCTTATCGTTCTTGATTTAGAAGCTCTATTACCTGTTTAGACTAGCTTGTAGGGGTAGTTACATTTCTGCACTTAATATTTCTAATAAAAAAAGTTGTAATAAAGGTTTTTTTTTCATTTAATAAAGACTTTCGGATGTTATGTCGAACGAGTGGTAAATGACTCTCCTATTTAGGTGGATTAGAGTAGGTGTCCTTACAATTCGGTAATTTAGGTCATAAAAATTATTGAGAAAATATAATGGATAATTTTATTTTGGCCAATTTTCATCATGGGAGGACAATTGTAGCCGACCCTAAACCTACTTATAAAGATGAATAAGATATCTTTGTTGTTGCTATTGATAAAGGCCATTACAGTCTTGTTGAGTTTCCATAGATCTTGGTTACATAAAAATTAAGGATTTTACTGTCAACATATAGATGGCGATGAGCTTGATATGTATGTTCTCCATGATAAAGAGCTTGAGGTTTTGACAAATCCAATTGATTCTTTAGAAGGACCAAATTATAATGACTCTTCTGATGAAGATGATGTAGGCAGTGATGGTAATGAGGATAGGTGTCACGACCCAAATACTGAGGGTCATGATATCATTTATCGCGGCTGATCCTTGACAAGTAAGTCAATCACTCAATCTAATACGAAAAGAAGAAACAACACCATAATTCCAAGGCAAGACTTCTAGAGTGAAATCACACCATAGATATAGAAAAATAGTCGAAGTCCGAATATCAAAACAATATCATAAATCATCCCAACACCTGATGTCACAATGTAAGAAAAATCTACATAGAACTCGAAGTCAAAAATACAACCCAAAAAGAACACAAGTCTGTCTTCGATACAAAATAAGACATAAACTGGATGGGATGGGGTAGGAGGTAATGAGTGGTAAATTTGCCACTCATTTACGTCCAAATTTGTGCACACTACTATGATTAAATCATATAAATTACGCGAATTTTCCATTTGAATGCAATGATTCTCATGGTTTGCAGGATTATAGGTAAATGGAAGAAAACAAGTGAATTGAGCTTAAAAGAAAATAAAACGAGAAAAGTTAGTGTAAAAGCTGAAAAATTTGGAGCAGGGATTGACCCTCAGTTACTGTGATTATGGTCTAGGGTCGCAATTGCGACAAGATCAAACCAATCAAAATTGGCAATCGCAGTGGACTCACTACGATCGTGGGAGCTGCGATCGCGATCAAGCAATGGCGATCTCCATGGAGCAAAAAATAGCCCACAGGCTGAATCGTAATTTTCCACAGCTGGTTCCAATTCTCAAAAAGGTAAAATACTTTCACTTTAGAGACATCTTATAACTAGAATTCAAATTTTTATGTGGAGAAAACCCTACTAAAATGGGAAACACTATTGTAGTTAATTTTCCAAGTGATTTTAGTTTTAATTGAAGTTGAATTTAAGAATACCCCTGCTTTGACTTTTCAATGAAAGATTTGAATGTCGTTGAATTTGAGAATACCCTTTCTTTGACTCTTCAATGGAAGATTTGAATGTCAATTTGGGTATATTTCTTCTTTCAAACTTCATGAGTAGCTAAACATCTAACTTGAGGTTATGTGGAATAGGGTGCAAATGTGTGTGGGTCTTGATTGTTAGTGTAGATTCTTGATTAATGATGTTAGGTTTTACTAATACTTGATTGTTAAATTGGAATTTATGGGTGAAAACCCCAATTTTCCAAAATCTCACATCATTTTTGAAAGAGGGATATGGGCATTATTTTAGATCCCACATCATCCTTGAAAGAGGGATACAGGTGACATGTATTTGTTAACAATTATTAGATGTTAGCTTATTCCTTTACATTGTCATAGAAATAAGGATGGATTGTGAATTTTCTATGTATTGGGCATCTTCCTAGAAATAGGGATGCCCGATTAAGGTTTTGGATTGATTTGTTTGCCACACCCATGAGGTATTCAAATGATCCACGAGTGATATTTTGTTAATTGGTTGAAAGACTAACATCAAAACCCCTAACCTAGCCTACCCATATAGGCATTAACTAAAGTTTCCATTTGATTCTCATTTATCCATGTACTATTTTCCCTTAGGAAAACATAATCCTAGGACCATTCTCCTATTGGAATTTTATCAACAATTGTTATAACATCCCGTAATTCGACCTAGCTTCGATTTGTCCTTAGAACATCAAAGATCTTGCTTCATAAATGAATATATTTTTATCCCTTATCTTATTTTCAAGATTTTAACTTTCTATCATGTGGAAAATTGAATAATCTTTCCATCTATACCAAATTCGACCAAATCCGACACTCGGACGAAGAGTTAGAGCCATTTTAGTAAGATAATGTACCACCTGGTACTTTAGCGCATCGCGGAGCCAGCCAAAATAGCAATCGTCAAAATATAGTGAACCTCCACGATTATGGTGCGTCGCGCCAAGGCTCAATTTAAGAGTTGTCAATTTCTAATACACCAACGCAATTCCACCGTGTCGGGGTGCCTTTTTAGTTCGCAACCAAGGTGGCAACGCGATTTCCACTGCGTTGCGCCACCAACCAGTTTCCCAGTCGTCCAGTTTCTAGTGAGCTGGCTCGATTTCACTGTATCACACCAACATGAAAAATTGGGATTTTCAAATTCTGCTATTTAATTCCAAGGACCAATTGGTAATTTCCTAAAGGCCCTAATCAGCCTATATACGGGATTTAAACCCTTAATAACCAAAATTGCTCATTTTTTCACTATTCCTCAAGAACAAAAGCATTTTCTCTCAAAAAAATAGAAAACCCTAGCCCCCAAGTTTCAAAAGCAATCTCAAGAATCCCTTCAAGAGTCTTCAAGAACTGAAAGAATCTAGATTTCCAGGTATGTTAGATGTTGATTCTTGGGTTCCTTTTACCCAAGAAGTTCAAGAATCCCTTTTTAAATTATAAAGATTGATATTTATGAGTTTTCATGATTTATATGAATTGAGATTTGAAGTTTATGATGTTGTTGAGTTTTAATTCATGTTTTGGTTACAAAGTTCCAAACTTTGGTCCTAGTATGAGGTGAATTTCATGATATTCATAATAAACCCTACAAGATGCGTGTTTATTAATGTAACTATGTTAATTAGGTGTATTGAATATTGTATGACCAAAGTATGCTTCCAATATGTTAGATAAAATGCTTGTGTGAAGGAAATAGGGTCATTATAGCATCTTGACAAGAAACCCCAATTATGTATAAGTTCATGCATGACAAGTGTTTATTGAAAAGCCTTAGTGAATGACTTTGATATGTTACATTCATTCTGATTGATGTGTATTCCTTATTGAATGAGTTATGAGACCACAACATGCCTCTTTATACAATTACATGTTTAAGACCTCTAAGTGCTTGAAGAAGTTGCCTCATTGATTGTATTATGAATGATAGCCTATTGCCATGTTATGTACAAGTTGTCATGTCATGTATTATTTATGTTATCGGGTCCTGGGGGTATTTATACCCGATAATTTAGCTGATTGTCTAGATCCAATGTCAGTTTTCAAGATAATCTCAGTCATGCCAATCAGTAAAACTCAAACAATTACAGAACTTAGGAAATCTCATTGATCTCAATATTAGTAGCATTCCAGCTTCAGTTCTGTAATCAATTCAAAACTCAGTAGTATTTCATTAGTCAATGAAACCAAGTGAACTCAATTTAGCTTAGTTAATCATTACGAACAGTAACAAATTAAGCTCAGCCTTGTACAGTTTAAGAATTAGTTCAACTCTTTTCCTTTTATTTCATCAAATATATTACTGTCAAATATTATCTTTTGTTCCGTTCCTTCGTCATTTAAATATTCTTCCTTTGTTATTATTTTTATATCTTCTTCAGTCATTTGATTCATCTATCTCACTATCTATTTCAATATCTGTTTCGTTTTCTGAAATTTCATATATACTATCTTCACTTTCTAATTCATAATCTATATAATCTATTTGCATATATTCTGTATTTTCTATTTTTATTTCGGATATTTGTTTATTTTTTGGATTCTTAGGTAATTTACAATCTCTAGCTAAATGTAGTCTTTTAGTTGGGAGTAAAATTCAGCACCAAGCGAGCCTAGGGATGAGGGCTCACCCATTAGATAGGACGGAGATCCCTAGAAGCAATCCCTAAGTTCCAGAACTACGTATCCAACATAATTATAAGATGCCACCCGTTAGATAAGACTGACATACTCAGGGATCACCCGCTAGTACAGGACTGATCTCAAGGGCCACCCGCTAGATTAGGACTGACACCATAGCAGTTGTCCTTACCCGTGGCACGGTACTGACACCCTTCCAGCTGGGGTTACAGGTTGGATCCCACTATTTCAGATTTGAGGCATATCAATTAGATGACTACCTCCCACTGTCTCAGTTTCAGTCTCAGTCTTCAGAATAAAACTTAGATCAGTACTACAGAAATTAGGACGGTTAGATACAATCACTCAGCTCAGTAAAGAACTTAGATAGTTCCAAAGATTTAGAGATCACGCACTAGATAGGCTTGATCTCACATTCAGTCAATCATATTCACTATCGGTAGATTTAGAGATCACTCGCTAGATAGGCCTGATCTTAGATAAAGTCAATTAGTATCAATACCAAAAGATTCAGAGATCACCCGCTAGATAGCCATGATCTCAGATATAATCAAGAAGTATCAGTAACCTCAGATATCAGTTATCAGTAAACCCAGTTATTCAGTATCTCAGTATTAGTAAACTAAGTAATCTGTACTACTACGATTTCTATTATAGTTTATGCATTCATGCATGTATCCTCATTCAGCATACTCGTGTATTCAGTCAGTATTGTTCATACACACAAACCCTTGCATTTAGCCTTACCTCATCTAGCGTATCAGTATATTCAAAGTACTGACGCATACTTTTCTCTTGCGCTATGGTGTCTTATACCCTAGGTTCAGAAGCACGAGCTCCAGAGCATCCTTAGCAGTTCAGACTCATCCAGAAGCAGTAGACTTAGCAGTGAGTCCTCATCATTTAAGGATGTTCCTTATTTCAGTATTGCATTAGATTCAGTATTTCAGTATACAGAGTTAATTGGGGTTTTATCCCATCAACTCCAAGTTCAGACAGTTTAGAGGCTTTCAAACTAGAAGTCCAGACAGTTGTTTTAGTATTGGTATTGATATATTTTATACAGTTGTAATTCAGTTTGAACCTTATGGCAAGTTTTCCACCAGTTTTCTGCATTTTTATAGTATATTATTTAGTTATTATATTAGGTACTAGAAAAGGGTTACTTATGGTCCGGTTCAAAATTTGGGGCATTTCAATTGTTGCTCTAAATTGGTAGTTCAAGTAGATTTTGTTTTGACAGCCTTAAAACCATACCCGTCCCTTCAATTTTAATTTATGTCTTACTTTATATTTATATTGCGGGTTGATCACGCTCAACTTACTCCATAATAAATGGGTAAGGTGATCATTGTCAAGTATATTTGACCAACGTGAGATGGGGTCAAACCCTTGAGAAGCGAATCTATTAATCAAATCCTATGGGTGTTGAGAGCGTCTAAGTATATACCCATTCTATAAAGTAATGAAATACATGAATTAAAATGGGGGGGATTAATTTGGAAGGTTAATTTACCATAATATAATCAAACTAACAATTAAAGGCAACAAATCTGGCTAAGATTTCAATATGAGAGAAGTCTTGGGATTATGTCTTCTAATGGGAAAATAATGCATGGGCTTCTAACAATCGAATGCAAATTCTAGTTAATGACTACATGGGTAAGCTAATTTAGGGGCTCTTGATGTTAGTTTGTCAACCAAACCTCAAGATTATCACCCATGGACTCTTTCGTATACCTCATGGATATGCCAAGCAAATCAACCCAATACCTTAATTAGGCATCCCTATTTCTAGGAAGATGCTCAAGACTTAGCTAATTCGCAATCCATCCTTATACCTCTTTCAAAGGATTATATAGGATCCAAAAGTATACCCGCATCCCTCTTTCAATGATGATGTGAGATTTTTGAAATTTGGGGTTTTCACCCATAAATTCAATTTGGTTGGGTTTTTCACCCACAAATCCCAACTAAATCACGCAAGCATTAGCGAAACCCATCACAATAACCAAGAATCTGCACTAATAAATCATAACCCACACATATTTGCACCCTAATTCAACATAATCCCAAGATAAGTGTTTAGCTACTCATGATCTTTAAGGAAAGGAATATACCAAAAGGATCATTCCATGCTTCCATGGAAATTAAAATTAAGAGTAATCCAATACCCGACTTCAATTACAACCAAAACTACTTGAGAAATTAGCCACAATAAGTTTCCAAATTTGGTAGGTTTTGAATTGTTCAAAATTCAATTCTAGTTGGGAATATACCCAAAAAAGCAAGTTTTTTTCCTATATGGGATTTGAGGTCAATTATATGAAATTACAAATCTGCCCCTTGGCATGAATCCACGTTTCCACGATAATCCCAGCTTGATCGCGATCGCAACTCTCGCGATCATGGTGAGTCTTTCATGATTGCTGGCTCTGACTAATCTTGACTGGCCGCAATCGCGGTAACTGAGGTCAAATCCTGCTCTTGATTTTCCAGCTTTTGGACTTCTTTTCCCTTTTTATCCTTTTTTTAGCTCACTTTATTTATTTCCATCTCATCACCTATATACCTACAAAATATGGAAATTAGTGCATTTAAATGACAAAGTTGTCTCATTCATACCGTTAAATTATAGTAGTGTGCACACATTTGGACGTAAATGAGTGGTAAATTTACAAATCATCAACAACCCCAACTTAAAAATTTGCTTGTCGTCAAGAAAGACTATGTCTCACTCAATATGCAAAGCAAATATAAGCCCATTTAGACGATCAAATGATCATAATAACTTCAAACTTGATTAACACCAACAAGTAACTCTCAAACATGGGTAAAGCTATTTTTATGACTCCCCTCAACGCAAAAAACAATCTCAATGATGAAAAGGACTTTAAAGAATAATAATGCAATAATCACTAACTCTCTAGAAGTGAGTCCCTACTGATGGCAACTCAACTATACTCGTTTGCCTCATTTTCCAAAAAATGACAATTTCACCCACCTCAGTTAGTCTACATACCTCCTCATAAGAAGAAAGTTCCATTCACTAAATTATGTAATTGTAACAAGGGATTTAGGTGCAAACACCCACTCTCACAAAGACTCTCAATTCTAACAAGTACCATACCCTATGTTTGCCCTTATTTTCAATCGTCACTACAATGAATACACTTGGTTGGAGATCTCAAAGGACTTATTCAAGCTTGTAACATAGGTTCAGAAAAGGGTATGATATCATTTGGTTACAAAGTGACAACAACTTCCTTGAACATCTACATCACACTATTTAACCCAATTTTTGACCATAGACCACTTACATTTGTTTCCAAAATTCACACATGTCTTCTTTTGCTACCTTGACTTACCCAATTCTTTGCAAGCATTTTCGTTTTGGTTATTTCTTTTTCACTCATGCTATTCCTTCTTTTGATTATTCCTTTCTTTTTTTCACTTTTTCAATTTCTCTCTTTGCTTATTGATAACGCTCAATCTACAGCTCTTGCAAGAGTGTAAAGCGGTCGCTGTCAAATATATAACCCAACTGGGTTGGGTATCGATCCCACAGAGAATAGTCGGTCACTAAGTAAGCAAATATTACTAGAATTGTGGTGCAAGTCTCGTAAAAGAGGGGGGATTGTAACGTGCAATTGATGTGAACAAAATAGTAGAGTAAAACAAAAAATAGCAAAGTAAAAAGAAAGAATGTTTAGTAAGCTGTAAAACAATGAGAATTGAGAAGTTGGGGTTATGTCCACCTTATGAGTTGTACGTCTCTATTGGCTATGAGTTGTGCGGAATTCAGACATGCATGTGCTTATAGAGAATTGTATTCTATGGTAAATCCAAGCATCTTTCGACCTAACAAGGACTATTTCACTTTAACTCTTTCGAGCTTAAAGCGTGTCTAACGGTACAAATTCTCCAAGAGGTTAATCCAGTTACGGCACTAACTTTTTAATAGGGGTTGGTGCCCTATTACCTTGACATTATCTCTTTTTCAGACATATAACTTTTCTTTCGAACAAGTTAATGCTATACTGGCATTATTCTATGCGTCTGCAGCCACAAGAATTTGTATTAAGATGAAGAGAATAATGATATAAGCAATACACGTGTCACGAATTCACAAACTCATAGCCTTAGATAGTACCTCATAAGGCTTCCATAACCCCAACAGAGGAGTTTAGTTACCCATAAGTGCTAAGAAAATCACAATAGACATTATTATTATACCACAATAAAGATCTCGTGTAATAAGGTGTGGTGTGGCATTTTTAGGCATGAACTCCCTTGCAAAGTAACATTTTTCTTGTTGTGGGAATTAAGAATTGAGTAGATGAATCGAAGAAGAATAAAAAGTAGAATTAATGGAAGAATTATAATCCGAGTTGTAAGTTGTGGAATAAAAAGTAGAATGAGAATGATAAAAATCTCTAGCAAAATAGGGTATTTATAACACCCATATCCTATTCGTACTAAGCTAATGCATTACTTAACCCAATCCTACTAGGTTACTGCATCATTATCCTAATCCTAATAAGTTACTGCTAGTCCCCAAAGTCTTTAGAATTGCTGTTTTTGCCCGGGACAGATTTTTCATGCGTCACTTTTGATCCTTGGCGTCCAAGCTTTCCCTTCCTTCTTTCGTGAAGCTTCCTTTGGCGTCAAGTTATCCATAAAATACTGAAATCTGCATCATTTATAATTGAAAACTTGCTAATCATGTTTGTTAGCTCAATTACAGGAAAAAGGACTAAAAGTGCATGAATTATATATTTTGTCCTCAAAACTTAGCTAAAATATGGGTAAAATATAGTACTTTAGGCTTGTAAATTCGCCTATCATCAACACCCCACACTTAAAGCTTTGTTCGTCCTCGAACAAAATATCATGTCCATCTAAACATCTACTTAGGGTTTCACAGTAACAACACAAAATAGTCATCAAGACAGGCATAGCAATCATTAACAAAGAGTAGTTTTCTGATCATTACTAGAAACAATTTTAACCTCTAATATAGACTCGTGATGATGGTTAGTTCGTATTCAAAGGTTAAGGTACAAAGAATCATACAAAACTACCCAAAACTCATCAACCATGTGTGTCTCACAATATATTACCCATAATCACTCATAAGTATAGTATAAAACATGGGTATACGAGTATCCTTGCTCTCACTCTCACAAAGAATTCATATGTTGCAACTGATGACCATAGGCTTGCCCTTAGTGTAATGCTCCACTAAATATCAGAATGCTAAGCTTAAGATCAAATAGGTCTTTTGCTGGTTGTAATGTAGGATAAGGGACGGGTAGGACTATTTTGGCCAGAAATAGCGACTATGTTCCTAAGCGCTTTAATACATCACAATATGCCATTTATGCTTTCTTTCAAACAACCTTTTTGCTTTCTTTTAATCTACCACCCTTTCTCACCTCTTTTGTTTTTCAATTTTGAACATAACTAACTTTTTAGTTTTCATCATTTTTCTTTTCATAACACACCTCTATGATAGCAATTCTTTTTCATAACGAATTCAAGCACCAATACATTCTAAGGCATCACACTCATCCAATTTTCTCTTATTTTGTCACATTACTTTACAATTTTAAAGCACTTAGGAATTTGGATCAAATTATGGTCTTGAAAAAAAATGGATTAGGCTTACATATGAGGTTGTCAAAGAAAATAGGCTTAAGGCTCAAAGGGGGTTATCTAGGATGATGTCCATGGGTAGATAAAATGAAGGTAAACAATCATAGGTTGCCAAGGAAATGCCTAAATCATCTCCTAAACTCACACTCTTTATTTCGCTTTACATACATACCAGGCAAGTTCTAGCATCAGCCACAAACATAGAATATACTATCATCTCACACACACAAGGCACATGGTCGAATTTATTGGGAGTTGCATAGAATCTTGACCCAACAGATGAAGGAATTGAACCACACAATATCACATAGTGAGTCACAATTAAAGCCTAAACGTCTCAATAGTCATGATTTTAGCACAAACTCTTGTCACAATACCATGATGCCTATTAGAATAATTTCATGCGAAGTTAAGTAAAAAAAAAATTAACTAATAAAAAGAAAAACAAAACAAACATAAATGCAAATACAGATAGAGAAGTATAGCATGAAAATACCAGCACCCCACACTTAGAAGGGACACACTGCCCTCAGTGGAAAATAAATAAGAAGAACCTCGTTAGTCGGACTCCTCCTCTATATCTGGGGTCATACCTCCTTCGTCGGAATCATCATTGGAGTCGTCGTCATCCGAATTCTCCTCCACGCCGGAGTCTGGCATTCGTCGATCATCATCGGTCGACACATCGTCATCAAGAGGTTCCTCAAAATATGTACCTACTCCACACATTGCCTTCGCGTGCTCATTCATTGGGTAGTCATAGTCCAGCTGTTGGAGCTCTGCAGCAGTTGGAACACGGCCACCGCTCATTATTATAAACCGAGTTATGCCATAAAGATGGCGAAAGAAACTCTCATCTCGAGCATGCCTTTCTGAAGTGGTAAGGTTGACGCCATGCGTAGTTTCAGCATCCTTAACCTTCGTGAGGTCAACCTTCTTTGGGTTGTGTGGGAGTTTATGATCAGCCGGTTCCTCTTCGATGTCTTCCTTCCTCAATATTGCGGTCAACGGATTGCCAAAACTGAAGTGGGACCTCTTGTGTAGCCTAGCTTTCCGCATTGTGGATTGAATAATTGCCCCAATGTTGATAGGGACATTCGTTATCAATGCGTATACCAAGCACACTCTATCTTGTGTTATCTTTGTGTACTGAGTCCCTGGAATTAGGCAAGAGTTGACTATGCGCAACCACATTCTTGCTTCTCTATTCAAAGGAGCATATGGGAAGGTGTTGTGTCGTCCGGTGTCCTTGTGTCTACTACACCGCACCATGGCCCTTGTTCCACAGAGTGTGTGTCGAATGGCTCTATATGGAGGTCTACTGTACAGCACTTTGAATGGTGATGGATCAACAACAGGCAAGCCAAGAAAAGAGTTGAAGAAATCCGCATTGAGTTGTAAAACTTGGTCCCGAATCTTGACCTCGCTTCCTGTGGTTTTCGGTGACCAGTTGGCATAGAATTCTCTTGTTAAATCGAGATTGCATTCTCCCATGTCTCGGAAGATGAAATCAAGATGTAACGTCATGATCTTGGCCAACATGCGCGGTTCTTTCTTTGCTAGGCTTTCCTTGTGTATCAAGTCCACATGAACATATTTCTTCTCTTTGTTGTTCCTATACCATTCCTTTACTTCCTCCTCTAAAACCCATTTAATTCCGAACATGCGGCGTGGTACTTGCATCGAGGAGGACTCTCCTTGCTCTTTGCGTCTTCTTTTCTTGCCTTTTTGGGAAGTGGTTGCCTTATCTTTGCCTTGTCTTGCTTTGGGTGCCATTGTACCTAAGACTAAAATAATGTTCATGTTAGCGTCATCTCGATGGATACAATCTATAAACAAGCAGTAGTGGCACCACCCCACACTTAGTTTGTTGGTACAGACTAGTGAAGTGAAAGTAGTCTATTACTCAGACTTCATCGACATACGTTTTAGGTGCTACATTCCAACAATAAAATCAGTGCAGTCATACTTCTTGTATTCTTAGCAATACTTTCATGTTTGATATATCAAGACTACTACATAGGGATTGAATCAAGGTATAGCATCTAGAAATAATCACAACCTCCTATGTTGGTAGTCAACCATAATTCTCATCATGATGAACAAGTTATTCCAACATGTAAGCTTTCTATTGACAAGATTATGCAATTTTTGTGACCATGTCAATTTCGCAAAAGTATGACAGTGCATCAAAATCAAATTCAAGTTGGAAACATGTTAAGATCATTCTTACGTATTCTTTCACTCACTTAGTTGTATCACAACACATCAACCACATTCAAGTCGCTTCTACTATTTCAAGATTTAACAATTCATAATAGGCGTAGTAGTGTAGTACTTACAGAATATAAATGAAGAACAATGAAGTACTTACTTGATTGATGCCTTTGGATAATGTTCTTGTGAAGTAAAAGAGCAAAAGGAAAATTTTGGAGAGGATTTGGAGACTATAGGCGGCGCTTATGCTAGGTTTCCAATGTGTTTTTGGTTCAAGACTAAGTCTCTTATTTATAGGGGAAGGTTGGGTCGGGTTTTGACCCATTTAAAATCGGTTTTGGAGACAAAAAGTGACCATATGCGGCGCCTTTTGCTTTGCCTATGCTTGGCATAGGCGGCGCCTTTTGCATAGCATTGTTGGGCATAGGCAGCGCCTTTCACTTAGCATATGAGATTCAGAGACAAAAGGCATTTGCATAGGCGGCGCCTATGCTATGGCATACTTGTGCATGGGCAGCGCCTATGCTATGGCACACTAGATTCCAAGAGCTTAGGCCATAGTATAGGCCTTGCCTTGTTCGTGGCCTAGTTTTACATAGGCCTGGCCTTGTTTGTTGCCTATATTTTCATAAGCAATTCCTAATCCATAGCCTTTTGCTTCTTCATTCCTAACTTACCACCTTTAACATACAATACGTCCAAATCAAAATTTGAAACCAATCTCCTCGTTTATGCCTCTTGAACCTACATTTACTTAAAAACAACAAAGACGATTAGAACGATGGGTTGCCTCCCATCAAGCGCCTTAGTTTTGGTCGTGGCACGACTCTTCTTTTTGGATTTTTATTTATCAAAAGCAAACACGTAATAGAACTAAAGAAAGACAAAAATGAAAAACGATGGGTTGCCTCCCATCTAGCGCTTGATTTATTGTCGCGGCACGACATAGTTACCTCGAGTACTTAGACTTCGTCAAGATAAGTGGTGGCCATATAATTTATCGAGTCAAGAGGACCGATATATGGTTTTACTCATTGTCCATTCACCTTGAAGACAACACCAATAGTGTCTTTCAACTCAACTACTCCAGACGAGTAGACTTGGTTTACTTTGTACGGACCAGACCACTTGGACTTCAACTTACCTGGGAATAGCTTCAATCTGAAATTGAAGAGAAGTACCATATCAACTTTTTGAAAGTTTTGCTGAAAAATCCGTTGATCATGATACTTTTTCATCCGCTCCTTGTATAGGTCTGATCTCTCATAAGCATATAGACGGAATTCATCCATCTCGTTCAGTTGCTCTAATCTCAGATTCATTCCATCATCCTAGTTTAGATTTAGCCACTTCAAAGCCCACAATGCCTTATGCTCAAGATCAATGGGCAAGTGACATGCCTTCCCGTAAATTAGTTGGTAAGGGGACATGCCAATTGGCGTCTTGAACGCAGTCCTATAGGCCCATAGTGCATCGTCCAGCTTTCGAGACCAATCTTTCCTATTAGCATTTACCGTCTTAGCAAGGATTTGCTTGATCTCTCGATCGGAAACCTCTATCTGTCCACTAGTTTGTGGGTGATAAGGTGTGGCTACCTTATGCTGCTTGACACCATATTTTGCCAACTCGAATTTGAATAGCTTGTTGCAAAAGTGAGATCCTCCACCGCTTATGATAGTACATGGTACTCTAAAGCGAGAGAAGATATTTCTCTTCAAGAATGCTACAACACGATTTCCCTCATTGTCGGCCAACGCTACTGCTTCAACCCATTTTGAAACATAATCTACAGCAACTAGGATGTATTTCATTCCAAACGAATTTACGAATGGACCCATGAAATCAATACCCCATACATCAAAGAGCTCTACTTCAAGAATTTTCGACATGGGCATCTCATGGTGTTTCAAAATTGCACCTTGTCTCTGACATTGGTCGCATCTTCTCACAAAGTCGTAGGCATCTCTAAATATCGAAGGCCAATAATATCAACTTTGCAGTACCTTCATTGCTGTCCGATTACCTGCGTGATGTCCTCTAACTTGAGAAGTGTGGGAAGCTTCCAATATATTAGGCACTTCTACATGGGATATGCATCGTCGGATGACACCATCCGCGCATTGTCAAAACAAATATGGCTCATCCCAAAAGTAGTGTTTACATCATGCATAAACTTCCTCTTTTGATGGTAAGATAAGTTTGCCGGTATCACATTACTCACCACAAAATTCGCAAAGTCGGCATACCATGGTAACTCTTCCATTATCGTCACTAGGATCTCCTCATCAGGGAATGCATCATCAATCTCGATTTTAGGCTGCACTATATGATCGTTTTTGAGTCTAGATAGATGATCAGCCACTTGGTTCTCGCAACCTCTTCTATCTTTAACCTCAAAATCAAATTCTTGCAGAAGCAAGACCCATCGAATTAGTCTTGGTTTTGCATCCTTCTTTGTCATTAAATACCTCAGAGCTGCATGGTGTGTATGAACGATTACTTTGGTTCCCAACAAATAAGCACGAAACTTCTCAAACGCATACACAACCGCTAGGAGCTCTTGTTCTGTGACAGTGTAGTTCTTTTGGGCTTCGTTCAGGACCTTGCTCGCATAGTAGATAGGATGGAATATATTCTCCCTTCTTTGGCCAAGCACAGCGCCTAATGCTACCCCACTGGCGTCACACATGACTTCAAACGGTAAAGACCAATCTGGTGCTACCATGATAGGAGCTTCAATCAATTTTTCTTTGAGGCATTCGAATGCCTTCAAACAATCTTCATTGAAGTCAAACTTTGTATCTTTCTCCAAAAGTTTGCATAATGGACTAGCAATTTTTGAGAAGTCTTTGATGAACCGCCGATAGAAACCTGCATGCTCGAGGAAACTACGAACTCCCTTCACAGAAATTAGAGGTGGTAGCTTCTCGATAACTTCAATTTTAGCTCGATCAACCTCAATTCCTCTTTCGGAGCTTTTATGCCCAAGAATAATACCTTCTTTAACCATAAAGTGGCACTTCTCCCAATTCAGCACTAGGTTGAATTCTACACATCTTTGCAACGCCATACTTAAATTTGATAAGCACGCTTCAAAGATCTCGCCAACCACTGAAAAATCGTCCATGAATACTTCCAAAGTATCTTCGTCCATATCAGAGAAAATGGACATCATATAACGTTGAAAGGTGGTTGGTGCGTTACATAGCCCGAATGGCATACGTTTAAAGGCAAACGTACTATATGGGCATGTAAACGTTGTTTTCTCTTGGTCTTCGGGAGTAATACAAATCTGATTATAGCCTGAATAACCGTCTAAGAAACAAAACCATCCTTTCCCCGCTAATCGGTCTAGCATTTGGTCCATAAATGGCATTGGAAAGTGATCTTTGAGTGTCCATGAATTTAGCTTTCGGTAGTCCATACATACTCTCCAACCGGTGACGGGTCTGAGTGAAATAAGTTTATTCTTTTCATTCGTGACTATCGTCATGCCTCCTTTCTTGGGAACACATTGTACTGGGCTTTCCCATGCACTGTCAGAGATTGGATACACAAACCCCGCATCTAACCACTTGATAATTTCTTTCTTTACCACTTCTTGCATAGGTGGATTTACACGCCTTTGATGCTCAATGGTGGGTGTGCAATTTTCTTCAAGCTGAATCTTGTGTGTACAAATCCCAGGTGGGATACCAATAATGTCAGCGATGGTCCAACCAATGGCTCTTATATACTTCCATAGAATAGCAATGAAAGCTGCAACTTGTTGCTCACCCAAATCTGCCGCCACAATGACTGGAAGTGTGTTTTCGCTTCTGAAGAATACATACTTTAAATGACTAGGCAGCTCCTTCAATTCTAACGTGGGTGGCTCTTCAATAGATGGCTTAGCTGGTGGTGTGGGTCGACTTTTGAGATCGAGGTCCAGCTTCTTGGGAGTGTGAGAATATGACCCTAATCCTGTCAGAGCACCAATAGTTTCTTCACAATTTTCAGCATCCTTACTCTCACCATTCATGAGCACAACCGCCAATGGGTCATCAATAATTTGCTCTTCTTCAAGTAATTCTTCCTCGTCATCAAAGTAAACATCGGCCACTGAAAATACATTTAGATCTTTGGGTTGCTTCATTGATTTGCACACATCAAAGCGAACTACTTCGTCATTTATTCGGAATGAAAGCTCATTTGCTCTCAAATCAATAAGCACACTTCCTGTAGCAAGGAAAGGGCGCCCCAAGATTATGGGAACTTCTGAGTCTGCCTCACAATCCAGAATTACGAAGTCTGCCAAAAAGATGAATGAAGAAACCTTTACCAATACATCACATAGAATACCAATAGGTCGTTTCACCGACCTATCCGCCATTATGAGCCTCATATTGGTTGGAGTAGGATCACCCAACCCCAACTTTTTATAAATAGATAATGCCATCAAATTGATGCTGGCTCCTAAATCGCATAATGCTTTGGAAAAATTCAAAGATCCAATGGTGCAAGGAATAGTGAAAGCACCGGGGTCAGCCTTCTTTTGAACTAGTGATCGGGTAGCGATTGCGCTGCAGTGATGAACAGTATCCTTCAACTCATAGCTTGCTGCTCGCTTCTTTGTCAAAAAATCCTTCATAAATTTCGTATACCCAGGCATTTGTTCTAGTGCCTCTACCAACGGAACATTAATGGTCAGTTGCTTTAACATATTCATGAATTTGCTGAACTTTGAATCATCTGCAATCTTCTTCAATCTTTGAGGAAAAGGTGGTGGTGGATAAGGAATTGTTTTCTCCACGACTTTCTTCTCCTCTTGCTTCCATTTTTTAGCTTTTTCAGGCTGCAACGTACTCGGTGTGACGTTATGGACGTCATGGGTGGTGTCTACGGCAGCTTCTCCTTTTGCCTTATCATCGATGTCTGCAGCCTCGTCAACCATTTGCTTGCCTTTGGATGAATTTTCCAGCACCTTACCACTTCGGGTAGTAATAGTCATGCATAATCCGTCATTCCTTGGATTTTGCACAGTGTCGCTAGGTAAGGTGCCAGCCTTTCTTTGATTGAGTGCTGTTGAAAGTTGGCTCAATTACTGCTCTATTTGCTTGATTGAAGTGGAATATGAGTCAACTAATTGCTTTATTGAGGACAAATCATTTATTACCTCCGTTACTCCTGCGCTGGTTGCTTCCACTCCTTTCAACAGTTTAGCCATCATATCTTCCATATTTTCAGAACCAGATGTGGTGGTGTCATGTCTTCCTGGGGGAACGTATAAACCACTCTTTTCATTCTTGTTCTTCCAACTACCTTGGTCCTTGTTTCCAGATTTATCATAGTAGTTCCGACCTTGGTTTCCTTGGGTATTACCTTGGAAACGCCCCTGATTGTTCAAGTAGTTGGCTTCTTCTTCTGAATCAGATTCGTCTCTTCCTTTTAGCGCAACAGCTTTGACTTTTTTGGTCTTCCCTGATAATAGATGCTTTGTAAGAAGATCCACTTGCGTTTTCATGTGCGCCATATCTTGATCACGTTCTTCTTCTCTTCTCCTTTGTTCAGCAGTCATGCCAATAGGTATAGTAGGGCTTGCTACCTCAGAATCCCTGGTATGTCAAGCACTACTTTGCTTCGTCATCCGATCTAGCATATTGCTTGCCTTCCCAAAGGTGAGGTCCATAAATGATCCTCCAGCCGCATTATCCACCACTGGTTTAGTTATTGAATTCAAAGCTCTATATAGTATCTCCATTAGGTGGACATTGGTCATGTGATGGTTTGGGCACCTCATAAGCTTCGTCTTGAACCTCTCCCATGTTTCATGAAGAGCTTCGGTCGGAAGCTGCCGAAAGTTGCTGATTTCATCTCTTAATTGTGCTCTTTTGGATGGCAGAAAGAATCTTTCTAGGAAAGCGTCTCTCAATTGCCTCCAATTTGTAATAGAATCAGGAGTCAGTCCATTCAACCATAGAGTTGCCTCCCCAGACAAAGACAATGGAAATAGGCGTAATCGAATTGCATTCTGACCAACGCCAGGATTGTCAAACGACTTGCATGTAGAAATAAAGTTGATGAGATGCATATTCGGATCATCGCCTGCTAGTCCACCAAATAATCCCTTGAGTTACAATAACTGAATCATGGTGCTTGTGATGTTGAACTTGGCTCCGGGTGCCAATGGTGGAGGAATAATGGCTCATGTGGCTCCGGCTCCATCAAGATCATCATCATCATCGTCGAAAGCTGGTTGTACAGGTCGGCGTTCATGCCTAAACCTTGCTTGATGATCTCTTCTGTTGGCAGGCGTTACAATCTCAGCAGCATGCCTAGGGTTTAGTAACTCGTCATCACCTAGGTCCTCGTCGTCAGGATTTATTGCTCGCCCGGGGTTATCAATATTCTGTTGATGCACTTGAGCGGCGGCTAGAGCAGCTAGTCTCGCCTATTCCTGTTGAGCAGCCATCCTTTCAATTTCGTGTTGTGCCTCCATTCTGCCAATACGTTGTGGTTCAGGATTGATAGGTAATAACGGTTGACCAGAACTTCGAGTATAGGGCATGCACTGAATAAAAACCTACAAAGAACAAAAACAAAAACTAAAAGTAAAAGTACGAGAATCTTTGTCCAAAGGGTCTAGTAATTATCACAAACTTAATTGACACTCGTATTCCCCGGCAACGGCGCCAATTTTTGATAACGCTCAATCTACAGCTCTTGTAAGAGTGTAAAGCGGTCGCTGTCAAATATATAACCCAACTGGGTTGGGTATCGATCCCACAGAGAATAGTCAGTCACTAAGTAAGCAAAGATTACTAGACTTGTGGTGCAAGTCTCATAAAAGAGGGGGGATTGTAACGTGCAATTGATGTGAACAAAATAGTAGAGTAAAACAGAAAATAGCAAAGTAAAAAGAAAAAATGTTTAGTAAGCTGTAAAACAATGAGAATTGAGAAGTTGGGGTTATGTCCACCTTATGAGTTGTACGTCTCTATTGGCTATGAGTTGTGCGGAATTCAGACATGCATGTGCTTATAGAGAATTGTATTCTATGGAAAATCCAAGCGTCTTTCGACCTAACAAGGACTATTTCACTTTAACTCTTTCGAGCTTAAAGCGTGTCTAACGGTACAAATTCTCCAAGAGGTTAATCCAGTTACGGCACTAACTTTTTTAATAGGGGTTGGTGCCCTATTACCTTGACATTATCTCTTTTCCAGACATATAACTTTTCTTTCGAACAAGTTAATGCTATAGTGGCATTATTCTATGCGTCTGCAGCCACAAGAATTTGCATTAAGATGAAGAGAATAATGATATAAGCAATACACGTGTCACGAATTCACAAACTCATAGCCTTAGATAGTACCTCATAAGGCTTCCATAAGCCCAACAGAGGAGTTTAGTTACCCATGAGTGCTAAGGAAATCACAATAGACATTATTATTATACCACAATAAAGATCTCGTGTAATAAGGTGTGGTGTGGCGTTTTTAGGCGTGAACTCCCTTGCAAAGTAACGTTTTTCTTGTTGTGGGAATTAAGAATTGAGTAGATGAATCGAAGAAGAATAAAAAGTAGAATTAATGGAAGAATTATAATCCGAGTTGTAAGTTGTGGAATAAGAAGTAGAATGAGAATGATAAAAATCTCTAGAAAAATAGGGTATTTATAACACTCATATCCTATTCCTACTAACCTAATGCATTACTTAACCCAATCCTACTAGGTTATTGCATCATTATCCTAATCCTAATAAGTTACTGCTAGTCCCCAAAGTCTTTAGAATTGATGTTTTTTCCCGGGACAGATTTTCCATACGTCACTTTTGGTCCTTGGCGCCCAAGCTTTCCCTTCCTTCTTTCGTGAAGCTTCCTTTGGTGTCAAGTTATCCATAAAATACTGAAATCTGCATCATTTATACCTGAAAACTTGCTAATCACATTTGTTAGCTCAATTACAGGAAAAAGGACTAAAAGTGCATGAATTATATATTTTGTCCTCAAAACTTAGCTAAAATATGGGTAAAATATAGTACTTTAGGCGTGTAAATTCGCCTATCATCACTTATCATCATAGGCATCCACTTACAATATCATGGCCAAAGGTTATCTCTACCAAACTTACCACCCCCAACGTAGGCATTTGGCCTCAATTTTCATTTTTTAAGTTTAAGGGTAGGGTTCAGAAGAGGGAAAAACTTTGAATGGTTCAAGTCTCGTAATGTGGTTGTCGAAGAAAGGCTTGAAGGCTCAAAATGGGAAACTAAGGATACTATTCTATGTACGGGTAGGCTATTTAGGATAAAGTGGGTTCCTATATTCACAAAGAAGTCCTAAGATCATTTCACCAACCAAGCATAATCACAATTAGCCTTGAGAGACTAATGGGGCAAGTTCTAGATGGTACAAGTATGAATGAGAGTTGACAATTGCGCTCACCGAACATGACAAGAAAACTTTTCAAGGAGGTTTAATTGAAATTTCTACTAGAGAAAAATGGAGTATTTACCAATTTATTCAAGCTAAAGATTTTGGAGTCACAAAAATAGGTAAGGTATGTTACAAAAATTTTCGCGTCCATGCCCTTGGTTTTTAAAGTAATATTCTTTTTGGATGGAGGGGGCGTTTGCTTTGCATTTTCACCACACATAATTTGATATTGATAGAACCAAACCACGCCATCATCTTATATTTCGGATTTCACAAGGGTGAACTATATGGCTACACAGACTTCACCATAGGTATAAAGGTGATCCCAAATCCAAAATGCCATAGGTACTTAGATTTGCCTTGCATTTATGGCCCCGATGCTAAGGATACTCAGACTTCCCCTGCATCCATGGCTCATAACCCAATCCCGATGATTTTTCCTTAAGAATGTCATCACTCAATATATCATAGGGAAAGGCTCGCCCGATATCATCATAAATAAGCTAAAAATAAAAAACTAAAAATGAAACAAGCAACTAATCATGAAATATGGGCACCATCAGAGTGCCTAAATATTACAACCCAAAATAAAAATAATAATCATTCAAATCAACATCAAAACATCCATAAATATCTCAATAATATAGGCAAAATAAATTAATACAGCCCCAACTAAAAAGCTTGCAGTTACCTTACTACATAATCAATAAAGCATAACGAGAGTAAAAGGGTGCTCCTTATAACCACATCAAGAGTTGTTGTCTCTCTCAGATTCAGTATCACCTATGGCATCATCAGAACTGGACCACTCAACTGGGGCCTCGTCATCACTATTAACTCTAGAGGAAGAAAGTCTGTCTTTGGGTTTCAAGACCTTCTAAAGGACCTTCACCTTCTTCTAATTCTTGGTGAAGAATTTATCTCTTTTCTTCTCCCTTTTCTTCATTTTATCATATGAGACCTTGAGATTCTCGTGAGAATCAGACAAAGATAAGTAGGCCCTCATAATCCTAGCAATAACGACTCTCTGAATCCTCTAATCCTCCAGGTACCTCTCATAATCAAACCAAGCCACATAGAATGACGGGTGGTGGAAGACTCTCCTTGCCCCTGAGAAAACCCTGCTACAAGCTTCTTTATCTCCCTCATATCCATTGAGATCTCCATAAAAGTTCCTATTGTAGATGGACTACATGAGTTTGTGTCCTCATATGTTGACCAGCCCAAGTTGATCTTCTTCTTCTTGCTCTTGCTCGATACTCCTTCACCCCAAATCTTGAGAGGACAAGAGGAGGTATTTGTGCACACACACGTATCTCCAGGGTGCTCCTCAACCCCGGATATCCTAAACAACTCAGAAATTAAAGAAGGGAATAAGAGGAGCACACCACTGTGGTTCTTGAAGTGCCTCATGTCTGAAATCACAAGACGACCAACATTCAAAGGAATGTTGTCTAGTATACACGCAACCATCCGAGCTCGCACATCTAGAACAATAGTCATGTGTGTGCACGGAGAAACCTAACTACAAATAATATTCAAACATATCCTTTCTTTATTTGTGAAATCATTCATCAATATACCCCTCTTGGTGGTCACCCAAGGAACCTTTTTGACAGGACACAACTTTTTTGCCATCTAACTCCCCGATTCACACCTTTTTTTCTCGAATTGGATCATGTCCTTATCAAGAAACCCATATTAATAATTAATTTATTTGATCCCAAAGTGGACATTCTTTCTTCTAATCCGCACAACTGGTTCAGAGAAAGATACAATGCTAAGGTTAGCGTAGAATTCCCTAACCCAATGCTCATTTTCTCGGCAAGGATCCGAGATAAAACAACTCCAGCCGGTGGTTACCAAGCACGAATGGAATACCAGAAGCTTCTCTAGCACTCTATTCAAATAAATGTCTCTCTCTCAAGTAGTAATTTGGTTTTGGAGAGGTCGTCATAGTATTGATTGTGGCATTCTGGGGCCATGAACCGAGTTTGATCATATTCTTTCATATTGAACCTTAAAAACCTGAAAATCACACAATGGCATTAATTGTCAATATTTACATGTGAAAACTATGTTATGTTATCAATTTAAGCTCATGGGATGGTGCCTTAGCAACTTATGTGCAAGAAATAGACTTAGCAGATTTTTAGTATAGGCTAAAAAATAGCCTCAGATGCCACGATCGTGGTAATAAAGGCTATTTTGACCAAAATTTTCAAACAATCAATTAGCCCAATTACAATGCCAAATTGTGTCCCAAAGAAAAAACATACATTAAAGGTAAAGAACATGGTTCCAAAGTACTCGATCGTGCCCTTATAACATGGAAAAACTAACATTAACTTAGTTTGGGCATTTAATCAAGCACTTGGTGTACACAACTAATTTTATCAAATTTTAAGCAAATTTGGGTACTCAAGGCTTTCCCAAATGTGTAAATACCAATTACAACAAAGTATGACACCGCACAAGCATAATTAAATAAAGATTTGGCATAAAAATCACAATTCTAGGCCATTCCAAAGACATGAGTTCTAAGGACTAAATCTATACATAAAAAGGGGGATGCTTAAACAAGTTTGGATGTAATTTGAGATAAATTTGAATAGAAAGTGTGAGGAGGAATGGTCAATTGACTGGTTGTTAAACCATTCATGATCGCGGTCCAAGTTTTGTGATCGCAGTCAAGCGGCTACCGCATGGCACTGGTGCCGTGATCGCGGTAATTAAGTCCATTTTTGATCCTCTATTTTTCCCTGCTCAGTCCACTGCACAAAGATTTATATTTTCTCCAATTTAACCTCATTCAAAACACCTTATATCACCATAATTTTATGGATCAATCACCAACAAAATAAAACCTACTCTACTAATCAAAAAAAATATGGGCCACTTTCGTGGCATTGGTAGGTTGCCTGCAACCTAGCGCCTAATTTATCATCGGCATGAAGTTTTTCATCTTTTCAAGTTGGATCCTCAAGGGACCCATCATTCACCTCTATGTCAACAACATTAATGACGGACACCACTTGTAGTTTCATAGGTTGTTTCTTGGTCTTGCATACTTGAAAGGACATTTCATCGTCTTAGATCTAAAATTTAATTTCTCCTAACTCCATATCAATAACAGCTCTTTCGGTTGCAAGGAAAGGTCAGCCAAGGATAATAGGTATATCTTGGTCAATTTCACAATCAATCACAACAAAGTTTTCCAGAAGAATAAAGTGGTCCATCTTCACCAAAACATCAAACAAAACTCCAATAGATCTCTTGATAGACTGATCCACCATCAAAAGCCTCATTGTTATTGGTGTAGAAGTTCCCAAATAAAGTTTTAGATAGATTTCATAGGGAATAAGATTTGTTCTTGCACCAAGGTCACATAAAGCTTTTTCAAACTTGTGTGTTTCTATGGTGCAAGGGATTGTAAAGGTCCCAAAATCCTATTTCTTTTCTACTGTAGCGCTAGTCATGATAGTGATACACCAATAGGTAATTTCTATGGTTTCACTCTCAACAACATATTTCTTTGACATCAACTTCTTCATAAGATTAGCATATCTTGAAATATCTTGAATGGCCTCTAACAAATGGATATTAATTGATAGATTGCTATGCTTAGCAAGAAATATCTTAAGTCTGGCATTACCCTACTTTTTTTTGAAACTATGAGGGAATGGGGGAGGAACATTCATGGTAAAAATCGAATCACTTTGCAGTTCATCATTATCAACTACCTTCGGATCCCCCTCTGCATCAACCATGTCTTTCATTATCAATAGTTCTTTTTTATCTCCTTTTTGTAACTTTGGAGCCTCTTTATTTGAATCAACCGCATGCTTATTCTTCACATTTTCTTATTCAATATTTTCCTCATTTTCAAATTCCACTACATAATCACCAAGGGTTTTTCCACTCCTAGTGACAATTGCCAATACTTAGGCATCATTTTTTGGATTTATAATGGTATCACTAGGAAGGCGCCCTTTTTGTCTAGCATTAAGTTGAGTAAAGATTTGTCCAATTTGAGTTACCAATTGTTTAATTGAGGTGGAGTGTGATATAACCATTTGGTTGATTTACAAAAATTTGCGTTTCAATTCTCAGGTCATTTTATCGGTTCCCTCCACTCTCATCAAAATTCTTGTTAACATATCCCTGATCTTGAATTTTTTGGAATCAATGAAATTGGACTCTTTGACTTTTGCTCGATTATGAGGAGGCACATATAGATCATACTCTCTTTCCTTATCTCTTCAATCATGATCTCTATACCTATCATGCCAATCCCATTCTCTTTTACAATCGGTCCAACCTTGGTTCCCATCTTGCCTTTGATAGGCCGCGCAGAAACCCACCAGATAGTTAGCAAAATCCCAAATTTCTTTATCAAGACTCTTAGCCTCTTCTTCATCATAGACCTTGGATGCCAAGGCATTCACCATTTTTGTGGGTGCACCTATCACATGCTTTGTTAGAAGCTCTAATTATGTCATAACTTTTGCCATATTTTTCTCCCTCTCTTCCTTTTCTCTTTATCAACATAGGAAGTGGCAGGGGACCCTTTAGCTACCTCGATGTCTCAGGTATGCCACCCTCAATTTTGCTTTGTGATTGTCTCAAGCAAGTTTGTAACCATATTATAAGACAGCTTCACAAGTACCACAATTTTGTTTAATTGATCCAAATCCCGATAGAAGATTTGGATAAGCATCTTATCAAGGAACTTATTATTGGTACATTACATGAGCTTTCCATTAAATCACTCCCATTCCTCATAAAGAGGTTCTCTATATAATTGATAAAAATTATTAATTTCGTCACATAATTGCAACAACTTATATGGTGGGAAGTATCAGTCCAAGAAAGTAATGGTAAGCTTATCCCATAATGTGATTGACCTAGCAAGAAGAGAGTGTAGATACAAAAATACCTTACTCGTTAAAGAAAATAGAAAGAGGTGCAATCTTATGGATTCTTGTGAGATGTGAGCAATGTCGAAAGAGGTACAAACTTCCATAAAATTCTTTAAGTGGAAGTTGTGGTCTTCATGAGCTTGCCCCCAAAGAGACCTTTTATTTAAAGCATGTGCAACATAACACTCCTAGCGTGGAATACCCCATTCCCTTGATTAGGTGGGATGCAAATGGCAGTTGCACATCCAATATCATAGATTTGATCCTCGACATTAAGGGGCCCATCAACTATAACACCCCGATTCCCATGAACCGGAATGCCACACGGTGCTCGTGACCTCAAGGGACCACAAGCTAAACCTTCACTGATATCCGTATCTGTTAACTACATAATATAATATGATAAATATGGAAACTGGCTAAATCTGGCCATAAGGTTCAAACATCTAAATATACAATTCCTCTGTCTGAAAAGCCTCTACACTGCCTGAACTGTGGAGTTGAAGGGATAATTCCCCCAACTAACTCCGTCTACTAAAATCAAATACTGTAATAACAACATCCTCGAATGATGAGCTCACATAGTTCAAGCAGTGTAGAGGCTTTTCATCAACGGTCCCGGCATTACTTGCCTGGTAACTCTTGGTGTCATGGACACTATTGAAATCACCTAAAAGGAAACAAAAAAACACCCAAAATAAATTACAACTACTATGGGTAAACCCAAAGCTACAATCAATACCGCATAAGCAAAAACTAAGTTTCACTCCCTAGAAATGGTGCTATTTTGATCAGAATCAACTTAATGCATAATAAATGGGTAAAGAGAGATAGTTGTGAAGTATATTAACCCAATGTGAGTTGGGGTTGAATCCTTGAGGAGTGAATTTAGTATTCAAATCCTATTGGTGTTAAGAGCATCTAAGTATATACCTGTTATGTAAGAGTAATGAAATATATGAATTAAAATGGGGGATTGGTTTGGAAGGTTAATTTACAAAAATTTAATCAAACTACTAATTCAAGGCAACAAATATGGCTAAGATTTAAATATGAGACAAGTCTGGGGATTATGTCTTCCTAGGGGCAAATAATGCATGGGTTTGTGACAATCGAATGCAAAATCTAGTTAATAACTACATGGGTAGGTTAGGTTAGGGGATATTGATGTTAGTTTGTCAACCAAACCTCAATATTATCACCCATGGACCTTTTTGGATACCTCATAGATGCGCCAAGAAAATTCACCCAATACCTTAATTGGGTATCCCTGTTTCTAGGAAGATGCCCAAGACTTAGATAATTCTCAATCCACCACTATTTTCGAGATAATGAAAAGGGAATAATCTACATCTAACTATTATTCACGTATACCTTGTCACACATATCCCTATTTCAAGGATAATATAGGATCCAAATGTATACCCACATCCATCTTTCAAGGATAATGTGAGATTTTAGAAATTTGGGGTTTTCACACAAATCCCAACTAAATCAATCAAGAATTAGTGAAACCTATCATCAAAAACCAAGAAACTACACTAATAAATCAAAACCCACACATATTTGCACCCTATTTCAACATAATCCCAAGATAAGTGCTTAGCTACTCATGAAGTTTAAGGAAAGAACTATACCAAAAGGATCATTCAATGTTTCCATGGAAATTAAAATTAACAGTAAGCCAATACCCAATTTCAATTACAACCAAATTTACTTGAGAAATTAGCCACAATAATTTTTCAAATTTGGTAGGTTTTAAATTGTTTAAAATTCGATTCTAGTTGGGAAGATGCCTAAAAATGCGAGGGGTTTTTCCCTATATGGGATTTGGGGTTGGTTCTACGAAATAACAAATCTTTCTCTTGGCATGATACCATGTTGTCGCAATCACCTCAGCTTGATTATGATTAACTCTCGTAATTATGGTGAGATTTTCATGATCGTTGGCTTTGACTAATCTTAACTGGCCACGATCGCGGTATTGAGGTCAGATCCTACTCCTGATTTTCCAGCTTTTGCACTTTCTTTTTCTTTTTTATCCTTATTTAGCATGCTTTACTTCTTTTCATCTCATCACATGTATACCTACAAAATATGGGAATTAGTGCATCCAAATGATAAAGTTATCTAAATCATAGTAGTGTGCATGCATTTAAACTTAAATAAGTGATAAATTTTCAACTCATCACAGGTAAATACTTGGTAGCTTTCAACATACATTAGAATCAAATACTAGTTAGAATCTTGTACACATATTTTGACGTAAATGAGTGGCAAATTTACCACTCATCACGGGTAAATACTTAGTATCTTTCAACATGCATTAGAATCGAATACTAGTTATACTCCTCATGGATTCGACCACAACTCAAGTTGGGTTATTATATTGACAACGATCTGTCTATACCAAAATAATAAATAATATAGGTGAGCATGATTAAAATGACATCGTTGCCAGGGAGTGTAACTTAGTTTTCGCTGGTGTTGTGTTGATTGTGGCTTTGGATTTTCCCATATTGATGTTTATTTACTTGTTTTGTTGTTTTTGTTTTTTTATAGGAGATTTCAATAGTTTCCGCAACACAATGAGTGGTTATGCAAGCAATGTCGGGAACTTTGATGATCCCCTTGATGATAAGGACTATATTCATGATGTTGGGCGTGCTAGAGCCATTTGCATCCCATCTAATGAAGGTAATGGGGTCTTCCATGCCATAAGTGTGATGATATACCTGTTTTAAATTAAAGGTCTCTTTGGTGGTCAAGCTCATGAAGACCTAAACTTGTACTTGAAGAATTTTTTGGAAGTGTGCCTGTTCGACATGCTCACATCTTACAAGAGTCCATATGGTTATGCCTCTTCTCATTCACTCTAATGGTGAAGCGGTGTTGTTGTTGATGTATTTTCTTGTTGGGTCCATCACATCATGGGTTGATCTTATTGAGGCTTTCTTAGATCATTATTTCCCACCATCAAAGATGTTTTAATTATGGAATGAAATCATTAATTTTCGTCAACTCAATGGGAAGCCTCTATATGAAGTTTGGGAGATGTTTAGTGAAAATATTGTGCAATTTCCAAACCATGAGGTACCATACAAGATGCTCCTACAAATATTCTATATGGCGTTGGAAAAACTCAATAAGACCGTGGCAGATAATGCGGATGGTAGGTCACTTTTGAGGTTGTCATATGGAGTAGCTTCAACTTTTCTTGAGAAAATCACAAAGGAAAAATAGGGGTGGAATATCTGAAAGACTGAGGAAGCCACGGATTCTCCCACTGCATCAATTATGAATAAGGAGCAAAGAAGAAAGAAGAAGGGAGAGAGAAAAATATGGTGAAAATGATGACATAATTAGACCTCCTCACAAGTTATGTGATAGGTGCACCCAAAAAGAGGGTCAATGTCATGGTATCCAAAGGATATAATAAGAATAGTCCAAGAGGTTAGATAAAGAAATTAGATACTTAGAAAATGTGGGGTTTCTGCCCGGCCTATTAAAGCAGGGAGGGAACCAAGGTTGGATCGATCATGATTAAGAAAGGGAATGCTGTGATAGATATAAAGATTGTGATTGGAGGTGTACGGAAAGGGAGTATGATAAATAAGTTCCCTTCCCCTCTTCCTCCCCCCTCCTCCCCTTCCTTGACTGAGTTAAGAGCAAGGAGTCAAATCTCGTGCATCTAAAAAGTTTAAAGTCGAGGATATGCTTGCTAGAATCTTGATGAGAGTGTAAGGGATGGATAATTTGGCCCAAGAATTAAAAGGAGAATTTTCTAAAAACAACCAAATAGTTGTATAACACTTCACTTCAATCAAGTAATTGGAGACCCAGATAATTAAAATCTCAACCACAGTCAATGTTAGGCCCAAGGGGGGCCTCCCTAGTGATGCAGTGCCAAATCCAAAAATGATGCTCAAGTCTTAACAATTGGGCCTCGGAGCGGTAAATAACTTGGTGTACAAGAGGTTCAGGTCAAAGAAAAGTCTAATGATGAGAAAATAAACACAAATGAGAAGCATGTGGGTGAGTCTAATTATGAGGCTCCAAAGTCTCAAAAAGAGAATGAAGACCCGATGATAATTGAAGAGATGGTTGATCCTCCTAAAGTAGTTAAGGCTGATGACACTTAATGTGACCCCTTTTCTCTAATGAAAATCCCTCCTACTTTCCCTAAAACACTCAAGGAAAAAAAAGAATGTCAAATTCAAGAAGTTACTCGCCAAGCTTAGCAATCTTTCAATCCATATCCCATTGCTAGAACCCATTCATGAAATACTAGGATATACTATGCTAATGAAAATATTGATGTTCAAAAAGCGCCTAGTGAAACCATTGATATTACCCATAGTTGTAGTGTTATCATGACTAGTGCTATGGTGAAAAAGAAACAAAACTTAGGAGATTTCCCAATTTCACAATGGAACACACAAATTTGAGAAAGCCATGTGTAACCTTGGTGCAAGCGTCAATATATTACCATATGCAATCTATAAAATACTCATTTTGGGCACTCCTACTCCCACAACAATGAGACTCTTAATGGAGGATCACTCCATCAAGTAATCGATTGGAGTTTTGTATGTTGTCTTGGTCAAGGTTGATCATTTTATTTTGCTGGTGGACTTTGTTATCCTAGATTGTGAAATCAATCAAAAAATACCCATTATAATTGGGATAACCTTTTTAGAAACTGGGAGAGCAATTGTTAACATGGAGAAAAGAGAAATGAAATTTTGGGTCCAAAATGATGAAGTGCCTATCTGGATTTGTAAAACTAAAAAACAACCAATGGAGCTTCAAGTGGTGTCCATCATTGATGTACTGTACACAGATATTGATAAGGGGTACCACAAGACTCCAACTTAAAGATTGAAGAACGTAGTGCTATGATGATAATTTAGGCGCCAAGTGGAAGGTAACCCATGAATGCCACAAAAGTGGTCCATGTTCTTTGAATTTAATTGTTAGAGTAGGTTTCATTTTTTTGTGTGATTAATCCATGAAATTATGGAACTATAAGTTGTTCCAAATGAGGTTGATAAAGGTAAAGTGTGGTGCATTTTAGTAGAGGGTTGTACAGGGGAAAATAGAGGAGTAGAAATCGGCCTCTGTTACCGCAATTGCGGTATGCATGCTATCGTAATTCCGTTCGCCATGTAACCACGATTGTGGAACTCTAATAGTGATCATGATCAATCCTATTAAAAGATGAATCGACACCAAAATTGCATAAGCATCTCCTCAGCATCTCTCAATCCGATATGTGCTTCGAATTCTCTTGTTTATGATTAAATGTAGACCTTATAACTCATTTATTAGGAATGACCTAAAATTATGTTTTGTATGTGAAATACTTAGTTTAAATGTGCTTTTTGGTGTGCTTAGCTGTTCTTATTGGTGTGTACAATGATACGAAAGTCTTGAGTATCCTAATTTGTTCCAAAAATGATAGGAACAGCATGTGCACACAAAGTGTTCAATTAAATGCCCAAACAAATTCCTTAATCATTTTTGCATATTCTAAGGGCATGATCAAACATCTAAGGACTGTGTTTCTTGTTCTTGACAAGGTCCCAGCTACATGGTCGGACTCAGAGGATACTAAGATCAACAGTGATGGTAGAGCTTTATGCGGTTACAGGGAGCACCCTTTACTCTTTGCTTATTCTTTCCTGATTATGCAGTGAGGTCACTGCAAGCTTTGACTTGGGGTGCCTATATCCTTAGTAGTCATAGTTATTTGATTGGTCTGTATTATTTGGATGTCTACTTGGATGTTTTTATGATGTTTTTGGCTGACCATATTTTTTTGGGTTGTAATATTCGGGCACCCTGATGGTGCCTACATTTCATGGATTAGTTATATGTTTTCATTCTTGGACTTTTATTTTATTTTTTTCTTATTTATGTTAATCCCAGATGAGCCTTTCCCTATGATAGATTGAGGGATGACATTCTTAAGGGAAAATCATCATGGTTGGGTTTTGAGCCGTAAATGTAGAGAAAATCTAAGTACCCATAGCATTGGAGTTTTCGGATTTCCCTTACACCTATGGTGAAGTCTGATTAGCCATATGGTTTGACCTTATTAAAGATGAATTGTGAGACGATGGCTTGTTTTGGTGCCATCAATAGCAAACTTTGTGTGGTATAAATGTGAAGCAAGCACCCTCTCCATTCAAAATTTTTTTGAAAACCAAGGGCATGGATGTAAAAAATTTTGTAACAATGCTTTACCTCTTTTTGTGACTCCAAATTCCTTAGTTTGTAGTAAATAGTAAATACCTTATTTTATCTCTAGTAGGAAATGCAATTGAGCCTCCTTGAAAAGTTTGCATGTCATGTGTGGTGAGCGTAGTTGTTTAACTCTCATGATTACTTATATCATCTAGAACTTTCCCCGTTAGTCTCTCAAGGCTTATTGTGATTATGGTTGGTTGGTGAAATAATCTTAGGCCTTCTTTGAGAACATAGGAACCCACCTTATCCTAAATAGCCTACCCGTACATAGAATAGTATCCCTAGTCACCCATTTTGAGCCTTCAAGCCTTTCTTTGGCAACCACATTGAAAGCCTTGAACCATTAAAATTTTACCCTTATTTTGAACCATACCCTCCTTGAACTTGAAATGCAACTTGAGGTCAAAAGCCTAAGTTGGGGGTGGTAAGTCTTGGAAAAGGTGACCTTGGGCCATGGTATTGTAAGTGGATGCCTAAAAGCTAAGAAAAGAGCATAAGTGAAGAAGTGAAAAAGAAAGGAATGATCAAAAGAAGGAAAATCATATATTTCACAAAAGAAATAAATAAGAATAAAATGCTTTCAAAAGAAATGGGCGAATCAAGATAGTAAAAATAGGCATATGTGTGAAATAAAAACAAATAAAGTTTCCCAGAGTCCAAAGTTTGATTGAATAGCATGATGTAGATGTTCAAGGACGGTGTAGTCATTTTATTCCCAAATGATACCATACCCTCTCCCCGATCCTCCACTAAAATCTTTAAGAAATCCTTCGAGATCTCCAATCAGGTGTATTCATAGTAGTAGTGATTGAAAATAAAGGCAAGCATATGGTATGATACTTTTTATCATTGAGAGAATCTTTGTGAGGGTGATCGCTTGCATTTTAATCCTTTGTTGCATGATGGATACTTTGATGTGTGAGATTTTATTTCCTGAGAAGGCATGTAGACTAATTGAGGCGGGTGAAATTGTCATCTTCCAAAAATAAAGCAAAGGAGTGCAGTTAAGTTGATATCAATGGAGTGTCACTTCTAGAGAGATAGTGATTATTGCATTTTTATTCTTTAAAGGCTTTTGAATCTTTGATATTGTACTTTAAGTTGAGGAGAGTTTTGAGAAGAGCTTTACCCATGCTTGAGAGCTACTTGTTGGTGGTAATCAAGTTCGAAGTCACTGTGATCATTTGGTTGTATAAATGAGCATAAAATTGCAGTCTCATTGAGTAAGAAGTAGTATTGCTTCAGGACAAGCAAAGATTTAAGTTGGGGGTGTTGATGAGTGGTAAATTTACTAATCATTTATGTCCAAATGTGTGCACACTACTATGACTAAAATGTGTAAATGAGGAAAATTTGCCATTTGAATGCTCAAATTCCCATGGTTTGCAGGTTTACATTTAAATGGAAGAAAATAAGTGAAGTCAGCTGAAAAGAGAACAAAATGGGCAAAGTAAGTGAAAAAAGCTGGAAAATTTGAAGCAGGGACTGACCCTCAATTACTATAATTGCGGTCTGAGGGTCACGATCTCAACCAGATCAAACCAGTCAAAGTTGGCGATCACGATGGGCTCACTGCGATCATGGGAGTCGTTATTGAAATCAAGCAATGGCGATCATGATGGAGCAAAAAATAGCCTAGGGGCAGATTTGTAATTTCCCAAAGTTGGTTTCAATTGTCAAAAAGGTAAAACCCTTTTACTTTAGAGACATCTTCTAACTATAATTCAATTTTTGGTGTGGAGAAACCCCAACTAAATTGGGAAAGACTATTGTAGTTAATTTTCCATGTAATATTAGTTGTAATTGAAGTTGAATTTCAGAATACCCTTGCTTTTCCTCTTCAATGGAAACTTTATATTGTCTTAGAAATAAGGATGGATTATGAATATATATACATGAAACCAAACATGAAAGCATAACACTGAAGATGCATAATGTATGAAATGTAATGAGGAGGATGAGGAGGAGGATGTGATATGTCCGAGGTTATCGTATAACCTCCGCATACACCTACCAAGCACTGCTTCCGAGGTAGGACCCATGGGGGTTCGCAACACATATACATTCTAAATATCCATGTCTCCTCTCAAAATCATGAAATACGATAGAGAATTTTTAAAGGTGTCATATTTTTGTCATAAAAATGAGTATTTCCACATTAGTACCAATGTCTCATGAATGAACGTATGATATGAGGATATGATGCTCACAACTAAACCCAAATGGAAATCTCAAACCCAAAGAATATACACGTACGTAAGTCAAAACTTTACTCAATAGCGCAATCATCTATGATCCACTATATGTCATGTACTATAAGAGTGAAATATGCAAGTAATATATTTCATTGATACCATATAAATCCTAACTTAGGCATTTATACCAAGAAGAAAACAACTAAATTTATCCACGAATCTAATAATATCTGATAAGATCCCCACACAGGCCACACAAAGTAATTATTGTCTCAAACCATCAATAACAACAACATAAGTCCCCACTCGGGCACACAATAGTAATAACCTATTTCTAAAATTCATTCCCATACCCATAACATGATTTTATATAAGATATTAACTACCCAGTGCAGTTGGAAGAAAGTTAAGCCATAACCTACCTCAAACAATGAAATCTTGATCTCATGCCTTAAATCACGGATCTTTCTCCTCTCGAACGGCTATGAAATCAACTAAAAAATATAAATATAAAATCTACGCATTAAAAGAAAATTAATGATACCCATATTGCCTATTTCTGAGTCGGGTTCAAAATGAACCCCCCAAATGGGCTTTTGAAAAAAAGGGGTAAAATTGAAATTTTTGTTTATAAAATCTTTACTCGTGATTAAAGAAATCCATAGAAGAAAATCAAAGTAAAAATGGGTTTAAATCAGAGTTTAAATTTAAAAACACTATTTTAGGCTTCCGGGCTAAAATTCCCAAATTCTACTTTTGAAATCACAATATTAAATGTTTTAAATGACAAGAATCGAAGTAAAATAGTTACAATAGTTATTCGGAGCATAATCGAGCTTGAAAATGGAAGAACTCGCCCAAAAACCCTTGAACTCAAAGCTCAAAACCCCAAAAATGGAAGAAAATGAGTTTTTGTACTCCTAGGTATGACAGCTTAAGCGGTCACCACCACTAAAGCGGACAAGTACCGCTTTAGCAGTACCCGTATACAGTACAATCCACTTTAGCAGAAAAGGGGCCTCTTTAAAGGACTTTCCTAAAGAGAACAATGATCTCATTGAGCGGCCCCCCCTTGCTGGGGCACCGAGTAGCTAAAGTGTAATAATTAGTGTTTAAACCAGATAGAAATCCGGTATCGGAGTAGAAAGTTATGGTAGCTTTACTGAAAGCTGTCAGAACCACCCAAGTGCGACAGGCAGGTTGACAGACCGTCGAGCTAGCAATGGACCATCGCCTAAAGCATCGCAACTAAGTTAGTAAGTCAATCTTCTAGCTAAGGTGGAACGGATAGGTTAATAGACCGCCGAGCCAGCGACGGACCGTTGATAATGCTCAATCTACAGCTCTTGTAGGAGTGTAAAGCGGTCGTTGTCAAATATATAACCCAACTGGGTTGGCTATCGATCCCACAGGGAATAGCTTGGTCAACAAGTAAGCAACGATTACTAGACTTTTAGTGCAAGTCTCGTAAAAAGGGGGGATTGTAATATGTAACCAAAATATTAAAGTAAAACTGAAAATAGCAAAGTAAAAAGAAAGAATGTTTAGTAGGTTGTAAAACAATGAGAATTGAGGAGTTGGGGTTATGTCCACCTTCTGAGTTTACGTCTCTATTGGCTATGAGTTATGTGAAATTCAGACATGCATGTGCTTATAGAGAATTGTATTCGATGGTAAATCCAAGCGTCTTTCGACCTCAACAAGGACTATTTCACTTTAACTCTTTCGAGCTTAAAGCGTGTCTAACGGTACAAATTCTCCAAGAGGTTAATCCAGTTACGGCACTAACTTTTTAATAGGGGATGGGACCCTATTACCTTGACATTATCTCTTTTCCAGACATATAACTTTTCTTTCGAACAAGTTAATGCTATACTGGCGTATTCTATGCGTTTGCAACCACAAAGAATTTAGATTAAGATGAAGAGAATAATGATATAAGCAGCATACGTGTCACGAACTTACAAACTCATTGCAATAGATAGTATCTCATAAGGCTTCCATAACCCCAACAGAGAAGTTTAGTTACCCATGAGTACGAAGGAAATCACAATAGACATTGTTATTATACCACAATAAAGAGTTTGTGTAGTAATAGTGTGGTAGGCGTTAGGCGTGAACTTCCTTTGCAATAGTAACGTTTCTCTTGTTGTGGAAATTAAGAATTGATTAAATGAATAGAAGAAGAATAAAAAGTAGAATGTGTTGTAATTGATGGAAGAAGAATGAATAAAAATCTCTAGCCAAATAGGGTATTTATAATACCCACATCCTATTCCTACTAAGCTAATGAAATACTTAACCAAATCCTACTAGGTTAATGTATCATTATCCTAATCCTAATAAATTACTGCATTATTATCCTAATCCTAATAAATTACTGCATTATTATCCTAATCCTAATAGGTTACTGCTGGTCCCCAAGGTCTTCAGAAATGCTGTTTTTGCCCGGGACAGGTTTTCCATGCGTCACTTTTGGTCCTTGGCATCCAAGCTTTCCCTTCCATCTTTCATGAAGCTTTCTTTGACGTCAAGTTATCCATAAAATGCTGAAATCTGCATCATTTATACCTGAAAACTTACTAATCACGTTTGTTAGCTCACTTACAGGAAAAAGGACTAAAAGTGCATGAATTATATAATTTGTCCTCAAAACATGGCTAAAATATGGGTAAAATATAGCACTATAGGCGTGTAAATTCGCCTATCATCAACACCCCACACTTAAAGCTTTGTTCATCCTCGAACAAACTATCATGTCCATCTAAACATCGACTTAGAGTTTCACAGTAACAACACGAAATATTCATCAAGACAAGCACAACAATTATCAACAAAGAGTAGTTTTCTGATCATTAGTAGAAACAATTCAACCTCCAACATAGACTCGTGATGATGGGTAATTCGTATTCAAAAGTTAAGGCACAGAGAATCATACACAACTACCCAAAACTCATCAACCATGTGTGTCTCACATAAGATCTTACCCATAATCACTCACAAGTATTGTATATATTTTGAACATGGGTATAGGTTTATCCTTGCTCTCACTCTCACAAAGAATTCATATGTTGTAGCTGATGACCATAGGCTTACCCTTAGTGTAATGCTCCACTAAATATCAGAATGCTAAGCTTTGGATCAAATAGGTCTTTTACAGGTTGTAATGTAGGCTAAGGGACGGGTAGGACTATTTTGGCCAGAAATAGTGACTAATCCTAAGCGCTTTAATACATCACATTATGTCATTAACACTTTTCTTTCAAACAGCCTTTCTTCTTTCTTTTATTCTACCACCCTTTTTCTCCTCTTTTGTTTTTCAATTTTAAACATAACTAACTTTTTAGTTTTCCTTTCCTTTTTCTTTTCATAACACACCTCTTATGATAGCAATTCTTTTTCATAACAAATTCAAGCACCAATACATTCTAAGGCATCATACTTACCCAACTTCCTCTTATTTTGTCATATGACTTTACACTTTAAAGCACTTAGGAATTTGGATCAAATTATGGTTTTGAAAAAATGGATTAGGCTTACATATGAGGCTGTCAAAGAAAATAGGCTAAAGGCTCAAAAGGGGTTAACTAGGATAATGTCCACGGGTAGGTAAAAAGGTAAACAAGTATAAGTTGCCAAAGAAATGCCTAAATCATCTCCTAGACTTGCACTCTTTATTTTCGCTTTACATACATACCAGGCAAGTTCTAGCATCAGCCACAAACATTGAATATACTATTATCTCACACACACAAGGCACATGGTCGACTTTATTGGGAGTAGTATAGACTCTTGCCCCAACAGATGAAGGAATTGAACCACACAATATCACATAGTGAGTCACAATTAGAGCCTAAACATCTCAATAGTCATGATTTTAGCACAAACTCTTGTTATAATCTCATGCTGCCTATTAGAATAATTTCATGCGAAGCTAAGTAAAAAAAATTTAACTACTAAAAAAAAACTAAAACAAACAAACATAAATAAATGCAAATGCGGATAAAGGAGTATAGCATGCAAATACCACCCCACACTTAGACGGGACACTACCCTCAGTGGAAAATCAATACGAAGAACCTGGTCAGTCGGACTCCTCCTCTATGTCGGGGGTCATACCCCCTTCATCGGAATCATCATAGGAGTCGTCGTCATCAAAATTCTCCTCCATGTCGGAGTCTGGCATTCGTCGCTCATCATCGGTCGGCACATCGTCATCAAGAGGTTCCTCAAAGTATGTACCTACTCCACACATCTCCCTTGCATGCACATTCATTGGATAGTCATGATCCAGTTGTTGGAGCTCTGCATCAGTTGGAACTCGACCTCCGCTCATCAGTGTAAACCGCGTCATGCCATAAAGATGGTGAAAGAAACTCTCATCCCTAGCATGTCTCTCTGCCATAGTAAGGTTGACGCCATGTGTTGATTCAGCATCTTTGACCTTTGTGAGGTCAACCTTCTTCGGATTGTGTGGGAGTTTATGATCAGCCGGTTCCTCTTCGATGTCTTCCTTCCTCAAGATTGCAGTCAACAGATTGCTGAAACTGAAATAGGACTGCTTGTGTAGCCTAGCTTTCCGCATTGTGGAGCGAATGATTGCCCCGATGTTGATAGGGACATTTGTCATCAAAGCGTATACCAGGAACACTCTATATCTTGTTATCTTGGTGTACTGGGTCCCTGGAATGAGGCAAGAGTTGACAATGCGCAACCATATCCTTGTTTCGCTATTCAAAGGAGCATATGGGAAGGTGTTGTGTCGTCCGGTGTCTTTATGTCTGCTCCACCTTGCCATGGATCTTATTCAACAGAGTGTGTGTCGAATTGCTCTATATGGAGGTCTACTGTACAGCTCTTTGAATGGTGATGGATCGACTGAAGGCAAGCCAAGAAAGGAGTTGAAGAAATCTGCATTGAGTTGTAAAACTTGGCCCCGAATCTTGACCTCGTTGCCTGTGGTTTTCGGCGACCAGTTGGCATAAAATTCTCTTGTTAAATCGAGATTGCATTCTCCCATGTCTCGGAAGATGAAATCAGGATGTAATGCGATGATCTTTGCCAACATGTGCGGCTCCTTCTTCGCTAGGCTTTCCTTGTTTATCAAGTCCACATGAACATATTTTCTTTCCTTGTTGTTCCTATACCATTCCTTAGCTTCCTCCTCAACAACCCATTTTATTCCAAACATGCAGCGTGGTAATTGCATCGAGGATGATTCTCCTTGCTCTTTGCGGCCTCTTTTCTTGCCTTTTTGGGAAGTGGTAGCCTTATCTTTGCCTTGTCTTGCTTTGGGTGCCATTGTACCTGAGACTTAAAATAGTGTTCATGTTAGCATCATCTCGATGGATACAATCTATAAACAAGCAGTAAGGGCACCACCCCACACTTAGGTTGTTGGCACAAACTAGTGAAGTGAAAGTGGTCAATTACTCAGACTTCATCGACATACGTTTTAGGTGCTATATTCCAATAATAAAATCAGAGCAGTTACACTTCTTATAATCTTTGCAATACGTCCATGTTGAATATATCAAGACTACTGCATAGGGATTGAATCAAGGTATCGTATCTAACAATAATCACAACCTCCTATGTTGGTAGGCAACCATAAATCTTATTCCAATGAAAAAGTCATTCCAACATGTAAGTATCCAAGTGACAAGATTATGCAATTTTTGGGACCATATCAATTCCACAAAAGTATGACAATGCATCAAAATCAAATTCAAGTTAGGAACAAGTGAAGATCATCCTTAAGTATTCATTCACTCACTTAGTTGTATTACAACAATTCAAACACATTCACATCACCAATACTTTGTCAAGATTTAGCAATTCATAATAGGCGTAGTAATGTAATACTTACGGAATATAAATGAAGAACAAAGTAGTACTTACTTGATTGATGCCTTTGGATTATATTCTTGTGAAGAACTAGAGCAAAAGGAAAATTTTTGAGAGGATTTGGAGGCTATAGGCGGCGCATAAGCTAGGTTTCCAATGTGTTTTTGGTTCAAGACTAAGTCTCATATTTATAGGAAAAGGTTGGGTCGGGTTTTGACCCATTTAAAATCGGATTTGGAGACAAGAAGTGACCATAGGCGGCGCCTTTTGCTTTGCCTATGCTTGGCATAGGCGGCTCCTTTAACAAAGCATTGTCTTAGCATAGGCGGAGCCTATGCCATGGCATTCCTAGGCATAGGCGGCGCCTTTCACTTTACATATGAGATTCAGAGACAAAAGGCATTAGCATAGGCGGTGCCTATGCTATGGCATACTTGGGCATGGGCGGCGCCTATGCTATGGCACACTAGATTCCGAGACCTTAGGCCATAGTATAGGCCTTGCCTTGTTCGTGGCCTAGTTTTACCTAGGCCTAGCCTTGTTCGATGCCTCTATTTTCATGAGCAATGCTCAATCCATAGCCTTTTGCTTCTTCATTCCTAACTTACCACCTTTAACATGCAATACGTCCAAAGCAAAATTTGAAATCGACCTCCTCGTTTTACACCTCTTTGCACCTACATTTACTCAAAAACAACAAAGACGATTAGAACGATGGGTTGCCTCCCATCAAGCGCCTTATTTTTGGTCATGGCACGACTCTTCTTTGTGGATTTTTATTTATCAAAAGCAAACAATTAGTAGAACGAAAGAAAGAAAAAAAATGAAAAACGATGGGTTGCCTCCCACCAAGCACTTGATTTATTGTCGCGGCACGACATAGCTATCTCGATTACTTAGACTTCATCGAGATAGATAGTGGATCGTTTTCTGAATGGATTCAGACGACAATGATACTTACTTGTAGGCATGCAATCTTCTTCGAGATGACTCTTGTACATACTTATCCCAGGAGGGATACCAATTATATCATCAATAGACCAACCCATAGCTCTCTTATACCTCTTTAGAGCAGAGATGAGAGCCTCTACGTGTTGTTCACTTAAATTATCCACCACACTTACCGGAAGTATATTTCTACTTTCCAAGAACACATACCTTAGATAACCGGGGAGCTCTTTTGATTCTAGCATTGGTGGCTCTTCAATGGAAGTCTTCGCTTTTGGTGACGGTTGATTCTTAAGATCAAGGTCCGGCTGTTCAGGAGTATGAGAATAGGACCCTATTTCTGTTAGAGCACACGTATTTTCTTCATAATCTTCATCATCCTTATGCTCAACATCCAGTAGCACAGCAGACAATGACTCAACAGTAAGCTGTTTTGTTTCAGATAATGCTTTCTTATCCTCATAATGAACATCAGCTACAGAGAACACATTCATATCACTAGGCTACTTCATTGCTTTGCATATATCAAAACAGACCACTTCGTCATTCAACCGAAATAAAAGCTCATTAGCTTTCATGTCAATAAGCACACTTCCAGTTGCAAGGAAAGGACGTCCTAAGATTATGGGAACTTCAGAGTCCGCCTCACAATCCAGAATTACGAAGTTTGCAGGAAAGATGAATGAAGAAACCTTCACCAACACATCATTTATGATACCCACAGGTCATTTTACCGACCTATCAGCCATCACGAGCCTCATATTAGTTGGTGTAGGATCGCCTAACCCCAACTTCCTGTAGGTGGATAGTGGCATCAAATTGATGCTTGCTCCCAAATCGCACAATGCCTTAGCAAAATTCATAGATCCAACCGTGCACGGAATAGTGAAAGCACCGGGGTCAGCCTTCTTCTGAACTAGTGATTGGGTAGCGATTGCGCTGCAGTACTCATAGCTTGCTGCTTGCTTCTTTGTCAAAAGATCCTTCATAAATTTCCCGTACCCAGGCATTTGTTCTAGTACCTCTACCAACGGAACATTAATGGTCAGCTTCTTTAACATATTCATGAATTTGCTGAACTTTGTATCATCCGCAAACTTCTTTAATATTTGAGGAAAAGGTGGTGGTGGATAAGGAATTGTTTTCTCCACGGCTTTCTTCTCCTCTTGCTTCTGTTTTTCTACCTTTTCAGGCTGTAACATACTCGGTGTGACGTCATAGGCGTCGTGGGTGGTTTCTACGGCAGCTTCTCCTTTTGCCTTATCAACGATGTCTGCTACCTCGTCAACCACTTCCTTGGATTTTGCACAGTATCGCTAGGTAAGGTGCCAACCTTTCTTTGATTGAGTGCTGCTGAAAGTTGGCTCAATTACTGCTCTATTTGCTTGATTAAAGTGGAATGAGAATCAACTAATTGCTTCATGGAGGACAAATCATTTATTACCTCTGTTACTCCAGCGCTCGTTGCTTCCACTCCTTTCAATAGTTTAGCCACCATCTCTTCCATATTTCCAGAACCGGATGTAGTGGTGTCACATCTTCCTGGGGGAACGTATAAACCACTATTGCCATTCTTGTTCTTCCAACTACCTTGGTCCTTGTTTCCAAATTTATCATAGTAGTTTTGACCTTGGTTTCCTTGGGTATTACCTCGGAAACCACCCTGATTGTTCAAGTAGTTGGCTTCTTCTTCCGAATCAGATTCGTCTCTTTCTTTTAACGCAACAGCTTTGACTTTTTCGGTCTTCCCTGATAATAGATGCTTTGTAAGAAGATCCACTTGTGTTTTCATATGCGCCATATCTTGATCGCGTTCTTCTTCTCTTCTCCTTTTTTCAGCAGTCATGCCAATAGATATAGTAGGGCTTGCTACCTCAGAATCCTTGGTATGCCAATCTCTACTTTGCTTCGTCATCCGATCTAGCATATTGCTTGCCTGGCCAAAGGTGAGGTCCATAAATGATCCTCCAGCCGCATTATCAACCACTGGCTTAGTCACCGAATTCAAAGCTCTGTATAATATCTCCATCAAGTGGACATTGGTCATGTGATGGTTTGGGCACCTCATAAGCTTCGTCTTGAACCTCTCCCATGTTTCGTGCAGAGCTTCGGTTGGAAGCTGCCGAAAGTTACTGATTTCATCTCTTAATTGTGCACTTTTGGATGGCGGAAAGAATCTTTCTAGGAAAGAGTCTTTCAATTGCCTCCAATTTGTAATGGAATCAGGAGTCAGCCCATTTAACCATAGAGTTGCCTCCCCAGACAGAGACAATGGAAATAGCCATAATCGAATTGCATTCTGCCCAACGCCAGGATTGTCAAACGACTTGCATGTAGAAATAAAGTTGATGAGATGCATATTCGGATCATCGCCTGCTAGTCCACCAAATAATCCGTTGAGTTGCAAAAGCTGAATCATGGTGCTAGTGATATTGAACTTTGCTCCAGGTGCCAAGGGTGGCAGAATAATGGCTCCTGTGGCGCCAGCTTCATCCAAATCGTCCTCATCATCATCAAAAGGAATCTGCACAGCTCCGCGATCAGGCCTCAATCGCGCTTGACGATCTCTTCTCTGCATGAGTGCCGCCACCTCAGTAGTATGTCGTGGGTTTAGTAGCTCCTCATCGCCCAGGTCCTCATCATCAGGATTTGTTGCACGACCTGGGTTATCAATATTCTGTTGGTGCACTTGAGCATTGGCCAACGCAGCTAATCTAGCCTCCTCCTGTTGAGCAGCCCTTCTTTCAATTTCTTGTTGTGCATCCATTCTATCAACAGAACCTGAATAAAACAAAAACAACAACTAAAAGTAAAAGTACGAGAATCTATGACCAAAGGGTCTTGTAATTATCACAAACTTAGTTGACAACTGTATTCCCCGGTAACGGCGCCAATTTTTGATAACGCTCAATCTACAGCTCTCGTAGGAGTGTAAAGCGGTCGTTGTCAAATATATAACCCAACTGGGTTGGCTATCGATCCCACAGGGAATAGCTTGGTCAACAAGTAAGCAACGATTACTAGACTTTTAGTACAAGTCTCGTAAAAAGGGGGGATTGTAATATGTAACCAAAATATTAAAGTAAAACTGAAAATAGCAAATTAAAAAGAAAGAATGTTTAGTAGGTTGTAAAACAATGAGAATTGAGGAGTTAGGGTTATGTCCACCTTCTGAGTTTACGTCTCTATTGGCTATGAGTTATGCGGAATTCAGACATGCATGTGCTTATAGAGAATTGTATTCGATGGTGAATCCAAGCGTCTTTCGACCTCAATAAGGACTATTTCACTTTAACTCTTTTGAGCTTAAAGCGTGTCTAACAGTACAAATTCTCCAAGAGGTTAATCCAGTTACGGCACTAACTTTTTAATAGGGGATGGGACCCTATTACCTTGACATTATCTCTTTTCCAGACATATAACTTTTCTTTCGAACAAGTTAATGCTATACTGGCGTATTCTATGCGTTTGCAACCACAAAGAATTTAGATTAAGATGAAGAGAATAATAATATAAGCAGCATACGTGTCAGGAACTTACAAACTCATTGCAATAGATAGTATCTCATAAGGCTTCCATAACCCCAACAGAGAAGTTTAGTTACCCATGAGTGCGAAGGAAATCACAATAGACATTGTTATTATACCACAATAAAGATTTCGTGTAGTAATAGTGTGGTAGGCGTTAGGCGTGAACTTCCCTTGAAATAGTAACGTTTCTCTTGTTGTGGAAATTAAGAATTGATTAGATGAATAGAAGAAGAATAAAAAGTAGAATTAAGAGTAGAATGTGTTGTAATTGATGGAAGAAGAATGAATAAAAATCTCTAGCCAAATAGGGTATTTATAATACCCACATCCTATTCCTACTAAGCTAATGAAATACTTAACCAAATCCTACTAGGTTAATGTATCATTATCCTAATCCTAATAAATTACTGCATTATTATCCTAATCCTAATAGGTTACTGTTGGTCCCCAAAGTCTTCAGAAATGTTGTTTTTGCCCGGGACAGGTTTTCCATGCGTCACTTTTGGTCCTTGGCATCCAAGATTTCCCTTCCTTCTTTCGTGAAGCTTTCTTTGGCGTCAAGTTATCCATAAAATGCTGAAATCTGCATCATTTATACCTAAAAACTTGCTAATCACGTTTGTTAGCTCACTTACAGGAAAAAGGACTAAAAGTGCATGAATTATATAATTTGTCCTCAAAACATGGCTAAAATATGGGTAAAATATAGCACTATAGGCGTGTAAATTTGCCTATCATCAACCGTCTCTACTAAGGTAGTGAGTCCCTATTCTAGCCCAAGTGAGACGGTCAAAACGACGGACCGTTGAGCCAGCAACGGAACGTCGCCCAAGCCGTCGCTACTAAGGCAGTGATTCCCTATTCTGGCTCAACTGCAATGGTTAGAATGACGGACCATCGAGCCAGCGATGGACCATCTTATGAGCCATCGAAGAGCCTATTTAGCAATTTAAAGCCATTTTTAAAAGGGTATTTGGATCTTTTTCCACCCGTTTTAACTCATAATTATACTAGACAATAGCTCATAACTTCATTATTCATTCACAACATTTAACTAGGGTTTATCTCAAAGATCAATCTCCAAGAATAAGAAACCCTAGGTGTTTAATTCCAAGTCAAGAATTCAAGCTTTCCTCCATAAATCTTTAAGAAATCATCCACCCAGGTATGTCAAGTGTTCATTCATGGATTTATTTTATCCATGAAGCCCAAGAATCCAATTTTAAATTATAAATTATGATATTTATGTTGTGGATTGATTACGATCATGTTGATGTTGTGTATGATACCCAAGTGGGAATTGTTAAATATGTTTTGATTAATTTATGCTAGCATGTGGATTGAAAATCTACTAAATTATGTTGATTTATGCAACCATGATGAATTAATTTAATGTCCAAGCCTAAGCTTATAGTTATGCATGCAAGGTATTTGATAAAATTTCTAAGAGAATAGGAAACATGCCTTATGACTCAATTGTGACCAAAATGATGAACCTATGTTTCACCCTTAAGTTCAAATGACTCCCATGTTATTGTTATGGTTTGTGATGGATTGATGTAATAATCATGATATTAAGCTTATGAAATTATGATATGTATACATGGACTTCTATTTATATGTGAGCTTATGGCATGCAAATACTTTATGAATATCCCCAATGATTGTACTATGAATTGTTGGCTATGGTCATGTGTCAAGAAGTGTCAAGTCTTGTCAGTTTCATGCTATTGAGCCCTGGGGTTACTTGTACCCGATAATTTAGTTGTGTACCTAGATCTAGTGTCATGTTTTCAAGATACTCTCAGTCAATCCATGTGCAGTAGAATTCAGTCAGTCTCATGACTCAGGAAAACTCAATAATCTCAGTAATCTTAGTAATCTTTGTCAGTTATCAGATCTCAGTAATACTCCGTCAGTTAATGGAACTCAGTAAACTCAGTCCAGTCAGTTTAGTATAATTAATTCAGTATCTAATCAGATAGGAGTAGGATTCAGCACCGAGTAAACCCAAGGATGGGAACTCACCTGCGAGTAAAGGGTGTGATTCTTAGAAGCAATCTTTGGATTTCAGAACTATGTAGCTAGCATAGGTTGAGACATCAACACTTTCAGTTGAGAGTTTATAAGGTGGATCAACACTTCCAGATGAGGGTCCCACCATTCTCCTTTGGGGACACTACCAGATGAGGGTCACTCATATCTTGTTCTTACCAGTGGCACGGTATTGACCGCCTTCTAATTGGGGTTATAGATTGGACCCCAACTCAGCTATAATAGCTTATTAGGGGCATGTCGGTCAGATAACTACTTCCCATAGTTACAGTCCCATTCTCAATCTCATTAATAGAACTCAGATAGTTCTACAGAATTCAGGACTGTCAGATACAGTCACCCGATTCAGTACGAAACTCAGCTAGTTCTATCAGAAATAGGACTGTCAGACACAATCATTTAGATAATAGTACCACATTTATATGAAACCTATGTTATCAGTATTCAGATTTAGTGATGTCTTAATCTCAGATACAGTTCACGTATTCATACATGTATTCTCACATTCATGTTATTCGGTCAGCTAGTATTGTCATTCATATAAACCCTTGGATTCAGCCTACCTCACTTGCGTACTAAATCATTCAATCGTATTGACGCATTTGCGCTATGGATTTTTATACCATAGGTTCAGAAGCATGAGCTCTAGAGCATCAGTAACATTCCAATCTCAGCAGTCAGAGTTTGCAGTGAGTCCTCATCCTTCGAGGACATGATCATTACTTTATTATGTCATTACTTAGATTATTTTAGTAGTTGGAGTTATTTAGGGACATATCCCATCAACTCCTTGTTCAAACAGTTCAATTTTAGAGGCTTTAAGACTATAGTATATTCAGATAGTTTATTTCAGTTCATGTTTTGGTATTGATATACCGTACTCTCAGATAGTATGTTTTATCTGTTTTGAACCTTATGGCATATTCCAATCCATTATTTCCATATTTTACATAATGTCATACGGTATACAGGTACAGATATCAGTCATGAGTTTTCTTGTGGTCCTTTAGGGTTATGAGCACCGTGTAATATTCCGGGTACTAGATTCGGGACTTTACATAAAGTGACCCAAGTGGAACTTTAGCAGTTGCTCCAGCTGGGACTTAGAAAATTTCCAAATCTCTATCGACCTCTTGGGATTCATCTAAAATCTCAAGAACGCAAATGAACTATGCTACCCTATCAAATTAGACGCTCCAAACTGAATGGCGATATCAGATTTTCAAAAAAAAGTAGTTTTCAAAAAATTTGCCCCTGCGGCCCTATTTTATAATATTTTGAATCGAGAGTCAAAATGAGATATAAAAGTCATAAAATCACACAAACCACACTACCAACCCAAAATTGACCTTTTGGATCTATTGGCATAGTCCGTTTTGGCATCCGATAGACAAAACAATAAATGTTGATCGAAGTCAATTATAAAATCTTTTTAACTCAAAAAACCACAAACTCGCACAAATCGCACCTTAATGCATTAAAACCGTGCCAACTTTCCCACAAAGATCAAGTCATTACATTATCCACCACTAAGAATCTAGTTCATCCTCAAACTATAGGCATGAAAAATACCTGTATAAAAGAAAAACTGGGGAGAACTACCACACATATCAGACTCGACCTCCCAAGTAGCCTCATCTATAAGTCGATACCTGTACTGGACCTTAACCACCAGAATATCTCTAGAATGCAATCATTTAACATCCGTAGCAAGGATGGAGACTGGATTCTCAACAAAGGAAAATGTAACACCCCGAATCTGGTATCCGGAATGCTACATGGTTTTCATGACTCCAAAGGATCACAAGCTAACCTATGACTGATATTTGTACCTAAACACTACATAATATACTGTATAAATGCAGAAATAAAGGTTGTAGGGCCATAAGGTTCAAAACTGAGACATAATATCTGTTAAAATATAACATCTAGGTGGGGTATGAAATGCCCAAAACAACTGAAATAACTATTTGAACATGCTATTCTAAAAAGCCTCTAACTGTCTGAATAAGGAATTGATGGGACATGTCCCCAACTAACTCCATCTACTGAAAGCTAAAATTAAATTAATGAAATAACTCATAATATCATCCTCAAATGATGAGGACTCACTATTAAACCTAGATGCTACTGATGCTCTAGAGCTCATGCTTTTGAACCTATGATATAAAAACACCATAGCGCTAATGCGTCAGTATGATTGAATGTACTGGTATGCATGTGAGGTAGGCTAAATGCAAAGGGTTCACATGCATAAACTATACTAACTAGTTGGATAGCAAGAACGTTAGAATGCATGCATTAATACGTAATTACTATAACTGAGATCATGACAACATGATTACTGAGCCTGAGTGTTCATAACGTATGATACTGATAGCTGTATAACTAAAATAACTTATACTGAGCGACTGTATCTGACAATCTAGTTTCTGATAGAACTAGCTGAGTTTCGTACTATTCTGAGTTGACTGTATTTGATAGTCCTAAATTCTGAAGAACTATCAGAATTCTTTTACTAAAACTGTATGACTATATCTGACAATACTGATCGTGTAACTGAAACTATGGGAAGTAGTTATCTAACCGACATGCCCTAAATAATTGCAATATAGCTGAGTTGGGGTCCAATCTGTAACCCAATTGGAAGGGTGTCAATACCGCGCCACTGGTAAGGACAATTTGTGTGTAACCCTCACATAAAAAGTAACTCTAGTGTTAACGGTGGGAACCCTCATATAACAAATTAAGACACCTCATCTACCCTCCTATAATAGGCTATGATGTCTCAACCTACGTTGGCTATGTAGTTTAAGAATTGCTTCTAAGAATCACACCCTCATATAACAGGTGAGTTCCCATCCTCGAATTCGCTCGGTGCTCGTTCCTACTCCCATCTGAATAGACACTGAACATAATTAACTGAACTGGACTAGACTGATTTCATGGAGTTCCATTGACTGACGGAATACTACTGAGATTTATGAATTTACTAAGATTTCCTGAGTCACATGACTGACTGAGTTCTATGGATCATGGCTTGACTAAGGATATCGTGAAACATAACACTGGCACTAGGTACACATCTATATTTTTTTGGTACAAGTACCCCCAGGACTCGATAGAAGGAAACTGACAAAGCATGACTTTCTTGAATACATGGCCAACTTCAACAATTCATACTACGACAGTAGGGGATATTTCATGAAGAACATGGTTATCATAATCTTGTATATAGCTTAGAATGCACATGATCATATCTTAACTTCATCATTTTAATAGCATAATTATATCATCACGCAATTGTATTACACAATAATCCTTATGGAAATCATTTTAAACCTAAGGGAACACATACATTCATAACTTGGGTCACAGTTTAACTATCAAGCATAATTTCTATCCTCCTAGGCATTTTATCAAACACTTAGACTGCATGATTTAAGGCTTAGGCGTGAGCATGAATTTAATAAAACCTTACTTCTCAATCCCACCCAATTTCATGATTTCAGTCCATATATTAGCGTAATTTCATAAATACATAATAAAGGTTCCATCTTGGAATTCATACAACAACAACACATGAATATAATTTAGTTCAGAGAATGAATATCACAATTTGAAATTTAAAACTTGGTTCTTCAGCTTCATGGATGAAAGGAGTCCATGAATGAACACTATGCATACCTAAGATGGAAGATTCTTGATGATTCATGGAGAAACTTGCTTGGACTTGGATCCCCAATTGAAAACCCTAATGTGTTCTTGAGAGGATCTTGAGGGAAGTGGCTATATTTTGGTGTAAATGGGGCTTAATCCCGTGTTTTTTACTTATATAGGGTGGGAGAATTACCCCTTTGGCCTTAAAAATGCAGACATTTAATGAATAAATAATTGGGCATCGACGCTATGGGTGATGCGACGCATCGAGGGTTTCAACGCTATACCCGATGCGGCGCGTCGTGAACACATCGAGCCTCAGTTGTTTTGGCTCTGGCAGTCTGTACAACTGGTGACCAACACGATTGGCGACACGGTGTGCCAAGATCGCGTTGGTTCACTATTTTGGACTTCCAAACTTGCTTGAAACGAGTTTCAAAAAATCTAAAACTTGTTCGAAAACATCTATTGACCTTCCTGATCATGAATTAACAAGAATATAGACCATTAATGGATGTTAAGGTGGCGAAATAAATTTTATAACTTTTGAAGGCCAAAATAATGCTAAGTCTGGGCACCCAGCAAGAATTTTCTAAGTCTGTGACCCCCTTGACAAGCTTAAAGGACTTAATTAAGCTTAAGTATTTTACGGGATCTTACAGAAAATCTGTTATATAACTGTACTAAATCCCAACGAATGACATGAGACTTATCCAGAATATAATGTTGAAGCATGGATACATAAAAAACTAGATGAACAGCTGATAAATTTGGGGGCAATGCTAACTCATAATCCATATCCCCAATAGTTCAAAGAATCTCAAAGGATCTAATATACCTGGGGCTAAGTTTGACCCTCTTTTTGAACCTCATCACGCCCTTCATGGGCGAAACACAAAGAAAGACATGATCACCAATACTAATTCTTAAGGCACGAAATCTACGATCCGCATAGAATATTTGCCTACTCTGAACCGCTCGAAGTCCATCCTGAATAACCCAAAATCTGTCCAAAGACTCATAAAGCAAGTCCATATCTCGAGGTCTAATCTCAGAACCTCAAACCAACCAACTAGAGAGTGACAATGCCTATCATAAAAAGCTTCGAAGAGAGTTATCTCAATAATGAATAGGTTGTTATCATTATACGCAAACTCTGCCAAAGCCAAATGCTTATCCCACTGACCTCCAAAATCCATGACACAAGTGTAGAGCATATCCTTCAAAACTTGAATAGTTCTCTCCAACTAACCATTGGTCTGCGGGTTGAAAAGTTGTGCTAAGATCAACTTAGGTACCAAAACTCCTCCTGAAATACCTTTCTAAAGTAAGTTGTGAAAACAGAACCTCTATTTAAGAAAATAGACACTGGTATACCATAGAGATGAACTATCTTACAAATGCAGATATGGGCCAATCTTTCAGCACTAAAAGAAACCGGAATAAGAATGAAATGACAACTATGGTCAATTGATCCATAATGATCCAACCCAAACTCTATTAGAACCAAAAGAAGTACGAGGAAATCCAATCGCAAAGTCTATAGTAATCCATTCCCATTGCTACTCGGGAATAGGTAACCTCTAAAGCAAACTAACATTTTTAAAATGCTCGGCCTTCACCTATTGGTAACATAGGCAACGATCTACAAAATCTGCTACATCCTTCCACATACCACCCTACCAATAGTGTTGTCTTAAATCACGATACATTTTGGTCACTCCTGAAAGAATGGAATACCTAGAACAAAGAGCCTTCTCTAATATCAATCTCACCCGATCGCAGTCTCGGCACACATTCGGCCTCAAATCCTCAAAATACCATCTGGATCAGGTGAGGCTTCCTTAGCCTCACCACCAAACACCTTATACCAAACCAACCTAAATCCAAAATTATTAAGCTAATGGACCCGAATATGCTCCATCAGAGAAGATCTAGCCTTCATAAAATGCCAAAACATACCAAAGTATCAAAATATCAAGCCTAACCATCCGGTTTGCCAAAGACTGAAACTATATGGCCAAATACCTCTACTGGGTCAAAAGATGTTCCAAGCTACCCATATTAGTCGACTACTATCTCTAGGGATCCACAAGCATATTTGTCTTGCCCAAATTATAAAGGATCATAAGGTCATAATCCTTTGGCAACTAAGTCCCTTGTTCAACTATTGATAATCAATACACATACGCATAGACCCATCTTTTTTCATCATAAATAAGACAGGCCCACCCTTACGTGATACACTAGGTCGGATAAATACCTTGTCCAATAACTCCTGCAACTGATCCATCAATTACTTCAACTCTACTGGGACCATCCTATAGGGAGGAACTAAAATAGACGTGGTGACCGCCTCAACATCAATAGCAAAGCCAATATCATGATCCAAAGGCAAATCCGTGGGACATCCATGAACTCGCAGACAATACAGAGAGAATCTAATGAATGCGATAAAGCAACACTAGTATCATGAATATAGGCCAAATATGACAAACATCCCATCTCAACCAAGCAATGATCACATAGAAAAGATATAACTCTCTTTGGACCCAAATGAAACATACCCTTCCAAGCTATCCTTTGCATATAAGTCATTGCTAAAGTCATGATATCAGTGTAACAATCTATAATAGCATGATTAGGAGCTAACAAATCCATACCCATGATGACATCAAAATCTACCATATCTAGGATGATCATATCTAATCAAGTCTCACACCCAAGAAAGGTCACAACACAGGATCAGTACACCTAAACTACTACTGAAGAGTCTCCTACAGGGGTCGATACATGGATCGGCACAGCAAAAAGCTCACTAGTAGAATCAAAACCCAAAGAAATATATCCATACATATAGGAAAAAGTCAATCCCGGATCAAATAACATAGATACAGATCTAAAGCAAACAGCGATGAATCCTGTGATAACAATGTTAGAAGACTTTACCTCTAGTCTAGAGGGTGTAGCATAGCATTGTCCATGACCACTACCTGACTGAGTAGCTCACGATCACCACTACCTCTTCCTTAGGCACCTCTATTAGTACCTATACCTCTCTGTGGGACACCTCTTAGTGTCGATATAAGAGTAGGTCTAAAAACATAGCAAATCTTCACACACATAGCATATTTTGTAGACTCAGTATAAGGCGATACGACTGAGCGAGAATGACCATCATAGAACGACGTCTGAACACCTAAAGTTGTTAAACCAAAACACCTACTACCTAAACCTTATAAGGAAACCTATACTGATCTGCCATAATACCTGTGGGAACCTCTTAAATTTCTACCTCATTAAACTCGCCTGATGGAGCACCCTGTTGACACCTCTCTAAGAGGCTTGAAGAATAGATTCAGTCATCTTCACATGACCCACTTTTAAATGATACCCCTGAAACTATTATCCGGGAAGGAGACAACTAAAGAGAAATATTTAATCCATCCACAAACTTCTGAATCTTCTCAGACTTGCTGATAATACTAGCAATAAAATATCTGAATAAGTCATGAAAACATTCCTCAAACTCTACAACAGTCATAAAGCCCTTTTCTAAGTGATAAAACTCATCTCTTATTTGATTCCTCAAACTGTATAGCACAAACCTGCCTAAAAAGACCTCAATAAACTAATCCCAAGTCATCTCTAGGGAACCCAGAGTCCTTCCACTAACAAGTGACCTTTACTAGTCCCTAGTTATATTTCTCAACTGGTAGGTACTGTAAGCAACCCCATGTGACTCAAGCGATCCAGGGTTATGCAACTTTTTCCAATCAAGAGCTCATAGGCATACACCCAAGTGAGTGAATCTCTCAAACCTTTTATGATCCTTAAAAGACATAATTATACCCATAACAATAGAAGGCATAGTGAAATTGGTTGGCTGAGATCCTATCTAAGAGGGTAATATATATAAAGGCTAAACTCCTAATCTCAGAATACCATACTCAGACAAAGGCATAGAAGGAGGAACAACACTTGGAGTATGCAGAGTACCATAATCAAATATCGATACCACTAGAGGATCCATACTCAAAGTCAAAGGAACACCATAGGTAAACTCTAGCACAAATGAAGGTAAAACACTCGGAGTGGGAGGAACACCAGGCACACTCAAAGGGACACCCTCCAAACGAGTCAGCAAACAAATCAATAACCTCTTTAAGACTAGGGTACACGAACTATGTGGAACTTGAGTAGGTATTTATCTATAACATGCTTAACCTAAGGCTCAGAGATGATCTCTCTAGTGCAACCTCTGGAAGATGGAGATCCTTATGTTCGTTCTCTACCTCGGGCATATCAATGACTCATAACTTGCCCCCTATACTAGACTCTCTCCTTAAATGATAGCTCGGCATCCCTAGCCTCTCAGGATCTAGTCCTCACAATCTGTATAGAAAAAAGTGAAACATGATTTAGAACACAGGGAATGAAAGATTCGCACAATATGGAATAAAATAAGAATTTCCTAAAGATATCTTATAGCCTCACAAATATAGATACCGATGTCTACGTATCAATTTGGGAGACTCTATCAGACACCATGTTCTTATATTGATGATACCAATGAACTTGTTTGCTCTGATACTAATTTTTCACAATCCAAATAATGAAGGTCATGGTGAAACTTATCGTGGCTAGGCCTTGATAGGTAAGTCAATCACCCAAACTAATATGAAAAGAAAAAAAAACACCATAATACCAAGGAAAGACTTCTAGAGTGAACTCAAACCATACATATACAAAAATAGGAGAAGTTTGAATATCAAAACAATACCATAAACCATCACAAAACCTGGTGTAACAATGTAAGAACAATCTTCATACAACTCAAAGTCTGAAAAATACAACTAATAATCTAAAAAGAATACAAGTTTGTCTCCAAATACAAAATAAGAATAAACTAGATAGGATGGGGTAGGAGGTCAACTCTGGAATCATAAAGAGGCCACTACCTTGACTATATAAAATCAATGCCTGAACTCAGTTATCATGCGACGCATTCGTACCTGGATCTGCACTGAAAGGGCATAGTAGGAATGAGTTTGGTCCACTTGTACTCAATATATATCATAAGCCAACTAAGTAAAGTAGAAAATAAGGTATATAAAATAATAATATGAGCACATCACCTGCAATCAGAAAATATCTCAAATGGTAGCTCACACAGTCTCTACTAACAGTTCTAAATATATCACATAAACCAAACAAAAATACTAAAAGAAATAGATATACATCAAATCAAACACGAAAGTACAACACTAAAGATGCACAATGTATGAAATGCAATGAGGGTGATAATGATGATGATGTGATTGTTTGAGGTTATTGCATAATCTTTATATACACCTACCAAGCACTACTCCCGAGATAGGATCTATGAGGGATTTTCAACCCATATAAAATCTCAATAACCAATACCAATCTTGATATCTATATCTTATCTCCATCTCATAAACTATGACAGAGGGTTTTTGAAGGTGTCATATTTTTGTCAGAAAAACTAGTATTTCTACAGTGGTACCAATATCTCATCAATGTATGTATGATATGAGGATCTAATACTCACAACCAAACTAGAATGGGAATCTCAAATCCAACCAATGTACACATATATGAGCTAAAAATTCACTTAATAGGACAATCATACATGATCCAATATAAGTCATGTACTATTAGAGTGAAATATACATGTAAAATATATCATTGATACCACATAAATCCCAACTTAGGCATTTTTAGCAGGAAGCAAACGACTAAATGTATACACAAAACCAATAAAATCATATAAGACCACCACATAGGCCACACATAGAAATTATTATCACAAACCACCAATAATAACTAAATAAGCCCCCACACAGGCAAAAAATAGTAATAACACTATTTTCATGATTCATTCCCATACTCATAACATGCTTTTATATAAGATATTATTAACTATACAACCTAGTTTAAAGAAAGTTAAGCCATAACTTACCTCAAACAATAAAATCCCAGCCTTATACCTTTAATTACATAGCCTTCCCCTCTTGAACAACCTTAAAACCAACTAAAAACATACAAATATAAAATCTACTCCTTAAAAGAAAACCAGCGATACTCATATTATCTATTTTTGAGTCAGGATCAAAACAGACACCGAAATAGGTTTTCAAAAATAAAGAGTAAAATTGGAATTTTGATTTATAAATACACTGCCCATGATTAAAGAAATTCATGGAAGAAAACCTAAGTAATGGGTTGAAATCGAGGTTTAATTGGAATAAATACTATTTTAGGCCTTTAGGGTCAAGTCTCTAAATTCCACTTTTGAGATCACAAAATTAAGGGTTGTTGATGACAAGAATCGAAGTAAAATAGTTGAAATAGTAATTTGGAGCTTATCCAAGCTTGAAAATGGAAGAACTCGCCCAAAAATCCTTGAACTTGAAGCTCAAAATCTCAAAAATGGAAAATTTTAGAAAAAAAAAGTTTTTATGCTCCCAGGTATGATTGCTTTAGTGGCACTTGACCTCTTAAACAATTATTGATAATGAGGTCAAGTGTTACTTTGTTATTACCCATGCGCATCATGGTTGACTTTAGATAACAAGGGGCACCAAAAAGAAGCCTCCACTAAAGCGGACAAGGCTTCTCTTTAGCGGCCTCAAGCTGGTGAGATAGGTCTCGAAAGCGACTAGTTAGCCGCTTTAGCAGTTACACCAATTGGGACTTGAAATTTTTCCAGTTTCCATCGGCCCCTCGAGATTCATCCAATATCCCAAGAATGAAAATGAAACATGATACCCTATCAAATTTGATGTTTCAAACTCAATGGAGATATCAGGTTTTTGATAAAGGGTTGTTTTCACAAATTGACCGTTGAGGCTCAATTTTATAATTTTTTGAATCGAGGATCAAAGTAAGATATAAAAGTAATAAAATCACACCAACCACTATACCACCCCAAAATTAACATTTCAAATCTATTGGCACTTTTTGTTTTTCCATCTGATTGAAAAAATAATAAATATTGATCAAAGCTAATTAGAAACTCTTGTCAATCTCCAAAAACTACAAACTCACACAAATCACATTGTAATTCATCGAGAACCATGTTAACCATCCCCACATTATATAAATATCGTGTAGCAACCCAAAATATGGGTAAAATTGTCAAATTACATAAAAATAAATAGTTCACAAAATTCAAGTCATTACAATAGGGGGCTTAATTCAAATCTAAATACTAATAATACAAATCAATCAAGTAGTGAATCATATGGAGGTGAAATACCTGATGAGGAAACATTGACCCAGAGTTGAGATCTTTTAGGAATGAAAGTAGCATCAAAAAAAATCCTAGAAGAAAATCAAGAGTCCTTGAAGAAATATCACTAGGTAAAGTTGGTATTGACAAAGATCTTTAAGACATTGGCAAAAATAAGAAAGATAGATATGTGGGTAAATTAGGAGGTGATGAAAAGTACATTGATAGTTTAGAATATGACAGTATTGATAGCACTGATTTGCTAGATGAAAAAGCTGTTGTGGTGTTGATTTATCAAGAAATACAAGTGAAATTAGGTATGATGATGAATATGGTGTTGCTATTTTTGAATTTGGAATGATTTTTAATGGTATTAAGAAATTCAGAAAAGCTTTGGGAAGGTATGTAGTAGCAAACAAAGTTTAGATTATTTTAAAACCTAATAAAGCTCATAAAGTAAAGGCTAAATGTAAATTTAAGACAAAATGCAAATGGTTGTGTTATGGTACACTTGATAAAGATTCTGGTAATCTTTTAATCAAAAACAGTAATCATATGCATAAATGTACTATCTTAAATAGAAAAAGATATATAACTAAATTTGCTACCAACGGATTTAGGGATGAAATAACTAAACAACTATCTTTGAGGATCAGGGAAATACAAAAATTATGCATGGAGAAATTTAAATTGTATATGGGTATAAATATTTGTTATAAGGCGAGGTTACAAGTTTGAAGAGAATCTTTGGCGGACTGGAATATGAAATTTTCAAGATTATGTGATCATGTTGAGTTCACAAAATAGAACAATCTGATAGTTCTATTTGGTTAAGGATGGAAAGAAAAACTTTCTCAGAAAAAAATTTATTTATGTATTTCTATGTTTGTTTGGATACATTGAAGAAAAAGTGGATGGAAGGATGTATAAGAATCATAAATTTTGATAGATGTTTCTTAAAGGGTACTTATAAAGGGAGCTTTTAGTAGCTCTTAGAAATAATAGAGACAGTCAAATGTTTCCTATATCCTAGGAAGTTGTGGACAAGAAAACTAAGCATAGCTGGAGTTTTATTACTAACTATTTGAAAGAGGATCTACAGTTAGACACTGGAGCAGATGTAGTTGCCATGGATGATATGCAAAAGGTAAATTAACTATTTTTTCCTTAACTGTTACGTAGTTGAAATACTTAATTTCTTGATCAAGTGTTTAACTATTTTTTTGTTATGTAGGACTTTAATGCAGTTGTTTCTGAGTTATTACTAAATGCTAAAGTAAGAATGTGTGTTGGATACATCTGGTCCAACTAGAGTCAAGACTGGAAGGGATAAGAGAGGAGAAAATAATTTTGGAGATATTTCAAAATAAGTTTTAAAGTGAAGTTCAAAGAGAAACTTGATTACATTAGTATGCTTGATAGACAAAGTAAAGATATTAAAGCTGATTTATTGCATTATACTAGGGTATCACGGGTTAGGGCATACTTATAAAAAATATTTTGAAATGTGATGCTATTGAAAATAATATGTGTGAGACGTTTAACTCATGGATCTTATCTAGTAGACACAAATCTATTATTACTATGTTGGATAAAATTAGAACAAGAATTATAACCAAGATAGTGGAGATTTTTAAGTTAATTAAGACTTAGATATATGATATTACATTTATGGCTAGACTTATTTTGGAGGAGAATAAGCACAGGGATAGGTAACGTAAGGTGATTTGGAATGCTGATGTTGGATTTAAGATTAGAGAAGGGGAGTATACGCATACAGTGAACTTGCTTAATAGGGTCTATAGTTGTTGAACTTAAAAGTTGAGAGGCATTTTTTGCCAATATGCTATTTATATATTGTATCACATTGAACAGGAACCTAGGAACTTGAACCTTATGTGGAGCATCGGTATAAGAATCAAACATTCATGAAGTCTTATAGTCACTTCATCCAATTAATCTCTAATATGAAGATATGGTATACCAGACCTCACTTTGTGGGAATACACTAGGACTGCTGTTGTTGTTGTTGTATGAAGATATGGTATGAAATAAATAGTTCAAAGATTAAGCCTCTTGAACCAAAAAAATACCTGAATTGCCCCAAGAAATAGAAGGAAGGGCAAAGATGAACCAAGAAAGAAACATGGAAAGATGTCCAAATAGGGGGTGAAAATAATATATTCCAAGTGCCTTCAACAAGGCACATAATAAAAGATATAACAAGGTAAAACAGTCACCAAGAACTAGATTTTTAATGTTGATTTTAAAATTTTTAACTATCATGTTTGAACGTATAGGTTCCTGATCTAAATCCACAATCACCTATTTGCCAAGGGTCTAAATTTACTAGTCAAAGTTCTCAAGGAAATATCCACCCTAGAAGATCAAGCCAACCTACACCAAGCCAAAAAAATATGACTTGAATTTTGTTTAGTTTAAGAAGTCTTCAATAATACTTCATGACCACATCTACAACAATGATAATCTTTTTTACAAAACGTAATAAAAGACGGGCTCGAAATTGTCTTATAATAATTTGATTTGTGAAATTTTTATTTTTATGTGATTTGATCATTTTGCCCTTATCTATAGTAGCTACATGTTGATTTTAGAGTTTGAGGATAGTTGGTACAGTTTCAAATGTCTTCAAGAGGGTTTTGAGAAAGTTTGAGGTTTTTAGGAGCATTAAAAGTCCAATAATTGACTTCAGTCAATATTTGGTGCTTGAATGCCAGATGGCAATTTAAATAGTTTTATTAGAATTTAAATGATGAATTTGGTTTACTATTAAGGTTGGTTTGGATTTGGAACCTTTATTTTACATTTCGATCCTTCATTTGAAAACTAGTGAAATTTGCCTTAAAGGATTCTGGGGGCTAATTTGTTGTTTATAATCTCTTTTGAAAATTCAACGTCTCCTCTGAGTTTAGAACATTGAATTCTATTAGCATAGCTCTTTTGCGTTCACAAAATTCTGAAGCAATTTTGAGGGGTCGATCGGCAACTTTACAAAATAGAAAAATTATTGATATAGCTAAAGCTGGTGAAGTCACTTTAGAATCCAACGACCACTTTAGCGGTAGACGCTTAAGTGGAAATGCACCACTTTAATGGTCACTTGATCAGTCACTTCATTGGTAAAGCAGGCACTATACCACTTTAGCGGGTGCTGCTTTAGCGATAGTGGGGTGCTTTAAAGGAGCCAGTAACGGTCAAGCCACTTTAGCGATCACCAACAACTTAAGCAGTGACCATATTAGAGTTCATTTATCTTCTTAAGTAGCTGGCACTGGAAAACTCTATAAAGTTTATTTCATAAATTTTCTTTATTTTTGGACCTTTAAGCATTGGGTTTGGAAAATTTTTAGGGTTTTCATCACCATTTGAGCTTGGTAAGCTCCAAAACCTTATTTTTTATTACTTTATATTGATTATATCATCAAAAGTACTTTAATCTTGATTTGAAAATGAATTTTTGTAGATTTTGTCGGTAAAGTTTAAAAATTATTTTTCTTTGATTTGAACCTCATTTTTAATTCACTTGTGCATAGGTTTTCAATTGTAGACTCATATAACCTTGGGTAACTTGTTTCTAAAATACAATTTCAGTTCTAACTCTTTTTTTTTTAAGATTTTTTTCAAACCCGCATTATACCCAACTTAAATATGGGCAATATGGGTATCACTAGCTTTCTTTTAATGCATAGATGTTGTATATATGTGTTTTGATTGATTTTAAGGTCGTTTGAAAGGAAAATACTCTGTATTTAAGGACTTTAGGCTTGAATTTTAACTTTTCAAAGTAGGTTATGGATTAACTTTCTTCAGACTAAGATATGTAGTTAATGAATAAGTAAAGCATGCTATAGATCAAGGAATGAGTAATTAGACGGATAAGAGAAAATTTTGAGAATTTGTGTCTTGATCATTCGCTCAAGCTAGTGGAATTAAATAGTGTTACAGAGAATGAAAGTAAGTAAGAAAACTAATCACATAATATTATAAGCACCTAATTGTGGGGATTTAGGATATTCCCACATAGTGTTACAGAGAATGTAAATAAGGAAGAAACTAATCACGCAATATTCTAACTAATTGTGGGGATTTGAGGATATTCCCATATCTACATTATTTAAATATAGAGTTATTCTAATATCTAAATTATCTATTAATGATATCATATTTAACACTCTCCTACAAGGTGGGCATATAATTCATATGCTTCTAGCTTGCCACAAATATAGTCAACTCTGGATCTTCGGAGTTATTTTGTGAAAATAACTGCCAATTGCTTTTGGGTTGACAAAAGTTGTGGAGATATATCTCGCTTTAATATTCTCTAGAATAAAGTGACAATCTATCTTAATGTTCTTTGTTCTTTCATGAAATACAGCGTTAGAAGCAATGTGTAGTGCATCTTGGTTATCACAAATCACTTTTATCAATTCAACTCCTCCTATCTTCAATTCCTGGAGAAGTTGTCTCAACCATATAAGCTCACATGTAGCCAATGTCGTAGCTCAGTACTCCACCTCTACACTTGATCTAACCATAACATATTACTTTTTACTTTTTCATGATATTAGATTACCTTTCATTAGAAAATAATAAATTTGAAGCAAAACCGCCTATCAGAAAAAGACCCATCCCAATCTACATCATAATACCCAACAATGTTAGTGTGTCCCTTGTCTTCATACAATAAACCCTGTCTTGGAAAGATTTTGATATATCATAGAATATGAATCACTGCATTCCAGTGACTATCACAAGGTAATTACAGAACTTAGCTAACTACACTAACAATAAATAAAATGTCTGATAGTGTGATAGTAAGGTAGTTAAGTTTGCCAATAAGTCTTTGATATCTTCTAGAATCTTTGAGAGGCTCCCCTATATTGGAATAAGCTTAGTATTTGGATCCATGGGAGTGTCCACGTGTTTGCAATCCAACATACCAGTGTCTTCCAAAATGTCAAAGGCATGTTTTCCTTGCGTAATAGCAATACCATCACCAGACTATACCACTTTAATTCCTAAAAAGTATTTCAGCTTTCCTAAATCCTTAGTTTGAAAGTGGCTTAAAAGGTGTTATTTGATTTGAGAAATACCATCATGATCATCACCTCTGATAATAATAGCATCAACATAAATAATTAAAAAGATATGTTTTCCATGAGATGAATGCCTATAAAAATTGGAGTGATCAACTTCAGTTTTAGTCATTCCAAACTCTTGGACAACAACTCAAAAATAACCAAAACATTCTGTAGGGGGTTGCTTGAGACCATAAAGAGATCGGTGAAGTCTACATGATAGTCCAGACTCTCCCCTGAGAAACAAATTCTGGTGGTTTCTCCATATAAAACTTTTCAGCAAGTTCTCCATAAAAAATGCATTTTTATGTCTATCTGGAAAAAGGGCCACTATTTCATTGCTCTCATAGATATGAGATGATGAACTAAAGCTATTTTGGCAACTGGTGAGAAAATACCTCTATAGTCAATGCCATAAATTTGAATATATCCCTTAGCAACCAATCTCACTTTGAGATAATTAATAGCTCTATCTGGACCTAGTTTCACTGTCAATATCCAATCACAACCAACTATGGTATTCCTTTTGGTAAAGTAACAAGCTCCCAAGAATTATTATCATGTAAAGCAGTCATTTCTTGAATCATAGTTTGATGCCAACCTAGATGAACCAATGTTTCTGCCACAGTCTTAGGAACTTTGACAATGGATAAGCTAGTAATAAAGGCACGATATGAAGGTGGAAAATTATAATAGATTAAATAAGAATAAATAGGAACTTTATTGGTAATATTTATAGTACCTTTGCAAAGATCAATGGGAAAATCATCTAATGAGTGCTCGACCGGGGCAGAAGACATTGTTGGAGCAGGTAATAAGTCACCAAAATGTATTATGTACTTGTATTAGAGTTGGAAATAATAAATGTATTATCAAGCTCGGGAAAAGGATGGGGTCATCGAGAATAGACCTTAAGATAAGAAGGTAAAGTTGGGGTGAAATAGTTGGAATTGGAAGAATGGTTGCTATGGTCTTTTCATTTTTTATATTAGGAGAAAAATATGGAGATCACTTAAAGAAGGTAACATTAGCTGAGATTAAGTTTTTATTAGTAGAGGGGTCAAAGCATTTGTAACTTTTTTGTAGATGAGAATACCCGAGAAAGGTACATTTAAAAGGCTTGTGTTGAAGTTTGTGTTTTATTGGGGTAAGGTTATAAACAAAACAAGTGCAACCAAATACATGTAGTGGAAGGATAAACAAATTATGGTACATATAGAGGATTGAGTATGGACTCTTGTACTTCAAAACAAAAGAAGTATATGATTGATTAAATAACAGGCAGTAACAACGGCATCACCCCCAATACATAATGGGACGTGATTGTGAATAAGCAAGTCCTACCTGTTTTAATCAGATGCTCAGCAACTCTATTTTTCTAAGGAGTATGTGCACAAGAAGACAAGTCTAATATGCCATGAGATGACATAAAAGAAGAGAAAGGGGCAGAAAATTATTTGTGGGCATTATCACTGATTGACTTCTTAATGCAAGTACCAAATTGATTGCGCATTTCAGCATAAAAATTCAAAAAGATGGAAAATAACTTAGATCTATTTTTTATTAAGAATAACCACATGTACCGAGAATAGACATCAATAAAAGTCACAAAATATTGAAAACCTAAGAAAGATCTGATATAACTTGGACCCTATATATCAGAATAAACAATTTCAAACATAGAGGTGGCCCTACTATTGACGTGCTTTGGAAAAGAGGAACGAGTATTCTTCCCAAGCTAACACAATTCACATTCTAATAAGGATATACTAGATAACCTGGGAATCATCTTCTGTAGTTTCAAGAGATACGGATGACCTAGTTGATTATGGAGAAATTTATAGAAAATAGTGAAACTAAAAGTAGCATGTGGTTGTGGGGTAGATAGCAAGTACAATACCTATGACTCATGTCCCTTTTCAATTATTTATCCCATATTTTGGTCCTGCAGAAGAACAAAATCACCAAGGAAGGTTACAAAATATTTTTCATTTTTAGTTAATTTTCTAATGAGAATTAAATTATACAGACATTCGAGTGCAAAAAGAACTAATTTTAAAGATATGGAAAGCATAGGGTGAGTTATATGTATTTCGTTTACTATAGTTTTTGATCCATTAACCAAAGTTATAGTAGAAAGGATAGAAGGGATAGTAAGAGAATAAAGAGTATTTTTTTTACCAGAAATATGGTCTGAAGCACTAGGATCAAGAATCCACTAATCTTGAGATCAAGACTGTATGGCATAATCAAACAGATTTACCAAGTTGTATTGTCCAAGCAACTGATGAAGTTGATGATTGTTGCCTTGATGATTTGTACTGTAGGTAGTCATATAGTTTGTTGCAGCTAAAGTGGTAGATATAGATGCTCCATCCCTGAAATCATGTGTGGAAAAAATAACAATCTTGTTATGAGCTACATTTTTTGGGTATCTAGGGTGGTCATTATCATGTGGAGGCATGATTTATGACAAAAAAAGATGTAGAAATAAGCTATAACAAAAAAACTCACAGAGATTTAAAAAAATTGTGATTCTGCTCTGCATAATCTATTTTTGCAGCTCTGTTTGGCAGATTCTTTTGTGTGATTCTATATTTTGCAAAATCTTTTTTGGCAATTCTGTTTTGCAGAATCTTTTCGGTAATTCTATTTCGCAGAATCTATTTTGAGAAAAAGAATAAAAATTAGAGAAAGGATAGTTATGATACTATGAGAAATTAGAGGGATAAGAGAAGAGAATTTGAGAATTTGTGTATTGATTATTCCCTCAAGCTAGTGAGATTAAATAGTGTTACAGAAAATTTAAATAAGGAAGAAAATGAATTACACAATATTCTAAGTGCCTAATTGTGGGGACTTGAGGATATTGCCACATCCATATTATTTAAAATAGAGATATTCTCATATCTAAATTATCTTGTATTGATATCATATTTAACAAAAAAATAACTATGGAAATATTTTTTGAGCTATTATTATTGCATGATGTCAGAATGGAGGCTTATATTTTGTGTTGATGACTTATGATATTATATATTGTGTGTTGCCCGTGTGTAGGTTTTATTTGACATCATTGGCCTTACATTTGACTGCCTTTATTTTTAATGGTATGCCCGTGCGGAAGCTTGTATAGATATTAGAGGCCTTATTTAGTATTATTTGTCCTTATCTTGATAGAAATGCCTGAGTTTTGGGTTGATATGACAATAATGTCTTACATGAATATTTATTTCAAATGGTGCCAAACTAGAACTAATATCATGAAATATTGACATGCTGAGTCGATTTCTGGGTTCACTTATATAAGTATTGAATGGATTTGTTATCTTCATATATATTTTATTGTGAGCATTATATCATCATTCATACATTCACATTCATAAGATATTGATAACATTGAGAAACACTGCTTTTAAAAAAATGAGACACTTTGAAAAATGTCTTGACCGAGGCTTGATAGGTGTATACAGAAAGTCATACATTGACTTTTAAAATTATTCACTTCATCAGTCATTGCATTGCATCTGCATATGTGTATCATGTATTTTTCTTTATGTGTAACTCGACCATAATCAGTTTCATTGTACTTTCTTAAATGTCTGTGTCTATTTAATTTTTTTTGTATATATATGCATACATATATATTAGAATTGTTAGTGGAGACGGTGTAATCTATCTCTTGAAAAATTTTCTTCTTACAGTTGGCGTGCTCATAGTATTTTCTTTACTTGTTATTTTCTACTTTGGTCAGTCGGTCTATGATACTTACTGAGTACAAATGGACCGTACTCACTCCTACTGTACCTTTTCGGTGTAGATTCTAGTACGAGTACAACATGCAGTGGCTAATTTTGTATGAATATGAGTCAGTGATTTGAGGTACTGGCATGCTTTAAGGATTTCATATTAGACGTAGAGACCTCCTCTTATCTATTTTGATGTCTTTATTAGTTTTTGGAGATAGGCAATTTTACTTTTGGTGTTTGGGGTGTATTTATTAAATGATTTACACGTATGATACTATATGTTGGGAGTTTTATGTATCTTGTTCAGGTTTCTGCTATATTTGTGTATGTATTGACCTTGACTTCATTCTTGAAGTCTTGTCTTGTCTTATTTTTATTACTGTTTTCATATTTTCTTATCTTTGGGCGATTGGCTTGTCTACCTAGGTTGGATTGAGGTAGACACTATCATGACCTTAATCTTTGGGGCGTGACATGTCTTCATCATCAGCAATGGATGTTTGGAAAATAAAAATTTTTGAATAGATAAAGAATAAATTTTCATTTCAAACCCAAATACAAAATTAATTTATACAAGGGAGATGAAGAAAAAGAGAGATAAAATTGATCTTTAAATAATTTGAGAATTTAGGCTTAAATTATAGAGGTGGGAATAGGGAAGAAAATAGGGGACAACTAGGATGCCATGTCAGCAGCAATGGTCCTTCAACGCACCTTCGATTTGTGGTTTTCACACGACTTGCCAACAGAACAAATGTGTCAAAGTGACACAATTAGTGGTTGGTTTAGGTTTTTAAAATGAATATTGTCCACTTTAGGTGTCAAAGTGAAAACTCATGCGAAGTTTAGAGGTCTGACAATGTGTTTGGCCTTCTCTAAATAAAGAGAGTTTTACATAACCAATAATCTACTAAAGAGATATTTCTTCAAGAGATTTTTACTAAGAGTATGTTAGTAAAACACTTTTTCATTATCTAAGAATGAGCAATTTCTTAAGTGATGTCTAAGCTAAAAAAACACTACTTCTTTAAAACGAGGGGGATATCCCTCTAGTCCATATTAACGGTCTATTTGGAAAGCCACCGGGTAACTAGGATTGGTGTAATTACCAGTCTAGTAATTACACAACCTTGTAATTACACTAACCTGTTTGTTTTCCACAATATAATTACAGTGTAATTACAAGTGTATTGTTTGCTTGCACAAGTCTAATTACACGATTATATTAAAATTTTAAAATAAAAGTTAATTATCAAAAATTAAAAATTACTAATATTTGATAAATAAGATACTTTAGAAAGGACATTATATCAGGTATTTAGAATATATATTGTCTTAACTAATATTATAAAATTAATTAATATATATTTTTCAAGTTAGTATAGTTTAGTTAATTAATCATAAAACTAAAAATATATAATTTTTAAGAACATCATGAAATGCATGTTTGATAAAAATATTAATATTATATATATATAATGTTATAAAATTATCAAAATATTTGACGAAAATATAATCTATCAATTCTAAGTACTAAAATAATGTGAAATATCAAGTCAACACTACTAAAATAAATAAATTGAGATCGAAAATATAACATAAATTCAAAATTAAAGACCAAAAAATTAACATAATACTCTTATATCAAATTTCAACATGACGTACATAAAAAACTAAAATACTAACACCATTAAGCTAAATGAAAAATAAATAAAAAATAGATAATGCAAACAATTGCAAGGAATCACAAGAGGTAAAGGTTAGAAAATGAAATAAAAATAGGGTAAAGTAAAAATATAGTTTTTAAAAATGTTAGAATAACAAAAATAAAAAAGAATTAAAAATAAATTAAAACAAAAAGAATTAAAATAAATATAAAAGGAAGAAATTAAAAAGTAACAATCTTGAAATTACATCATTTAATACCAACAATTCACCGTCCCCCTCCGCCTAAGAATTAGAGAGTGTAATTATGTCTGTCAATTACACCCAATCACTTGATCAACCAAACAGACCAAAAAGTGTAATTACACTCAATTACTTCAAATCCAATTACCATAGTGGCTCTCCAAATCGGCCCTAAGTGAATTGTTGGAGATGTGACACATCCCTTAACGAAAGCATTGACGTAGATGAAAGACCCTTTTTACTATTATTCTTTTGATCGTTCTTGTAGTATGTTTGTACAAAAAGTAAAGTAGTTAAGAACCTTACTAAAAGAAAAGGTAAATATAAAAAAATCCAATAATCCTCTTGCACTTTGAAAATTCACATATTTTGGACTATTTATCTCATTCAATTCTACTTGTCACACTTTGATTTGACATGTTCATTAAAGAAATAATAACTGACATGACTATTTTACCATACTATCCCTATTAATTGATGTTTAGAATTAAGTATTGAAAAGTAATTTGGAGCATTGACCATGAGAATTATTTACTTTTTCGAATTTTTTTCACTTTACTCAAAAAAAATTATATTTGGCCATAAAATTTCTGGAAAAGTGAAAAACAAGTCTCAATCTATTTTTATTTTTTTTATTTTCACTTCTCTTACAAAATTTAGATATAACTCTAATTTATATTAATGGCCAACTTCAACTTCAATTTTTTTAAAAAATCATGATCGAATGCCTACTAAATAATAAATGGTAAAGGTAAAACATAAAAAATTATCTTTTTTTAATATATTAAAATGAAAAATGAAATAAAAATAAACCGAGTGTTATGAAATATAAATTAAGAACAACAAGAATAAATAAAGAGAGAAGAGAGGAGACTTCTTTATTTCTCTTGAGAGGAATGAGAGATTATATGATTGAGAATATAATAAATAAAACTCCTCTATTTATAGAAGAAAATACTCTTAATTTCTGGCTAAAAGACAGCTACTTCAAATACTGATAGATATCAACTAGATCTTATTAGATCTTGATAGACATTCACTATAATGTAAATACATTTATAACACTCCCTCTTAAATGTCTAGATAGATAATGTGCCTCGTTAAAGCCTTACTAGAAAAACCAGTGGGTAAAACATTAGTGAAGGAAAAAGAGTACACATCTCTAACAATATGTATATATGTTGCCTCATTAAAAACCTTACAAGGAAAATCCAGTAGGACAAAATCTTGAAAGAGAAAAAGAGTACAGCGCGTATTTGTTCACCCTAATGAGAACATCCTTGAACCTTTGCATCCCGATCTTGTGCACCATCTTCTTGAAAGTTGCAATTGGAGGAGACTTGGTGAATAAATCAGCCACATTATCACTTGAACAAAACTGTTGCACTTTAATATCACCATTCTTTTACAGCTCATGTATGTATAAAAGCTTTGATGAACTGTGCTTTATTCTATCTCCTTTTATGAATCCTCCCTTAAGATGTGTTATGCATGATGCATTATCTCTATATAAAATTGTGGGTACATTATTACATTTTAAATCATATTTTTCTCGAATGAGATGTATTGTGAATCTCAATCATACACATTCTCGGCTAGCTTCATGAATAGCTATTATCTCATCATGATTCAATGAAGTGGATAGATAGACTGCTTTGTTTATCTACAAGATATGATAGTGTCCCCACATGTGAACGCATTACATGTTTGAGATCGAGATTTATGCGGGTCAAATAAGTACCCAAGATCATCATGACTAATAAGATCGGGACTGCAATCTTTAGAATAAAATAAACTCATGTATTTTATCCCATTTTTATGTCTCCTCGTAGGAGCAGAAATATACCTTATTTAACAAATTGACTGTAAAAGGTTATCAGGCCTTGTAGTATTTGCAAGATCCATTAGGGCACCACTTGTACTAAGATATGGTACTTCATAACCAATCCAATTCGGTATATTCCTTATTTCCACAAATAATTTATTGCTTTTGAAAACTCTCCAAGAGTTTCAATAATTTTCAAGCTATAAACTTATATAATATAAGGATTATAAATAAGTTTTCCAGAAACTTTTATATGCTTCAAATATTTTGAATCCTTAAAAGTTTTCATGTAAATTTTGCCAAGTGACAATATTCAACATTTCATTAGTGACATCTTCAAGTGTTTGGATTGCAAATCAAATAAGTTTTATGCTTACCAAAATGCATCCTTTCATGTCACTTGATAAATGTTTCTACACCAGTATGCTTAAGTTAATGTAGAATTCAGATCCTCATAATCCTTCACAATATTGCACCAATATTGTATCAAAAATATTAATGATATATCATTTCGTATCGATTCACAATGTGACATAACATTTTGAGATCTCATCAATTCATTATTTTCAAGTACCTGAACCTCTCATAAGGTTTTATGAAGTGTTATGTCTTAGGTTCTAAGAGCACATTGCCTTCTTATTATGAGTATTTGCTCCTTATTCTTTTCAAGGATTATTTCATTTAGAACCGATTGATCTACCATGCTTCATGCATGTATAAATTTTGTCCTTTAGGGATATAAAATAGGAGCACTTGCAACTTAAATATGAGATGCTTTCGGCATTTGACTTGAATTATCTTTTGAATGAGGATCTAATGATAATTCCTAACATATTTCTTAGTTGCTTATAATCTCCCCCTTATATTAGGAAAACTAACATACATCCTCCTTCTTCTTTGAGGAATCCATCTTTGTTCATCATGGTATATTCATTAATCGTATACCGCACATTAACTATTAGATGAACAACGTGTGATTCCTGACTTAAAACCAACTTTGAGGGGATATTAATCATAATTTATTGGTTTGATGCATACAAGTACTTTTGTATATAATATTTCAAACCAACACATGAAGCTTTTGTTCTCAATGGTTTAACTATTTATTAAAGGCATTCGATGCTAAACCATGATCATCAAGATGAATTGTCTTGATTGCACAGTCTGAAAGTTATGCTCTTAACTCAATTCTATTGAGCAAGCAACTTTATGAATGTCAAACTGTAGGTTGACAATTAACGCACATGTGATTATCTTATGTTGATGCATCTTAATAGGTCACATGACTAGTGAACGGGCCCATATTCACCTTTTATACTTTTCAGATTTTAAGGGATCCAATCTCAATATTAGTTGGTCCAACCAACTTAATATGAGAACAACCAACATTAAAAATAATGATGAATTTTCTAATTCTTCAATATATGTTCAATACTCAGTATACACATCTTTGAGATGTCGCAATCGTTCATGTCAATTTATGAACTTTTATACTAGCAAACTCCAAGTTTACCATGACATGTGTCGTTTTGCTTTAGTAAATTTCAGATTTACTATTACATGAATAAATTTTTGAATTTACTACTTCAGAAGTAGATTTCAAAATAACTCTTCTCAATTATTTGCCTCTTTCGGAGGTGAGTTGTGATACCATCACAGTCAAATGCATGTTTGCATTAATAAGTTTTTCATTTCCTAGGAATAGAATATAATCGTGTCTTAAGCCTATCAAATTTTGATAGATTATAACCTTTTTCATGATATTGCTACTTCGGGAGCAAATCGAGGCATACATATAATGCAAAGAATTTTTTTCTAAAATATCTTATAGTCAGAATAAGCATGTGAAAATATTATCACTTTTGATGATAATTATCATATGTCTCTCTACACTTATATTTGTACATTCAATCACTTGTCTTCTTTCAGACATATTATGTATAGCTATCACATTCACTTCAGGGAATGGACCATATTCAATAAGACATGTTTCTTTCATGACTTTTCACAAAAACACATGATTTTTCCTTAGCCACTATTATATCAACAATATGGTGCATTGAGATTCAAACTTGATGTCTTATCCATATAAAGGCGTCATAGACAACAAATTGATGGAGTTTGAACCAAACATCTTATTTTCATAGTGTATGCATTCATATCGTGCTTTTGGAAAGATGATCATCTTCAAATGGTCAAATCGTTCTTTTAGGCTATTCCACAAAACAAGTGGATCCTTAGTATTAAGGTATTTAATTTTCAAAATTTCATCAAGATGATGATGCAAGAAAATCATAGTCTTATCATGATTTTGATTAGATGTTGTATTTTCTTTCTTTATGGCGTCTTCAAGATCCATAGCATCTAAGTGGATTTCAGCATCCAACACCCATGAGAGGTAGTTCTTGCTCGAGGCAACGAACTCAAGTTTTGTAAGATTATTAGTCATGTGAAAAGAAATAAAATAATACCTTAGCCTTCAAATTTGAGACGGCAGAGTCTCGTGTTGATAACGTGTTATGAAATATAAATTAAGAACAACAAGAATAAATAAAGAGAGAAGAGGGGAGGCTTCTTTATTTCTCTTGAGAGAAATGAGAGATTATATGATTGAGAATATAATTAATAAAATTCTTCTATTTATAGGGGAAAATACTTCTAGTTTCTGACTAAAAGACAGATACTTCAAATCCTTATAAATATCAACTAGATCTTATTAGATCTTGATAACATTCACTCTAATGTAAATATATTTATCACACCAAGAGAGTAATAAAAAGTTCCTAACAATTCACTTAATACTTTATAAGATAAAGAGTAGATTTCGAAGATTGTACGTGCTTTCTGTTCGTTGATACGGCATGTCTTCAAAATGCTTTAAACAATTATTGGATTTTACTTTTAAGCTTTGGAGATTCCACTAATGCCCATGTGATCACATAAACCAAGGCTCATTAATAACACAAAGGGGGGATAATCAACCACTAAATCACCACTCAAATCATTCCATTAGGGCTCCAAACCCTAGAAAAATACTTACTTCCTCCGTTTTTATTTTAATTAACTCTCATTGACGTGAAGAAAATTTTAAATAGAAATATATTTTACAAATTAATTTTATTAATGATGTTTTAGAATTCTAAATTTAACTATTATTATTTATATAATTATTTATTACTAAAAATATAAAAAATATATAATATTTATTAAATTTTATAAATTAAACAAATAAATTGTAATAATTATATTTAATAATTATCGAGTTAAAAGAACCCGACGGAGTATCCTTTTAATTCTCAAAACAATTTGGAATGCAAAATCCAACCATCACTATTACTCACGCCCATTTACAATAGTTTCTATGTTTCAATATAAATAATTGTATTGGTTTAAGGTTCAAAGAAAATGATTTTCCCAAAAATTAAAAATATATTAATTAATTTTCTTCCAAATTACCCTCCTTATTAATGGGTTTTCAACTATTTTATACCTTTTAGGAGTATAGTATTAAAGAGGGAGTATTTTTAAGACATGAATTGCTTAATTACAAAAGGATATATTGGTAAACTTCTCTTTGATTGATTTCTTGAATTTATTTTCTTAAAAGATGTATCACACTCAAAAATTTATTTATTTTGAAATGTCGGGAGTAAATTTTAAGGATTTAATATGCATATTAAAAAATTAGTACTCTTTTCATTCCGTTTTATTTGCTTTTTTTGAGAGGTGTATTTATATTCCTTTTTAAGTGTCCTTTAATCTTTCAAGAATACTTTGATCAATATCTTTCTATTATCCCTTGTTCAAATTATCAAAATCATTAAATGAAAATTTCTTTTTAATATATTTAATTACTAATTTGAAAAGAGGTACAAATTAATTAAGGGTATATTAGTAAAATAACATTTAATTTTTAAGGAGTGAGGACTTTATTAAAGAGTGTGTCAACCCAAAAGAAGCAACTAAAAAGGTAATGGGGGAGTACTTAATAACATTATTTGTGGAAATTATTTGAGTATATTATACTCGATTTATTTGCAACATTAATTAAGAAGTAGTGAAAGATTTATAGAAATTAATTCAATTGTTTGATTGGACAAGGTTAAATTTGGTTAAAACAATACTTTCTCGTTTTTTTCCCTGTATCACTCATTCTGGACAAAAAAATTTTAAAAAAAAAAAAAAAACAGAAAATCACTTATTATGAACTGAAAAAGTATTTAATGTTCAAATTCTCTTTTCATGGTACGGTTTGTGGAGTGGGGTTGTTGGTGAGTTCCCACTTTTATAAGCACAAAACTTTGAATTTTTGTCTTTTCAGAATAGAAGGAATTAATTATTAATAGACTCAAGTCCAAAACATTCTTTCTAGCAATTATGACTCCTTTAAAAGCCCATTCACATGGTGTGTGCTTATTTCGAAGTCATAGGTCCACAACCTTGGTGTGAATGATATGGATGCATTTCTTCTTATTTTGGACCCTACATGCCTATCATTCTTATAAGGAAAAAAATACATATAATAGATACCTAACTATTAAATTATAAAAATAACAATATTTTTTTTAATTATATTTTTCACTCCTTTCTCTTTTCTTGATTTAAATTTTTTTTTTTTTTTTTTGTCATTAACCATCACTCCCGCGTCAATTTTATTATTTTTTGCACGATTCTTGCACGATCTGTGATAAGGATTTGCTTCCTCTATTTCAGGTAACCCTTAATCACATATTGCATATTAGCGGTTTATTTATTTTTTTCTACTTTAATTCATCTGAAATTCAGATTTTAAAGGTTTTGTGTTTTAATGGATGAACACACAACAAAAACACCTACAAACATTGGTATAAGGAATATGAATTTAGTGTTTGATGCACCATCTTTTAGTCTTGATTTAACTCAAGAAGATTTAGTTAAAGTTGTTTCAAATCCGTTATAGTTGAAGAAATCTGGGAGATCGAAGAAGATTAGGTCGAAGTTTCGCAACGACGAAGTGAAGATGACTAAAATTTTAAAAAAAAAAGGTTGAAGAAAACTCCTTCTCCTCCTTCTCCAAAGGAGTAAAAAACTAAAAAATGATATGAGACGAAAAGGAAATCTAAAAGAATTGAAAACGATGTTGACAAATCTTATGCTGATGAATCTGAAGAAGAAAGTGAGAAAGAAGTATTTTTTTGTTTGTAAATGTATTTTTTTGACTGTTAAGTATTGTGTTCAAGTAGTTAATATGTATTTTATGTTATGATGATATTTAGGGATTATAGAAAGCTGATTTGTGAAGATGATAGTAGAATTGTAAAAATATGTTGTTGAATTAACTACTCATGAATAGTATTTAGCTATATTTATTTTTAGTATAGTTGATATGTATTTTTCAGTATTGGTTGCAGTTTTGATATGATCAAAATACATATTCATGTTATATGTATTTTTTGACAGCTTTAATATTTTTTATAGTTTAACTAATCGTGAACAGTATATTGGCTATATGTATTTTTAGCATAATTGATTTGTATTTTTCATTGTTGGTCGTAGTTTTGATATGGTCAAAATACATATGCACGTTAATTTTAGTTTAACTACCATAACATTCTATTGGCTATATGTATTTTTATTATATTTGATATATTTTTTCAGTGTTGGTTGCAGTTATGATATGATCAAAATACATATGCATTTTAATCATATGAAATACATATGCATGTTATATGTTTTTTTTGTCTGCTTGAATTTTTTTTACAGATTAAGAAGTGGTAGTTTTACTTTGTATAGGTGATGCGGGACGAAATATTCATTGTCAGAAAACTTTCAAGATTTGCACCATACATGTGCTCGTACAGTGACAATGATATTTATGAAACCATACGCGCAATTTTAAACAAGGAACAGTTTAAAAACTCTTGCTATAGTAATATTTTTGGTTATTTTATGAAGAAGAAGCAATGTGTAGTGTAAGCACAGTTGTGCAGATGCGTTATGATGCTTGAGGTGAAGGGTAGTTCTACTTCTGGGATTTTGATTTTTGCTAATGGCACCTCTCTTAGTTTTACTCCTAGGAAATTTGCTATCATAACTGGATTAAATTGTGTGGTTAATAGGTATGACTTTATTTTTTATGAGGGTGTACCAAATAGGATGATTGAGAAGTATTTCAATGGAAAAAAATTATATAGAAAAGGCAACTAATTCTAGCATTCACAGAGAAAGTATGAGGGAGAACAATGATAAGGATGCTGAGAAATTTGCAATTCTATATTTCCTACATTCATTTGTGTTATCTAATGTTGAAACTGTGGTTATACCCCATCTTCATTTCGATTTGGTAGATAGTGAAAGATATAAGGATTTTTCATGGGATTCTTTATCTTTTGAAAATCTGGTGAGAAGTTTGAACAACCGATTGAAAGTTGGTGGTAAATTTTGTCTGATTCAGGGAATGTCACTGGCTATTCAAGTGTGGTTTTATGAGTGTTGTTCAAATGTCTCACCAAATATTACATCGAAGGTTGATAATCGAATTCTCCAATTATTAAATTGGAAGACGATTGTACCTCGTCCACGTTTTTGAGTTTTTGATGAATGTTATGTACAAGGACAATGACAAGGTTTGTTGTGAATAAATATATATGTATTGATATGTATTGTACAGTCTACATATATTCTTTTCTATTTACAATTGTTTAACACATTCTTTAACATATTGTTTAACATATTTGTAGATTGTATTAAGAACATAGAGCCAACACAAATGAAATTGGCAAAGCTTGTAATACCATAGAAAGATGTAATTGAAGATGAATGTTCAGTTGATTCTGATGATGCCTTTCAGGATTCACCACCAAAAAAGATCAATGAACATTCACAGAAGAAATAAAAGATCAATCCCAATAGTGAATAAACCTTCATGGAAAAAGCAAGTCAATATTGTTGACGGGCATACCCAAACAAGGATACCAGCTCCTCGTGCTGCAAAGGCCGCTGGAATGAAGACACCAGTTTTCAAGCCAATTCCAACACGACAGGTAGCTTCTTCAAAAATGAAGAAAAGAAAGCAAACAGCTAGGGTTTATTTTTCCTCAGGTACAGTCAAAGGCAGATAGTCATGTAGAGAAAGTAGTCGTGTCAAAGCCTGAGAGTCATGTTGAAAAAGAAGCCTTTATTTCTAAGAAAGTTTTTGATATATTTTGTGATGAGGTAATTTTTTTCTCAAATATTTATTTACATTAAAAAATTTTGTGTTTACTGATTTTGTATGAATACAGGTTCGTCAATAGTTTAAAGGAATTCGTCAATTAGTGAAGAAAAAGTTTAAAAAATGCTTAAAGCAATTGAACAAAGTAAGGTAAAAATTTTATTATTATATATTCAGAGTATTAAAAAATACATATGCAGAGTATTCGAAAATACATATGCAGTGTATTGCTAAAAATACATATGTAGAGTATTCAAAAAATACATATGCAGTGCATTCAAAAATGCATATGATATGTAGTACAAAATACATATGCAGTGTGTTCAAAAATGTATTTTTAGCAATATGTATTTTTAGTGGATTGGTATATACATATTCAATGAACTCAAGTATTAATAGTTTATTGAACTTATACTTGTAGCAACAACATGAAGATACAGATCTTGAAGCCCAACATATGACATATGTTGGTGTCGAAATATCACCACAACAATTTAGTCCTACCGCTGATCAGAATTTGGGTGAAAATCAGGATGCTACAAAGGTAAATAATAACTAATATATGATTATTTATTTGAATGCACATATGTAATTGAGTTTTTTTTAGAAATTATATGTTATTTTATATATAGACATGTAGAAACATATATAACTGAATTTTTTTTTATATTGTTTTAATAATTTTTTACTTGTTTGCAAGGGGTGCACTGATTTGCATCCAGATAAAACAAACATTTAAATTGATGCTCAACATTTAATCCCTGATGAGCTTCTCCAAAGTATAAATTTGGATTATAATCTTTCTGAGAAGATTGTTCATCATGATGTTCGAGTATATATAATGAATTAAACTTTAGTTTATGTGATATAACAATTCTAACAATCCACAGGACAATTATATATTTTCTTTCATTTCTATTGCAGATCACTGATGAGAAAATAGATTAAATAAATTTATCTGATTCACAGTTTACAATCTCAGATGAGTTGTTACCAAGTCTTAATGCATACCGGAGAGAAAGCATCATGACACATCCATCGACAACCCGTGAAGAAGAAGCCAGCGATGAATATTTCAATGATAAAAAGTCTGAGTCCGTTGTTCAAGATCATTGTCAGGTATGTATTATGAACATATTTGAGGTTATGTGTGTTATTTTAGACATAACAAAATAAATTTTTTTTCATATTTTAAAGAAAAGCAAAGAGAACGTTGGATCAAGCTCTAAACCAGACATGCACGGAGAGGTTGATCTTGGTACGGAGGAGCAAATTATGACAACTCCTAAATTACAAGAATTAACCACGGATGAACAAAGGGATGAACCAGTTTGGCATGATTCACAAAACACAATCCCTAATAAGCTGTTTTCTGGTTTGAATGTCTACAGTAGTAAAAGCATCATTGTTCATCCCTCTCGTGAACTTCAAACCCCCATTTAAAAATTACGGATTGGGCGACCATCCAAATTTAAGGAGTCACCTTACAGGATGAAATTTGATTCAGCTGTCGATAAGTACAATTAGTTATATATTTAGTTTACAATATAACATGTTATGCAAATATTTTTTAATAATTACATTTTTGTATTATGTAACTATATAGAGAGCTCAGCAGGGCATATACGTATATTCCCCCAGAAACATACATTTGTTTATCACCCGATTGATGGGATAGTGGACACGAAGATTGTCAACAAGTTCATGGATTGGATTTCTGAAGACTTTCACAAAGTTCATGCTAAAAGGTATTTCTATTGAACTGTTTTAACTTTTTTTTTTTAATTTCATTATGTTCTCATGATTTAACGTATACTGATTAACAAAAAAACAGGGAAGGAAATGCGGATCATTACAAAAAGGGGCAAATCAACCATGCCAATGATACATTTCAGAGTTGAGACTGTTGAAGATAAAAAACTGATTCTACACAATGGGGTTCCCTGATCAGTCATGGACAGACTCGGTTAGTATATTATTATGACAATGTTTTCTTTACAGTTGTAGCACTACTTAAAATACATATTATGTTACATGTAAATACATATGCAGGTGCACATATATATTTTTACTATGTTTTTTATATTATTTTGATAATGTTTTCTTTACAGTTGTAGCACTACTTAAAATACATATTATGTTACTTGTAAATACATATGCAGGTGCACATATGTATGTTTACTATGTTTTGTATTATTTAACAAAGGATGTGTTAAACTTTAAATTGTATATGTATTTTATATTACATACACATGCTAAATTTAGTATACCAATAGTTTGAATGATCTAAAATTTGTGGTGTTAATTACTACAATAAATTAATGTTTGCTTCTACTACTTGAGGAAGAAGTCGAAATATGACCCCAACATATCTTACAAATTCAGCATAGTAGATTGCAACTTTATGAACATAATTAGGTCTGTTCATGATGTTTATTCTGTGGATGATGCAAACCTTACAGCAGGAGGACAGACGGCCCATCTTAATGAATACATAAATGGATTCCGTATGCATGTTGTTGTGCCATGGCATATGATGGAAGACATTTAATTTCAGTCAATATAAAGGAAAAACATCATTGGGTGCTAGCAGTTTTATCCTTCTCAGAGAGGTGCATATTCTTATATAATTCATATGAATCGTCTTGTCATTATTTGGTTGTTCTTGCTGAGATCGAGAAATTAGCTACGATTATCCCATTGTGTCTCCAACAGTTTGATTTCAAAGTTAACAAAGGAATTGATGTTAAAAACCATCCAAGATACAAAGACAAAGACTCGTCAAATATGTTTGATGTGTTATTTCAAGAGAATTTACCTCAACAACCGAGTGGAAGCTTGTGAGTTATTTAATTTACATATAACAAAATTGTATGTTTGTAAAAAAATATATTTTAGTTATTAATAATTTTTTTCTTCTTTTTGTAGGGATTGTGGTCTCTAATGGTTACTTATGCAGAGCGTCTTTCTTATGGTCACAAAGTTCTTGCGAATGAGTTCGACTCCAATGCACTCCGTAAAAGATATGTTGCACTTTTGTAGGACTATAGTACCTGAAAATAAGATACAAATGCTCATAGTGATGTCGAAGCACTTTTGAGGCCTGCAAGGCAAAGTAGAATAACTAGTGTCATTGAAATTTTTAATGTATGACGGATGATGGATTGATTACTTTGTATAGTTTAGAAGCTGATTTATGGATGTAGGTTCTGATTGTACAAACTAATTTTGTTGTTTTGAAGTAGTTTTAATTGTAGGTTATAATAGTACTTATTTTTAACTGAATGAAATTAATTCAGTTTCAAAGTTTAATTTGAGTATTTTATGCAGTTCTATCTTTTACTGTGTGACTTAGCTAAAAAAATACATATGTAGTGTTCATGTTATGCTTAAAATACATTGCAGTATAAATCAAGTGTTTTTAGCTTAAAAATACATATGCAATATTATGATTAAGCATCCCAACAATACATCTGGACCATACCTAAAATGTATTTTAATATGTTTTCATATATTATCAATATAAATGCGAACTTGTGATTTTTAAGTAGTTCTTTTATTTATTGTGAGATTTTAGTTATAAAATACATGTGCAGTGTTTGCATTTTCCCAAAGAATACATATGAATTATAAATCAAATTTACATAACCTAAAAATACATATGCAATGTTAAGATTATGCATTTCATAAAGATACACCTTGATCATACCTATTATGTTTTCAACATTTATCATTATAAATGAGGATTTGAATTAAAGATAAACTTGAGTTTATTATGCAGTTATTCATTTTATTGTGGGAGTTTAGATACAAAATACATATGTAGTGTTGATATTTTTGCTAAAAAATACATATGGATTATTTATCCTAAAAATACATATGCAGTGTTAAGCTTAAGCATTTCCAAAATACATATTTATCATACCTAATATGTATTTTGATATGTGTTCATTTAATATCATTATAAATGAGAATTCGAATTAAAGATAAGTTTGAGGTTTTAAAGCAGTTACATAATTTATTGTGAGATTTTAGTTACAAAATACATATGCAGTATTGATTGTTTTCTTAAAAATACATATGGATTATTTATCCTAAAAATACATATGCACTGTTAGGCTTAAGCATTTTCAAAATATATATTGATCATACCTGATATGTATTTTGATATGTGTTCATTTAATATCATTATAAATGAGAATTCAAATTAAATATGAGTTTGAGATTTTAATGTAGTTACATAATTTATTGTGAGATTTTAGTTACAAAATACATATGCAGTGCTGATTTTTTTCTTAAAAATACATATGGATTATTTATCCTAAAAATACATATGGATTATTCATCCTAAAAATACATATGCAGTGTTAAGCTTAAGCATTTGCAAAATACATATTGATCATACCTAATATGTATTTTGATATGTGTTCATTTAATATCATTATAAATGAGAATTCAAATTACAGATAAGTTTGAGGTTTTAATGCAGTTACATAATTTATTGTGAGATTTTAGTTACAAAATACATATGCAGTGTTGTTGTTTTTCTTTAAAATACATATGAATTATACATCAAATGTGTTTTTAGCATATAAATACATATGCAGTGCTAACATATATTTGTAGAATATGTCATATGTATTTAAATCATTGAACAATTTAGGAACCAAATAAGTGTTTCGTTAATCACAGTTACCAACTTTAACCTAAAATATATATATACAATGTTAAAAATACATATGAACTGTAGCTTCAAAATACATATGCAATGTTCATATTTTACAATATATACATATGCAGTATTCAAATATTACTGTGTTCAATTGTCAAATGATGCATAAATGTATTAACTAAAAAAAATAGTTCATGATTATAAAAATTGAAAATAAAGTTTTAAGAAATAATACGGAAGAAGAAATGTATCATTTGCGATATTTCCTACAATAACGCCTATTGTGACCCTTAGCCCCACAACCACCGCATAAGTTGATGTTCTTCTTTCCAAACATATCTCAGCCTGATTTTTCTCGATCCTTCTTTGCAAGTCTTCCTGGAGGTCTTTTGAATTTTGGAGGCAATACTATTTCATCAAGTACACTCTCTGAAATTATTCAGTCATCTTTGTGTGGTAACGGGTAGATGGGAACATCATATGTCTTCAAAACAGTTTTTGGTTTAAACCAATTACAACAGTATGGCCCCTTCTCAAAATTCCTTCTCTTTAACACCGCACAAGTATGTGCACATGGTATCTCGTCTAGTTTAAATGCATTACATGAGCATTTTTTTTCTTGAGGCAAATAATGAAGTGCTTTTGTTTGTCATGTATCGTATACACATATTTTGTGGCTGGTACAATCTGATATAAAAATAAAATGTTAAATGCAATGCTACAAAAAGATGAATTCCATATTCTATGATATGTTGTAAGCACACCAGCATTTTGAAGGAAAAATACATATCCAATAAAAAATATATGCAGAGTACATCATTTTTTCTGAGCATCCAAATACATATGCAGTGTTAATAATTTTTAATAAAAAAAATACATATGCAAAATCATATTATGTTTTTATATGTTCACATTGTTTATGTTGTATATCTTTTCATTAATTTACAACTGAATGGAAAGTATTTTCATACTTATGTTTTCGTAATTATAAATTTCACAAATCTAAAAGGTCATATCATTATACGAGTACACTAAGCCTCATTCTCTTTGAGTATGTCATTAAACTTTTCAATGAGTGTTATGAAGTTATATGAAGCTTGTTGCCTATTTTCGCAATTCTATTTTGCAAACGATAAACGAACTTCCTCAAGAAAGTCATAAATTGGCAGTTCTCTAGCTGATACAAGTACTCTATTTATTGACTCTGCAATATTTAAAGTCAAAGTCCATCCTCGATGAACTATTGCATAGGACCTAGCCCACTTTTTGTAACCAGCTAATTCCAAATATTTCTTCCCTAATATCAACTGCCTCAACTTTTTCCATTAACATGTGGAATTCTAACTTTGAATATGATTTGGTCATTATATAAAAGATCTCCGACAATGCATCGTGTGACTTTTTGTAAAGTTTTTTCACATTTTCCCATAAATGCCACATACATGCATAATGTGGAACATCTTTGTACATATCACCAACAGCCTTTATAATGCTTGAATTTCGATCAGACACAACACACGTATTTTGTCTTTCTCCGTATGCTTCCTTTAAATTCTCAAAGAACCACGTCCAGGATGCATCATTTTCAGAATCAATCACACCATATGCCAAAGGGAATATATGACCTGTATATATAAAATAATTTTGCGCAATTAAATTTAAATACATATAGGAACTACATATGTATTTTTTAAAAATACAGGTAAATAAAATTATATTTAATCAAAGAAATGGTATCAATTACATATAATAAAATGTAGACTCACATCACTATCAAACATAATCAATTTTACATGTTTTATTCATGAAACTTTGAAAATATATGTAATTTTATACAGATAAGTATATATCTAGTGGATATATGTATTTTCAAGTGATACGCCTAAATACAAATAATACAACCAATTATACAATGTCATTATTATAAAATGATACTAACCTACTCCATTCATTATACATGCAGTTACAAATGCCCCAGTATACGTTCCTCTCAGATGACTAGCATCAACAACTACGACTGGTCTGCAATGATCGAATCCCTTAATGAATTCATGTAGAGCGATAAATACATACAAGAACTCATTCTTAGTTGTCTTCTTCATTCTTATATGTGACTTCGGATAGGTAGTATTCAGTAAATATAAGTATGATGACAGTTTACCATAAGATGCTGATGGCTTACCCCTCAACTTCTTCTAATGCTCTTTCCTTGGCCCTCCAACATAAAGTGTATGTCAAATCCATACCAAAATCTTCCTTCATGTCATTTTTGGTTTTCGTCGCACTGTATTTTCGTTTGTGGTTTTTGAATTTCTGTTTAACCATACCACCTATCAACATACTAGTAGCATGAACCTTTGGATAGATATGTCCTTCATCGGGCAACTATGTTGAGGACTGAATTCTCTTATTCTAAACATTCTAGTTTCTTCCATGCCTGATGAACGCATTAAAAACTCGCAGTTTCTTGATTTGCAAGACAATGTATAACTGTATCCAACATAATTTAATACATTTAAAATATATATCCAAACTAATATTAAATAAGAATAGAGTGATATAGAATGTACGTACGTTTTCTTACTTGACCTTTTACTTCACGTTTGAAACTTCTCCCTAATTGAATAGTCCTTCATGACTGACTTTAAAAAAAAAATTGTCAAATAAACCTGGTCTTCCTCAATATGCTTGTGATGTAGGTCTGAGATAATCACCTCAATCGTATCCATTTCAAATACATCTAATGCTTATGTATCTTCAGAAACCACCAAAGCTCCTTTATTTGTTGTATTTATCATTGATTACAAGTTGTCACAATTGGTTATTCTTTCAGCAACACATATAGATGAACTTTCCGCGTTGCTCCCTACAACTTTCTCCAAAATGCTTACATATAAAGGAATACAATTCATGTCTTGTATCTGCTTTTTCTAAAAAATAAACACCTTTAAACTCATATCATTATGTATTTTTATCTGCCCTGCATTAGTAGAGATTTGATATTCCACTAGAATATGTTTGCTGGTTAAATCCACACTTAAGTGAGATGTCAAAATATCGTGCAGCTCAATGAATGTTGTTGATGTGCTCAACAGTATAGCATCATGACATATTCTTAGAAGTTTTTTTCGTACGTCCATCGACCAAAGTGCTTCACAAGGACTGGTATGCTTTCCATTTCTACTTGATTTAACCAAAAAATAAATAAATATACATATTTGTCAAAATGTAACTTGTTAAAACACACACTTTTCAGCTTTAAGTGCAATCAAAGTTACACAGCCAACATCTCCATTCAAAATATACATTTAAACAAAATTTGTTTAAAGTAAAATATAAACAACACAAAAGTTTTCAACCAAATACAGAAACTACTGAATCGAATAGAAGTAAAACATGTATAAAATATATTTTCACGTATACAGTTATACTCTCAAATTCCGACAAGCAAAACAAAAATACATATGTAGTGTTAACATTAAGCATATCAAAAATACATATGCAGTGTTAACATTAAACATAACAAAAATACATCTGGACATACATAATTTGTATTTTAATATGTGTCAGTAGAATTTCAGAAACTACTGAATCGAACGAAAGTAAAACATGTATAAAATATATTTTCACATATACAGTTATACTCTCAAATTCCGACAAGCAAAATAAAAATACATATGCAGTGCTAACATTATGCATATCAAAAATACATATGCAGTTTTAACATTAAACATAACAAAAATACATCTGGAGCATACCTAAATTATATTTTGATATGTGTCGATAGAATTTCATCACATTCAACAGCTGAATTCAATCATTCATTGATCTAGGATTTTAGAAAATAATTGAATAAAATTCAAATCGAAATTTATTTAAATTATGTTCATAATCGATTATACAATAAACTGAAAATATTCTACAAAGCTTCACAATTGGTTCAATTGTTAAACCGATCAAAATAAAAACAAATGATCCTCAAATAAATAGTTGAATACTGAAATTTTAATACCTAAAACAACTCCTAAACTGAAATTTTGCAATAAATAGTTGAATTCCAAAGGTTTTTGTTATGTATGTTGAATGTACTCCTGGATTGCTTATAACTCAAATTTCGTTAATAATTTTTTCATAAAAAATTTAACGGAGATAATAAAATACTAGATAGGAGCATCAGTAACGGTAGAAATAAAAAATCAAACCGAAAAATATTAATGATTATGTACCTTAAACAATAGTAATGGTTGAATGTTCAATTGATAATTGAATTCAAACAAATTGAACTCAAGAATCTGCAATTGAATTTGATTCATACAAATTAATGCTTTGTTTCGAAACTGTTATTGATTTTGAAGAAGATACTGTCGAATTAGAAGAAATTACTCAGAAAAACGAACAACAGATTTTGATTTTGCTATTTTTTTCCGGATGAACTCGTTAATGGATAAAACTAAAATTTAAAATTTATTTACTGCTGTTAAGCTATAACGAAAATCACGTGATTGAAGTTATTTTAATGGAAAAGAAATCTACAAATTTAATTAATTGGTAATTATACCATATTTATCTCAACTAATTTCAGTTATTTAAAGGAAGTAAAAATAGTTGTATATGTATTTTTATAGCAACTTTTTAAAAAAATATAAGATACAAGTTGCTACAAAATATAATTATGAAACTGTTGCTATAAAACTAATAATTAGGGCTTTAAGTATGTTATTTCTGAATTTTTCCCTTCTTATAATATGCACAACAACTTACAAATCATATTATTCATTACACATGCATGTGACCTGAAAAAATCCTCTTTGAAATACAGAGTATATATTTTTTTGTTTAGATTTATATGTCATCTTTTGATCTGTTTTAAAAACAGTGTTACTTTATATATTTAGTAACTTTTAATTTTTAATATATACATAACTTATTTAACATCGTAAGATTCAAAATGAGTATTCAAATACATTACATACATCTCCAAATTAATATAAGATTCTAAAATATTTTATTTTTTTGAATTCTTTATCAATGAAATTAAGACATAAAAATAAAATGAACGAATTATTTATGTAAAGTGACGATTTGCATGCTTGCATAAATAAAATTTAGCTTTCTTATAAATATGGGGTTCTAGAGAGGAGTTATAATCAGAAATATATAACGAAATATCAAGATACATGTGTTGACCTGTTACGATCCAAAACTAAAACATGATAGCAATTATTACACCCATCGCAATAGGTAAGCCACAAACACAATCCAGCTGATACACTGGATTAAATTAAAGAGGAAGAAGAAAAATATTAATTCAAAAATTAAAAATAAACCTCCAATACGGGAAAATAAAGAATTACGGGAATAAAAATAAATCCTTGGTGTGGTAGCTACTGGTAAAAGCCTTTGAATAAGACTTTGATAAAAGGATAGGTCCATAAAATCTAAGTGCGAAAGAAAAAGCATAGACAAGAATAGAAGGATATTCGAGGTCCACTGAGATCATCAACCACTACCTATCGCAAGTAATCTCTAATAAAAAATCGCTCAACGTCCGAGGACCACCGGCTTATAAGTACTGGCCCATAAGGTGCGGATAACAAATTTGAATACCATCAACACATATTGTAAGGACCTGAATTTAAGTTATATTCTCTTTTATTTGTTTTGATCATTTTTCCTTCTTCATAGTTGCTACATATTGATTTTGGGGTTCGGGATGATTGACATGATTTTCGATGCGATCAAAAATGATTTTATGTGAGGTTGTGATTTTTAAAGGCTTGAGAAGTCATATTGACTTCGATCAACATTTGTTGTTCTGAGTGTCACATAGCTAAACGGATTGTTCTATAAGATTCAAAAATATCAAATTTTGATAGTAGCGGAGTTGGTTCAAATTTGGAGCTTTTATATCTCATATCAGTCCTTGGTTCGAAAAGAGTCAAAAAGGAGTCTCGGAAGTTAATTTAGTGAAAATAACCTTTTTTTAAAAAAATCTGACATTATCGTTAAGACAGAATGTTAAAATTAGCCTAGTAGCATATATAGTTTATTTTCTGTCGAATTTTGAATGAATTTTGAAGGTCCATTTGGGGACATTTCTTCACTTGAAAAATCTGTTGGTGCAATATTTTTTGGTACTTCAGGTCCTCCATCACGATTGCGTGGTTGCGTGTTACGATCACGGGCTTTGATGGTAGAATTCATTGCGATCGCGTGGTAGCGATACCGCAATTGTAATGGTTTAATTGGTGAACTAAGTCGGGTTGACTCATCGTGATTGCAAGGCCCATCTACGTAACTGTAATGATCATCTTAATTTCCAATAAATATTGACCCTCACAATCGTAAAGTGGGATCCCGCGATCTTGAGGCACTGTTCACTGAATAGTATATAAGCTTTATTTTCATGTTTCCCTTTATTTTTGGACCTTTAAGCTTCGAGTTTAGGAAATTCTTGAGGATTTCTTCACCATTTGATCTTGAGTAAGCTCCGAAGTTTAATCTAGTTATTTTTCATCAATTATAGCATTAGAAACTTCTTTAAATCATGAATACAAAATGAAAATTTGGAGATTTTATTGGTAAATTTTAAAAAAGGTTTTTTCTTATTTGGACCTCATTTTAACCCATTTTTGCATGGATTTTCTCCTGTAGGATCCTATAACCTTGGAGAATATATTTTAAAATAAAATTATGATTTTACTCCTTTTATTTTCAAACTCATTTTGGATCTAACCCAAATATGAAAAATGCGGATATCGTTAGATTTATTTAATGTATAGATGCTATATTCGAGTGGTGTAGTTGATTCTAAGGCTATCTGAAAGGGGGAGGCCACGTGTTGAACCACCTTAGATTGTAATTTCATTGTTTTGAGGTAGGTTATGTCTTAACTTCTTTCAACTTAAGAAGTAAAGGTGTCATGGATTGGAGGAAATAACTATGAGATTTATGTTTCGAGGTTATTTTTACTATTGTGTGCCTATGTGGAGGCTTATATTTCATTGTGGTTGGTTTTTGATATATGATATTGTGTGTCACCCATGTGGGAACTTTATTTGACATCATTTGCCTTATTTGTGCATTTAAATGTCTTTATTCTAGATACGATGCTCGTGCGAGGGCTTATTTTGCTAATATGGCTTTATTTGAGCATTGGTTGCCTCTGTCATGATAAAAAAAACCAGAGCTAGGGGTTGATATGATATTAATGACGTCTTACATGAATATTTATTTTGATGGTGCCTAATTGGTGTTGCTGATCTTGATCTATAGACATATTAAGTTGATTTCAAGGCTTACTATATATATGTATGTGTATGTGTATGTGTGCATGTGTTTGTGTGTGTGTGTATATATATATATATATATATATATACACGTGTTGAATGAATTGGATATCATCATATTTAGTTGGTTGTGAGTATTACATCCTCATTCCATACAGAAAAATTCATGAGACACTGGTACCATTGAAAAACACCATTTTTCAAAGAAAATGAGACACTTATATAAAAACCCTCCCATGAATACGAGCTATAGAAGAGCATTGAGCTGGAGATATGAGATATATTATATGGGTAGCGTACCCTCTAGGGGTACTACCTAGTAGCTGTGAGCTTGGTGGGTATATATAGAAAGTTATGCGATGATGAGACACCCCAAATTTTGGCCCTTGAAAATTTCCTGAGCTTTGAGCTCACTGTCCTTGTTACGACTGGACCCCCTGAGTCGTAGGGTGTCTTGATGAGTCATTGGGATGAGTCGTAAACAAACAAGTAAGTTTGTGGCTTGATTCTGCTCTGGGTATGAGTAGCTCACTAAGAGTAGTAATGAGATGTTATGAGTTGTTAGGTGTAATCATAGGGTGTCCAGTGTATTTCCAAATTGATTTTTGTGTTGTATACGATTGGACCCTATGAGTAGTAGGGTCCCATTCGTTTGGTGCCATTAAGTCATAATCAAGGGTGGTACTTTTCAGCTTTTCAATTGAGGGCATTCTGGACAGTTTCCTTCTTAACCAAATAGAACCCCACGACTTATAACCTCTTTTAAAGTGTCATTATCTCTCAGAAACATCTAAGTAACTCCTCAAATACTCCCAAATCCTCAAGGTCAAGAACGCTTAGGGTTTTTAAAAGGTTGATCAATTAGGGCTCTCAAGGGTGATTCCTATCTATACATCTTACTATTACAGGCATGCTACTCTTTCCTCATTGTTAATTTTGTAAAAGCATATGATTTAAGGTACTGTTCGTGAGATTATTATGATGGTTTTGAAATAAAGGTTTTTTTTAATGTTTATGAATTGAATAAAGTTTCTCATGATTTATTGTGATTTCCATGTTTTAAATATGGTTTTGAACTTATGGGTGCATGGGTACGGTAAATGAATTAAGGAATTATGATTTTCTCAAACTTATGGCTTTTGAAGTGGTTATAACCCCAACTCGATAATGTGAAATTAGTTTTAGTTATGAGAACTATGAAAATTTGTAAAATTAAACTAGTCTTGAACTATTGCATGATATAAAAGTATTTGAAATACAATGGAACAAAGAGAGATGGCGTTCCCTAATGTGTATTAATGAACAAAGGGAGTTGTTCTCCCCAAGTTGATGGAAATTATTTTGGCATAATATGTTACCTTGCAAGTGTAGTTGGTATGACGATACCGATATTATATGCCTTAATATGGAATGTGGTTAAATGAATTGGAATATGTGATACTAGTTTAAACTGGGCTATAATAAAGATTGTGTAACTGAGTTGTGAAAGTGGAGGTTCAAGTGACCGATACTGGAAAATGCATTTGCCGACGCGGGGGTCAAAGTGATCAGGAAAGTTTGAGTCCCCCGTAAATCATTATATGATTGGGTGATTAAGTCATCTTGGTATATGTTGGAGGGTTTGGGTCCCCCATGTGCATATATATGAGATTATTCTCCGGTTCATGCGGCTACACGCATTGGGGCCCGACCAGAGGGTGAGAGCTGGGACCCATATATCCCATGGGTACTATTATATGACGATTGAGCTACATAATCCAGGTTAAGATTTTGAAAAACATGTCAAGCTTTGTTCTTTATCCCGGCATGTGATATATATATATATATATATGTTTATGCATTAAATTATGTGCATTGGTTTTTGGAATAATTTTAAATTGTTGATTATGTCATTATGTTATCTTTATCCCCGGATTACATGCTAGCGTTCACCCTGCTAATCATCTTCGGGCACTCTATCCCCATTCAATATAGGAGCTGGTCATACTTCTACTCCTCTTACTCAGTGACTTGGATTTGAGATCAGCTGGGAGTTAGCTTGAAGTGGTGAGATTTTATTCTTTAGAAGACCCCATTTTTTATTATGGTTTTCTTTACATTTTGACTATTCCCTTGGATTTAGTTTTTGGCTATTATTGGGGGCACGTCCCGACACTTTATTTATATTCAATTTTGGATCATAGTTTAGAAGGCTTTGTTTGAAATACTATGGTTATTGGGAGGTATCGGTCAATCGGTTGGCCGATTGTCAGTGGTTGGTTATGGACATGCATTTAAAATTTCTTAATCTATTGAACGCTATCTTGTTATAAGTTCAAAATTCAGCCGATCTTGAGGTGTGGTGTATTTAGTTTGGTTAGGTACAAGGGGTGATCTCCGATCCATGTAGGACTTGAGATACCTGTCACGTCCTGGTTCAGATCGTGATAAAGGTGGTATCAGAGCCTAGGTTTAGTGTCATTGGGTGTCCAAAAATCCGTGTCGAGTAGAGTCTCTTTTACTAATGTGTAGAGCACCACACTTATGAGGGAGAGGCTACGAGATATTTAGAAATGTTTTCATTTCTTGTTGTTATATTTCAAGTTATAGAGTCTAAGGTCTTAAGTCTCTCTAATTCTCATTTGTTCGCTTTTTAGATCATGCCTCCCAGATGATCTGAAGTTCATGGAAACTCCTCTGTCCCACTTGAGGACATTGTTTATAGGACAATGCCCTACTTATGGGGTACAGACCCAGTCTAGGGGTCCAGTTCCTGATTACCATCCTACAGTTCATCCAGTCCCCTCTAGTCCTCCTCGAGCTTCTCAGGCTAATATATTGAATATGGAAATTTGCCAGTCTATTTACATGTTAGCTCAGTTGGAAGCTTCTCAGTCTTAATGTGTACCTTCTATTACTTCATCTTCTGAGGCCACAGGGGTTGGACAGTTTATGAGGTTGAGTCCTTCTGTATTCATTGGTGTTAAGGTTGGGGAGGATCCTCAAGGTTTTATTGATGATATAAAGAATATCTTCTGGGTTATGCATGCTACTAATGTGGGGGTGTAGAATTTACAGCCAATCAGTTGAAGTATGTAGCATACCAATGGTATGAGGAATAGGAACAATCTAGGGGAGATGATGTGAAATCTATACTGTGGGATGATTTTTCTAGTGCTTTCTTGGATCATTTCTTTCCTCTAGAGTTGAGGAAGGTAAAAGCGGAAGAGTTTATTAATCTAAAGTAAGGCAGGATAATAGTAGTGGAGTATGCCTTGAAATTTCATTATTTGTCCCGATATGCTCTCGAGTTAGTGTCTAACATGAGGGCTAAAATAAGATTTGCTTCTAGGTTGTCCCGTGATTTAATTCTAGAGAGTAAGGTTGCCTTGTTTAACAAGGATATGGACATCTCCAGATTGGTTTTCTATATGCAGCAGGTTGAAAAAGATAAGAAGAAACATGTAGATATAGGGAAAAGGGAGAATAAGAATTTTAGATTTTCTAATCAGGGTGAAGGTCAGCAACAGAGTGGTAGAGATAGTGGAAAGTAGTCTAAAAAAAGTGAGGGAGTCCTGGTTCCTAATGTATGGCTAGTACTTCTTATCCAAAGATATCGAGTGATCATTGTTCCTAGGATGATAGTGGGTATAGGGCATAGGGTGCCCAATCTCAGGTCGGTAAAGCTCAGTCTGCTCCATCGTATCCTCCTTGTAGATTCTGCGGGTAGGTGCACCGTGGGTTTTGTGAAGAATAGAGGAATAGGTGTTTTAAATATGGTCATATTGGTCAATTACAGAGGGATTGTCCTTCTAAGGTTTCTTTGGGGGTAATAAGATTCATGTTTCCACTTCATCAGCTCTTTCACCAAAGGGTGTCGCTTTTGCTTCTAGTACCGGCACTGGCCAAAATCGCTTGTATACTCTTGCTACTCGTCAGGACTCTGAGGTATCCCCCGATGTCGTCACTTCTATGTTACGACTCTTTTCTTGTGATGTGTATTGCTAACTTGATTCAGGGTCTACTCTTTCTTATGTGACCCCTTTTGTGGCTGTGCATTTTGGTTTTGGCCCTAAGTGTATCCCTGATCCCTTTTCTGTTTCAACCCCAGTAGGTCACTTTATGGTGGCTAGAAGAGTCTATAGGAGTTTTGTGGTATATATTAGTGGTAGAGAAACTCTAGTAGATCTGACAGAGTTAGACATAGTTGATTTTGATGTCATATTAGGGATGGACAAGTTACATTCATGTTATACCTCCTTAGATTATCGAACCCGTAGAGTCATATTTAAATTCCCTAATGAGCTGGTCATTGAGTGGGAAGGGGGTTCTTTGGTGCCTAAGGAAAGATTCATAATTTATCTTAGAGCTCGAAAGTTAATTTCCAAGGGATGTCTTTATTATTTGGTTCAAGTTAAGGATTTTAGCTCGAAGGGTGCTTCATTAACATCCGTTCCCGTGGTTAATGAATTCTCTGAGGTTTTTCCTGATGATCTTCTTGGTGTCCCTCTCGATAAGGAGATTGATTTCGAGATTGATCTTTTTCTAGACACTCGTCCTATCTCTATCCCTCTCTATAGAATGACTTCGACTAAGTTGAAGAAGCTTAAGGAGCTGTTAAAAGACCTTTTTGATAAGGGTTTTATTCATCTTAGTGTATCTCCGTGGGGCACTCCTATTTTGTTCGTACGTAAGAAGCATGGTTACCTTCGAATGTACATCGATTACCGTCAGTTGAATAAGGTGACAGTGAAGAATAAGTATCATCTTTCCCAAATTAACAATTTGTTTGATCAGCTTCAGGATATTAGATATTTCACTAAGATTAATATCAAGTCAGGTATCATCACCTAAAAATTAGGGAGGTGGATATCCCTAAGACTGTCTTCCAAACCTGGTATGGTCATTGTGAATTCTTAGTCATGTCTTTTTGTTTGACTAATTCCTCGGTGATATTCATGGACTTGATGAATAGGGTCTTTCGTCAGTTTCTGGATTTGTTCATCACCGTGTTTATAAATGATATTTTGGTGTATTCTAAGAGTGAGGTAGATCATGCCCATCACCTCCATATCGTGTTGCAAAATTTGAAAGATCAACATTTGTATGCTATGTTTTCAAAGTGAGAATTCTGGTTTAGGTCTGTTACTTTTCTGGGTCATGTCATTTCTAGTAAAGGGGTCATTGTGGATCTGCAGAAAGTTGCAGTGGTTAAGAAGTGGCCTAGGCCCATCACTCCAAATGATATTCAGAGCTTCTTGGGTTTAGCCGGCTAATATAGGAGATTCCTAGAGAGTTTATAGACTATAGTTGCCCCATTGACTAAGTTAAACCTGAAGAAAGTGAAATTCTTGTGGTCTGACGCTTGTGACGGTAGTTTTGAGAAGCTGAAAGATAAGTTGGCTTCAGCTCTAATTTTAACTTTATCCGAGGGTACTGATGGTTTTGTTGTCTACTATGATGCATCCCATATGGGAATTGGTTGTGTATTGATGTTGCATGGCAAGATGGTGGTCTATGCTTCTAGGTAATTAAAAGTTCATGAGAAGAATTATCTGACCCATGATCTAGAGTTGTTGGTTGTGATACTCGCATTGAATATTTGGTGTCACTATTTGTATAAAGTCTATGTAGATATCTTTTCTGATCATAAGAGCTTGCTATATGTGTTCACCCAGAAAGAGTTGAATCTCAGGCAGAGTAGGTGGATTGAGTTGCTGAAAGATTACAACATGAGTCCCCACTATCACCCAGGTAAAACTAATGTGGTTGTTGATGATCTTATCGGGTTATCCAAGGGGATTCTAGCTCATGTGGATGAGGATAAGTGGGAATTGGTGAAAGATGTTCACTATTTGGCTAAACTTGAAGTTCGTATCTTGGACTCTGAGGATGGGCGTGTTTGTGCAAGGGGTGGTGAAGTCATCCCTTATTGCTGAAATAAATGAGAAGCAGGTACCGGATCCTGTCTTAATGAAGATTAAGAGAGCTGTGGGTCAGCAAAAGGTTATAGCTTTTGAGATCGATGGTGATGTTATCTTGAGGTACCAAGGCAGATTATGTGTTTCTAATGTAGATGGGTTGAGAGAGAGGATCTTGGATAAGGCTCATGAGTCGCATTATGTCATTCATCCTAGTTCGATGAAGATGTATCATGATCTTAAGTAGATTTATTGAGATATGGCCAGCTTTGTAGCTAAATGCATGGTGTGTCAACAAGTGAAAGTTGAGGACTTTTGGTCTGGTGGGTTGACTAAAGAGATTGATTTGCCTGTGTGGAGGTGGGAAGTAATTAATATGGATTTCATTATCGGTCTTCCTCGATCTTAGAATCAGTTTGATTTGATTTGGGTCGTTTGGATAGGATGACCAAGTCTGTTCACTTCTTTCCAGTAAGGACTAATTATTTGACAAAGGATTATGCAAAGTTTTTCCTCCAAGAGATTATGAAGTTGCATGGGGTGCCTGTTTCTATCATGTCAGATTGTGGTACTCAATTCTCATTGCATTTTTGGCATTCGTTTCAAAGAGGCTTTGAACTAAGGTGAGCCTTCGTACTAATTTCCACCCATATTCGTATAGGCAAGCAGAAAGGACTATTTAGACATTGAAAGATATGCTTCCAACTTGCGTGATTGATTATGATGGTAGTTGGGTTAATCATTTACCTCTTATATAGTTTGCATATAATAATAGCTACCACTCTAGTATTGGGATAGCGCCATTTGAGGCATTATGGTAAGAGGTGTATGTCTCCTATTGGGTGGTTTGAGTTTGGTGAGGCAGAGATATTTGGCCCGAATTTGGTTCACTAACTGATGGAGAAGGTGAAGGTGATTCGAGATAAACTTAAAGTTGCCCAAAGTCTCCAAAAGTTCTATGCGGATGTGAGGCTTAGGGAGTTAGAGTTTGAGTTTGGCAATTGGGTGTTCTTAAAGGTATCTCCCATGAAGGGTGTAATGCGGTTTGGGAAGAAAGAAAAGCTTAGTCCCTGGTATGTCGGTCAGTACTTGGTCTTGAAGAGGTTTGATAATGTTGCGTATGAGTTGGAGTTGCCTCCTAGTTTGAGCTTCATTCATCAAGTGTTTCATGTTTCGATGTTGAGAAAGTGTATGGATCATCCGTCGATGGTTATTCCTTTGGAGGAGGTAGGTATTTTGGATTTCTTATTGTATGAGAAAATCCCTATTGAAATTTTGGATTGACAAGTTTGTCGATTCTGGAAAAAGAACGTACGGTAAAAGTTCCATGGAGGAACCATAAGGTTGAAGAGGCTACTTGGAAAGCTTAAGAGGACATGAAGTTCAAGTATCTATTCTTATTTTCCGCTTCGGATAATCATGCGTAAGGTATGAGTTATTCTTAACATCTTTATTTTCTAAATTGTTTAAAGAAAAGATTGATTTCCTGGCATCTTTATTTTATGAGTTTGTTAAAGGTAAGAATAGAGGTACATGGAGTCAAATCGTGCTAGCAATTGTCGTTTTCTATCATTCGAGGACGAATGATCCAAGTGGGGGAGAATTAAAACACCCCAAATTTTGGCCCTTGAAAATTTCCTGAGCTTTGAGCTCACTGCCCTGGTTACAACTGGACCTCCTGAGTCATAGGGAGTCCTGGCAAGTCGTTGGTCGTAACCAAACCAGTAAGTTTGTGGCTTAATTCTACTCTAAGTACGAGTGGCTAAGAGCCATAATGATATGTTATGAGTCATTGGGTCTAATCATAGGGTGTCTAGTACATGTCCCAAATTGGGTTCTGTGTTGTCTACGACTAGACCCTATGAGTCATAGAGTCCTATTACGTTCGGCGCCATTGAGTCGTAATCAAAGGCGGTACTTTACAACTTTTAAGTTAAGGGCATTCTAGACATTTTCCCTTTTAACAAAATAGAACCCCACAACTTATAACCTCTTTTAGAGTGTCATATCTCTCAGAAACATCTAAGTAACTCCTCAAATACTCCAAAATCCTCAAGGTCAAGAACACTTGAGGTTTTCAAAAGGTTGATCAATTAAGGCTCTCAAGGGTAATTTCTCTCCGTACATCTTACTATTATAGGCATTTTACTCTTCCCTCGTTGTTAATTTTGTAAAAGCATATGATTTAAGGTATTATTCGTGAGATTATTGTGATGGTTTTGAAACAAAGGTTAGGGTTTTTTTATGTTTATGAATTGAATAAAGTTTCTCATGATTTATTGTGATTTTCATATTTTAAATCTGGTTTTGAAGTTGTGGGTTTATGGGTATGGTTAATGAACTAGGAAATTGTGATTTTCCCAAACTTGTAGCTTTTGAAGTGGTTGTAACCCCAACCCCATAATGTGAAATTAGTTTTAGCTATGAAAACTATGGGAATTTGTAAAATTAAACTAGTCTTGAACTATTGCATGATATAAAAAGGTATTTGAAATACAATGGTATGATTTAATGAACAAAGGGAGTTGTTCTCCCCAAGTTAATGGAAATTGTTTTGGCATGATACGTTACCTTGCAAGTGTATTTGGTATGATGATACCAACATTACATACCTCAATGTAAAATATGGTTAAATGAATATGAATGTTTGATACTTGCTTTAATTAGGCTATAATAAGGGTTGTGTAGTTGAGTCGTGAAAGTGGAGGTTCGAGTGACCAACACTGGAAACCGCGCCGACACGGGGTTTAAAGAGACCATGGAGGTTTGTGTCTCCCTTTATATTATTATTTCATGATTAAGGAGGTTCGATTCCCCCGTAAATCATTATATGATCGGGTGCTTAAGTCACCTTGGTATATGCTGGAGGGTTCGAGTCCCCCATATGCATATATATAAGATTATTCTCTCATTCGTGCAACTACACGCACTGGGTCCCGACCAGGGGGTGAGAGTTGGTGCTCATATTGTTCGTTGGTACTATTATATGACAGTTGAGCTACACAATTCAGGTTAAGAATTTGAAAAACATATATATATATATATATATATATATATTCATGCATTTGATTATGTGCATTAATTTTTGGAATGGTTTTAAAATAATGATCATGTCGTTATTTTATCCTTATCCCCGAGTTACATACTATCGTTCACCCTGCTAATCAACTTCGAATGGTGTATCCCCATACGTTGTAGGAACTGGTCATACTTCTACTCTTCCTTCTCAGTGACTTGGATTCGGGATCAGCTAGCGAGTCAAATTGAAGCGGTGAGCTTCCATTCTTTGGAAGACCAGATTTCATGATTATGATTTCCTTTACATATTGACTATTCCTTTGGATTTGGTTTTTGCCTATGTCCCGACATTTTATTGATATTCAGTTTTGGATCAAAGTTTAGAAGGTTTGGACTAATGTGGTTATTGGGCGATATCAGTCGGTTGGTTGGTCGGTCATCGGTGGTTGGTTATGGACATGTATTTAAAATTTCTTAGACTATTGAAAGCTATCTTGTTATATGTTCCAAATTCAGCCAACCTTGGGTATGGTGTATTTGGTTTGATTAGGTAGGGGTGATCTCCGGTCCACGTGGTACTTGAGATACCCATCATGGCCAGGCCCTTATTTGGATCTTGATAGATGACTTTTATCATTCATCTCATCCACATTCCATTGTATTTTCACATGCATTTTACTTTATTTCCCTAATTTCCTTGACTTGTACTTAGTTTTCAATGTACATTCATATATATATGTGTGTTGTTTCTATTTTATGTATTTATATATATTAAAACTGCTAGTGCAGACGGTGTGAGATACCATTGGGACTTTTCTGTTGCAGGTGACGTGCTCATCATATATCTTACTTATCTTACTTTTTTGTTTGCTCAGTCGGACTATGATACCTACTGAGTACAAGTGGATTGTACTCACCTCTATTGTGCCCTTTCGATGCAGATCCTAGTACGAGCATCTCCCGTGGCGGTTGATTTCGTGTGGAATTTTCAAACTTTGAGATACAGATTCGCTCTACACATCGGGATTAATCCGGACCTCATCTATTCTTTTTTGTCTTTATTTTGGTTATCAGAGACAGATGTTTGCATTTTTAATTTCTGGATATTGTATTAGATGCTCTTACACCGTGACAACAAATTTTGAGAATTTATGAGATTTCTTTCAAATTTTTGCTTTTACTCATGTTTTAGGAATTTACTTCGTTTTAGAAGTCTCACTTTGGTACATGTTATTGAAATTTCATATTTTCTTTATCATTTTGAGTGATTAGCTTACTTATCAAGGCCAAGCTATGATAAGTGTCATCATGACACATACTCAGTAATATTGTTGATCACCTCTAATTTAATGCAATGACGTAATCAATAAATCAATCCTCTGAGATAGCCAATTAATATGTACTCTAAAAGTCATTCTAGTCTAATAATATACATAAACAACAATAACCAGAGTCATTCATCACAACTATGTCAGTCAAATATCAAGATTCAAGTCAACAACAGTGACAACCCACATCAAGAAAATAATATTCAGTGCCATAGTCCACCATCCACTCACCACACCAAATAATCAATCAAATAGATATGATGAATATGATACATGCCATGTAAATCAATGGGGAAAATAATGATGATGTATATGATGCATGTCTGTCCTATATATGTACATTCGTTATATCAATATAGCTAGCTAAGACCCATAGAGGACTCATTAAGTCTATATACGCCCCCTGAATCCTCCCTTAAGGACACATAGTTAATAATCAATATCAACTCCATCTGAATTCACCTAGCAGATCATGAAGAGAAATTTCAAGTATTTTGGTGCCTCAAGAAATCTCAAACTCCTGATCTGTTCAAAGGTCAAAGAGAAATATCCAGTAGAATTATGATAATATACAAATGAACGGGGGAAGGATGACAAAATATAATAGAATTGCAGTATTAGTTCACACTAAAATTATCAACAATAACTCCTTATATCATATTACATCCCTCAACAGTATGAAATCAAAACTCATGCTACCCCATGCAAATAAGTGAAACGGGGTACCAATAACTCAATTAGTGGAAAAATATAGCATAAGATTCATAGATTTTTGAATTCAGTCCATAAAATCTATTAGTAGATTTTATTTTCTTCACAAATACACATGATATCCGCATAAATATTCATCATCTCATCTATACAAGGCCTTCAATATCTCCGCATAATACATCCAAAAAGAGTTAAAGAAAAGTCTCAACTTGTCTTAGAGAAGCTCTAAAAAATAAATAGAAGTTTTGCCCTTTTGAAAATCCTCCAAAAAAAAACAATCTATTCAAATATGAATTCTAAATAATAAAACAAAGTTAAAGACGCGCATATAGCTATACTTCGAATTCGGATTCAAAAAGTCAATCCCAAACACACAAAGGTAAAACTAAAAATTTGTTAAAAAATCACGTTATTCGTAACTATAAGAAGTTTAAATATGAAATTTCATTGTAAATGGAGTTAAAATCAACACTGAAATCATCAAAATATCATTTTTTAATTTCACCAAAAAATTCATGTTCAAACGTAGTTAAAAATGAAAATACTACAAGGACCTTAGATTTAAAAAATCAATGAAAATCCATCGCAAATCCTCAAATCAAAAACTTTCAATTTCGTAAATTTGAGGTTTCAAATCTCAACGTTATGAATTAAAATTATGAAAAATAAAATAAATATTCTTGAAAAATGAGAAAAATAAAGATAAAATCACACATACAAAATTATACAAGAAAAACGCATTAAAAATCATCTCAAACGAAGATCCCTAATTTTCAAAATATCAAAAATATGAAATAGGTGCAGTTTAGGACTTAAAATTAGAAATTTCCGCTTCCGCAGACAATTCGTCACTTAAAATATCTCTTGTTTGGAGCTCTTCTTCGTCCTTCGACCTTTTCGAGAATGATGTATTCTCTTTGGTATAGTCTTTTCTAGAATATCCTATTCCCCAAGAAAGCTAATTCCATAGGAATTCTCTCTCTCGCCGATGCTATTGAATCCTCTGCTCTTACCGGTCTTGGTGGTAGGGCAGTAGGAGTTAAGGCAATAGGATCAGTATTCGGGCTTAAAGAGAATGTTCTGTCAGAGAAGAACTAATAGAATAGATGAATCGGCTGCAAGTCTTTTAGCCACAGACGCTCTTCCACGGCATCGCGCTCGCATCTGTGACCCATTTTTGCATTAACAGATCCACTTAGGCAACTTTTTTATGCTTCAGCGACACAACAACACCGACAACAACAAGTTTCACTAAAATAGGCATAACTTTCTCATACAGATTCAAATGAGTCGATTCTTTTTGTGTTGGCTTCAAAATTTTAATATGGATCTAATGGTACCATCCAAGCATCCAAAAGTATTACGTGATACTTTTAGAACTCAACAACGTAAAATTTTAAACTTCGAACAAGTGTACAAAACTCATCTGAGACCTCCCAAACACAAACCAATAGGGCAAATCACTTCTAAAACACATTTTAGACTTGATGAAATCATAAAAACAACCAAACGAGTCTACCTTAATTGGATGTTGATCAAAGTCAACTCTAACTTAGATTTTCAAACAATCGCTCAACATGCACCAATAGCCTCGAGTTTTAAATCAAATCTTTAACTAGGCTAAATATCACGCTCCAGACCTAGTAGAATCATCAAAACTTGAAAAATTATCTTTCTAACCTCAAATGTTGACTTTAGTCAACTCTCTTAAGTTTTCAACTTTCAAACCCAAAATCTCTTTCAAATTCATTTGAATGCCTCGAGACTCGAACCAATAGTCCTACTAATTTAGAAATCACATTCCAGAATTGATGGCGCTGATAGAGGGCAAAATTTTTAAACAATATTTCTAAGGTCTTTCACACTTTTAATATACTAGTTTAATGTACGTGCTTTGCACGTGACGTCAAAATGATAAATATTTATTCAAATTAATTATTTATATCATGTCAATAAATAAATAAATAATATGTATTTGTACATAGACTTTTTGCATTTTATTATGTGTAGTTAACATATATTCTAACTTTATTAAATTATTAACTATAGTAAGTCATATGAGTTGATGTAAACACTAAAGTAGATAAGAATTTACCCATCAAAACATATGAAATATTTGTAAACCTTGACGTTAGTTAAAAGTTGATGATAAGAATGTGAAATAGTGGTTTGGTATGAGCGAAAAGTGATAATAATATGAATATAAAATAAAGGCTTATTTTATTCTGCACCTAGTTAATTAGAAGTACTATTTAGTTAGTCGTAGAATTATTCATTCCATCATTTTGAACTAATAAGAGAATTAGTTATTTCATATATATGATGGAATAACTAATCTTATAAAATATCTCAATCTATAAAATAACTTTATTTATCCCATCCCAAATCAAAACAAACCCTAATGTAGCATTTAGTTCCTCCTCCTAATTGAATTTTGGCAAAGTATTAAATTTCTAGTTTGAGCACGAAGTCTACTATCAAACATAGCATAATTGAAAAATTGAATTGGTAAACTCCTATTATATATAAAATATAAATAATAGGAGATAAAATTCAAAAGCTCAAGAGCAAATTAACAATACGTGAACAATGCAATGAAAAATATACTACTAATCTTATATTTTGTGTAGTATCCTAAAGGTTAAATGCGTTTAAAATGTAAAATCACTCCTCTAAGTACGTTGCTATAACCTATAGAAAATTTACAAACATCAATTCTCCTTCGCATATATTTTAGGAGTCTTTTCCTAATTCTCCTTCTTATATATTCTAGAAATCTAGATTAATTCTTCCAAAATTGAATTTGATTAATAAGACCAAACAACTTTCGTCAATACGTGAAGCTAGATCATTGCACAAATTTTTAATTCATTGAGACTTTTCATATAACCCAAAGTATCAAGTTGGATGGGCTTTATCTGATAAGAAAAGAAAAGGACATAGCCCTACAAATTTTGAAAGAAGCAATTGGTCAAGAAAGATTAATACTGTATTAGTACACTAACATTAAAAAGTAAAATATTCTTACAAAATTCTATAAAAAAATTAAAAACAATAAATTAAATAAAGAAAAACTATCAAAGGCTATAGAACAAAGAAATAAGAAAGCATATTAGTTGATAATATAGATATTAGAACAATATGGTTATGCCTAACCTTTATACAAAAATTTCTGAAAGTTCAACTGAATATTCATCTACCACCTATATTAAGGATAACAAATAGCAAAAAAAAAAAAAAAAAACTAAAGTAAGTGTTGTTATATTGCATAATACAGTCCATAGAAAAATTAAATTAATTAAAGGATAAAATAAGAAATATATACCGCATGCCCTAAGATTTACAATTAATTGTAAACCTTTGATTAGTTTCTCAGAATTAATTGTCAGAGATAGTTTCTTTGATAAAAAGAGCAGAAAAGAGCCAAATGACATCGAAAATATATAACGATAAATAATTAATAACTAAAAATAATAAATAGTCATACAACAAAAATTACAATAATCAAAACAATATTATTGGATCTAACATTTACACAAAAGTTCCTTAAAGTTCGACTTAGCATTCATCTACCACCTGTATTAAGAAAAAAAAAATAGCAGATAACAACAAAAAATAGGATAATCAAGATTTAGAACAATCTAATTAAATTTAAACGTTCCACAAAATTTCTCGACGTCCAATTGAAAATTCATTTAGCACGTGTATTGAGTAGAAAAAATAGTTGAAAGTACAATAAATTAATACGATAATCGATATATTAGAACAATATGATTAAAGAATATGAAAGAATATTATAGGAACCTCATTCTACCCCCAAAAGAAAATCAGGAAAACATAAAGGGACTTTGAAAACAAAAATTCCTAAATGAGATTGAGGATATATAACTTCTTTTATAAAGTATTTGTAAACCAAAAAGTTATTGAAAGTTAAAATTTTATAAAACTCCTAGGCTTAAAAGGAAGCTATATATTAGGCATTAGTATCACTAAAAGGTTGCATATCCATATTTTTTATAGTTTTTTTTTTTCCATAAAACTACCATAAATTTAAGGCCTCTTTTTCCCTCCTCTAAAGAAAAGTCATGTACACCACTTTTATAAAAGTAGGGATTCAGTTTTTAATGGAAAATCTTTCACATTTATGGCCGATTTTATTTTTGGTTTTTCTTTCCAATTTATTTATTTAATCGAATATTTTTTATATTTATTAAATAAATAAAATAAGTGAAAAGATGATTTTTTCTAAAGCAGAGACTTTTAATGAAGGATAAAAAGTTTAAATCACTTTTCTAAGGGGTTTTACACTTTTAATATATTATAGATATAAATATACATATAGATTATCTATAATATATTAGAAGTGTGAAGACCCTTAAAAAAGTGATTTGAACTTCTTTTTCCTTCATTAAAAGTCTTCGTTTTAGACAAAATCGTTTTTTCACCTTTTTTATCAAATTATTAATTAATTATTATCTTTATAATAATTTAAATTTAAGGAATCCTAACATATATGGTAAGAGACATTAGAACAATCATTAATGAATCCTAAAATATATGGTAAGGGGAATCTTAGTAGCTTAGTTGGTTAGTTACCTGAACTTTCACCTTATTGGTGAGGGTTCGATTCTCCACATTGTAATCCCCTCCCCCATTTCCCTTCCCCTGACCCCAATTTAAAAAAAATAATATATATATATATATATATATATATATATATATATGGTAAGAGGTACAAAATTAATTAATAATTAGGAAGTATTAAAATATATGGTAAAATTTATTTAAATAATCCATGTTCATCATATGAAAAACACGCTTTTGTTTATAGGGTCAACATGAGTGTAGTTGATATTTTATATCAAAAAGGTCTTACTCATTGGACCCTTTTTTAAATAAACTATACACAAATTATTTAGCACTTTTAAATTTAGTTGGTCAAAATCATAGTATTTAACACTTATAAATTAATTAAAATTTTACCTTACATAGAAAGTAATTTCTATAATTCAATTTAAGTAATATTTTGAATAAAAATTAAAAAGAAACATACATCTTCTTCTACTTCTATCTTTTTTAATCTTTTTATAATGACCTTAAAGCTTATATATGAATTATACATAATTAATAATTGATTATTAACGAAATTCTCTCAGCTTGATAATTTTGTGTTTCTCTTTCGAATGAAAATTTTGATGAAAAATTAAACGAATCAAGAATATTGTCGCTGAATAAGATTGTATATGAATTATACATAATTAATAATTGATTAATAACGAAATTCTCTCAGCTTGATAATTTTTGTGTTTCTCTTTCGGGTAAAAATTTTGATGAAAAATTAAACGAATCAAGCATATTGTCGCTGAATAAAATAGCGAAAAAAAATCAAATGTTTATCTCTGTCCCCACTTTTTTTTCTTCTTTGTTTAATTGTAACTTAATTTGATTGTGTTATTTAATTATAATTTTGATATATTATTTGTTAGTCTTTTAGTTAATCTTTGATTAAATTATTTGTTGAATTCAACATATAAATTTATAGTTAAGTGTTGAATTTGGATATGCAGATAACGTCAAATATGCAACTCTACCTTATATTTTGTTATCGTGCGTTTGTTAATTTCATTGTTTTCTGAATTTTGTCAATAATGATAAATGTTTCAAACATTGTGAGGGTTTTTGAATGAAAGTCTAAAAATATATAAATATTCGTTGAGATATTTCAAATGTCAAGCCATATGTTTCATGTTTATACTTCTTTAAATTGAAGCTAATGTATAGAGATTTATAATTTTTCAAATGATTTCCTTTATTTTAATTTACGTGGCATAATTAAAATTTTGAGTTTCAAACTATCTTTATTTTTTTGTTGTTGTAAAAAAGATTAGTTGAGATACAACAAAAAATAAAACAATTGAGAAAATATTTATTTATATAATTTAAATAGATATAACGTGTATTTTAACATCAATCGCTACCTTTTAATCATGTGTTCTTCTTATGGATATATTTTCATTGATTGAACGAGACACACGTGCAAAGCAGGTAGACTATGCTAGTATAAGTAAAAAGTAAGATGGAGTAAATTTGTAAAAAATAATACAACAAGTATCTATCTATAATCTATAATATATTAAAAGTGTGAAAATCCTTAGAAAAGTGATTTGAACTTTTTGCCCTTCATTAAAAGTATTCACAATAGATAAAATGGTCATTTTACTATTTTCGTAAAATTATTATTTACTTATATTTATAATATTCTAAACAAGGAGTCTTAAAACATATAGTAAGTTTTAAAAATTAAGAAATATACGAAAATATGGTACAGTAAAATATATGATAAGAGTTATTAGAAAAATTAATAATTATTAAGTCCTAAAATACATGGTAAATGGGGAGGGAAAATTTGAAAAAGAGGTGCACGTTTTCGGCAAAAAAGTACACGTTCAAAAGGAAAAAAGGAACAATAAAATAAGTACATAACTTATTATTATTATTCTAATATTGTTGCTGTAATTTTTTAATTTACTTTTTTGTTATTATTTGCTAATATATTTTTCATAAATTATACATTAAATATTTTTATAAGATTTAAAATTAAAGAGTTCTACAATGTGGTACGAGATATTAAGAGTATTAGTCGCTTCCTCCGGAATGGGGCCCTACATAGCGCGAATCCGGATTAGTCGGACTCCAATATGGATATCGGACACCGGATGAAAAACCAAAAAAACAAATTAAAAGAATTATTAATAAAGTGATTTGAACTTTTTGTCCTTCATTATAAAACTCTTCTTTAGACAAAACTGTCTTTTTACTATTTTCTTTAATTTATTATTTAATTATTTTTATTATATTAACTAAACTCCTAAAATATATGACAAGAGAATCAATTAATATTTTTTTTTGTACTATTAATTAGGAAAATACTCCTAAAATAGGATACAAAAAATACTCTTAAAATAGGACTCTATTAAGAAAATATTTCTATAAATATTGAGATGCACGTTTAACTAGAGAAGAAAGCGATTTACTTATTGAAAAAATATGATTGATGCTCATCTAACTTGATTCGGTTGCATGTTTAGATTGGTGAATGCTTAATTTTCTAACACTCAACTTCTTAACTATTTTTGTCAACATAATAGAATTCAACGTGTGTGTATATGTATATCTTATTTGTTTTCATTCAAGTCATTTTTTAGGGTCAAAATTTTTGCTCAAAAAAAGAATTATTTTCATCAAAATTAAAGCTTTGTGATCACTATAGTATTATTTGTTGTCGTTTATACGTGGTAGATGAATGTCGGTCGGCTTTGAGAAATTTTTAGATAAAGGTTAGATTTAATTGTATTTATATCTTTGTTTTGAGAATTTTTTTATGTATAGGTTAAGTTTAGTTGTATTATTTTGATATCTCTATTTTATATTATTTTTTTATAATGTACAGGTGGTAGATAAGTGTCAGACGACTTTGAGGAAATTTTGTGTAAAGATTAGATTTAATTATATTATTTTGATATCTCATCGTATTATTTTGTTGTAGTTTACGGGTGGTAGATGATCGACTTCGATATTTTTTTTTATAAAGGTTAGATTTAATTAAATAAATTCTTCAAAAGATGTTGAATTTAATTATTGTATTCATCTTTATTATTTAAACAAATATCCTATTTAGTGTAATGGTCAACTCAATAAAGTGAGGTACACGCGCGAGGCGCGTACACCTAAACTAGTAAATTATAGATATAGATATAGATATAGATATAGATATAGATTATAGATTATAGATATAGATTATAGATATCGATAATAATTGATTAGATGTGAAATTTAACAATTAAAATTTCCGATTCAAAATAAATCATAAATATGTACATGGCTATAAATCATTAAAGAAAAAATGAATAATAATATTAAATTATTATTAAATATAAAAATATAATTATTTTCTTTAAAACTATTTTAAGAAATCACATAAATTAGGATAAATAAAATATAGTTTTTCTCTACATAACAATTGAAGTGGCACAACCTTATCTTCTTTCTTTTTCTTCTTATGTTTGGTCTTTGGTGTGGCATGCAGAAGGCATGGGCTTACAAAAGAAACAAAAATAGGATGTGCATGGTTTGATCTCACAAACCTTTTGTATAGTTTTAATTTGAAATTTTCACTTTTCCGTTATTGCTACTTTTCGTAAAAAGTTTTTATTTTTCTTCGAATTACATAGGCTAATAATATCAAGGAGAGCCTCTCATACAATGTGTCATATCGTCGATCATTCTCCCTTCCCTTTTTTGTCTGCAATTGACAAAACCTTAATTTTCACTAATAAAATTTAGAATATAAAAAAAAATAATGTAAAGAAATTAAAACATTCAATATATATAATATAATTTTTTAAAAGGAGAATTTGAATGAATTCATTACGTCCCCAGCTTGTCCATTGTCCCCAACCCCATCTGGTGACAATATTTTTCTAAAAAAAATTGGTGGTGCGAATCAGTTTACCCAGGATCGTTAGCATATAAACAAATAGTCACATTCAAACATTTGACTTCATTTTATTTATATATCATTTCAAGAATTTAATTCACCAAATTATTCATATTCCATTTTGATATGATCGATTTTCTCTGTTTCAATTGCAACTTTAAAAATCTTCTTCAATTATCATTAATCTATATATAATAATAAATGAGACATTGAAGGCTGCTGATGTGGCTCTCTCAGTGACCTCTATTCCCATTTTTCTTTTTTCTTCTTTTTTTTTTGACCTTTTTCATTCATTTAAATTTATTTTATTATAACAAAAAATTTAAATTATTTTAATATATGTATTAATGTTGATCATTATTGTGCCATTAAAAAGGATAATTATAAGATGAACATAAATGAAAATTTTATTGTGGAAATAGGAAAAGACAAGAAAAACTTGTAACAACAAATCAATTGGCCAAAAATATAAAATGTGATGATAGGATCACATATGTCATTGAGAAATTTTTTTGACATGAATATAATATTATAATAATTTAATACTCTTTTTTCTTCCTAGTATTGCAGGTTTGAGAAATCTAAAGAAAGATGATTATGTGGATTAATGTAACATATTTTTGCACAAAGATTTCCCTACATATTTTGAAAAGTAAGTGTGCAATTTACATCAAAATTTTGATTTATCTTTTTTATAAATTGGAATATCATTCAACAATATAAATTTTTTTTCCAGATGTATCTCTTTCTAAATAATTTTTATAGTGTATAAAATTAAATAAGATAAATTAATTCAAACGTACAAATCTTTAAACCATGAAAATAAGAAATAAGAATAGTACCTGTGGATTGATTCTTCGCTGTGAATAAAACTACTGAAAAATTTAACAAAATAAAAAATAAATCTAATTTCTCTTAAAAAAAACATAGAATCGAAGAGGTAAAGCCCTTAAAATCTTCGTTAAGTTGAACTCTATGTAAAATTAAAGATTGTATGGAATGAAATTTTAGTTCTTTTTTTTCTATCCTTTGATTTATATAGAATATGTGTAGAAATATTGAAATATTTATTAAGGCAAATAAACAAAAGAATTTAAAAATATTTAAAATAGAAAAAATATTTTAGTATAGTAACTGCAATTAATAGGGAAGAATAAGTGCCAAATTATTGCATAAATAAGAATAATAAAGATTGAATTAACAGAAAGAAATAAAAAAGGAAAAGAAATATAACAAAAAAGGAAAAAAATAAGGA